>JALIZH010032945.1:907500-1523750 GCA_030522465.1 Rhipicephalus appendiculatus | reverse complement strand
TGAGTGCATATTTTCAACTGCAGGAAACACTCTTAACATCCCGGCGAGAGAGTCCGAAGCCAGGTCACGTGGAACAGCTTGTCTTTCTGGAGGACAATTTGTAGTCTTTCGGTAGCAGTCGCTCACAACGTTCAGCGCCGTGTATCTCCTGCCACGTTATGTGCTCGAGGAGATGAGCAGATTTCATTTCTTTGTTCTTTCTTTCAAGTTTCAGTAAAATCTCTTGTATTTGATATTCGATTCGATATTCGGCATATTTCTCTACTATTCGGCACTATTCGATTTGAATTCGATTCAAGATGAAATTTCACTATTCGTACACCCCTAGTATTCTCGAGCAGTGTCCCTCAAGCACTTGCGGGAGGCCAGTGTCAGAGACTAGTTAGTGCAAGATTTTTATGCCAAAAAAGATGACAAGTTATGAACTGTTTCATCCTAGTGAATAGAAATGCAGGCTTTTAAATGCATCTATCTACACCAAGGCTCAGCATGTCTTCAAGTTCACCTCACGATGCACCTTCTAGTGTTTGAATGGTACATAACAGAACACTGTCACAGACTCTGAAAACTATATACAGTTGAACCCCTTTATAAGAGGCACTGATATAAGAGACAAATGGGTATAAGAGACACCAGTGTGCCTACAGTAAAATACGGGTTGATAAGAAAATGCATACGTGGTACCCTGCTTATAACAGACACCTCATATAAAAGGCAATAATTGCTGCCCGGAGCATGCCTCTTATAAAGGGGTTCAACTGTACAGGGTGTTTCAAGAAATGTGTGCAAAGTCCTCAAAAATCAGGAAAATGCAATCTTTGCTTGCTGCCTTCACAATTGCTTTTTTTTGTAGGGGCAGGCATCTTGAGGTGGTTAAAGAAATCATTTGCGAGAGTAATTAAAAAAAAGTTAAAATGATTAGTGGGGTTAGGCAGTCATGTCAAATGGGAGAATTAAAGTTCTTCACACGAAGAACCCATCGCAGCTTTGAGACATAGAAAAAGTGACCTTTAGTAATTATTGTGGCGTATTGGGATTCAACCAAACTCAACCACGAAACCGAAGCACCGATGAGTGCTACAAACAGACAACCAGAATGACATCACTGTTCAAGACAATTACAGAAGTGTAGTTCTTCCGCGTTCTTGAAAGTATGTGCTCCATGCGTGCTATAATTGGAAGCGCAGCCCTCACACCCACACAATGAAGTTGGTTAATAGTTGATACAACGATGCTCAGTCATTCTGGACGTCTCAAAAGATTAGGCAATAGCACATTTCCTAAGGGTGTGCGAATAGTGAATTTTCTAACGAAATCGAATACGAATCGAATAGTGATGACACCGAATTGAATACATATTGAACACTGTTCAAATAGTTTTCAAATAGTAAGGCAACCATTTTCAAAGCAGCCATAGACTGGTAAGAGAAACAATTTTTAAAACAAACCAAGAATGCCAGAAAAATTCACTTGAAAGAAGTATTCACAAGCTTTAACAAAGGAACATCACAATTACTTTTAACGGCAAGGATGCCACAGTTATTTAAACTGAGGCAACAAAAGCCTTCGAAATATTTTGTAACGGCAGGTTGAAATATATCAGTGACTACAGTATTTAAGGTGGTACTTTGCCAACCACTTTTAAATAAAACTGATACATAAATATTAAGCAGGTTTCATGACTTAACATTATCATGAATGTCATGGTAGCGCATTGATGTCTTGCACGCAGTGGATTGATGACACTGTCGCTTCGGCTGGAGCAAAAACGCCTTCTTCCTGTGATCAATACAGCATCGATCACATATAGCCCCGTAAGTACATGGGATGCATGCATCTGGGTAATTCGGTGACAAAAACAAGAAAAGTTACCCCTGGCTTTTCCATCTCATTCATTCAAGCATTTTTCGTCTGATTACTCAAAAAATGTTCGGTATTTCGAATACCGACTATTCAATTCGGGACTCTATTCGATTCATCATTCCAAATTTTCTAATATTTGCACACCCCTAACTTTTCTGCTTTTCGGTTTCGCAACTGAATTTGGATGAATTTCACTACTTTGCAACCATTACTATCAGCCGCTTTTTCGAAATTTCAAAGCTGCAACGAGTTCTTTGCATGGAGAACTTAAATTCTCTCACTTGATATAACCGCCTTACTCCACTAATTAAGAAGCTAATTAATTTAACTTTCTTAATCACTGTCCCAAATCATGTCTTTAGCCATCTTAAGATGCCTATGGCTACAAAAAAAGTAATTGTGAAGGCATAGAAGAAATATCGCACTTCCCTGATTTTTGAGGATTTACATTTCCTGAAAACACTCGGTGTGTGTATGTGCACATGTGTGTATGTGTGCGTGTGTCCCCTTCAGTCCTTGCAACTCCATTTGGGACCGTTTGCTCGAGCAAGCGTAACTAATTCTGCAGCAAATATTTTTTATTGCGATAGCAATTATATGGACACTCTCGGCTGGTTTTCGCCGTCGGCGTCGCCGCCGCCGTTGGCCGCTGCCGTCATCCCCCGTATATGTATATGTATCTATATAACCGGCCCCGCCCGTCGTTTGTGAGCGTGAAAAGACGCGAGGGGGGGGGGGTCCCTCGAGCGGCCTTCGATTTTACGAGCGCGGCCGTCGCGGGCGCGCGTTATCTCCCCCTTCTCGGCGGCCGACAGCGGGGGGCCGGTGTACCCTTCTACGCTCTCAACGCGAAGAGAATGTGGTGAGCAGAGTGTCCCTGGAGCGGCCGTATGCTCTTAAACCAGCGTTTTCTAGAGTTGCGTGAGATCGGATCCAAAAGAGTTAGCTACCAGCCTCACTTCGTATAACATTACAATTTGTTGCTATCGCATTCATTGCTTCACCCTTGCGGTGAAACTGTGACTTTTTTTTTTTACCTTCAACTTGAATTTCTGTTGTGGAGAGCATTGCTTTGCATAAGCTCAACGAGGTGGCGCTCCATGTCGTGCATCTGTGACGCACGATGGGTTTGAAAATAGCGTTTCCCAGCAAATGTCAACTTCTTCGTCCTCGCAGTGAGTAATTAGGTTTTTCTTGTGGTTCTCGTGATGTGATTTTACCCAGTATGTGTGACAGCACTACTGAAGAGTCTCCAATCAAGTTGTGATCAATTTTTATGGATAATATGTGTTGTGAATTGCGGTTAAGAGCTGTTTAAATTGCATGTCCCCGATCAGGGCCTGTGGGTCTTAAGACTACACTATCACTTACAAGGAAGTACCTGACTGAAGAAGAAATGCAAGAACTACTGCAAGAGAAGGATGCTGATCTTTCACATTCCGATGATGCAGAGTTTATTGGCAATGATGTTTACAATGGCAGCTACACAGAGGGTGAGAGTGAGGGTAGCAACAGGAAACAAGATGCCTCAAATTGCACAACTCTGATACAAGGCGCCCAATGAAGTGGAGGAGGTGAAGGCTCGTATTTTTTATTATTGTTTAGTAATCAAATATGCGTTGTCAAGTGGAAAGACAAGTCAGTCTTGGTACCATCGACTTCATTGGCCAAAAGGTTCTAGTGACAGGTGGTGGAACGACGGAAAGAAGGTGAAAGTGAATCTGTTAGACATGGTTGCTAGGTGCAACAAGTTTATGGCCGGGGCCGATTTAATCGACCATTTTGTGTCCTACTACCACATTTTACTGCGCACAAGAAAGTGAATTGTCCACATGTTCGCGCAGCTTTTAGACATGGCATGTTGTAAAAGGTGGATGAAATATAAGAGCCGAACAATGGTCTCGAAAACTCAGACTTGACCTGAACTGAAAATTAAAAAAAAAAACAAACACTGCCTCATCTTTAAGTCAAGTGCCAGCCGCTGTGTCCAACAGACAAGGTAAAGGAGGAGGAAGCGAAGAAGAAAATGAAAGCGAAAAAAAGGCCGACAGACCGACAGAGACGCTAGATCACTCTGTTACCCCCTGACAACGCGAGATGTGACATGCCAGGACACTTCTCTGAACACCAAAGCTTGGATGAAATAGAAACTGCGGAAAAGCAGTGTGGAGATAAATCTGGAGTGAATTCCTCAAAACGCGGTGTCTTCCTTTGCCTCCAGAACAGAAACTGCTTTGTGGACTTCAAGACCCAGAGGCCCCGTCGAATTTCGCAAGTTTTTTTCATTGTTCATTCGAAATAACTTTTTCCCAGTCTTCCCGTATGCTGAAGATCAAAATAAAGAAGTCTGAAATAAATTGACTTCAAGTTTTCTTTTTGGGAATGAAGAGGATATATATATATATATATATAGTCAGCAAGTTCGAATAAAAAATGGAGCAATTGATTAGCTGTGCCATAGCTACTACTCTTGTATCTTTTGAAGCCATATGGATAGAAATAAGGTGCAAATATGGTCTGGGCGAAAAAGAGAAAACACAATTGCAGTGAATGTAAAAGGTACAACAGTGTCAACCACGTGTGTGCTATGAACATGCAACTCATGGCAGTTAATGCCAGTGCCAAGTGCAGTGCCAAGCATACCTTTCATGTTCTAAAAAATTGAAATTGGAGATTTGGAGCTTGGCAGAATGGTGCTTTAGCAATCTACACAATTGTCATGAGCTACATACAGTTGAAATCCTTTATAAGAGGCACTGATATAAGAGACAAATGGGTATAAAAGACACCAGTGTGCCTACAGTAAAATGCGGGTTGATAACAAAATGCATACGTGGTACCCTGCTTATAACAGACACCTCATATAAAAGGCAATAATTGCTGCCCGGAGCATGCCTCTTATAAAGGGGTTCAACTGTACATAAAAAGTGACATTTAATTTAGTGTCTTTTTAAAACAGCATGAAGATTGTCTAATTAGCTGTCATGAATTAACAATGTACAATATTCAGAGTTGCACAAGGCAGTTACAAACATATTGGCTTTATTTATCCACACAGACTGCATTTGCACTTATGATCCTGGCTACTGGTCATACCGCATGGTCCAATGGCAACAGCTTACTATGCGCCACAGAGCTTTTTGAAAAAGCCCAGCAAAACTGTGCAATTTTATTCAGTCATGGCAGCAAGGAAGTACACAATAAAGTACCTAAATTTTGTATTTAACAAGAAAAATTGTGCTCTAAGGATGTAAACTGACAACTACACACTGTTCTATATTTCTGTTAGGAACACAAAAGCAACCAAAGGCCTGATTCACTGCCAAGACATCCTCATACAATCTAAATATACAGTCGTCAGCAAGCTCAACTCGAACCCTCCGATAAGTGTCCTGAAACAGCTTGATGGACACCAACGCTGCATAGCTTTGGGTTCTGTTGCCGAGATGTTACCAATGCATGCCGACATACTATCCAAGCTTACCGTGGTATTATCTCGGAAACAGTGGCCAGCGCTTCGCAGCTGGTGTCAGTCAAACCAGTATAGGGCAAGCTGCGGAGCGTTTGAGTTAAGCTTGCTCACGACTGTATATATGCTACTTACGCTGTGTTTATGCACTTCATTTAAAGGTGTAGTACATTCTTTGCACACCTTGTACATTCCAATATGCAATTTTTTAGAATCTCAACATCCACAATCATTAATTTACATTGCAGAGCAGTATGCGGAACTTGCACTTTACGTGAAACACAAGATGTGCCCTTAATTATCACTCTACTGTCCTGTACTGTGACATGTGTACTACCTTATTAAAAAGATACGTTGCAAACGTTCTGTCAGTCATGTGGTGGCAAACCATGATCACATAGGAAAGCACGCAGGAAAGGTGCCAAAAGTATTTTGGCTCATCACAAAGTGGCCCACAACGGTCGTCACATGCTATTTTCTCCCAAAGATGTTCACTCATTCATTACACGACTGTTACGAGTCAACTGCTAGTTGGTCTTCGGTAAGGACGATCTTTTCACCAGGCTTGAAAGCAGGTAAGCCTCGATATGGACAGCTGGCACAACGGAACGCATCGCCAAGGTAGCACTGAAGAAGAAAAAGAAAATTGCCATGTTGTACGTTATACTGCAGTTTTATCACTTTTCATATGTATGCAATGCACCTTTACTAGCACATGATGAATTCAAGACCATCTGCTATCACAGGTTTTTGTTAATGCCAGGAGGATAAATCCAAAAATTATCTGCACTCTGGTTGCACACATCCCCTCTAGTGCACTTTTATTACAATGTCACTATGCCCCCCCCACCACAGCTTGGCAGGTTTCCAAATGCTGATACATCAGTTCATTTCAGTGGCAGCCAAAACAGCGAAAACAGATGGCTGCCCCCTTTGCAATAAGCAACGGAAAAAAAAAGCAATGTGCATGAAGGCATTCTTCGAGCCTGATGAACACGTCCCATCTCCTTTGAAGGTCTTCTGCATAGTGATGAGGAAGTGTTTTGCAGCAATAAACAGTTTCAAGTACATACAGAATTGTGCACAAATTTTGAAGGAAGGAAGCACAACTGTCACCCATAAGAGAGGAGCTAGACAAACATCTCTGGCAGATGACAATATTAAGCATGCATATTCACAATCTTACTGTCAAATCCTCCATACTAGAGTTCTTAGGTGGGCTAGTTGGTTCATGAACATTGTGGCGGAACAGTGCAAACGACGGGATGACAAGACTCGGCGCTGTGTCCTGTATATTCTTCGTCCTGTTGTTTGCGCTGTTTCGCCACAAAATCTCCTTCCTATACTCGGCGACAACTTATCTTGACATTGGAGCGAAGGCTACGGAGGCGGGGCTTCCGCACACTCGTGTTGCTCCGCAAGTAGTTCGGCAGCTTGTCGCTGATTTCTGTTTTGCTTGCTCGCATCGTTAATGCGTTTAGAAAAACATATACATACATGAAAATTATGAATGTGAGAAACATTTCGATTGTTCAGTGTACATTATAGTGTCCTATTACGAGTATATTTTTCTTGGAGAACTAAATAGCGCTTATGGCACAGTGACGTCACGGACGCCATGTTTCCTTGGAAAACGGGTGGGCTGAAAAGGTGGTGCTGTCTAAGAAATGGAAAGGTAAAGAAATCATTCTTGCAAGGTGAACGATAACTGTATTTTGCCTACAACTTCCCACAAATGTTTAGGTCTCGTAATAAATAAAGCAGTATTTATTTCAGCAAGGCAAATGAGAAAATTATCAGTAAACTTAAGTACTATATTTTTGGCGCAGTAGCAGGCATGCGCTTTGGTTCTGTAGCTTCCACAGTGCTGTCAAGAAAAGCTGTCGCCGAGTATAAATGCCCAAAGTGCACTGAAAAGCTGGGCACTGTTTAGCTAAAAATCCTACAGTGAGTGCAAATAATTTATTAACCTACTTCATACTTTCAACTATCTGTTCAGGGCTATTGACCTGTTTCCCATCAGTGGTACTGAGCAGCTCAAAATTTTTTGCTGTGCTTACATTTCCACAGGAAGACTTCGGCTGCTGAGTGGCAGCAGCCTTGGCAGCTGCTTCACGGTCTAGTTCTTCAGCAAGACCGCATGTGCAGTTTTTGCAAGCACGTCGCTTCTTCTCACCACCACATGCTGCAGCAAAAGAATCAAATGCAATTTAAACCCAATCATACTTGCATACCAAACCAATTAGCCTCTGACTAATGCTGCTGCCCTGCAAAATGTTCAATTGCTTTGATGACAGTTTGGCACAGTGCCACTTCTCTAAATGATGCAGTGACAATTTGCACAAGCAACTTTTGGTTATGCAGTAAAATTATGTTAATTTGACTGGCTAATTTTCATAAAATTTCTATGGGTCCATATTTTTGTTATTTCCATCCAGAAATTACGCTTCACTGAATAATTCCAACTAGGCTGGTCATGTAGCAGGTGACCAACCACAATGGTGAACTCAGTAGTGGCTTCAAGAGCATCAGCATCGGACTAAGCTGTGCTTAGGGTACAGTAAATATGTCAGCACACATTTGCCAACGAACTCTCCTACTTTTGATCTACTAAAAGAAGCAGCTCACAACGAATTATTACAGCATTTATCCGACTAACACATACCTTTTTTTTCTACGAAACAGTTTGGCCAAATATTCCTGTAGCAGTGAAATCCAATAGACAATAAGAACCAAAACTGCATTTGCAACAGCCTAGTCAGAGCCAGCCTAGCCAGTGTCATCACCATTGCTATCACATGACGATGACCATAAATAGAGAGTTCAGGCAGCATAAAAATGATGACACATCACTTTCAATCTGATTAGAAGTGCATTTTCAAACAATGAGCTATTTTACTTGTTCAGCTAGCAGCAACATGTCACCTCACATGTTCTGGCAATTGCACGCATCACAGGACAGCAAGTGAAGTGGTTAATCTGGGGTGGGTCATAACCTTGTTAGCGATTGTTGGCGTCATCTGCTAAATGCAAGGTATCAAACACACTACGCTACCAACCATAGGGAGGATGACATAACTTGTTCTTCATAGCAATAAAGTGCTGCCTAGGAGTGACGATGATGTACATTAAATAACTAATGTTTCATTTTGGGAAGATGGAGCTCACTGGTTTCATATTTTTGATTATATTACTGAAATCAAAGACATGTTGCGTTTTTCTTGCTTAAAAAATTAGGTACACATTCAGTTTCTGTGCACCTTAGGCACTCTACTGACATGTTTATGTTATTTTCCACTTCAGACCCAGAAAACGTAATTGCTAGAATCAAATCTGGGACGTGTTACAAGCCGGGCAAATGCTTCCAAATGAGCCCGTGCTTAGTTTTCTCTGTTTCTTGATTAATCTGACCAATTTTGACAGTTTCCTTAAGAGTTCAATTAACAGAATTTGACAGCACACTCAAACATTAAGATGATGAGATGGCATATAAAAAAAGTAGGTAAAGTTCCCATTTAAATCCCCATAGAGGTACACGTACATTAACCCTTTGAAGGTCGATATTTTCACGAAAATCGTCCTAAAAATATGTATTTTTTTATTGTTGAATTAAATTCTACACACGAATTTATTTAAGAAAATAAGTTGTATAAAATATTTTGGGGTGACCGTAAAGCGATAAAAAAAACCTATACGACTGTTACAAAATTATGTTTTGCAATAAACATCTGTGTAGTTCATAGACATACAAAAATGAGTGCATGAAGTGGTGTCAAGTGCAAACATGGAGGAAGAAAAGCCACTTATTATCCAGTCAGCATCCTCTCGCCGCGCACGCTTTAGAGATGTCGCAAGCTAATCAACATATGAATATTAACTCGTCTCGTAAGTAACACCCTGTATGATAGGCTGACATTTACTGAATCAGACTCTGATTCACCAGTCGAGCGGCGATTCCTCTGAATCACCGCTAGACTCTCTTTTGCAGCAGAGAAATCAGCACAAGCAAACTGCGCGGGTGAGTGCACCGAAGAAAATTGCGTAGTTGTGAGCGCGTCCGGACAGCAAAAACAAATCCGAAACCTATAATAATCATTAGTCTAATCGCCAACCAAAGGGAAACGGTTTTTGCAAGTCCCCAAAACAGGAAACACAACCACAGCAGCATCGTTTGTGTCACTCAGAGCCTGCACGGAAACAAGCGTAATCGTGTACCAGGGAGCAATGAACCAGATAGTAACAAATCCGTCACCTTTTGAAAGTTTCTAAACCAGAAATTCATCAGTTTTGCGAGCGCAATAAGCGGGAACCGGCCGAAGGATGAAACCAAAACTACCTAGCCGGCGCACCGCTGTAGTACAGCATAAAAAAGAAACGTAGAGGCATTGGGACTAGAAAAAAAAATTCCATGTATTCCTGCAATGTGGCAGCACATGCCAATCAAAAAAAAAAAGATCGAAAAAGGCGCACATTTTAAACATACAGGCAATGACGTACATGTACATCTTTGACCGTCTTGTGGCTGTTCAGGATGATTTACAAGTTCGTCTTTGACCCTCAAAGGGTTAAACATCATTTTGAAGAAGCAGTGTCCACTTATCAATTTCTGCTCTGCTCAGAGTGAAAATTCAAAATTCCCACATCCCGACTGCTGTTGGAAAATGAGCTGCATATAGCCGTGAGCAAGCAACGGCTCACTGCCTTCTTCCATGCTCATAGCCATCATACTTGGCTGCCAGGCCATGGCTATCTTCACACATGTGCGGACAAGGCACAGCTACGAAACCTCGATATAACGAACCCGGATATAACGAATTATCAGTTATAACGAAGTAAGTGAAGAATAGTTTAGTCACAGACACAGTGTTATAAATGTATGGTTATAACGAATTTTCGGATATAACAAAGTATTTTTGTGGCAGATGTGAGTTTGTTATAACGAGGTTTGAGTGTACTTACAGGTACTTTCTGTGCAAAATTTTCACTCTTGAGACGATCAGTGTTGTATGCACCCACCTAATGCTTTTAAAGCCACAATTATTCCTTGAAATCATTGCAAGATTTTGTCAATTGCTTATTGAAGAAATTCTATCTACCAGGAGTTATGGGAACTTGCAGCAAATTTTACTCGCAGAAATCTTGATTTAACAAAATTTATAGTAATTGATTAAAGATTGCATTAAAAAAATTTTTTTCTTGCAAGCACAACTTCATCATCTGACTTCGTCATCACAGTGTGACTGTATCATAACGTTGCGTATGAGTCCTCAAATCTCCAATAATGATGATGATGATGCATTCGATTACACTGCAAAAAAACACAACAAAAAAAGTGCACATACGTAACATTTACAATTTTTTCCCCTATATATTAGGCTATCCCTATGATGACTTTTCTAACCATACATATGTACAAACCACAAATAAAGACTTCACAAGCATTTCACCATACAGTAGACTCTCAGTAAACGAAACTCTTTTAAACAAAATTGCTGCTTAAATGGAACAACTGCCTCTAATATGATTGGTTTTGTTCTTGAATTCTGCACCCCTGCTTATCTCTCAGTAAACGAAACTCCTGTTAAACGGAACACATTTTCCTGGTCCCTTCAGGTTTCATTTAACAGAAGTCTACTGTATAATAAAATTGTCACTGCAAATGACATCACATGTTTTCTGGTCATTATGAGCAAGAGTCTTATAGTGATCTGTTATAAGCACAAGCTCTTGCTTGTCATTGGTGGTGACTTGCCTTTTAGATCACTTGGGTCTGGTTTCTTAAAGTCTTCTTCAGTAATCAGCTGGTCTGGATCAACAAGGTCTTCATCACCATCAAGCATGTCTTGTGCAGACAATGACCAAATCTTGCCTACATCTGCAGATACAAAGGGGAAGACACGTAATAATAACTTGTGAGGTGCTAAATCCCAAAGCCATGATATGATTATAAGGCATGCTATAGTGGGGGGACTCCGGATTGACTTTAACCACCTAGTGTTCTTTAACCCTTTGTGGTCCATGGTTGGGCCCCTCCTGACAATGCAACAAGGCCACAGCATTTTGCTGTCAGGCACCACGCGCTGCCGAAATATCACTGAAAGACTTAGGCACAACATAAACTGCAGAAAGTAACATCTGAAGAGTTTTTCTTGTACAGTTGTTTTCTTTCATGGTGGTCAAAACTGGTGAAATATTTTCGGACCAGAAGGTTCTGAAGGTCGGTAAAGGTTTTGGACCACAAGGGACGTGCACCTGAATCTAAGTACACAGGTGTTCTCGCAACTTGCCCCCCATCAAAATGTGGCTGCCATGGCGCAAAATCAAACCCGCAATCTCGAGCTTAGCAATGCGACACCTTATATACAAGCTACCACAACGGGTTTGGAACACATGGGCTTTCTGCATGTAAAAATCCTTCACACAAAGTTATTAGTATACGCTGAAAGTATCTCCAGTCAGGGTCGTACACAGCGATGCAAGTACAAAATACATTCTGGCACCCTCTTCTTGAAGGTGTCGTATAAGAGGACTTCTCCTTAACAATTAGTAACGCAACACAAAGTTTTCTGAACGCACCCTCTGCAAGCAAAGCTGTTGCCAATCAATGAAATGCACAGGATAGCAGAGCTCTTGAAAAAGGGTATTGAATAACTCCTTCTCATTGCTCAAGCTGGGACATGTGGCTCTGAGATACAGCATCACATGGCTGCTGCTGGTAGCAGCAACCAACAAGCTAAACTGCTGCCTAGTAAATTTTTTTTTTTTTTACAGTCGCCAAGTAAGCCACTGAGTAGAATCGAAACTTATGAGGAGGTGCTTAATTTGCTGGAGGCCTGTGTACTGGGTGATGTCAGTGCACATTAAAGGGGCTGGCCAATAATATTTCAAACATTATGAACTGTTGGGTCTGTCGTGTTTTTGCAGGAGGAAAACAAAATGGTAATTTTTATGAGCCAACTGGAGCCTTATATAGTTTATAGCCTTCTTTTTCATGCGTACGAAACTAGCAACAGATCTCCCGATAAGTGGCGGCCATTCCAGCATGACGTCACAGGCGACCATGCATGGGACTCTCGAAGCTGTCTGCTCTGTACTTTGATGCACAGTTTGCTCGGAACTTTTTATTGCTCGAGCCTATGACTCATCAACTAAAAATTTATTAGTAATAGCCCCCCGCTTTGAAACAGCTGTGGATTGCTTGTATGATTTCGGAGGCGTTGATCCCATTCAGAGATAGACGTTTTTTGCCTCTGGTGCGTTGTGTTGTAGGCAACTAATTCACAGCTGTCTTTCGCTGGCGTTTCATATTCTCTCTACACTTGGGAGAAATGTGCACACAACTGGCCGCACATGCCCGCAGCCAGCTGCATGTAACAGACAGCGGCAATGAGTATTCAGTTTTTCGCGAGAATCAGCAGCTCGGCGCTTGCCTTTCAGGTGTGAAGCAAACACACTTGAAACTGCAGCACTCGCTGAGCGTAATCTCCCCTATAGCATGCTAGAAAATGCAGAAATGATCACTGATCAGGTGCTTTTGTGCTAAAGGGGCCATGACACGGCCACCCAACACCTTGCAGTTTTCAGCGAAAAATAGAAGTAGAGGGTCTATCATGCCTATACGTATTTAAAAATTGGACTGTAAAAGATTGTTTCTTTGCAAAATGAGCCCTAGAAGTCGCCAGCTATAAAGACCGCCCACCGCCAACGACTGCCATTTTGCCATGGCACGTGTGATGTCATGCGCTGCACGGAGTGGAGCTGTCGTTTTCTACCAAAGTTTCAGCCACTGAAAATCACCCAATTTCAATGCCAAGCTGAAGAAAGATGAAATAGCGCGATTGAACGCACAGACGACACCGGAACAAATCGTTCGCAGGAATGCAGATGCTCACATAGCAAGAAGCTTGTTACATCACATGATGATATCTGCGGCCCTTCCCTTTGTAGCGGGCGACAGACGGTGTTCCCGGATCTTGGCCAGTTAAAAAAAAAAAAGAACACGTAAAGTTCTGTTTGGTGCGGCTAAAGTGTCTGTGTTGTCACTTTTCGCTGCCACTGCACCCTCGAGGCAAGGCTTGCGAGTGCGTCCGTGTTGCCCGACTCTCGGGCCGCTTGCGTGTTTACAAAATATTCAATTATACATTAAGTGCTTGATCAAATGCGCTCAAATTTCGCCAGCTTGTTTGTAAACGCGCAAGGATTAACCGAAATAACACAGATTGTGATTGAAAATTAGGTGTCATGGCCCCTTTAAATTTGTTACATAACAGCTCATCCGCACCTTCAAAAATCTGTGCTGTGGGCACCTTAGTGCAAGTCTATGGTTTTAATATGCCTATGCATCAACGCAAATGCGTGAGGCAGTTACTAGTCTTATGCAAAAGCTGTGGGTCACATTTGTGAAATCCTATGGCGATAACTACTGCACATTTTTCATGAAGGCAGAACATTCAGGCAATAGCGGTTTGGAATGGTAAAAAATTGTGGGTGCCACATTAGGCTTCCGCTGTCATGGTCGTGGCTTTGCACCAGTAGCTATGCCAAAATCTAGAAATAGGTGAACGGTCTATTCGTCGCACTCGTCTTCATGACGTGCCAAGCACAGCCTCAAGCGTTCCAATGGAAACCAGTCGACACAACATATGGTGGCAACCCACTTCGCCCGTAGGCTCTTACTTCCGGGAAACTTGTGAAGAGTCACGTTGGGCAAATCCCAAACACACTCAAGAGCACAACAGGTCTTCCCTATTATGCAACATTAAGAAATAAACCAGCCTGGAGAGCTAATTTATCTCTCTTCTCTCTCTCTCTCTCACACACACACACACACACACACACACACACACACACACACACACACACACACACACACCCACACACACGCGCACGTACACGCACATTCGCACACACACGCGCACGCACGCACACACGCACGCATGCACACACACACACACACACACACACAAAAAGTTGTACTTGTACAACTACGTACGACCGCCCAACGGCCCGACACACTACCCTGTGATGTCACGCCCTTTGTTGCCAGTGTGTTCTGCAGATGATGCAGGAGTTTCAAAAAGTGCTGAATTTGATACTTTTTCTGGATTAATTACATACTTACCTAATCCCTGAAAACTGGCCAAAGTTACAAGACACATGCTTTCTTCTGACAAGACACATGCTTTCCTCTGAGACCATTTGTTTTCGTTTATAAAACACCTGGGCAATCCCTTTAAAGGGGCCTTACAACACTTCTTCAGCATCATCAGAAAATGCTGCCGATTGGTAGTCAAGGCTCCCGAGAACACGCGAGCCAGACATTATAGTCAGTGTGGTTCAGTTTCAGTTTCAGTGTGGTCGTGATTTTGGTGCAAAATTGACTATTCAATTCAGACATGCACCAAATAGACCAACAGCGAGTACTACCAGACATTATAGGACTGCACGTGGCCTGGAATTTACAATTAATTATCAAAGTCAGCTAAAAATCATTCTCTCTTCTTTCTACAGATGATACCATATACCCAAATGACTGCGTCATATACCCGAATTCACAGCTATTGGCTGATTTGAGCATCGTGAGCTGCATTGTTACCGCTGCCGCCACATGCCAGTCTGCACGTTTGCGATCACACCGAAAATGAGTTGAGCGTTGGAGAGGGAAAAAAAAAAAGAAAAGAAAAAGAAAAGAAAGTGCTCAAGGTCATGACAGGCACTTAACATAACCTCTTTCCCATCACTTCCTCCTTAGTTTCCAGTGCACTCATCAGGACAAGAGGAGAGAGAAGGCAATCACAGCGTATGACAAATCACTGTAACTCCACTCGTACTTGACAGATTCTAAAAATTTTGACGGTGGTTGATTCATGAGGCAATAAACTCCTTTAATGAAGCCATTTGAGGGTTACTTGGAAAAGTGTTGCAGGGCACCTTTAAAGAACACGAAACGGTCAAAATTTCTGGAACCCTCCACTACGGCATGCCTCATAATCATATGGCGGTTTTGGCACGTAAAAACCCACAAATTATTATTAATGAAATATTGAGGCACTCAGTTTGCTCATAATTATTCACGTTGTGCAATAGAACTATCAAACATGGAACAAATAACTAGGAATGATTAGCGAGCTGGAAACAATGGGGCACATGGTTTTTGAATGTGATGCACAATTTTACATGCCAGATTTGGAAATTAGGCAAGTAATTAGTGAACTTAACTTTTCCTTATGTAGTAATTAATGCTAACAGGAAAATTTACCACTATGCACAAGGCAGTGGCTAACAAAACACGGTTGGTCTCGTTATATCTTCTTGCCCTTTTCCTTAATGGGCTTGGCCCCAAGTTAGCTGGAACACACTATATAAAGACACGCATATGCAGTAACTAAAGATAAATTTGCATAGCTTGGCAGTAACATTTCTAAAATTATGGATGCATGCAGCTCTTCAATTACATCTACACAGTGATGTAGTGCATCCTGCTCAGACAACAGATATCATTCCATTTCTACTTATTATTTTAATATTTTAATGCAGGTATAAATGCATCTTCTAACTTTGGGTCTACTATAAACATCACTATGGTCATGGTTTCAGTGTCATTGCTGTAAATAGTCGCAATAAATTTTGGGCAAAAACTGGAGTTCATGAACAAGCCCAAACTTTACGCTATAATTTTAAAAATCCCATAGCAGCTCTGCAGTTTCTGAATTATGCTGAAGTGAGTGGTTCTGCATTAACTTTCACCAGCTGGAGTTCTTTAACACACAGCTAACTCAAAGAACACAAGCACTTTAGCATATTGCCACCATCAAAATGTGGGTGCCACAGCCAGGATAGAAACCCTAACTTCATGCTCAGCAGTAGAACACTATAGCAATTAGGATACTGTGGTATGTTCTCAGAAAAGATTACCAAACCATTCCATTTAATAAGAGGTTAGACTTACTTTATGTGCAGTAGTTCAAACACTAAGAGCAATAAGCAAAATGTAGAACGATAAATTTCCATAGGGGGGGACCAGAACGCACATCTTCCACATTACATGTGGTGCTTTGCCAATCATCTTACCAGTTATCTTTTCATAATCGTGGTTCTCACATGATTGCATGACTAAATTCGGGAGCTCTGCACCTCAATGACTATGACTAAATCTGCAATCCTGTGCCACAGCTTGGTCTATTCAAACACTGCCACTGAACAACATGTCTAGGCGCCCACAGACAAGGGCTTCAGGAAATTCTTTTAAGCCGTACCATACCTACTAAGATACTATCTACTACTATCTACTAAGATTTGTGATGCTTATCAATGAATAAACAGAAGAAATAGTCTGAAAAACATCCAAAATGGGTTTTCCATAATTGGCATCCCTAGAGTGTAATGGGTAGCAATTTTTCAAAATTGAAATGGCAATAACTTCTATGCAAAGAAGGAAATAAGAGAGGGTTTATCACTGATATTCGCACATAATGGAAAAAATGTAATACACTCCACTGTATGATGAAGCTGTAAAGGAAACCACAAAGCTTTCTTTCTAGAAACTCACATGAATTTCTTTTACAGCTTCATGTTACAGACAGATGAATGACAATTTTCCCTTCCACAAATGTTCCTTTACCTTCTGGGCTTTTTCAGAAGAACTGATTAAAGATATCAGCATGTAACAAATATTGAATATAGTAAACATATTGTCGCACCAACTACGAATTCATTATAACAAATCTTAAATTTATCAATCTTACGTCCACCTTTAATTCATTTCAATTGACAATGTAATTACTACACTAGTTAAAAATAACAAGTTACGTCATTTATGCCTTCCTTGGCGTAGTTATCTGCTCGCTTCATTTGTTTGTGTCTAAAAAAGAAATGACCCCCTAAAAAAAATTCCCCTTTTTTCGTTCATCAATCCTCATATCATGCACATCATAAAAATGGTTTTACATCACTTGATTAACGCCTTCTTGCAGAAAACTTTTCTGTGGTACAAGATTACTACGTATGTGCAGAGTTCAAAAAAAAAAGAATTATCGATAACATTAGTAAAAATGGCGAGTTTAACAATAACAAAAAATTCATCCCCTAAAGTCTCATAAAAATACATAATGTCTCATAAAAATACATATCAGCTCATGCATCGTCAAACTTTGTAGAACAGAGGTGTGTGCTGTTCTCAAAAAAAGGTGCAACACCTTTTTCTTGAGCTCAACCAATTTATTGAACATTAGCACACTAATACATTTAGACTACAGACAATTATATAAAAAGCATCAAAACAATTTGTGCCAACCAGCCCACCCTTATTCGTTTATCTGTAACCTCTTTTAATTTTGTTGTCAAACTTGCTGCATTGCAGTTGAAGCACTGCCAGGAGGTATGCATATACAAGCATTTTATAATTCATACTACTCTATGTGCAACAGCAGTATCATACTTGCACACCTTGCTTTCATGTTTGGAAATCTAAGACATCCTCAAAATTATCACACATGCAAAAAATTGAATTTTCAATTTTAACACTTTGATATCATAAGCATAACATACTCTACAGTAGCTGCATAGGCTGCTTTATTAATTCTACTCAGAATGTGCCACTCTACATGCTTTATTACCTGAACAGGGTTGTTGGTTTCCAGTGGACGAACCAGCAAATGGGAGCTTTGAGGAAGACCCAATCTCATAACTCGGCTTTGAACAAGTTATTTCCACATTCTCACCATTGTTCACATTCTGTAGACATAATGAAAGAAAATTTTATGTAATCGAAAATACTGCAGCTAGATGATGCCACATAAGAAAATGACATTACCTTTGCTATTAAAGATTCTGCCTTACTATTCGCCCCGAGATCGGGCTACAGGCGGCAGCACCGTCACCGCGCTAGTGTGGATAGGCGAGCGGCGGCGCGCATACAAATGTACGCAGCGGCGCTTTTTTGTGAGCGGTGTGAGAAGATCGTCGGCAAATAAAATGCGCTGACTGCAGCCTACTCGTAATATATATGCCATCCATTGCCAAATGGGTGCACGAAGCTCGCCGAACTTTATTATTACTTGTGATAGAAACGCTATCTGCCAGTGAAAGGGATGTTCTCGCTTGGCAACTGTCTGCGTTTTCGCGCTATGTCACGCTTGTGTTTTTATTTGTAAGTGTTGAGCTTGTGTCCCGCCTACTTCGCACTGCTTTTGTGCGACTTAATTCATTCTTTGCTTCATGCATGCTGGTCTTGGATACTAAAAAAATGAGAAAGAATGAAATCCCATATTCTTGGGCGATGAGCTAAAATAACCGCGAATACGCATCCGCATTCTGTGTTATTCAATTCTCCATGAAATGGACGTAGGACAGTCGATAAGCTTATTCAGGAAAGCTACGTGGCTGGCAGTGCTTTAGCGCGTTCTTTTTTTACTCCAGTAACAGTATAAAAAGGTAACAGTTCAGCACGAAGCTTTTTTCGATTGATTATCTGCATAACAGTGATGCAACAAAGGTTTGGTTATTTGATGGGACAAAAGCTTTTTTTTTTTTTTCAAGCGAATAATGTCCGATCCTTTCGTCAGTCTATGACAACGCCACAAAAGCGCTCAAGACATTGTAAAAAAAAAGAAGAAAAAAAAGATGACGTTTTCCGTGAAATTATACGACATAAGTGTGAAGCACGCAGTCTCGATTAATTTTGACCATCTGGATTCTTTAAATCGGACCCAAATCTAAGCACACGGGTGTGTCTATAAGTTTCGCCCAATGTTAAAATTGCGCTCGGCGACTCAAGTTTAATCACCTCCGTGTAATTACATTTTCTGTTGTTTTTACGGGATAATTTAAGTACCGAAGTGTCAGAATTTACTACACAAAAATATTTCGCTGCACTGGGACCAGAACTGTACAATAAAAGTTTATCTCAAGCCCAATTAAAGTTCGTCGCATAACCGATAAGCAACAGCGCCGCAGTTAGACACCTAACAACAATGCAAAACTTCGTTTATCACAGAATCGCTAAAACGCTGCTTTCACGCTATAGTTAATACTCCTCATGTTTGGGACAACGCCAAGTGCACTTTACGATGTGCTTCAACTACAAAGCGGCACGTACACCGGAATGATCCTGGCGAACGGAGGATACACAGCACTCTCGGCAAGTGCACAAACTGACCTTATTGCAGTGCATATACAGCCGAGCAAGGTCAAATGTGTCTGTAGATCGTGCTAGGCAAACGTAGAAGCAGTTAAACTTGCGCTAACAGAGCGGGACAAACCGCCCTTTGAGGATGAGCATGAGGTACGCGCACATGCCAGCCTTATGTGGCTAGCAGACGACGCGAGGAGCAATCCACACTAGGTGCGCTTCAGCCAGTGGCCACCAGGCGGCGACTCCGCTCGATCTCGGGGCGAATACCATGGAACGCGACAGTATATGTTGTATAGTTACCTGTGCCCAAGTGATGATATATTAAATCTTTCTATAATGGTTTTTGGCCACATTGCAGGTAGTCCAAAAGCAAGCTATATTTGTTTCAGGCAAGAAAATTTAACAACACTGCAGTATAGGACATTCTTTAAAAGAGCTATAACAAGGCTCCATATGGTGCTACAGGCAAAAAATATATTCATGAATGGCAAAATATATGAAAAAAAAAAGTTTTTTATGTTAAAGGAGCACTGACACAAAATTTCGAAGGCGAGATAATGAGCGAGATAGATTTATTTGGAGACATACACAACATCAATGAGATATCAAGGGTAAATATAGCCTAGAACATATTTAAAATCAATTTTAAAGTGCACGCCACGCGACTGAGCGAGATGCGGAGCCCCTCACGACGCCGAAATCAATGCAGGGGCAATGTAAACAAACCTACGTCACGAGTTTGTGTTGGCTGGTTGCTGGCACGTGCCTTGCGCCTGAGCTACATGCGATTTCTTCCTCCGTGCCTGCGGCTTTGCATGTGCTGGCTGTGCTGGCTGTCAGTGCGGCACCCGCTCGCGCAGGCTCTCGCGTGCGTTGCCCACGTTGCAGTTTTCTGTGGTCACGTGTCCAGCTGTGTTTACCTTGCTCCCGGAACTGCTCCTGCCTAGCTCAGTGCTCTTTGAAACCGAAACTGCAACTGGGCGCTCTAAAAACGTCTCTAAATAAATAACCGTCGCGCAAACGAGGTTTTCAGCCGTGATTAGTGGGTCATAAGCTACCTATTGCAACAAACAAAAACAAGTTGCAAAATTTTTGTGTCAGTGCTCCTTTAATGTGTTGCAGTACGTGCACAAAATGTCTGCAAGTAGGTTATATTTTTCTGTTTACTAGAATTGGCCTCATAGCTTTCTTAAAGTAATCTATGAATTCCCAGATATATCAAGACAAGACACATACCGAATCTTGAATAATGAATGAGCCAGGGGCGCAGCCAGAAATTCTTTTCAAAGGGGGGGGAAGGGTTCAGCCACTTTTTACGTATGAGTGCATATATATACCCACGCAAGTGTCAGTGCAAACAGCTAAACAGGTCACATCAAGCTATTTAAAAATTACCATGTCTAATGTCACACAATACAAGGTATAATTATATGTACAGTCGTGGCCACTGTTAAAGGTAACATGGCGTGCGTGTCCGCGCTGCTCGGACCACCAAGTGGGCGCCGCGCGAAGTACTGCGGCGTAAGCGCAATCATTGCCAGAGGCGGATTTAGCTGCGCGTCGTCTGCTACGGTTCCTCCCACTTCGCCGCACGCGCTCTGGTAAAAGCGCGTGCAATGTAGGTTTCGCCGCTCGCGGCAAGTGGGAGGAACCGTAGCAGACGACACGCAGCTAAATCCGCCTCTCGAACTGACTGCACTTGCGCCGCAATGCTTCACGCGGCGCCCGTCAAACTCAGCAGAGCGCGGCCACCCGCTCCGTGTTTCATCTAACAGTGGCCACGACTGTACAACCACTTAAGCATTCTGTACCTGGGATATATCAATAAAGCCAGACAACTTCAGGTTGTAAACAAGGCTGCCAGAATCCAGACCTGCTCCTGAAAGAAATCAATTAAAATGTGTCAACCCATCAGTCCCCCCAGTGCCCACTCGGATACCTTGATTTTTGTAGTTACAAAATACTGAACTGGTCAATACTGAACGTATTAATGGCATCGATGAACAGTTACAAAAACTGAATGCTCTAGCTTTAAAAAGTAGTCTTCCTCAAAATACAACTCAAAAGTGATTATGTGAGATACTTGTCCTCGTTATAATACCTGATGCCTGAAAACACCAACAGAATTGGTTTAGATGCCTTATTAAAGTCAGCTTTTGCAAAAAAACGCCAATTCGTTCCATGCCATTGTATCATCACACATGAAAGTGCCTTCTGCACGAAAGTTAGTTGCCATACTTTTCTGTACAATTTCTGGTTAGTAAAAATTTGTTCAACACACCAAAATGTCTGAAGTAGACCAAGAACTAGGCACATTCATGGAATATTGAAAGCAGAAATTTTACAGCTAATGTACAGCTAATGTTAGCCATACTAGTGTTAAGAAAAGAAGAAAATGTACAATTTGATGCAAGTCATCTTGATGAAAAGAAAATTACAGGGACCCTGAAACAGTTTTGAACATTTTTAACAAACACATCAAGCCATTTAGTGCAAGTCTTTCAGATCACTAACAGACTGATTTAAGTGCACTGCCTTAAGTGTGTAATCTATTATAAGGTTTTAAATATGTGCATCTCAACAGATTTGAGTGTGCTGCCATGCCAAGTTTTCGGCTGTCCCTATTTTGGGATGCCGCACTGTTCTGGGGAATCACTCAGAACCAATCACAATGGCTGTATCACTTGATGTCATCAGTAATATTTTAATAAAGATTTTCAGCCAGCCACACTGACATGCACACAGGAAGAAAGATGAGACACCGTTTGACCGCTAAACTTCAAACTTCATTGTTAACAAATGATGAGTGTAATAGTTGGAACGCATTATAATTCGTTGTATTTAAAGAAATTCAGCAAAATCGAGAAAATATGCTGTCACAATTTATTATTATGCTTAACCCCTTAAGTGCTTATTTTTTTTAACATTTCCCCACCAAAAGTGCCATCTAGTGGTGCTCCCATCTAGTGGATGACATGAAATCTAAGCCGCAGACGAGCGCTTCTCGTCCTGAACACTACAGGCGAGCACCTATTCCGCTAGGACGAGCACTGCTTGTCCAAAGCAGTTTGGGGACAGTTTGGGCAGGACAAGCTCTGCTCGTCCAAAGCACTTAAGGGGTTAAGCGGACAGTGGGCATCAGCTGTCTGTGTTACAATGTGCTTCATGCTTATGTAAGCTGCACGAAAAGTGGTGACCTCGAGGTTTCTTTTCTCTAACACCATGAATTGCCCTTGTTGCATTGCAGGCTGTGAATATAGAGATTGGCACACGTCAAGCTGCTACAACATCATGTGCCTGCGAGTGAAGTAGCGCAGTGCATTGTTACTGAGAGAATGAGGCTCTCAGTATCCTATCGACACCCAGATCCAGGCATTTGCAGCCATAAGTTCATGCCCAAAGATTACCATCATAATTGCCATATTTATTTACCGGTGATTGTTGTTGAAGAGTTTTAATTTTTCTGCAAACTTCAAAGATTATCAGTTTACCAGAGAAAATGTGAGCTTGGATTCTTGTGGCACCTGGTGGCGCAGTGCTCAACGACATGCTGGCCCAAGCGTTCTTCTGTTTACTGTGCTGTACTCTAACAAAGGACAACAAAAGACACACATGTGTCACTCTTATCCCTTGTGCAGCAGTACAACTCAGTAAACAGAATGATGCCTAAGCAACATGTCCCAGCCGAAGCCTTACTAAGCCCTGATCACTGATTTCCAGTGAACCTGACCGCTTAACAAAGTTGAGCCATAGCAGTGCTAAGGAGGATAATATTTTATGTCCAGTATACACCTTGATAGAAGGTGCTTTGCTTATATTATGGTGCGAATGATTTGATGATGCTGTAGCCTATCTACTTA
Source organism: Rhipicephalus appendiculatus (assembly GCA_030522465.1). Lineage (NCBI taxonomy): Eukaryota > Metazoa > Arthropoda > Arachnida > Ixodida > Ixodidae > Rhipicephalus > Rhipicephalus appendiculatus. Next base: position 1,500,427 of record JALIZH010032945.1, on the reverse strand, counting down.
CACAATTTCATAAAACAGTTTCAGGGACCCTATAGCACCACGTGAGCAATTTTGCTAAAGGTTTATCACGGTCCTTGTGTTTCTGCAAACTTTCCTTACTTTAAAACAACTGCATAATCTATTTTGCTTTAATATGTTTAGCCAAGAGGCAGCACACTGACCAGTTTATTTTTCTTTCTCCAACAAGTTCATTTATGCGAGAACAACTATTAATGTTAGCTATTATGCTACTGCGAAAAACATTAATATGCGACTTACCACTTAGCTTGACAAGGAGCTTTCCATTCGGCTTTAGTAGACCGATAATGTTAACAAAGGTGTCACAGCTCGGCCTCATCTTCGGCGTAACAAAACCAACGAGCGCAACATCGAAACTGGATCCTGGGTGTTCAGCTAAAAAAAAAAAAAAGACCAAACACAAAGAACAGTTTGTTAAAAACTGCGATTAATTAAACATGCAAACGTAATGTTTTGCATTGTTTACGATACACCCAACATGCTGCGATAGCAAAGAGAAGAGCAAGCACAACAAGTAAAGAGGTAGTCACGACAAAAAGTGAAATGGGCGGGATGATCAACTTCTTTGGACGAAAAGCAAGATAAAAGCTGAGAACATGATGCAATACTTACACTCGAGCATCTTCTCCACATTTTCGAAATGACAAAGTTCGGCATTTTTCACCAAAGCTGCAACTTTCTGTTTGAGATCCGTGGCTGTTTCACCGTCGATATGACCCTCCCACAAAACCAGCACCTTGTCTCCAACTTTCAGGATTTGCTCCATTGCTGAAATTATACAGGTCATGGCACTAAATTTTAGAAACTTGCTGAAAGAGCGAACTGCGCAATCCACAAGAAATGATGCCCTGGAGCGGACATTACTATGCTGAATGACTCCTGCTAGCTTGAAGTAACAATTGAATGTTGACTATATTCTGCCACAGTCTGCAGTCATCACAGCAATGCTTTATAATGTAAAACGCCCTTAAGCAAATTGAAAACAAAATGCGCAGGACTCGCAAAATAATACCTGAGCGCCTGCGCTAGACCAGCAGACAAAACACGTGAGGCTTTGGATTGTATTGGATTGGACGCGAACGTCTTGTTTATGTAGGCGGCCAAGGCAACAATAATTTGAATTGTGGATGCCGTACATGGAGGCACGTGCATGGAGGTTATAGAATCATAGTTATAGTAAATTAATGAATATGGAGACGGTGGACATTCAAAGGAGGCGGCTAGAACGGGTCGGACGAACGGAAAGGAAGAGGCTACGCGGGCAGTAAAGCTACGGCTACTTTGAGTAGTCGCAACACGGGAAGAAACAGCGAAGAGACAGCCCATCTTCGTTTTGTGTTCCGTCGAAATTTTGCGCTGTTTTTTCCCGTGTTGCAACATGAACGAACTAACGCAAGCCTCAACAATAGCAAGCAAGCTTCACTTAGCAAGGTTGGAGCACCACCATGGTCAATATGTGGTCAATATAATAATAGCTGCTGGGTTTTAAAGGAGTACTGACACGAAATTTTTCACTTATCGTTTTCTTGCGTCAAATGATAGGCCAAGTCCCCAAGAGCCTAGGAAATGTACCGGCAAGCGTGAGTGCGCCCTGAAAAATTAATTACCGCATGTTTTTAAAAGCTAGTTTCGGTTCCTACTGTACCCTGACGTCACGACATGGTACGAGTAGCGCCACCAGGAGGTCGTATGTGAATGCGCACGCTTTCGTGACGTATCCTCGTGCGCGCGTAGCTCCATCGTCTGCTTCGTCTGCTGCGCACCGCACATGTGGTAACCAGGCATGTAGCCAGAAATTTTTGATGCGAAGCATCTATTTGACTAGGCTGTGTAACGCTGTCCCTCCGTGCGTACGGACGAACGCGCCGCAACGCACTCCCCTCGCCGCAGGTGTTGGAGCGGTGCCAAGTAGGTCACGCCGCAGCTGCGCGTTGACGTCACGCTCCCCTCGCAGTGCGCGCTGACGTCACTCTCTCCCTCGCCTGCCGCGCGCTCGCCGGAGCGCCCGCAGCTGCCGCCTGACGCGCAACGACAAGACCTACGCCAGCCATCGCTTCAAACGAATCTTCCAGCGCTCACCGCAGCACCCGCGTTAGCGCCGTTCAACCCGTGACGCCACCCGTGCGCAACGCTGCTGCTTCGCATCCCATCAGGGTTCCCTTTGGGAAGATGGTGTAATATTTTTTCGGGGGGGGAAGGGGGGGGGGGGCACCTGTTGAAAACATTGAAAACTCCCTATTTCCCTTATTTTTTCTCGGTAAAACACCCCCCTCAATCCGAATTTCGGGGAGGGGGGGGGGGGGGCCGGGCCCCTAGCCCCCCCCCCCCCCCCCGCCTACGGGCCTGGTGGCAACTGTCGCGCCGTCAACGATGGACGAATATTTGTCAACAGACTCCGACGACAGCAACGACGTCGGCAGAGAGGAATTGATGCCGAGCTTGCCGACCCCGCGAATCATTTCGCATTCGACCCGCTTGCAAGTACGTCAGAAGACGAGTCGTCTGAGAGCGATAGCGCCATGCAAGACTGCTTGCGCATCGGGAATGTCGAGTGGTAAGAATTCACTGTTTTTTGCTTGATTTTGCGCGGGCATCTACCGGATGTTCTACTGAAGTCAATAGCGTTCGTGTGGATTTCGTAATGCTATTACTTGCCTGAAATTATTCGTACTCGGCGCAGATTTGACACCGCATGTATGCTTTTTTGTCCTGCCGCTTTCCTATGCAGCCGCACTGCGCACGGCCGGGATTCGATGGACCTGCGGGTCAGCAGTCTGTACCATAACCACTAGACCACCGCGGTGGGTGAGCTACGGTTACCAACCGTCCCAGATTTTGCGGGACTGTCCCGACTTTTCATACAGCGTCCCGAGTGCCACGCAATCCCTGTCGGGACAGCTGTATGTGCCGGATTTGTTGCGGACCGTCCAGTTACAAACTTTTGTGTTATCCTACGCGCGCCCAACAACTCGCGTCACGCTATGGAACACGAAGTTAGCACGCATTGCTCGCACAAAGCAATTGTTGCGGTGGCTAGCGGTAAGTGCACAATTTTTACGAGTACATTCTCCAGTAAAAGGAAGTGTTGCGAACAGCGCGTAGCCAGCTGGAGTACCTCTGCAAGAGGCTGCAACAATAAAGAAACAATGGATTTGTCTGGAAGATACCGCCATAAAGAATACTGATTTCACTGCCTCCCTATATATGTTAGTGTACACCCCCCCCTCCCCCCCACTCGTCCCGACCTCCCTCTTTGAAGAGTTGGTAACGAGCACCACCACGGAGGGACGTGAATAACCTCCATGGAGGGAGAACAACCTCAAGGCCAAAACAGGAAGCAATTTGGCAATTGATTGTGCCGAGTATGACTGCAGTCCTAATTTCGATCAGACGCGCATCTTGGGCAGATATCGGGCTAGCCGCGCCCGGGAAATCTTCCGCAATTCATTCCATCGGGTCATCATGTATAATCGCACCATCGATAGTACTAACGGACAAGAAAATTATCTCCGCACGTGATCATGCGTTGAGCTTTTCTCTTCCCCTCCGTGCCTCCGTCCGTCCGTGCGTCCGTCCATCTGTCCGTCCTTTATACTAGTCGGCGACTTCAACGTAGACATTTATGGACCGATCCTAGCCTCGTCCACTCGTCATCATGCACTTCGTGGAGATGCGTGGATTTTTTTTTCTTTTTTGTTATTTCCGCTTCTCAAGAACCTACGAAATGAACGCTCATGTTGGTAGCCATCGCCAGGTCCTGTCAGTTCACCGCGCGCCGTCGTCTGCCAGCTGCCAGAAAAAAATCGTTCGGACATTCCCGGGCCGTCCACAGGCCACCAGGCACGCGAAAAACGAACATGCATCCGAGCGGTCCCGGACCAGTGGGCGGAGCTTCCGGTTGGTCCCCGAGAAAAACGAATGCGGCGCCGGCGTCCGGCACCGTTCGGAGCCGTCCGGGACGTGTAAATCGAAGAAGCTCGGTGCGTCACGCGCGGCCATCTTTTAAGTTGGACACTGGAAATTTTCGACGCGCTCTTGCTCTCTCTTTTCTCTTCTGTCCGCTTCCCGCACGTTGTTTGCGCACCCAGTTCTCGTCGTCGGCGTTCTGAGCCGCGTCGTCGAGCATGTGCGTATTCCCGAAGGTCGGGCAAACGCGCGAGACCAGGAGAAACAGCGGTGGAACGCCCACGCGCGTCGTCGATGTGCGCGCACTCGAGTAGTCCAGTTACGGTCAGTTGTGTCACAACGGAAATAGGTGTAATTCACTACCTAACCGCTGTTGAGGTCGGAATTGGGTTGGTGTTTTGGCCGGTGTCGCAGCCATGGACGGAGCAGACGGCATAGCAGACGCCGTAGCGGACGCGGCCAGCATCATGTGCACAGACGGCCCGAGGCCACTCGGTACTTTTGGATCCCGTGGAGATGGTGGCATGTGACGTAGCTACCTATGAGCCGAGGCGTTCGCGGGCCGCCGGCGACTCGTCCCGGACTTGGTAAATCGAAGAAGCTCAGTGTGATCTCGAGCGAGTGCGCGGGCACGTGGCGGCATCCCGCGGAAGCCTCAATAACTACGCAGCTCACGATGCCCAAATCAGCCAATGGCCGCAGACTTGGGTACAGCGAACTAAAAACCCACTGTAACTTAATTGGGCATACGGCGCAGTAATTTGGGTATATGCATCATTTGTAGAGAAAAGTGTGAGCGATTTCTAGCTAAACTGAGAATTAACAGTGAATTCTAGGCCGCGCGCAGCGCTCTAATATTTGGTTTGCATGTTCTCGGGAGCCTCGACTACCGATCGGCAGCGTTTTCTGACCATCCTCAAAAAGCGTTGCAGCGCCCCTTTAACTGTTGCAGCGCCCCTAATTGTGGCAAGCAAGCATGATGGGACTGGTGAAGTAATAAATCAAAATAAACCTATATAGAAAAAAATTATTCTAAGTCTACAGTTATGATAGAATGAGAATTAAAATAGCCACGAGATTTCTGCACCACTGCGAAGTAACCACATCTTTCCTGCAGCGAAATAGTTTGGCACAGCCCTATGTAACTGCTATTAATTACGTGGTTTCACGTGCCCAAAATTGGAGAAGAACTCGGGAATAGTTTTGGCCGGGGCGTTAGAAAGAGATATGCATAGGTAGGAGAACGAAACAAATGAGACGAATATCATTGACGGCAGGGGCGTAGCCAGAAATTTTTTTCCGAGGGAGGGGGGGGGGGGGGGCACCTTTTTGATTTCGGGGAGGGCACCTCTTGAAATGGCCATTTTTCGCTATGTATGCCATGGCGAAAAAAAAAATTATTTCGGGGGGGGGGGGGGGGGGCACGTGCCCGGTGTGCCACCCCCTGGCTACGCCACTGATTGACGGGTTCATATTCAGAATGGAAAGGAATCAGGATAACAACCTTCGTCTCGGGTATAAGACGCAGGCCGCGCAGCTGTGTTTGAGAAGCTTCTCAAACACTGCTTCGCGGCCTGCGCTGAACGAGGCGCAATGCAGGAAGTCTACAAGATGAAAATTACTCCTCAGCGTGTGTGCACGCGTATATATACACATGCGAAATTGAAAATTTTCAGGGGGAGAAAAAGTTGGAAGCACTCTTTTGGAAGCGCTATTTTGTGAGCGGTGTGAGCCGATTGTCGGCGAATAAAATGCGTTGACTGCAGCCTACCCGTAATATATATGTCGTCTATTGCCGAATGGATGTACTTACGAAGCTTGCCGAACGTTACTATTACTTGTGAGAGAAACGCAGTCTGCTATTGAAAGGGATGTTCGCGCTTGGCGACTGTCTGCGTTTTCGCACTATATATGTCACGTTTCTTGTATTTTTATTTCTAAGTGTTGAGCTCGTGTCCCGCCTACTACGCACTGCTATAGTGCGACTGAATTCATTCTTTGCTTCATGCATGCTGGTCTTGGATACTAAAAAAAAAGAGAAAGAAATCCCATATTCTTGGGCGATGAGCTAAAATAACCGCGAATACGCATCCGCATTTCTTCTTGTTCACTTCTCCATGAAATGAACGTAGGACAGTTGATAAGTTTATTCAGGAAAGCTACGTGGCTGACAGCACTTATGTGCGCTTGTTCTTACTCCAATAACAGCATACAAAGGTAACAGTTCAGCACGCAGCTTTCTTCGATTGATTATCTGCATGACAGTAACGCAACAAAGGTTGGGTTATTTGATGGGACAAAAGAATTTATTTTTTCAAGCGAATAATGTCCGCTCCTTCCATCAGTCTATAACAACGCCACAAAAGCGCTCAAGATAATGTAATAAAAAATATTATGTTTTGAGTGAAATTATACGACATAATTAAGTGTGAGGCACGCCGTCTCGATTAATTTTGACCATCTGGCTTCTTTAAAGCGAGCCCAAATCTAAGCACACGTGTGTGTGTGTGTGTGTGTGTGTGTGTGTGTGTGTGTGTGTGTGTGTGTGTGTGTGTGTGTGTGTGTGTGTGTGTGTGTGTGTGTGTGTGTGTGTGTGTGTGTGTGAATTTTGCCCAATGGGACAGTTGCACACGGCGGCTCAAGTTTAATCACTTCCGTGTCATTCCATTTTCTGTTCTTTTTAAGGGACAATTTAATTAAGTACCGAAGTGTCAGAATTTACTGGACAGAAATATTTCGCTGCAGTGGGACCAGGACCGTACAATGAAAGTTTATCTCAAGCTCAATTAAAGCTGGTCGCATAACCGATAAGCAAAAGCGCCGCAGTTAGACACCTAACAACAATGCAAAACTTCTTTTATCTCTGAGTCGCTAAAACGCAGCATTCACACAATGTTTAATACTCCTCATGTTCGGGACGACGCCAAGTGCACTTTACGATGTGCTTCAACTACAAAGCGGCACCTACACCGAAATGATCCTGGCGAACGGAGGATACACAGCACTCTCGGCAAGGGCACAAGCTGATCTTAATGCAGTGCATATTCAGCCCAGCAAGGCCAAATGTGTCGGTAAATCGTGCTAGGCAAACGTACAAGCCGTTAAACTCGCGCTAACAGGGCGGGACAAACCGCCCTTTGAGGATGAGCATGTGGTACACGCACATGCTAGCCTTATGTGGCTAGCAGACGACGCGAGGAGCACTCCACACTCATGGCCTCCGAGATTAGCCGTCGGCGCGCAGCCGGCTAATCTCGGAGGCCACACCACACTAGGCGCGCTTCAGCCAGTGGCCACCAGGCGGCGACTCCGCTCGATCTCGCGGCGAATAACCCTAACGGAACCTCACAGTAGTGTCGATGTCGTAGGGTGCTGAAAGCCATTTCGAGCTTTCGTACGCTCTTTGCCCTCGAAATAAAATAACTTCCAGGTTACGGACGCCATTCAAGGTTTGATCAAAAATACTAATGCACACCGAGCAATCGAATGGAGGACACATCTCGAGCTTGAGATTTTGTGTCAGTGCCTTTTTATAAGTAAAGATGTAATTCCCTCATAGCTGCGCATATCAGAGCTACAAAATAATTAACGTGACTTCTTCAACTCCCCTTTATGTTTGAGTGACATTTTTTATCATAATTAAAAATATTTTCAAGAATGTGAATTCATGCCACTTCTTTCGCGCTTCTTTTGCGATTTGCTTGTTAGCTTGGTAGCATCTGGCAACTCTGATGCATACGTACATACATACATACATACATTGGCGTAAATCATGGGGGGTCCTGACCCCCCCCCCCCCCCCCGGTGCTCAGGCTGGGGGGACTCAGGACCCCCCTGAGAATACCCAATAGAACAATGCAATTACGCGATTTTGAAACCCATGCTCGTTTTTCAACTGGATTTCAAGGTAGGGTTTTAATTTTTATATGAGTAAAAATAAAACAAACATTTATATCAACAAAATGGCCGCCATGACAAGCTGTTTGTCCCCCCCCTTCTGATTTTTCTGGATTTACGCCACTGCATACACACCAGTGGGTGGTTCTGTTACTTGGGAGAACAAAGGTGTGGTAGTGGAAAAGCAGCACACTTGCACATGGGATCGATAATACACATCAAAAATAATTTTATTCGAACAGGTGATGAAATATAAGAAAGATGGCACAACAAAGCATAATCACTGTTCACTTCTTTCCTATCCGTCTAGCACATCCCAGCTCTTTCTCGTTTTCCGCTATTTTTCATCCAAATCAGTGTTCCTCGGTGTTGCCGTCGTACTGCGGAACAGGTCAGCCCAGGTCCGTACGGGAGCCTGAGAGGCCTGGCTACATTGTGCAGCAGGGACGGCCCGTGGGTGGCCAGCCTGGGCACCGCGTGGCTGGCTGGCTTGGGTGTCGCGGGACCGACTGCCCTGGGTGCCGCATTTCTGGCTCGCCTGGGTGTTACGTGGTTGGCTGACCTGTGCACTACAGACCTGGTTGGCCTTGGTGCTACAGGTGTGAGTGACCGGGGTGCTGTGAGGACGTCTGTCCGTGGGTTGGGCAGCCACCTGGGCCCAAGACTTTCGGGTCGGAGCGTGGCCGGTGTGGACCTGACATGCCTGGTCACAGCTGGGCCAGTTGACCTCGTTGATAACAGTCACGGGAGAGGCAGCCTGGACGCCTCGAGGCATGCTGGCCTCGGCATGGAGAGTATAGGTTGACTGGTTGGAGCTGGAACTACCGGCCTTGTTCTTTTCCTGCTTTGGAGGCGCGTAATCCACTTGATTTTCAAAAAGTGAGCGGTAATAAGCTCGTCGCTCCGCATAACTCAAACCATGCACTTCTCGGAACACTGGTGGCACAGGTGGTTCTCGTGCTTTCGGCGTTGTAGTGGGCTCCTCTTCCCATATCTCTTCAGGATCGGGAAATTTCGGCCTTGAAGAACCGGCTGCCGGAACCACATACTGGATCTCCAGGTCCTCCCGACTCCTTGGCACCCATAAGGTCGATGACTTGTCGGGGCATGTTTCTAGGTGCCTGAGGAACTGGCTCATTTTGGACGGCGCGAGGTGATTAGGGTTAAACAAGCATGGTCTGAGGCAGGGGCGGCCTACTTGCCGTCTGCACTTCGAAATGTGGATGTCTATCCGAGACCGCTTTACCTTGTGATTTGGGTCGTACGGGCATTGGACCAGATCATGCTTGCTGTAGGTGGACGTAGCCATAGTCTCTCAGAGCGAAAGAAACACAGGTTCTATGCGGTGCCTCCACACTCAGCAGCCTCGTCACGACGTGGCATTAAAATCGGATGATGATAATGACTGACGCACGAAGGCTCTTGATGCATGTGCGCAAGAGCTCTCGATTCGCTGTTGAATAAAAATACCTGGTTTAAGTAGCCCTCCACCCGGCAACACTTAAAATTTTGGCCTGCAAGGCACTATCTGAGGAAAGTTTCACAAAAATCAAAATTGTTCCGCAAACCCAAGGATTCAGTCGGAAGAGCAGATGCATATCTCGAAGGCCTCGCTTCTGATAAGTACATGCTCCGGAAGCTCTTTCAGCGTTGAAAACGCGCCAGGTACATGCTCTGCATATCAGCCATTGGACGGAGACATAAAAGTTTCAAGCATTATTCTACCATGCCACAAAGTGACGAGAATCATTGTACACTAATGCATGTACACAGGGAAAGTTTCACAAAAAGAAAATTCTACCACATCCCCGTGACAAAATCTCTCGGAAAAGAAATCTCGAAGGCCGCTTCGATAACTGTATGCTTCGAGAATCATTTCGGAGCTTAAACCACATTGAAGGCTTGCTCGGGAGAGATTACTGGTTGGAGGGAGGTGCAGATGTGCGAAGAGACATTCTCAATGCCGCCAGGCACCCAGAGTAACTAATAACAATTTCGTCTTATTCCACCGGTGCGAACCGGGGCGCCTAGGCGTTACAACGCTTTGAAGAAATGTCCACCAGGGCGCACCGGCGCGATTTGTCGCATTTCGTATACTGCACACTAATTATGTATCTGCAGTCATGGGCGTAGCCAGAAATTTTTTTCTGGGGGGGGGGGGGGGGGGGGCGGCACCTCCTTGATTTCGGAGGGGGGCACATTGAAATGGTCATTTTTCGCTCTGTATGCCATGGCAAAAAAATTTCTGGGGGGGGGGGGGGGGGACACGGGCCCGGTGTGCCACCCCCTGGCTACGCCACTGTCTGCAGTTAAGCAAAAGTTGAGACCTCACAAAATTACTCGGGACCTTAGCATACCGCCCATAGAGGGAGAAAGAAACGTACAAGGGAGGTCATAAGTTCCCAGGCCACGCTGCCAGAGGAATACATGTGATGCGGCCTGCGAACTTATGACCAGCCCTGTACATTCTGCTGGTAATATTCGAGCAAGGACAAAGTTACTGGACTGAAAATTAGGCCTTGAAAGCACGGAGAAAGGGAAACCCGGCCCCGCCATCTCATCAGGGGCACGAGGATATGTTAGAAATGTATTTTCCGCTCCACCTGGGGGAAAACTTACCCCAGTTACACCAAGTGTGAAATCTGCAGAAACAGCGGAGCTGCTCACGGTTTTCCTGTGTTTCGCTGGTGATTTTCTGGGACTTTCTGTGATGGTTTGTGATTTTGTTTGGGTGTCAGTGATTACGTTATTTGCAGAGTAGAGGTGCGCGGGAAAATACGTGTGGCAGCCTAGGCCCTATTCCCGCTCGAGCCGCCGTTCCCCGTTTCACTGTGCGTCTACCGCTTCGTCCACGATCGGGGCTAAGCCATCTATGGGTGTATCTGAGAACCGGAGCGTGACATGCGACGCGGATATTATCTGTCGTCCGATCCAGTCCTAGAATAGCTCAGCTGTTAATAAACAGTACGAGCGCATTTTGACACCGTTGATAGAGGTCGCGCCACCAAGTTGGTCGAGACACCTAAAGTACGTCCCTAGATTTTCCCCTAGGGACTTTGGAGACTTTAGACTTTAATCTAGAAACTTTAGAGACACCGTTTTGGTTATGCCGTTCACTATTTAATGATTCTACTCGGCGAGAGCTTATCTTGACATTGGAGCGAAGGCTACGGAGGCGGGGCTTCCGCACATTCGTGTTGCTGCGAAAGTAGTAAACAAACAGCTTGCGGTTGCTTTCGGTTTTGCTCGCTCGATGTTAATACGAAAACACGTACAAGCAAATCATCACAAAAGAAGCGCGAAAGAAGCGGAATGAATTCTCATTCTTGAAAATATTTTTAATTATGATAAAAAATGTCACTCAAAAATACAGGGGAGTTGAAGAAGTCACGTTAATTATTTTGTAGCTCTGATATGCGCAGCTATGAGGGAATTACATATTTACTTATAAAAGGGCACTAACACAAAATCTCAAGCTCGAGATGTGTCCTCCATTCGATTGCTCGGTGTGCATTAGTATTTTTGATCAAACTTGAATGGCGTCCGTAACCTGGAAGTTATTTTATTTCGAGGGCAAAGAGCGTACGAAAGCTCGAAATGGCTTTCAGCACCCTACGACATCGACACTACTGTGAGGTTCCGTTACCCTTGCCTGCCGGATTATCGGCGATCACATGGGAAGCGGCCATCGTCGAAACTCAGAGCATGCCCTTCGGGAGAGTTTGGCGATTCTTTCATCTCGCCGCTCTCCGCACGCCGCCTCAGCGCCGCCCACTTTTCGTGACGTTCAACCAATCTCCCTGACGGCCGCGGCGAAGCCGCGCGGAGCGGCGGAGGCCAGCCACCATCCCCTCGGAGCAGCGCGCGTGGGGCTTGCAGATTTATCCTGGGATGTGTGCGTGTGTGTGTGACGAGTGCGCGTTTGTGTGCTCGCGCGGCGTGTGTGCGTGCGTGTGTGTGCTCACGCGGCGTGTGTGCGTGCGTGTGTGTGTGTGCTCGCGCGGCGTGTGTGTGTGCGTGGGTGTGCTCGCGCGGCGTGCGTGTGTGTGTGCACACGCGGCGTGTGTGCGTCTGTGTCCTCGCGCGGCGTGTGTGCGTGCGTCTGTGTGCTCGCGCGGCGAGTGTGCGTGTGTGTGCTCGCGCGGCGTGTGTGCGTGCGTGTGCTCGCGCGGCGTGTGTGCGTGCTGGCGCGGCGTGTGCGCTCGCGCGGGGTGTGCATGTGTGCGCGCGTGTGGGTGTGTGCGAGCGCGCACACACAGACACACGTGCACATACACGCGCGTGCACACATGCATGCGCACACACAGACGCGTGCGCGTACACGCTCACTCACTCACACGCACGCACACGCCGCGCGAGCACACAGACGCACACACGCCGCGCGAGCGCACACGTGCGTATGTGCTCGCCCGGCGTGTGCGTCTGTGCGTGCGAGCGCGCACACACATACAGACACACGTGCACATGCGCGCGCACACATGCATGCGCACACACAGACGTGTTCGCGTGCACACACACGCGCGCGCGCAAGCGTGCACACACACACGCAAATACACACGCGCGCTCGCACACACACTCGCCTTCTTCCGCTTCTCGGCCGAGACCTACACTGTGCCGCAAGGTCCGACAACCAATTTTTATGGTGCCTACTTTTTTTAGCGCCACGGAAAGCTTGCCGGTCAGTGAGTCTAATCACGGAATGGTAAAGTGGAAAACGCCGCGACACATTTGTAATCAAAATTTTTCTATCTGCAGCGAATATGCAGTCGTATACTCACATGCTGCAAACAGTGAGCGCGAGAGCCGTTCGTGCTCGAGCGCGCTAGTTTACTGCGCATGCGTGCACTCCGCGCGCATGCGCCGCGGCTCGACTTGGTCCACTGGCGGCGGCGACAGCAGCGCCGCTTCTCACCGTGCAACTCCTTTTACGTCGTAAGCAGCACAGAATTGAGCGGGGCTGGATAATAATTCTCATATTTTAGTTTTGAGGACTGGCGCCCGTGACAGCATCAGGCTACTGCATCAGGTCACTGCCCCGCCCATTCGCCAGACTCTCTCGGCTCTGTTACAGTAGTTCTGTCGAAACTTGTGGCGGTAGCGCCGCTCACGCAGGGTTGTCTTGAGGAACATTTTTGCGTTTTTGGTTTTTATTTGCAGCAAAAGATTATCTAATAAGTATTAAAACCGTGTAAATGCAATTGTATGTTACTGTACTATCAATTTAGGAAGTTTAAGCGGTCGTTGGCGAAATTTTGACGGGGGGCGCCACTTACGTATGGGTCTAGGCGCGCTTTTTGAAAGTTCGCGAGTATGTGCGCTCGTACGAGTGACGATCCCACAATAATGTGTAGGTGATTGTGAAACAAAGTGTGAGTGACTGTGATGTTTGGCATCAGGATGAAATAATTTTTTTTGCCAGTCATAATGTGATCAGCAAAAAAAAAAAAAAATCACAGCATTCCACGGGGTGAATGATGATGAGTGGGCGAAGCTCCGGAGGGTTCATCGGTAAACCGTGAATCTTCCGTGAAAACTTGCCCAATACATCATCAAAGACGTGACAAACACTGTACATACACAACGAAATGATTTTATTGTTCGTAAATGGTAGCTAGACGTGGCTTCCGTTCCCCCTTCATTATAACGGCTTTATTGTCGGTGAAGTGGAGGGATAGGGGTTCTTGGATGGGTCGTAGTGGGAAGTTTGCAAAGACGAGATCGATGCAGGTTCCTCGGATGGTTGCGGGTTGCATGTGGTCGAACGATATGCATGTGAAACCATATCGCGATGTCATATGTAGTATGAGCCAACTATTTTCTCGAGCAGAGAGAGAATAAAACATTTATTTGGTGTTCTTCGCGAGAAGTTCGGTGAGTGGGATCCTTAGTCCGGGATCCCATTGGCGCGGGACGCTGTCCTCGCCCGTTTCACGAGGGCCTCTTGGGTCTTCGGATCCGAGCTGGAAAGAGCTGCCTCCCACCCTATAATGTTGTGTTGTGTCCTGGGTTGCATAGGTGGATTGTGTGGGCATTCCCATACCATGTGGTACAGGGTCGCTGTTTTATTGGCGCAGAACCTGCACTGTGATGCGTGTGTGTCGGGATCTATCTTGGACAGTATGTATGGGTTGGGGTAGGACAAGGTCTGCAGGCGACGCCACGCTACCTGAGATTTCTTGCTGAGGTTTGGCCCCGGGGGCGGAAGTTTCCGTCTTTCGAGTCTTTGGTGTTCTAGAATATCAGTGTATGTTAGGAGGGGGTCCATACGCATAGCCGAGGGTGGGTGCGATATGCCGGGGTCGGAGGTCCGGAAGAGTAATTCTCGGGCCGAGGCATGGGCGAGCTCATTGCCTCTAACTCCGATGTGGCTGGGTATCCATATCAGCTGTTTCCATTCACCCTCTGAGCGTGGGGACGATAGCTGTGTTAGGATTCAGTGCGCAATGGGGCCAATGTAGCCTTTACAGAAATTTCGGTAGGCTGCTTTTGAGTCTGTGAGAGAGCACGCGTCTCCAACGCAGCGAGCGCCATCTAGTTCGCAGTTATAGTACTAGAGTACCGGCCCCCCAGCGCCATCTAGTGAACACTCCGAAAACTAGAGGAGGTGGCTACGACAACGCGGGACTAGCCTATGCTCTAAGGAGCTTCGCCCCTAAAAAAAAAGAAATAGCCTGTGTATTTCCGAAAATTGCGCATTGAACGAGCTATTCAGTTCTAGGCCGCCACGGGAGAAGTAAAAAGAGAAAAGAAACGTGAAATTAGGTTCAGCTGCATTATGAAGGACTGTGAGAGAGCAAGCGTCTCCAACGCAGCGAGCGCCATCTAGTTCGCAGTTATAGTACTAGAGTGCCGGCCCCCCAGCGCCATCTAGTGAACACTCCGAAAACTAGAGGAGGTGGCTACGACAACGCGGGACTAGCCTATGCCCTAAGGAGCTTCGCCCCTAAAAAAGAAATAGCCTGTGTATTTCCGAAAACTGCGCATTTAACGAGCTATTCAGTTCTAGGCCGCGACGGGAGAAGTAAAAAGAGAAAAGAAACGTGAAATTAGGTTCAGCTGCATTATGAAGGACACTATGAGTGAAAATTAATTCGCAGTCCCCCCCCACTACGGGGACTCTTACAATCATGTCGTGGTTTTTGCACATGAAACCCCACATGTTCTTATTATTGCTATGGTCCTCGACAGATGCACCACATTAGTGCGACGTCGCTTTTGAAAATTTGAAACACATACTATTTTTAGTGCTATATAAAGTAAAAGTACCATCGCTCGTCATAGTAATCAAGAAATAAATTGCGACACAACCACTTGTATAAATAATCCTTTATTGCAATAACGTCGGTCGTCGAAGTCCTTCCGTTCAAATCATGACTGATGATTAGTGCACACGAACTCACGGACTTATCTGACGTGTTTTATTGATGTGGTGTTGAGATCGTTCTCGAAGAACTTTTCTAAGCCGGAATCACGAAAAGTGCTTTACAGATACACCCGGCACTTTGGCGCCGCCGTAGACGACGGACTTTTCGCGCTCATCCGGCAAGAACGGGTTATTCGCACCTGCCGCTCTTCTTAAGATGGCCACTGTCCACTTAGCTGTCTATATTGCCGTCTACGGTGAGTATTGGAACACACCCAGACTCGTGTTAATAACCCCGAGACCGCGCGGAGTCGCCGCCTGGTTAGAGTGTACTAGTTCTAGTACACTCTAGCCTGGTGGCCACTGGCTGAAGCGCGCCTAGTGTGGTGTGGCCTCCGAGATTAGCCGGCTGCGCGCCGACGGCTAAACTCGGAGGCCATGAGTGTGGATTGCTCCTCGCGTCGTCTGCTAGCCACGTAAGGCTAGCCTTGGCTAGCATGTGCGCGTACCACATGCTCATCCTCAAAGCGCGGTTTGTCCCGGCCTGTTAGCGCGAGTTTAACTGCTTGTACGTTTGCCGATCTACCGACACATTTGGCCTTGCTGGGCTGAATATGCCCTGCATTAAGATGAGCTTGTGCCCTTGCCGAGAGTGCTGTGTATCCTCCGTTCGCCAGGATCATTTCGGTGTAGGTGCCGCTTTGTAGTTGAAGCACATCGTAAAGTGCACTTGGCGTCGTCCCGAACATGAGGAGTATTAAACATTGTGTGAATGCAGCTTTTTAGCGACTCAGAGATAAAAGAAGTTTTGCATTGTTGTTAGGTGTCTAACGGCGGCGCTTTTGCTTATCGGTTATGCGACGAGCTTTAATTGAGCTTGAGATAAACTTTCATTTGTACGGTCCTGGTCCCCCCTGCAGCGAAATATTTCTATCTAGTAAATTCTGACACTTCGGTACTTAATTAAATTGTCCCTTAAAAAGAACAGAAAATGGAATGACACGGAAGTGATTAAACTTGAGTCGCCGTGTGCAACTGTCCCGTTGGGCAAAATTTACACACACACACACACACACACACACACACACACACACACACACACACACACACACACACACACACACACACACACACACACACACACACACACACACACACACACACACACACACACACACGCACACGCACACACACACACACACACACACACACACACACGTGTGCTTAGATTTGGGCTCGCTTTAAAGAAGCCAGATGGTCAAAATTAATCTAGACGGCGTGCCTCACACTTAATTATGTCGTATAATTTCACTCAATACATAATATTTTTTATTGCATTATCTTGAGCGCTTTTGTGGCGTTGTTATAGACTGACGGAAGGAGCGGACATTATTCGCTTGAAAATAGAAATTCTTTTGTACCATCAAATAACCGAACTTTTGTTGCATTATTGCCATGCAGATAATCAATCGGAGAAAGCTGCGTGCTGAACTGTTACCTTTTTGTACTGTTATTGGAGTAAGAACAAACGCGCTGCCAGCCACGTAGCTTTCCTGAATACGCTTATCAACTGTCCTACGTCCATTGAATCGAGAATTGAATAATAAAAATGGGGATGCATATTCGCGGTTATTTGGGCATCGCCCAAGAATATTGGATTTCTTTCTTTCTCATTTTTTTTAGTATCCAAGACCGGCATGCGTGAAGCAAATAATGAATTAAGTCGCACTACAGCAGTGCGAAGTAGGCGGGACACAAGCTCAACACTTACAAATAAGAATACAAGAAACGTGACAGAGTGCGAAAACGCAGACAGTCGCGTTTTCTCTCACAAGTAATAATAACGTTCGGCGAGCTTCGTGCATCCATTCGGCGATGACATATATATTATGAGTAGGCTGCAGTCAGCGCATTTTATTTGCCGACAATCGGCTCACACCGCTCACAAAAAAGCGCCGCTGCGTACATTTGTATGCGCGCCGCCGGCCGCCTATCCACACTAGCGCGGTGACGGTGCTGCCGCCTGTAGCCCGATCTCAGGGCGAATTCCTAGGAGGTATTCGTTAAGCTCTTCCCGACAGACGGCGCTAGCGAGTGCGCCGCCATAACCGCGGTTATAGTGTGGTGCGGCAGCGATCCGGCATATGACATCCTGATTTTTTGCGGCGCTAAACTTCACTGACCCGTTTTCTTAGAAAAATATCAACATAACACGTGCTTCAGAGAACTTTGGTTGTGGTTCGACGAAGATGTTGGCGCGCGAGACCATACCACAAGTATGGCGACCGCCGCACAAGCGCCCCTTACGGATGAAGAAAAATTCCCAGGTGTGGCGTCCGTTTTCCCATGCGCCGATCGCGACTATACGCGTATATATTCGAGAGCTTTGGCTGAACATGCCGCTTCGAATGTACACGAAATCGAGTGAGATAGAAGACGCGTTCTTTATTGAAGGATGTAAAATGCGCACAACTCAAGGACGAGAGGTCACCATGGACAGGCGCAACCGGGCTGAACTTCGTCTTCCTCAAGTTGTGCGCATTTTACATCATTCATTATTATGAATCAACTCGCTCAGCAAAACGTTTTATTGAACCACCTACCATGTGTTCTTTACCGGCAGTTCCCACGCATCGTGAGCATTGACGTCATGCAGCATTCCGCGGGGACATGCTTATGCCGTATTGTTTGGCTTTGAACCAGGCGTTACTAGGCAGATCGACATCTTTGCGTAAACTGAGTTGTTGTATGCACTATAGAGCACTGCACGGGCCGTGATTCCCGGCCTGGGCCCGGCCCGCGCCCGGAACTCGTTCAAGTTTACCCGTACGAACCCGGCCCGGCTACTCAAATCGATACCCGGGCCCGGCCCGAACCCGAGAAACAATTTAGCCTACCCTACGCGACCGCGCCGATCGGGCCCGACAAGGGCCCGAGCCAATAATCTAGGTGGTGTTGCCCGAACATGGAATCGACAGCAAGGTGTTTTAACAGATATCTACGCTTTGTTGGCGCACATAGTATCAGCCGGGGGGGGGGGGGGGGGCAAAGGGGGGCGCCCCCCCCCCCCCCACTGAAAAAAGTTAGGGGGGCTGAGCCCCCCCCCCCCACTTTCGGCAGTGGTCACTGTCGGTTGTATACTGGGAAACCAACAACTGAGGTGAATTTTTCCTTCATCACAGTAATCACTTAATTATATAATGAAAATTTTCCTACCCTTCTGCTGTGAAGATTTTCCTTGTAGGCTCTTTGCGGTGCGGGCCGCCTATGTGACGCTTTCGCGCCTTGTGCTGTAGCATTGCAGAGCAGGCTATAGACCTTTTAACGGAGAGGAGGATCCCCTCCTTTCTGGTCTGTTGCACGGGAGCACAAAAGCCGACGTCACAGGCTCGGCCATGCATTTTTGGGGGGTCACGCATGTTAACAACAGCCCAGAGAGCACTATGGCGGCGCCCTGGGAGCCTTCAGTGAAAAGGTCTAGAGCGCTGAGCAGAGGCCATAGAACATCAGATCACTCGCTCATGCTTTTATTCTGCTGTGCCTGGACTGACATTGAAATCATCGGATGATGCAAATGCGGGTGCGAACGAGCAAACGTTTTACGGACCGATCAAACCACTTCCTGCTTCAGGAAAATGATTTTCTTTCATTGAAAAGGAATAGCATCACCGCGTCGTCGAAGCTGATGTGAGCCGATAAGTGAGACGAAGTTTTTTTAATCTTTTAGTTTTGCCGTATTGGAAGCGCCAAAAAAGGTTTCCACTTTAGTCTCCGATCAACTTTATCAGCGATAGTGGCAGCTTCCAACAAGGCGACGAATAAAGCAGTGGACTCGAGCTCAGTGGGAAGCTCAGCTTTTAAGCTTGCCCCGCCACTTGATCCACCGGACCAGGAAAGAGACTTAATTACCAGTCGGGCTAGTTGGTTTTCATTCAACTTGAATTGACTTTTACAGCTCAAAATACAACTCGGACGGAAAAGAAGCACACACGCGCAGCGCAGCTCATTTCTTTCTCTCCCTCTCTCTCTCAGCAAGGATGAGCTCACAGAGTTGTATACGTGCACAAACAGCTAATCGTCCTCATGCTGCAATTGAAAATATTTATTTCATATGAATCCATCTCGCCAGCTGTTGCAACCCTTACAAAAATAGATTCAAACAGCCTATAGAATGTCTAGATGTGTATTTAGATAGTCTATAGCCTGCCTAAATCCATTTTGTATGGGAAGTAGCCGCTGCTAATGAGATCGGCGGGCAGCCTACTTGAATTACGTTTAGAAGGAGACGCTCTCCGACTATTCCAAAAAGTTTTAGGTATTGTTCAGCGCATGAATAAGCTCTTTCATGTGCATGAGTTGTAATAAACACCACGACATTTTGCAGATTCGTGACGTCGTGTAACAAGCAGGGAATTGTATGGCACGCAGAAAATTTTCACGGATGCCGAAAAACCACTGGCCAACAATATGCCATATTTAAAATAGTTCGTTCTCATATTTTTTACGTGGTAGTGCATAAGTGGTCATTACGCAATGGATCATTTTTGAGTCATTTGTAGCCTGGCGTAACGAGCAGGTGCTGTGTGCATGATCCAGAATGTTTCGACCAATCATAAACAGCTAACGACCATTGCGGAAAGAAGCAACGAGGGATAGTTTAACGTTAAAATCGCAAACATTTCTTTGAAGAAAAATTTTGGTTACACCATTTGTATTGTCGTATTTATGGAGGTGCCGGAGGGCCGTTTCATAAATGTTGTAAATACATATACGATTAGTGTAAACAATGTACTACGTCCCTAACACGACAAATTATTCATTTCTTTAAAGAAAATGGTTGACAAGTTGACAATAAGAGTAATATAATAATAGTAATAACGTTAATAAGCACGCGCTAGAAACACTGTTTGGACTATTAGCAAACAAGGCAAATTGTAGCCTACACGAGCCTGAATATACGGAAGAAAGTGTAGTACTTATTATAAAAAAGTATAACGCAGTCATTCATTTAAAAAAACTAAACAAAAAAAGATGCGCGTTCCGTCCGTCATAGGAATCAGTATAGCACGAAAGTAAAACGCGCCCTTACAGAGGTAATTGAATGTTTACTGTACATTGATATAGGAGGGTTTGCACGATGTATATTTTGGTGTTTGACAGCTATAGCACCGTTTAACGTGGATGCACCCTCGTTGGCACTTGGTGGTACATCTCAATTCCGACGACTAACGTGCGTGGTCAATGATTAAATAAACCATTGTGATAGCTGGAGATGTTAACGGTCAGAGCGCAATCAGAGAAAGAGGCACGATAGCCAGAAAACCGTCACATGTTGTATGCTGAAATTGGGCTAAGGTCGCCATCCCGCGGCATGTTAAGTGTGATTGAACACCACGGTCGGACTAGAGGGAAACGCTAAGCGCGTCCTGTCGCCCCTTTAGCCCGGCCGCCATTGTTCTCGGGGCGAGCGTAAGCGAGGATCGCGGTTATCTCATCCAGGTGAGGCAGGGGCGCGTCGTAGAGCTATATCTGGTTTGAATGGACGCTATGAGCAAGACTAAAGTAGAGTGTACTAGAAGTTTTGAGTGGTGCGAACGGAGACCGGTTCTATTGTTAGCCGCTGACCCCTCTCGCGCGGAAAATTGCGGCGGCGCTGTCATCGCCGGCACTTGAAGAGTGCCCGCTCGCTCCGCGGTTGTCATGGTTTGTGCCCGGTGAATATTCGCGTTGGAAAAACCTATCCTGATCTGCGCAGCTCCTGCTATGCCTCCGAAGCAACGGCTGTATCATTACTACGTGCCAGGATGCAAGACTTATTGCGCGTGGACTGAACAAATGCGGAAAACTTCCCTTTCGTAATTGCTTTTTGCCATTGCGGGACGGCATCGCAATGATATGTCGAGCAGCAAGATTGGCAAATATTCCCTTATGAACATTTTTATCCTAACACATGTTTGTCCGCCTCGGTGGAACTAGGGTGCAGTGGCTAGGGTGCAGGGTTGCCGTTGGGTGGACATGAAAAGGCGCCAGAACTCACGCCAAAAGTAGCCAAAGTAGCCATGTCATTTGATATTTCGCCGAATTTCTAGCCAAATAGAACAGAAGCGGCATTATTAACAGAGTCTTTACTATTGATGAATAAATAAAACCATTTTTAATAAGTAAAACCACAAGTTTAAAAAAGAGCCACGGCGCCAACTGGAAATTTTCATCGCCAGCGGGGCCCAAAAGTAGCCAATTTGGCGCAAAGTAGCCACCAACGGCAACCCTGCTAGGGTGCTCGGCTGCTAACCCGAAGGTCGCGGGTTCGATCCCGGCCGTGGCGGTCGCATTTCGATGGAGGCGAAATGGTAGAGGCCTGTGTACTGTGCGATGTCAGTGCACGTTAAAGAACACCAGATGGTCAAAATTTCCGGAGCCCTCCACTACGGCATCTCTCATAATCATATGGTGGTTTTGGGACGTTAAACCCCAGATATTATTATTATTATCGTAACACATTTTTATGAACACTGGCTCGGGTTTTTAAATTGGCTCGTTTCAATGACCATGCAGATGAAGAGCCACGAATGCTTCAGTGGAGAGACCTGCGGAGGTTGAACAAGCCACTGGACGTGGACTACGCAGTATGCTAGTTACATTTCGGGCCCCGTTTTGTCTTAAGAGATATACAGTGTACTAATCGTGAACGCGGCCGAAGTGCGAATAATACCTAGAGGAACGCCGAACTTGCTTTCGTACCTGAGTGTGAATTAAGACACCAACACCGAGGTAAAAGGAAACACCCGCGGAAAGAATAGCGCCATCGTACAGCTGACTTTTTTTTCTTTTTACTTTCCTAGATGACAACAAAAGAACTGAGGTAGAAGACTCAGAGCACGATGCAGGTGCTCACTACGTTGGCGGACCTTCGACACTAATAATAGCGCTTCTGTCCAAGTTAATGACACCGCACGAGTTACCAATTTTTTTTATGTGCACTTGACTCCTGGAAAAATGAAATCACTATTGAAAGAGCCGTGCTATTTTTTATTGCTAAGTCCAGGTAGCGTTGAGTGCGGGGTGTGTGCGTGTGTGTCTGTGTGTGTGTGTGCGTTAGAAAAGTTGATTGATAGGTGTCGTTGGACCATCGCATGAGAAGCGACGCTCTTGCAACGAGCTGCAAGAATTCCCCTGCGTTGTGGAACAGGGTATGCGTCGTTTGTGCCTGCATATGAATTCACAAATGTGCTCAAGGAAAAGAGCCCTCTTCAGCCTCAACTGCTCAGGGAGATCGTTAAATGATAATAATATCTGGGGTTTAACGTCCCAAAACCACGATATGATTATGAGAGACGCCGTAGTGGAGCGCTCCGGAAAATACGAGCCCCTTGTCATCTTTAATGTGCACTAACATCGCACAGTACATGGGCCTCTACCATTTCGCCTTCATCGAAATGTGACCTCCGCGGATCGAACCCGTGACCTTCGGGTCAGCAGCTGAGGACCATAACCTCTGCTCCATCGCGGCGGACAAGTGATTGGAATGTGCATCGATATTTTATTAAATATCGTACAGTACAGATACTTTAAATCTACATAGCAATTGTGCCTCCAGGACCAAATGTATCATTTTAAAATAAGCATGACGAAGGAGTGAGTCGCATTTTCTCAGGTATTTGAATAAATGATTCAATCCTGCGGAGCCATTGCTATACAAGTTCCTCCGCAGGCCTTTGAAAACAAGAAATTCACTCCTCAAGCGACGAATGCTAAAATCTACATAGAGCAACGTGCACAAACTCCAAGCTTCGAACAGCAGACCAATTAAGACGCTTGTGTCAAGGTGAAAGCAATAACTCTGTCGTTGCCAGTATGAAAAATCTGCTGCAGCAAACGCTGAGAGCATTCTTCTGTACAGACTTCTTCTATCTCCCAAAAATATATTTGTAAATAAAATATGTCGCTCTGTTTCCTGCGCATTTGCATTTGTGGTGCATTACAGCTTTGAGACTGGGTAGCAGTGCACGAAGTTTACCTGCAGTGTTTGCAGCGCGTGTGAAAGGATTATTCATTACTGGATACTTGAATGGGAAGTGCACTTGTAGGAAATACCGCTGTGGCATTACTATAAATCACTTAGGCAACTGAGCTGCGCTGACGACGTGAACGAAAGCTACGCAAGCGGTCACGGCACGCGTTGCAGAGAAAGGCAATTATAACTGCACGTAACTCGTTTTGTATGTAAAAATTGACGTGACGTCGCGCACAGGAACCTCTACATGATCGCGCGTACAAATGTCGGCGGGGTAATAAAAGTGCACTTTACTCACCCCTATGCATTCATTTAGAAATTTACGGTGTATGTTTTCGAACGGAAGCAAAGACAGAACACTAGACGAGCATGAGCCATATTTCTGTGCGTGTCGACAACGCTCTGCGCGACAGGCTCCAAGCAAGCGCGAGAGGCGAAGTTCAAGTGCGGTTGACTACAGCGCCACCGCCAACTCTCCGCGCGCGGCGGCCGGCGGCCCTCTCCACGACGGCCGGTCGCGCCACTCAAAATATTCAAGTACACTCTAACTAAAGTGAACTAGAACCAACATCCTAGTGGCGCGAACGGGTCAGCGTGCCATTTGGCGCAGAAAAATCCAGGTGGCGCCGCGCGCCGCTGCAACTTTTTCTAGTGGCACCGATTCTTCCGCCGGCGTTGCTGCATGCGCTTGTGTGCGTTTCACCGCGTCGTCGTGGTGTGGCTTATTATTAGACAGTTTTAGTTGCGGTGTCTGTAGTGAAACGGAATTTTTTTTATTATATTTTTTTAGAGTTCACTGTAGCTGCGTCTACTACGTGCCACCGTATTTCAAACACCGACTCCGACGCCGACTCACGTCGTCTCACCGCTCTTAAACAACGCGGGCAGCGCTGGACGCTGCCCACACACACAAAAAAAAGAAAAAAAAGGCAATAAAAGAAAAACGGCAGTACCCCAAGAAGGGCGCAAGCATCGGAACGCTCGGGAAAGGTGCAGCCGCGCACCTTGCGGCGAGGAGAGGCATTCTGCCTCAGCCGCTGCGTTGCAACGCTCCGCCGTTCGCACCACTAGGATGCTGGTTCTAGCAAGACCAACGCTTTAGTATAGTGCCTAGAATATACTGGCTAGTGTGCTGAGCGGGCGCTTTGGCGTGGCCATCGCGCTGATGCCTTCCCACAGTCACCGCATGGCGGCGCTGCGACTCGCTAAGGTCCCCCCGCGCGTCGGCGGCTCCTCCGCTTTCAGCTGCGTAGCACGGCGCTTTCTGCCGCGAATGTACTGTTCTTCGTTGCTTTTAACGCACTCGTCAAAGCACTTGACCGGACGGGGAAAATCTTAGCGCCAAATTAGTGCCCGCAGAAAATCCTCAAGTGGTTCGGCACTACAAAACGACGAAGCGTTTCATACGTACCTCACGTCGTCTGCTATTTTTCGCGACTCTGTGCTTCACCACCAAAGCGAAGTAGAAAAGTCGCAATGAATATACTCCGACACACCCAACTTGCCCGTTGAAAACAATCAGCGAAAGTTGACGCGTTAGACGCAAGAAATTGTGTCGTAAGGATGGCTCACGGCAATTTCGATCGCGATGAAGTCCGACTCGGATTCTTCGCTGCTTCGCTGCTACAGATTCGCTGGCTATTTTACTCGTATAATAGTGTCTTGAAGCGCAAGTTGGTACATGTCATTCCGTTGAAAACAGCGCGAAAACGGGTCGAAGGCTAAGCAACAGCGCTTCTGTTGTTTGTCCCTTAGCCTTCATCCCGTTTTCGCGCTGTTTTCAACGCAGCGATTTTACTCGAAGTCGATCCAGTTAACTGCACTTCCCACCTTTCAGTCGTGGTCATATTTTATTATTTTAGCGGCGCATCACACTCGGTATGATGCACCATCATGGACTTGCAGAGTGTATAACCTACACGTGCCGAGGTAGTCGGGTCATGGCACGATAATTCTTAATCGCGAGCAGATACTTGAGCCGGAGCGGGTCGACAGTAATCACAAATGTCCATGTAACGCTTGTATTACACAAATGCACTAATCTTTCTTGCAAACATTATGACACTAGCTTTTGCAAATCGTTCGCTTCACCAACAAAATGAATGGTGTTCGTCCAGTTCTGCAGATATCACCACAGGCCCCATACTTTTGGATCGGTTGTTTCGATGTTTCCGCAGTTCAGATGTACCTACTGCATTGTTGCACTACATGAGCAAGTCTGTAGTTAACAGAGAATGGTTCATATGCAAATGTACGGTGGGGTGGGGTCACTTTCGCTGTTCCACGTTTTCCAGCATGGCATCCATATTTTCTAGACCACATGCGATGAGCACAAGCTAGTCTAAATAGGATTCAGAAAAGGTAAATGCGAATAAAACGAACAGGGCTCATTAGTCAAGAACAACATATCCATTAGATCATTTTATCATAGTCTAGTAGTGTGAATGGCTGAAAAAAATTTTCGTGCAAAGCATCTTTGTGAGTATTATGCCTGCTTGCTTTTAACCGCAATGAATTAACAGTTTAAGGTGGGGTGAGACTTCTTGTGGTCCAAAAATGCAATTTTGGAAATTCAGTTATTGAATAGAGCATTTCTTTGAGAAAATATATCACATTTGGGCACTCGCGGTTTCAAAAAGAATTTTAGGTCTCCTTTTTTGTTGACACAGTCACAGGTAATGCGCGCGTACTACTACGTTATTTCTGCGTTTTTCTCAAAAGAACATTTTTAAAATTTCTGAACACTTTTCTCGGGAACTAGCGGGCGTAGGAAAACGAAGATTTCCACGTGTTAACTATAATGGCATTAACATAACTGGTTCTAGAGTCAGTAGCCTATGCGCATCTGTATTTTTTAGTATAAAAAATCATTCATAAGTGGCCATTTTCATAATTCAACAAACGTAAAAAAAACATGACAAATCTAATTTTTGTTGTACACTCACAATTTTAGTTCCAGTTCTGTAAAGCCTTAATCGCTACCTTTCTGCGAAATTTCAGTGATCCACAGATGGCAGATCTTATTTGAGAAGTACATTAGTAGAAAAACAAACAAAAATAAAAAAATACAAAAAATTTCGAACTATCTCTGGGCTCTAATGCAACCTGCGTCTACCTTTAAAATACCTCGCAAATTTTAGTCATAGCTTTCATTACCACTGCTGTATAGCCAAGATTTGAAACTCACTTTCAAAGTTTCGCCCCACCTCAATAACTGTAAATGTAATCTGAACTTCACTTTGAAAAATCCCCCCTGTTCTACAGCTAAATAATCATCAACTCATCAAGCATAAGTAATGTGCAAAACGCAAAACACACGCATAATTACTCTTTGCAGTTCCCATTTACACGTTCGTACACGAAGATTAGCGCGAACACGGTAAAAACAGCGCAAACGTCACCAAGACAACTTTGGACACGGGGCACGAAGCACTGATAAGCTGCGGAGGCACTAAGATACACCGCGACGCCGGCGCGTGTGCTACACCTTTGCGACAAGCGCCGCCGCCTACCGGCCAAAGTTGGAAGGCATCACCGGCACTGCCACCTCCTCCCATTGGAAACCCCCTCCGCTCAGCACACTAGCCAGTATATTCTAGGCACTATAGCTTTAGAGTTACTGTATATGCTACCTAAAGGTAGCATATACAGTAACTCTACAACGCTTGGGCTAAGGTCGCCACCTCGCGGTGCGTTAAGGCGTTGACAAAATTGCACTACTATTGAAAACGTGCCGAATGGGACGGACGCGTAGCAACACGTGTTGAAGGCGCTAATCTTGGCGGCCACAGTAATGATGAATTGGTTTACTTTACCGCTCCAAAAGAGCGACACCCCCCGCTGACCAAGAGCACTGTAAGAGGAAAGTGTGAGATATAAAAGGCGCGTTTGTAAAGCCGTTGGAGTCTGTGGCCATGGCGCAGTGGATAGCGTGAGCGGAACTTGTTGCTGCGGGTCGAGAGGTCGTATGTTCGATGCCCTTTCAGGGAACTTTTTTTCTTTAACATCCGATCGTGTACATATTTTTCGGCTTCATTTTCGTGACGGAAATACGTCACTGAAATCTTGGTGGACCCATGCATAAAACACTTTCGTGTTAAAAGTCGGCATATCCCATACGATGTGGGAATCGGTTGAAGCAGTCAGCGCACATATGGAGTTCAAGTTCAGATGGTTCGGCAGAAGCGGCAGTTCTCCTCTTTTCCGCTTTTTATTGGTCGCTTGCTCAGGGCACCCTTTTTATCTACCCCTCGTTGACAATACAAGGATAACCTGCCCGCTTCCGGCGGCTCTCCGTCTTTCCTTTTTTGTTTCAGCTTTTCTTTCCATCCCTGACGAACACCATATATATATATATATATATATATATATATATATATATATATATATATATATATATATATATACAAACGCACAAATCACGTCCGACAAGTGAGGTAGGTTTGCCCCCCCCCCCCCCCCACTCGCGAAAGAGTTGGTACGCCACTGTTGGCGCATGCTTCGCTAACAATTACGCTTTAACCTGTGGTGACCTCTTGTAAAAAGGGGCTGACGGTGGAAACAGTTGAGTGGACATACTGGATACGATGAACATTTGTTCGGAAGCGGTGCATTGCATATATTTTTTGAGCAAATACAATGGGGACCATCAAGGGCGTTTTGTAGCAGATATTGTAGCAAGGAAAGTGATTTGCAGCAGGAGTTCAGTTTTGATAGGGAGCGCAATAAAGAGAGGGGGGCAAAGCACATAACTCTCCCTTCATTTTTTGAATGGGCTGTCTACTAATATTTAAAGCATGATCTACTAATGTTAGAGCATGCTCTAACGACAAAGCCAATCGTGCAGCGTTCTAAAAATGTAGCGCCTGTCTTCAGCATACTATAGCAACTTGGCGCAGCAAGAAAAATAGAGGAAAAAAAGCCAAATTTGTGACCTTTTTTGTAAATGCACTAACCCAGATAAAAATTATAACGAGCCGCGTGCAGCTTTTAGGAATATACAGTGTATAAGCTTTTGTTGCATAGTTTATAGTTTATTTTTTTCACATGTTATTGTGCGAAAAATCAAACTATCAAGAGATTCCGGCTTTAAAGGAGAACTGACACGATTTTGGAAGATCGCAAAAGGGACATATTTCGTTTCCTTGGTATGCAGTGTCAACGCTCTCCACACAGCGGAGCCAGGCAACACGTATAAAATATTTTATTTTGATTTTAAAGTTTTCGTCGCTGAGCATCTGCACGCCAGCCCCACTGCAATGGACATTATCCCGACGGGTCAAGTCAGTTCCTGAATTTGCGAGCTCTGCGTCCTGCGTGCAGCCTAAATCGCAGAAATCGCTCTCATGGTCACTGGACGACAATTCGATAACCGTTGTTTACGTGCACCACGAGCAGATGACATATTTGTCGTTAGTACGTCGCCAGTTGCTGTCTTCCCGTGACTTCACACTGCTCTGAAACGTCACTGAGAAGCCGCCCCCCTCGATACCGAAACCGAAATTGCTGCTTTATGGTAGCGGTATTAAAAAATTCTTCCCCATCTCCCGCTAAAGGGAACCATGTGTGGATGCGAAGCAGCGGGGGAGATAATTAGCTTGAGCGGGAGGAACGTCGCCAATCTCATTTCGCGGCAGCGGTCCGGGCGCTCATCGCGGCGCTGCGCAGGAGAGAGAATGAGGCGCGCGCTCCGTCATTTTCATACCGCGGAACTACCGTGGCGCCCCCAAGCGGAGTATGCAGCTGTCACACCACCTGTCGTGCCCGCCGCTGCGTAGAGGATTCCTAGAGGAAAGGACGGGGGGATCGTAGGAGAGGGGGGAAGGGACGTGCATGCGCTGTGGGGGGTGTGGGACGCGGGAGCAGCTCCGTAGAGTAGAGGATTCCTAGAGAAGAGAGGGGGAGAGGACGCGCATGGGCTGTGGGACGCCGGAGCCGCTCCGTAGAGTAGAGGATTCATAGAGGAGAGAGGGGGAGAGGACGCGGATGCACTGTGGGGATGTGGGACGGGCGCCGCTCCGTAGAGTAGATGATTCCTAGAGTAGAGGAAGGGGGTGAGCGTAGGAGAGCGTAGGGAAGGGACGCGCTGTGGGACGCTCAGTAGAGTAGAAGATTCCTAGAGGAGAGAAAGGGGGTGAGCGTAGGAGAGAGAGAGGGGACGCACATGCGCTGTGGTGGTGTGGGACGCGGGAAGGAGGGACGGACTAAGCCCCCCTCCAAACACATGCAAGCAAGATTAAGGAATGGGGTCAACCTGGGCGACAAACACCACCTGCCTAGCCATTGCTAGGCAGCCTCTCTGTGCTCTCGGCCATGACTCAAGGAATGGGGTCAACCTGGGCGACAGACACCACTTGCCTAGCCATTGCTAAGCAGCCTCTGTGCTCTCAGCCATGACTCTGGTGACTGTAGTAGTGGTTGACGGCCTTCATATTACTACAGTGTTCTGGTTCACATAATGGGTGCTTCCCTACTTCATGAAAGTGGCCGGACGCGGGACGCGGGACGGCGGACGGACAGAGCCCCGAGCATAAGATGCTTCGCATCTAAAATATATCCAATGCATTCCCAAGCACTACGACACTCTTTATAGGTTTCTCGACACCAGTAGTTTTATTTAAAACAACAATCCGAAAATTTTTAAAATTCATGTCAGTACTGCTTTAAAGGGCCCCTAAACCACCTCCGATATTTTTTCAGACATGTCAAGTAAACAAGCGCATCGTGTGCAGAATGCTGTCACGATCAACGATGCCACACGTGGCAGCGCTAGGCGCATTCCCTCCTCCTTTCCGGCCTCCGTAGTGACGTGTGTGACGTCACGAAGCGGGCCGCAGGTCATGCCGCGATTGGTCGAACAAGACCTACGACTACCGGTTAGTCGGCGAGCAGCAGCCCGCGCTCCTTGATGTTCGTCGTGTCACGGCCGCTCGATCTCCCCCCGCTGTACAGTGTACCCGCTGTGGTCGTGTTGTCCGTAGCGAGGATACTCTAGCGAGGAGGGCAAAGCGAAGGAAAAAGCGAAAGGATCGCGTTTCGTTTGATGATCGAAACGCGATCGCCGCGTTTCGATCATCCAACGCGTCCCTACCGGCAGCGTTTCGAAAAATTCTCACGACTACGTGTTGTAGACTCGTGCATAACTTCCTCACCACAAGTAGATTTCGACCTCTGGGTGGTTTAGGGGCCCTTTAAGCACTCCGTGCGCGGTTGCATCATATATCCTGCCGCGCAGAAATTTCTTGCACTGCTTGCGCTAGCCGCAAGGGGCACACATCTGCCTTGCGAATTGTGAAGGCAGCGGCAGTCGTTGTTCTTAACTGCCACCGCTGAAGCAAATTTAGGATGTCTTTGTGTACCGCTGCAGAATGAACATAGCTGTCGAACTCATCTCTTTATTTCTGTCGTTCCCGAACGTCGAACTTTTTTTCAATATGGTCTATCAAACTCAACTTTGAAGGATTTTTCTTGCAGTTTTCAGCAGTGTATATATGTTATGCACGATTTTCACCGTGCCCCTTTTTTTTTTTTTTTCATATTATAATGGTGTATGCCTTCCTAGCGATGCTGTATACCGGTAAAAGGCGGCTATTCGACTACGCGGGTAGGACTGGCAGAAGGTGAACGAAGCGATTTCGACCTATTTTCGAGGTTTGTTCCAGTTTTGTAATTAAGGCGCGATTATAAGCTTCTCGGCGCTTGCTCATTGGATGCGTATGGCTCGAGGTAAGAGGACATTACTCGGTACGGAAATCGTAATTGTCGTTTCTCAAGCCAGATGTTTCGTGAAGCGAATATAATTTGCCCCACGCCGTGTTTAATGGACCTATACGCTATTCCTGCACATTTCAACGCTGTTGCGGCAGTAATCAAACACGCGAACCGCTGGCTGCATGCGGCCCGCGGACCTCTCGCTAGCGGCCCGCAAATTACCGTCTTTGTCCCATTACTTTTTAGTGGCGAAGCTCCTAAGGGTGTGGGTCTGTCCCTCCTTTGTAGGTTGTTGTTGTAGTAGTAGTAGTAGTAGGTAGGTAGGTAGGTAGGTAGGTAGGTAGGTAGGTAGGTAGATAGCCACGTATAGTGGAATGTACCCACTCCACGTGATAAAGATGACGATGACGCAGTATAGTGGAATGTACCCACTACACGTGATAACGATGAAGTATAAGCGCGTTCCAGTATAGTGGAATGCACCCACTACACGTGATAGCGATGAAGTATAAGCGCGTTCCAGTATAGTGGAATGTACCCACTACACGTGATAACGATGACGCTGATGACCATGAAGTATAAGCGCGTTCCAGACCCCACATTCTCTTTCTGCCATGGATGGAAACGATCGAGCTTCGCCCACTCATCATCATTCACTTCGTGGATATGGCGTGATTTTTTTTTATAAGCACGTTCTTGAGATACACAGGCACGACAGGTGCAAAGCATTTTTTTCGTGAGACACCCCTGCGGTCAGCATATGTTGATGCATAACCGTGAAGCAAAACTCTATATTTCAGAATCGGCGTCCAGATTTTAGTCATTTTGGGGATAGGCATCGATATGTTGTTGGAATGCTGCCGCCAAATCCCCTTCAGAAATGACACATATATGAGATATAAGAAAGGTCTTCTTTCAAATCTCAACGTTAGCTGGCGAGATAAAATGTGGGCCATATATGTATGCACAACGTATGTGGAACGAACTTAAAGGGGTGCTGACACCATTTTTTGAAGGCGTGTTTACACTGCCATACAAATCTCCTGTATACAGAGACGGCTCTGAGCAAGTGTGAAGCTCGGCAAACGCTGATAAGATATTTTATTTTGATATTAATAGTCAGCTTTCCCGTGGAGCCCCTACTAACATCGACACTAGCTTGACGTCAGGCTACAGTACTAATTCTGGTGACTTCACGCAGTAGTCTGGCTAGTTTTGATGACATCAGGCACTAAAACTTCCAAAATGATCGCTTGTGCATCACCAAAACATTCAAAATGGCCGCTTGTGTCGTGTGTCACCAGCGGAGCCACGGTGCGTATGGGCCGTGCAAACATCACGGCATCTTGCGTGAGCACGTGGCAAGTAGCTCATACCATGCTGTGACGGCAGGGTACAGTAGGAACCGAAACTAGCTTTCACAAACAGACCGTAATTACTTTTTCAGGGTGCACTCACGCTTTGCAGTAGATTTTCTAGGCTCTTTTGGGGTTGACCTTTCATTCGACACAAAAAAAAAAAAAAACGGCAACTGAAAATTTTCGTGTCAGTCCCCTTTAAAGTGACACTAGAGAGAAAAATGATTTTTCTATTATCAGTAAATTTCTGTTTTACAATTCCAAAATTGCCTCCCTCGCCGCGACAAGGCTATTGATAAGCGAGAAAACGCGGCAAAAATAAAATGCAGGTGGCGGCACCACCTTGAAAATTCGCGCAGCAAACGCCGTGACGTCATAGACCCTGGCGGCGTCTACTGGGGCCCTACGTAGTTTCTAATCGCTAAAAATGAAGTACATTGACCTCTGAGAGGGTCATAGACTTACCATACCAAGCTTCAGGAAATTTCGTAGAACCAATGTCCCCAAAATACGGCGAATACAGTTCGAAATCCGTGACGTCACGCACGAATATTTTGGCGCGACATTTAAAAATGGAAATTTTGGCCTGGATTTTCTCCTTATTCAATGTTTTACTTTAGTGTCCCTTTAAGAACTGAGCAAAGTCCAAGTCAGGCCCGACCAGAGCCCGCCACCTCAAACCCGGGCCCGGCACTAAGCCCGGAGCTTCAGGTCCGAGCCCGCGGCCTTACCAGCCGTGAAAACTACATTACCTGTCCAGGCCCGGCCCATGGGCCAGGCCCGGGTTTGAGGTGGCGGGTGACGGGTGGCGGGTGGTTTGAGGTGGCGGGTTTGAGGTGGCGGGTGAAAGAAAGTGCGGGTGACGACGCCACCTTGAAGTTCCCGCGCCAAACTTAAAAGATTTTGACGGCGCATCACTAGGTTCTGTGTAGTTCCTAATCAGGAAATCTGAAGTGCATTGCCCACTGAGTGTGCCAGAGACTTCGCATGCGAAGTTTTAGGAAATTTCGTTTAACCAATGTCGCCAAAAGACGAAAAAGACACTGAAATTCTTGACGTCATGTGTGGAGATTTCGGTGCGAAATTTAAAAATGAAACTATGACCTGTGATTTTCTCCTTTCTATGATGGCGAAATTTACTACATTAAAGTTCTCTGAGTACAATTCATCAATTCAAACCGATTCATACTTTTCACTTTAGTGTCCCTTTAACATCGGCACACACGAGAGCATAGACGCCAGTTTTATAGGAAAGCAATGCACGCCGCAGTGCACTGATGTGCATATCATAAGCAGCGTTCGTTGGCGCATTCCTGTGGTGTCGAGCAACGCAAGACTAAGTCACAGTAGAGCATACGAATTTTTTTTTACATTGTTATAAGAGCAGATAGCCAAAACTGCTGCCACAATTTAAACTGCCTGATGTAATACACTTGTTCACGATCTGTACCGCGTGCCTGCTTGCCGATAGTCGTTTCAGCACATTTGACTACGTTTGCTGGCTCGTTCGATATGTGCACAAAATAAGGATCGTCATGCAGCGATAAACAAAGGGCATGTCTTTGTCTTGTAAGTTAAATCCACGCAAACTGTGTTCTTATAAAATTTTCAATGTCTACTTTCGCTGTTGCTTGGTTGACACAGACTGAGATTGAAATTCGATCACGTCTGGCATATAACCGCATACCCCGGGACGTGGTATGCAAGTAAGCGTCACACATCATAGGGGGGAGCGGGTTTCATAAAATACACGGAAAGCACGTCATGCTATTCATGTCACGACCTGTCATTCATGTTCGTCATACACTGATGCCATCCTAAGCCAATTCTACTATACCATACCATTCTATGCCAGTCGTGGTTATCTGATATTTGGAACGTTCAAAGTAAATTTGGCTCGCCAAGAAATGCTTCGCATTTAAAACGTATACCACGACGCCTTTATCCTGAGAGTCAGACTACACGCACATTTTGTGATTGCAATCTGCCGTCAGTGTATGCATGAAGCCTAGCTGTGTCACGTGTTCAAGCATACATAGACGAACTGTTCGAACACTTCTTTTTTTTCTTCCTTTTAGCCAATGAACAAGGTTCCTGTATGGGAGCGGAAACGTATTTTTTAATTTAATCTATTCTTTGGTCGCGTTATGGTTCGTGTTTTTTCTACCTTTCCCAATGTTTCATCCTGGCCACACGGGCTTCTATCGAACCTCGAACTTCAGAGCTTGGTAAGAAGCACCCTGTGAGATGAAACTCCACAATGTACGCAACTTATATCGTTTAATATACAGAAGCCCGAAGAGTACGATATCCATTAAAAATGGTAGTGTGGTTCGATTTGAGAGGAAACATTGATAGCATCGCGTTATTAGTCGATTCTGTTGCACCCGAGGAGCCATTAGTAACGTAATATCGCTCTGCTTATGTGCAAGCAGGGGGCCACTCACGGGTGTTGCGGCTCTGTGACAATCACTCCACGTGGTGCGGCCGAAAAAACAACCCCAAATCATTAGTTGTCGTTCAGACAACGGCGGCAGGAGTCCAATTCGAAGAGCCCAAAGAGCGCACTGAAATAATGAGCGCGGCCGCGAGAGTGGTCGGTATAGCTGTGTGTGCGCTTGTATGCGCGTTTGTGCCTGAAGCGGAGCTGTCTCCCATTCTCTATGACTCAACTGACGGCATCCGAACTAGTTGGATATACAGCCCCACTGTATACAGCTTATACAGCTTGTACAGCTCCAAGCTTATTCAGCTCCAAGCTTATACAGCCTCGCTGTTAAAACACACGGTTGATCCCTCTGTCATAGGAATCGGTATAACACGAAAGTGAAACGTGTCTTCACCGAAAATGTTGAATTTTTGTTAACAGCGAAGCTTTTAGTCCAACCACAAAGACGGCACTGGTGTTGCAAAAAACTCGCCGCGCCGTTAGCAACCGCCGAGCACAGCACGCGCTCTGCGATGGAGACCGCCGCGCATAGCACGAACTCTGCGATAGAGACCGCCGCGCTTTGCGACCGATGGAGAAGCTGCGCATAGCGTCCCATGGCAGTTTAAAGCCATGGGACGCAAAGAAAAATAAAATAAAATGGAAAGAAACAGAAAGCAAAAGCATCGCGACCAGATACCGCACTAACTGGCCAGACCGCTCATGCGCGGTAGCTAAGCACGCCTACCGACGGAGACATCGAGCGCAACCTCCGCTTTACAGTGCATAGCCTGGCTGCGCCCAATTGTGCCGAGACAGCCACGGGGCGTCCTAAGAAAGTGCGTACTCCTCAGGAAGAACCGCGTATCTCGAAGCTAGACGTGTCGGTCGATGGGGAGTACGAGTGGCCACGGGCCCGTGCTTCGCTGTGCCAAGCTTTGCGCGAATTAGTGCAAACTTCCAGAATTTTTTTTCATTGGTATATAGGAGGACCTTGCGCAACGTCTATTCGCAGCTATAGCACTGTCTGACGTTATTGAACCCACGTTGACGCCTGGTGGCACATTTCCATCCCGGACGATTAATGTCTATGATCATGATTAAACCTTTGTGGTAGTTGAAGTAGTTAACACACCTGGACACATCAGATGGTGAATTCCGCGCTACGATGGCATCAACAAGCACATAATAAACACTGGTCATTCAAATCGTCGTCATTTGAGGAGAGAAACGGACGCTCCCTAGTATACCTACGCCTGTGCTCATGCACACACTGCCACACAGCGCTTCAGGAACGTGAGAGGCAAAGTTCGTAGCTTGAGCCGTGAACGCGCGAAGGCTTCCCGCTGGGTGTCTTTCATTGCATCAAATCACTCACTTGCGCGACATTCGCCCGTTGACGTCGTTATCTTTCTGCTATCTTGTTGCAGCAAATTTATTCGCTGCAGCCATCGCACTCGAAATAGTAGGTGGCAGAGAAACACCGTTGGTGCATGTGGAAGCTGCTCTATCCTGGCGACCAGGCGTCACACACTAACACGACGCGAAGGCAAAGCGCATAACAGCGTCGTCACCGAATCGAATCAGCGCGTACGCCGTAGGCGTACGCGCTGATTACTCTCAGCGACTGTATAGCCGTAGAGCTTTCTAAAATATTGCACCGAAAGCCTCCGCTGCGCTGAGAGTACCGAAGTGCTCCCTGTCGGCACTCGGTAATGTCATGATGCAGTACTTCACTTCACCGCTCCCAGACGGCGACACCACCCCCGCAAACCAAGAGCTCTGTAAGAGGGAGAAGGTGTGAGGGATATAAGGCGCGTTTGTAAAGCCTGGTGCTAGTATGTAGCGCAGTGAGTAGAGCGCCCAGCACCTTTCACCGCGGAATGAGAGGCTGTGGGTTCGACTCCCAGGTCATTCACATTATCGAAACTTATTTCTTCTCGTGCATCTTAACGACGTCATTTCTGTCACGTAAATGATCCACCTGTGGGGATTGAGGATAGCCCGTCGCCACTGCGCGGGCTTTTTCGCCTATTTCTGCTGTCCACATGTCCAAACATGACTCTCCCCTCCTCCGCGGTCCGTCGGTGCTGGGAGTGATGCTAACCTCTCTCACCCGGCACCGGATATCGACTGTGGCGCCGCGCTCGAGTCTCGCGAGTCGTTTCGCGCGCGCGACGGGAGTGAGAACCTCTCTCTGGACAGCGAGGGGTAAGCACGTCTTTTTGCTTCCCGTCCGTCGGCTCCTTTGTTCTTGGGGCTCGCTCGGACGGAGTTCGCCAACGGTGCCTTGCGCCCGCGGCGAACGCTTACTTTCCGTTGCCCTTTCCGAACGCTAGGCCGAAGAGCGGTGTGTTCGCGCATGGTCATACTACGCCGAGCCGTACCTATCGAAGTCAACGCGAGCGGAGTTTGCCCTCGCTCGAGCGATCGGGCCCTGTGATCACTGATCGTGAGAGTACGCAGCGTAGTCGCGAGGGAACGTTTCCCTCAGCGGCGTGTCACCGTGAGCCCTTTTGCCCGCGGAGACGTGCTAGCGGCACCCTTTGTGTTGTATTTTCGCCCGTAGCGTGGTTAAGCCTGTTTGCTTTTCCCGCCAACTTTTGGGAGCGGGCGTTGTACTGCGTTTATGGTGTTGCAGCAGGCAATAAAGTGTTGCGGAGTCTGAGAGCAGTACTGTGTACTTGCCGCACTGCGCTCGGCGCCTTTGCTGCCCGAACGCACGTGTGCTGCGGCGCGCTGGTTCACGCGAGGCGACGGCAAACGCGGCCCTGTGGCTCGCTAAGTACGAACCCACGCTAGTGGCCGTACTCCTGTGAGATACGTGCACACTACAAACCATGCCGTCGTTTCCGTCGTTTTACTGACGCCATTTCCGCCACGGAAATGACGTCACTGAAGTCTTTGTGAACCCCGGCATAAAACACTTTCGTGTTAAAAAATGATGATCCACGCAGTTCGTAGGAATGAAGATTTACGACAACAGTTACAGTAATGGAATGTGTACCAAAGGATAGGAAGTGCAGTCGAGGACGGCCTAAAGTTTGGTGACAAAATTGAGAAATTCGCAGGCATAAAATGTAATCGGCTTGTGCAAGTGAGGGTCGATTAAACATTATTGGGAAGGTTTTTTGGTGAGATGTGGACAAAATAACTGCTGCTGCTATAATGAGAGACTCGAAATAATATGGGCCACTCTGGCTTTTTTAACATGCATCAAGAGTTCAGTAAATGACCATTTTTACAACCCGCCCACATCAGAATGCAGCCGACGCGGTCGGCAATCGAGTCAACGGCTTGGCGTGCTCAGCAGCAGAACACCATAGCCACCATGCATTCGAGCAGAGATCTAAGCGGAAAATCGGCAGTGATTGCTCCAATCTGAAAGCCTGGTCAGAACATCCTGCAGTGGAGGTTCAAATGTAAGCAAAACGGCTTTCGCGCTGGGCAGAAGGGTAGTTTAAAAGGATTCAATGAGTGCTTGGCGCGATGGTTCCCTCGCTCGAACGGGCTTGCGTGAGGAAACTCGCTCAGTCGTTTTGTCTTTCTCACGATTCGCAGTGTTTGAGAGCACAAGCTGTGCCGCGACTATTGAGGAGCTAAACGAGGCACGAGTCTGGGAAAGCGTGCGGACGTTCGCCGATGCCTTCGCACTCGAACGCGTTGTTCACGTCAAATTATGCCAATCTCTGTCCCGATGTCGTCCCGCCCCAGCCGGTGTGCCGCACGCACGCACGCACGCACGCACGCACGCACGCACGCACGCACGCACGCACGCACGCACGCACGCACGCACGCACGCACGCAATCGCACGCACGCACGCACGCCCACACACACACACACACACACACACACACACACACACACACACACACACACACACACACACACACGCACGCACGCACGCACGCGCGCACACACACACACACACACACATCTACGACTATTGATCATCAGCAGCAGCAGCAGCAGCCTGATTACGGCCACTGCCGGGTAAAGCCCTCTCTCATCAATCAAGCCGGTCTCCGTCGAGCACTTGCCCTCTCCAGTCTGTTACTCTTAATGAGCAGCGGTTATCTTACCTTCGCGCTGCATGCCCTGCCCATTCTCATATTTTATTGATTTCGGCCAAGATGTCCTTAAAACTCTTCCTGGACCACTCTGCTCTGTTCTTATCCCCTAAGGTTACGCTTATCATTTTCCTTTCCATGGCTCGCTGCGTCGTCCTCAATCTGAGTTAAACCCTCTTCGTAAGCCTCGAGGTTTCTGCTCCGCAGGTAAGAACTGATAAGATACAGCTGTTATAGCTCACCTTTCTCTTGAGGAATAGTGGTAAAGTACCATTAATGATTTGAGAATGCCTCCCAAATGCGCCCTATTCATTCTTATTTTTCTAGTTACTTCTATTTCATGGTTCGGCTCCGCGGTCGCTACCTGTACTAAGCAGACCGATTCACCACTTCCAGTGCCTCCCTACCTATGGCAGAGCGTTGTTCTCTTCCGAGATTGTTGTACATTACTTTAATTTTCTGCATATTAATTTTAAGAGCTGCCGTTCTGCTTTCCTTGTCCAATTCAGTAATACCGATTTGCAGTTCGTCCCCTGAGATACTCATCAACGCAATGTCGTGAGCGAAGCGCAGGTACTTTCCATTAACTCGCATCTCTAACTTTTTCCAATCTTTTGCCCTGAAAACCTCCTGTAAGCATGCGGTGAATAGCATTGGGTAGACCTGGTCTCCCTGCCTTACACCATTAATTCTTTATTGTAGCTTTATCGCTTTCTTTAAGGAGGACTATGGTGGCTGTGGACGCTGTAGATTTCTTCCAGTATTTTTATCATGGTTCGTCGACACAC
This sequence comes from Rhipicephalus appendiculatus, assembly GCA_030522465.1. Lineage (NCBI taxonomy): Eukaryota > Metazoa > Arthropoda > Arachnida > Ixodida > Ixodidae > Rhipicephalus > Rhipicephalus appendiculatus. The sequence continues at coordinate 1,460,874 of JALIZH010032945.1, read as the reverse complement.
TGAATCCGCAGTGCCTGCATGACACCTAAGATTTAGACCGAATCAAATCCTTCCTTGTAATCTATGAAGGTATAAGGGTACCCCAGCTAATTCTAGCCAGAGTTTAAAAATATGTCGACACACTCAATGACGACGCGACCAAATGCAAGTTGCTGACTGTTGCCTGGAATAAGTCAGACTTTTTTGTGCTCTGATTAATTGCTTAATTAGGCTACATTAAATAGCGATCTTCTGAAGCAACGAAGCTGTGAAAAAATTTAATTGAAAAAGTGGTAGATCGGGTTGCTCGACGTCTGATTAGACAGTTTCTATGTTTCTATCCATTAAGTATTAGTGTTTTCCTGCCTACTACAGATGCCCGCGAAATACAAAAAAAAAAAAAAAAAAAAAAGAAAGAAAAGACACGTGACAAGCTCGCTTGCGCGCCTATGCGCGCCGTGACTGCAGTGCTCCCAAATGTTGCGCGTACAAACGATATGCTTCACTCGCGCCGGTTGATGACAGCGATAAGCAGACGCAGCGGTTATCGCTTATGTTGCCGCTAGCAAAACTTCGTTCGTCCCACAGCCACCACCATCGTCACTGTCCTGTCGAGACAGCACCACCGGGCAAATGCTATGGTGTTTTTCTGCGTTCTGTAGAACGCAGAAAAACACTGATATCTAATAGATAGAAAGTTGGAAACTTTCTAATCGGCGTCTAACCGATCTACAACTTTCTCATTGGAATTTTTGGCCCAGCTTCGTTGCTTCAAAAATTTGTCAATTAAAGTGGCCTAATTACAATTATTCAGAAGACAAAAACAGTGTGACGTACTCCAGGCAATAGTAAGCAACATACATTTGGTCGGGTCGTCGATGAGTGCGTTGGTATATTTTTAAACTTTGGCTAAAGATAGCAGGGGCACCCTCATATAGAGGTTACTTTTATTCCGCGCATTTCTCTATAACCTTATTCAAAGTGTGAATATGGTCTATTTTCATGTAGCCTGTATCAAGTCATTAAAAGCAGGGGTCGGCAACCCGCGGGCGCATGCGGCCCGCGTGGCGGCGTCAAACCCCCTCGCCACTTCCTATCTGAAGGCCGACATGGCTATTTTGACCTAAAATGGGATTTTCGCTAGTAACCTATGTTTCGTTGGAACTTTGTGACATGCGTGCTGAAAATAAACATGACCTTTAATCCAGTTTTACAGATTGGTGTCAATTCGCCGAATTTTTACGCTTTGCCGGCAAATGCTCTCCCCCCCTTTCTCTCCCATGTTTTTCGTCCGGCCCCCCGCCTGTGTCGGCTTCATGCAATTTGGCTCTCCGCCTCAAAAGGTTGCCGACCCCTGATTAAGGGTAACACAATGCATTACAACCATAGGTCGGCGAAATCACTCATGAGTCGACTCACTCGGACTCACTGAGACTCAGATCGAGCCGTGAGTCTGAGTCTGAGTGAGTCCGGGTGAGTAATATTTTGGTGAGTTTGAGTCCGAGTGAGTCCGGTTGAAGAAAATGTTCGTGAGTGTGAGTCCGAGTGAGTCCAGCTCAGGAAAATTTTGGTGAGTGTGAGTCCGAGAGTGTCAAAAGCACACGATATATTTCTTGAGTGAGTCTGAGTGAGTTCCACTTCTTTTTGCCGACCTATTGTCCTATCTACTCATCTTCAGCATTACTATCAGCCTTGCCTGGATTCACGTACTTACACGTATTCCAAAACAGTGTCGTTCATGCACCGTTTCAATATTTATTGATCATAGGCGCGAATTTCGTAGGGGGGTGCCTTGTCCCCCCCTGCCAACGTTTCCAGGGAAGTTCTTGATAAATGTATCTTATGTTGCGATCTCTTTCAATAAATATGACCTTAGTGGTTTGCGAGCACTCGTAACTCGTATTCCAAGATACTATATCGAAAGGCGCCAAGAAGAGCACCGATTATGTGAGATATTGGTGTTAAAGAGCATTGACACCATGGTCGAAAAAGCTAATTCTAGGCTAACGGACTCATGAGTCGACTCACTCGGACTCACTCAGACTCAGATTAAGGGGTGAGTCTGAGTCTGAGTGAAGTCTGGGTGAGTAATGTTTTCGTGAGTCTGAGTCCGAGTGAGTCCGGTTGAAGAGAGTTTTCCGTGAGTGTGAGTCCTAGTGAGTCCGGCTCAGGAAAATTTTGGTGAGTCTGAGTCCGAGTGAGCCCTAAGTGCAAAATATATTTCATGAGTGAGTCTGAGTGAGCTCCACAAGTTTTGCCGAGCTATGATTACAACGGAAGGCAAGCGCGCGAGGGGAAGGCAGAAGGTTAGGTGGCAGACGTTTGCGGGGATAACGCGCCCGTAGCAAGTGTAGGATCGGATTTATTGGAGGCATGGGAGAGGTCCTTGTCCTGCAGTGGGAGTAGTCAGGGTGATAGTGACGATGATGATGAATATTTTCAAAGTTGCGGTTTGGCAGATGTAGGTGCCTTGATAAGGGTATGGGTTCGGCAATGAAGTGGCATGGTACCGGTGATTGTTCAACCACAAACGAAATGGCGTGTCCGTTTGGCCAATGTATTCTTGCCCGCAGACGTTGCAATGTAGCATGTCTATTACGTGATTATAAATTTAAAAACCGAGGTGCTTGCTTTTGATTCTGGCGTCGTGACCATGCGTGAACATACCTTGCAACGAACTTTTCCGCAGAGACGGCACTCTGTCTTAATGTTATAGCAGGGCTTGTTCTGGCTCTGACAAGAAAGTCAGATTTTTATCCCTGCGGTACACCAGTTGAGGTGGCTCCGCGAAGACGGAGTCAATCGCTTGCTTTGCATAGTTATGTTAAAATGGCGAGAAAGTATGTTGTTCAACCGTGGTACTGATGAAGAGTAACTTTAGTACAATATTTGTTTGGGAGGTAGTTTCGGATGCTGCTTCCGGTTCCTTGATTATTTCATTCTGGTTCACATTAGGGCACGTAGTATGCCCTTGTCAATAATGTGTTCGGGATAATTTTGGTGTAATAGGGCACGATATGATTGCGCTGCGTGTTTATCACATTCCTGGGTGTGGGTGCATATTCTTCGATACCGGTAAGCCTGAGAATTTGGGATGGCCGTTTTACAATGTCATGGGTGGCTGCTGTTGAAATGCAGGGACATTTGCCGGTCTGTAGGGTTTTTGTAGAGGTTTGTTTAAAGGCGCTGTTTTTTTTACTGAAACAGTGACGTCCAAGAAGTCAATGCTAGTCTTGTAAATGTTATGCGTAAGCGTTATCCGTGGGTGGAGCGCGAGTTGAAATTCCATATAAACGGAAGGTCTCCATTATCGTGGTTGCATACCATGAATATGTCGTCCAAGAATCTCCACAAGTATGTATAAAGGTTTCAGGGCGCGCTCATGAATAAATGAGATGTTGAGAGAAGCTTTGACGGTTTTTGCAAAGTTCGAGGTCATTTGTGTGCCCACTGCAGTGCCACTGACCCAAAGGAAGTGCTTGCCATTAAAGTCAAAATGGTTATGGTTACAAGTTCCAGAAGTGTAGACAGTACCGCACCGCTTACACAGGTCGATGGATCCAATTTCTCATAGTCAGAAACCGTAGCCATTATTCCGCCACGGTGAGGTATGCTAGTGTTGTTTGTTTGTTTTTTTGTTTTTTTTTACGTCTTTTTTGACCAAATGTGTAAGTTCTGAACTGTTAATTTCTACCTCTTCAATGAATCAACGTACACAAACGTGAATAAAGTGATTCAAGAGTGAATTGAGTGAGAATCACGAATGGATCAAGTGACTTAGGTCGAGTGAAGCGATTTAGGCGTGAATGAAGAGTGAATCAAATTACTTAGGCGATATTGAAGTAAATTCAGTGTGAATCAGGAGTGAATCAAGTAACATAAATGTGAATTTCCGTACATTAAAGTGAAACAAGTGACCAGTTGGAATCAGTGTGCATTAATCTGAATCAGGTAAAGCAAGATGCAATGAAGTGAATTAAACTTGAGCCAAGAATGAATCCAGTGACTTAAGTGTGGATAAAGAGTGAATCAAATGTTTGAATCAAGGGGGGAGTCAACACACATTGAAGTGAATCAAGAGTGAATCAAGTGAATTAAGTGTGCCCGATGAGCATAGGCTTCCGCCTGTGATCTCCACAGCATTATCTAAACAGACCCCTTGATGTTGCTTATGTCTCCGTGACTGCCCTTTCAAGCAAGATATAATTTCAATGAAATAACGAATTTCACTGTATTATTAAGAATATTCAGTTTACAAAAACTAGTTCACTAAAACACTTGTTCATTTCAGTTTGTAGGCTTCGCCGCACTAAGCATAGCATAAATGTGAAGCATGATTTACAGGGGAAATTCAACTATCGCACATGGCGAATTTGTGAAAGTCAGAGCCATTTAATTTGAGATCTGAGAAGTCAGATCAAGTGTACGACAATGCCTGCCACGCCATCGCGAAATCTATCTATCTATCTATCTATCTATCTATCTATCTATCTATCTATCTATCTATCTATCTATCTATCTATCTATCTATCTATCTATCTATCTATCTATCTATCTATCTATCTATCTATCTATCTATCTATCTATCTATCTATCTATCTATCTATCTATCTATCTATCTATCTATCTATCTATCTATCTATCTATCTATCTATCTATCTATCTATCTATCTATCTATCTATCTATCTATCTATCTATCTATCTATCTATCTATCTATCTATCTATCTATCTATCTATCTATCTATCTATCTATCTATCTATCTATCTATCTATCTATCTATCTATCTATCTATCTATCTATCTATCTATCTATCTATCTATCTATCTATCTATCTATCTATCTATCTATCTATCTATCTATCTATCTATCTATCTATCTATCTATCTATCTATCTATCTATCTATCTATCTATCTATCTATCTATCTATCTATCTGCCTGGGTTCTCTTGTGATCACCTCCTTAACTTGTTGTAAACGAAAACAGGCATGGAAAGGTAGGAGGGTTTGACGAACATGACTGTGTCGTCATGACATGAAAATTTAAATGCGAGAGCTTTAAGAAAAACTGGCATCGGCTGCGATGACTCGACGAGTGCAAAGAATAAAAATCAGGATCCCAGCAGGAATCGGACCCAAGCATTGTGCGTGGTAGTCACGTATTCTACCACAGAGCCACGCTAGATTTTGAAACTGCTTTGGAAAAACACCCTATGCAAGCATAATGTCGGTGCAACGTCAATTGTGGTTGTAGTGCTGGCTATCTAATTTTATAACAAAGCAATAAACGCTGCATATGTACTCCTACGAGACAGGCGTCATGTCAGGTTGTCAGTTGTGGTTCCAGTGTCGGCTGCACTTCTGTAGCAGTCTAATAGACATTACATTTGCATTCCTATAATTCAGCAAGCTATATTTTGGGCTCCGTGTTTTCGGAGTTTATTTTTCTAGAAATTCGGAGGGTGTTTTTCGGACTTTATATTTTTAGAAGAAATTTGGCATTTATCGGAGTTTACTTGTCGTAAATCTCCAATTTTCCGAAATTCGGTGTTTAATTTGGCATTATAAGTGGTTGCAATGTTTTCTTATTAGTTTCATTTACAATGAAGATGCGTTGCATTGTTGCTGATAATCCTGTTTTTCCATCCTTTCATTTTTTCTCACTTCCAGTTCATTTACCCAGTTAATAAGGCTGTTGATTTGTACTGCAGTTAACTCGCGAAAGTGTACTTTTGGGGGGGGAGCAGGAGCTAACCGAGCTGCTTCTCTGCTTTTTCTCCTAGCCTCCCTCACCTTTTTATGAAAAATAAAGGATCTATTATTATAATTATTCTCAATACTCCGAAATCTTGGTTCAAATGATATCTGAACACAAAAACATGTGAACACACTAAGTGTATTTTAGATGTCTGGAAGCAGGGGCGTAGCCAGAATTTTTTTTCGGGGGGGGGGGGGGGCACCTCCTTGATTTCGGGGTGGGCACCTCATTGAAATGGTCATTTTTCGCTCTGTATGCCATGGCGAAAAAACATTTCGGGGGGGGGGGGGGAGGGGGGGGGGGCACGTGCCCGGTGTGCCACCCCCTGGATACGCCCCTGTCTGGAAGGTTTGAACGCGCAAACACATATACATACAAGCACAAATACTTGAACACAAACACCTCCGTTTGCTCGTATTACAACCTTAAAGCTTGTTGTAATAGAAGAAGCATACTTTACGAGGTTGCTGCCGCTGCTGGAGGTGCGCTCCTTTCGATTGATGATTGTAAGCTTTGAAAATGCACTTTGCACGTTGAAAAGGCCATTTTAAAATCGGAACTTATCGGATAAATCCGAATTGTCAAAAGTTTTACCAGCGAGTGTTTATCGGATTTTTTTTTCGGATTTATTCGAAAACACCGAGCCCTAGCTATATTCAAGCGTTGCTCGACCCCAAAGGAATACGCCAATGAAAGTTTCGGACGATATTCACATCATCGCACCGTAAAGTGCACTTCGTTTCGATAATACTGACGCATGTGCTTTAACGTGAGCGCTGACGTTACGTCAGACCATAAGTTGCCCTCTAAACGCTAGTGTTGTTGACGTGTCTGGTAAGTCCACGACGTGCACACAACTTGTACGCTTACAAAAACACATGTCGAGCCACCTGGTAACGCTTGGTTCAAAGCCAGACAATGCAGCATAGAACTACTCGCTGACTGGTTCGCATGAAACCGATTCCCACAAGGCGTGGGATCTGCCGAATTTATTTATTTCTTCACATTTCCCACATTCTTATAGGTCCTATTTCCCCCTCCTCTAATTCCTTTACAGAAAAGCAAGCACGCGAATATCTACTGGTTAATTATTGAGCTCTTGTAAAAAAAGCTCTCTCAATTTCACACATAGACACCGGTGCTCACAATTTGGTCAGAGTGGCCTGCTCACACTGTGTTCACTCACACCATAGAAAAAACGAAGATATTATGAAACGAAATGACCGTATCCTCAGCTAATGATATTTAGCCCGACAGTTGGTACCGCGGAACGATGTCTCATAGCTTTTCCGTAATAAATTGTTATTGAAGATTTATTAATGCAGTCTGGTTCACTCTTGCAATAGAGTAACAGATTTAAAATTTTAAATGCTAGCTGATTTCATCATATATTGCTTGCACCGTATAGTACTCGTACTTATAAACGTAGTAACAAGTGTATAGAGGCGTAGCTTTCCCAATAAGGGGAGAGCGGGGAGGTTGAAGTCGGAGTAATGGTGTCTTAGGAAAGGCACACAACGTAAATCATTCTTGTGATCAAAATTTAAGGTTTATTTATGTGAGATTCATTATAGTAGTATACTGCATGTCTCGAACAAGTTCAACCGGTAATTGTGGGCGTTAACGTTGTCGGGTGAGCAAGGGGCACTTACCTCCGACCCTACGTACCCCTTCTAGTAATACAGTTCGAGGGGATGTGGGGTGGGAGTTAAGCGCGCATGCCCCCCTCCCCCTCCCCCCCCCCCCCCTAGCCGACGCTTCTTCTGAACGTGTACCAAAAACTTCGATGCCGAAAGGTGCACTACTGTCAAAAAATAAACAAATAGAAGAAATTATCTTTTTTTTTTCAGCTGCGCACAGTGTTATCATAAACAAATGTTTTGAATTTAAATGATGTACAGCAGGTAACTTTATTGGAGATAATTAAATTATAGCTAATTCCCAGTGAAGCTCGCATAAAATTCAGCGCAATACACAAAAAGAGTAAGAGAGAAATAATGAGAAGGCAGCTCTTAATATATCCTCCGCAAGGAATCAGCCATGTCAGTATAGCGCAGTAAGCAGAAACAGGAGCTCTGGTGCGAACGCTCACATCAGCCAGCTACACCGCGGAGCACTGAGAGGGTGGCGGCACTCATGCTTGGCATGGTTCTAGCCCGAGTGGTGAGCGCGCGGAGGTACGGGCTCTGGGGCGCCCCCCTGCGCGGCCACGAGCGCTCCTACGAAGCGCGGCGTTGGCCCAAAGAGTGCATCGTGCGGCCACGCCTTGGGGCGTCGCAGGCCACACACACACACACACAGCGCGCTCGCGTTCCGGCCATCGATCCGCTGGCTGGTGATGGCGACGGAGGGTCCCGGATCGCCCAGCGTCCAGGCCAGCTGCGGGAAGTTGCCGCGACGACTGAACGCAGCGAGCCGAGCCATCGCGCCGCATAGCCGGGCGCCGCGCGGGGAGGCCCTGCGATGAGAGCTGCGGCCGCCGGCGGACGCGGGCCGGGCGGAAGCAGGCGGCGGGTCGCGCTCATCCATCGGCCAGCACCACCGACACAGAGACCAGAGGTGAGCGGCCGCCTCATCGGAGCGCGCGCTTATTGCGGTCGCGTATACTTTACTGTTCGGGCCCGAAACATCGGTGCTGCGTGCCTGCCGACCACGCTAATTTCCCTGTCTAGTCGAGAACCTGGGCTGCTTACTGCTCCTCTCTATTTGGCCTAAGAAGGGATCCCGAAGAGGGGGAACAAAATGATGCGCGTATACCCATTCACTCCACCTGACCGAGTGTATGTGTCTGCGCGCACGTTCCGCAGCCCCTCATTCACTTCCTTCAATCGATGGTTTGTACGCTTTGTGCTTGCTCAGGTCAATAGAAGAGTGGATACACAGATAATTTTCCATCAGTGTATCAACTTGTTCCTTCGTCCCTTCAGACATTTTTTTTTCTTCCCTGGGGATCCCATCCCCACATACGACACTCTCGAGGGAGGCGGAAGAGGCAGTACGAGGAAGCATTAGGCCTAAATGCCCACTGATGTTGTAGGGATGTGTTCTCAATGACGTGTTACACGCTAACGAGCGCCGCAAGGAAGAAGTGGCAGAATACATCTCAAGGATGTTCGTTGATCAGCGACAGGAAAATAGGGACGGAAGACAAGCCAGCTGAAGGGAGGAAGGGGAATGCTGGGAAGAGCGAGTGATTCCGCGTGAGAGGAGGGAGAAAGTGCATGCGCGAAACAGGCACAAAAGAAGCGTGACGGAAATCTGAGCCAACAGATTCCGCGCTCTAGATTACGGCTGACATGTTGAATCGCCTAAGGCTCGACTGAGCGGGTTACCATTGATTCGCGCAATGCACACCCTTTTCGCGCTGCCTTTGGAGCGCTCCCAAGACCACCGAGGGGCAGCACATCCAAGAGAACGGCTGCGGCCTGAATCGGCTGTTTTCGGCTTTGGCGACCTGTTCGCTTTCCAGAGGCGATTAATTAGGCAGCGCCGCTCGCTCGAATGTCCTCGTTCTTTCTTGTTTGTATACTTTTGTCCGCTTCGGCGCGCTCATTTCCGTCTGGTGTCGGGAAAAAGGTCTAGGCTGGGGCATACGAATTGTTAATTAATGAGGTCTGTCTTAATTGCTAGAGCAAGTAGTCGGCTTATTCTCTGCGTTATGGATGCTATACGTCGACCAGGTGCAACATGAATGAATTCTCTACGTTTCTTGACAGACGAGTCATGATTGGCACGGCCAGTGCACGTGATTTCTCTCATTACTAGAGGGATGAAAGTAACAAGAGTGGAGGCTTGGGCTTGTTGGTTATCCATAATTAACAGCGTAGTACGTGTGTGTCGTCTCTCCCAATACTTCATGGTGTGCGTGGATTTAATTACGAGAGGGAGGTCACCGTGCTGTCGAAAACTGAGCCCGCATTCCCGAAAACATCATACGCTAGAATTGTTCGTAAGACGGACTGTCAGCCAATCCTGATACTGGGAACACCATTAGCGGAGCCAGCTGGCCAATGGCAAAGATGCCTTACGGTCTCAAGGCTTCGTGAATTCGGCACCTGTTGTCTCGAATCCAGGAGCACGTAATACCAGCTCGTTAAGCGATCGTGTTTCGTACAAAAGAAGCGTCGCTGTAATTATGTACTGTAACAGGACCGCACATAAAAAGGCGTTGCTCCCTCGGTAGTATGCTACCTCATACTCGCGCCACACTCTTTTGAAAGGCTTGATATAGAGCCTCAGTGAGCGGCGCAGATTTTAGTGGGTGTGAAAGGAGATGGGTAGAATGGAGTATACCGGTGAGTTTGACTGGACATGAGTGAACAGGAGTGAGTGCCAGATAGCGTGAGTACGAAAGAAATTGAGCAATGGTATATCCGAATGAATCCGTATGAACGCGAGTGACTGTCGGTGAGTGTCAGTGAATGCGAGTATTCATTTGTTTTTATTTATGATGCCATCAAAGCCCGAACGCATTACAGGATGGGTATATGCGAGTGCCAGGGAATGGAAGTGAACGTGAGTGTGAAAGAGGAGAAATGCCGGTAGGTGCGAATGGAAGCGACTGTGAACGCTACCGAGAATGTTTGTATGAGTGATAGTGAGTGGGAGCGTCAGTGAATATCGACAACCGCAAATGACCGTGAGTGTGAGTACACAGCTTGCAGAAATATTGGTGAGTAAGCGTGAGTGAATATGCTCTTGTTTTCCCTCTCTACGCCAGAGATCGTTGATTTGAATTTCGAGGCTCAGAACGCAGAAAAACCTGCGCAACATGCCAAAAATACAAATTTATTCTCACCCAATGGTGAATGCCGAAGGGCGCACTGTGCGATCCTCTCACACACACATAGATGTAAAAAAAAAAGTGTCAATTCACTTTAAGTGAGGAAGTGCACGGTGCTTTCGAAATAACCAAATGACGAATCGCACGTTGCATGGGCACCGTACCGTACATCCTTCAAGAGAGGGAAAAAAAAATTGAGTGTCGTCACCGCTGCCAACAGGCGCGCAACAATGCAGCGCATTCATAGTGAATTAAAATTTGCCGTTAAACACGCAAAATAAACATTTGGTTCTCGTCGCCTAGCTTTGCGGCGGGTGCGACAGTGTTTATTTATTTATTATTCATTCATCTTTACAGTTTGTGAGAGAGAGGCCCCTAAAGCACCCTTATTCCGGGCTTGGAATGGGGGGTGCTTACAAGTGTTCACGCAGATCAGATGAAAGTCGAGGACATGCTTGCATGCCCCGACTTTCATCTGCTTGAACGCTGTAATAAACAAGGCAAGTTAATTATCGCGCTGGTTTGCTATCTGTGTCCAATGTTACAATATGCAGGGTGTTTCAAGACATGTGTCCGAAAATATTATAAAGTGAAGGAAATGATATATTTGCTCGCTGCTTTCGTAGTTACTCTTTCTGTGGCGGCAGCCATTTTAACATGACTGGAGACATCCTTTACGGCAGTAATTGAGGAAATTAAATTAATTAACTTTTTTTTAATTTGTGGAGACAGGCACTCGGGTCAAATGGGAAAAATTGAGCCCTTCCTGCGAAGAGCCTATTGCCGCTTTGAGATTTCCAAAAGCAGCGACCGGTAATTTTAACAGAGTGATAAAATCTGACCAATTTCGCCGGTGAAACCGAAACTGAAAAGCGCAAGATCGCTACTGCCATAGTTTTCCGAGACGTCCAGAATGAGCACGAGTCGTTATATCAACTACCGATCGACTTCACTTCGTGAGCTTGCGGGCTGTGCTTGCGATTATAAAGTGAAGTTCGGCAAAACAACAAAAAAAATGAATATAAAAATTTAGAAAAAAAAATAATGCGCCCTGCCTGCACCACCTAAATATCGCAGGCTATGCGATGATTATACAGCACGCATGGCTCACATACGTTGACGATGGCCAGATGAACTAACACCACTGCAATCTTCGTGAGGCGTCTCTCTGGTTGTCTGCCAGTTGCGCTCGTTGGCGCTTCAGTTCCGGTTTTGCCGCGAATTCGGTCGGATTTCATTACTCCGCAGTAATTACCAGCGCAGTTGACGTCCCTAGTCACGCTCAGATGTCTGCCGCCTAATAAAAAGTAATTATGAAGGCAGCGAGCAACGTTTCTCTTATTTTCGAGGAACTTCGGACGCAATTCTTGAAACATACATGTACAGAATTGACGATTGGACACATCGTCAGATTCATACTGTATAAACGAGAGGCAGGCAAATACGCGCGTACCATGTTGCAGTTGACCCAGGCTCACTGGCGCGTGCGTGCGTGCGTGCGTGCGTGCGTGCGTGCGTGCGTGCGTGTGTACTTAGAAGCTGCCATCGACATTTCGCTCGTTCCTCAAGTTCGTTTTGGAAATGAGCACAGTAATCCACAACTTCGGTTCACTCGAGAACGCGAATTCACCTTACTTGATTTAAGTGTGCGTAACTGATTTTAAATAATTACATGTAAGTCGCGTACATCATTCTTACACTTGCCGTGATTCAATATCAGCACAATTTTGCGTATACATGCCAAGTGCGTGTAACGCGAGTATCCTAGGCTTTATCGTGATTTGAAGCAATTTAGGTTACGTCAGTTTTAGGAAAACAAATATAAATGTTTTGACTAACAACAGTCGACACAATGTTATTTAGTAGGGTGGAAAACTGCCCTTGTTGGTGCCTTTTCAGTGTTAACGAACAGCGCGAAAAAAAAAAAACACATACGAAAGGATGAAGAAGTACGTTCATTTATGTTCATTAAGTATGCCCAGTTAAGCATAAACAACAACTAGCCCAGTTTTCCACTCTACTAAACTTTATTTCTTATACATTGGGCTCTTTTACCCGCACGGGAAAGAAGCCTTCTTTGGGAGTCTGTCTTCCAACAAGGCTTTCTTGTACCCGTGCGGCAGCCGAAACGTCTTTCATTTTATGCACTTAAGGGGTCGGTGCTTGTTTTTAATTGTCCTCGTAACTTTTCCCGACCAGACGGGTTTTCGTCCGCCTCTTGACTTCAACACTAGCCACGATGTTCTTCCGTTCTTATCTAGGTGTTTTTTGTTTCATTTCTTTTTTTTTTTTGCGCGCTGTTCATTTGCATACGACATGCGATTTTTCAATAAATAGAAACAAAATAAAAATACAATTATTCACGAGCTTCGATTCATGGAACTATTTGTTTATAAAGAGCGATGCAGGCTACATTATGACGCTGTCCTAGAGACGAAGATCAAAGCTTGCACGAGAGCCCCTGTTTTTCCACCTTCCGGGACGCAACGAAAAACAATCAAGTACAACACAGATGAACTGAAATATTATTGAAAAACAGAAAAATAAACTCTGTGTTGTGCGTACACATTCCAACCAATCAGCTTCATTATCAACGAAAATATATCTCTGAGGTGCATGGCCCCTTAAACGGCATAACTGTTTCATTTGCGGGAATGGACGGCGCTAACCCCGAGGCAGTCTCAAAGTAGAGCTCCAAAACAGGGAGCGAGCATCTAATCTGGCTCACTTTTGCGGTGAGCGAGCGTCTCATTGGTTTGAATTATCCCGAGCGACTGTATAATTCGTCGATCTACATATAGTTCGGCCCACTATAGGTACAGTTTACGTAAACACGGGATGATTGGGTGCTACACAACCAAAAGTCAAGTGACGGTCTTTGTGCTTGCGAGTCTCGCTTCGACGTTGTATGTAGATGAGATCGCGGCCTCCTATTTACTATTCTTAATTTAAACGCAGTCGGGTCTGACTGGTTCAGTGAGACCATAGGGCCGCTCGCCATGTATATTCATTTAATATTAACGGAAGGAAGCCTTTTCAAGAGAAAACGTGCGTATGTGCGTCCCTGGAGAGAGAGAAAACAGATGAGAGGCGAAGGCAGCGAGTGTTGACAAGAAGGAAAAATCCGATATATGCCACTCTACACGGAGAAACGTGGGTGGAAGAGATTGAGAAAGTGTAGAAAGAAGCAGGGATTGCGGACATGTCATCACAGTATGTCACTATTACAGCTGACTGTCGCTGTGCGCGATCATGTTTCCTCGTCTAGCACAACAGACAACAATTCAGGCTTTAAAAAATAGCAACAAAGCCTCCGGTGCCCTCAGCTGCGACGACTCACGGTATATCGGCATTCCAAGAAGATTTCCCCTGATTGCGGTCTTTGATCAGAGCGAGCTGGTGCAATTTCGAACGATCGTCCCTGTACACTATACAGCGAGGACAGTCCCGCAGAATGCGTTGAATGACGAACAATTGTTCCCATCTAGATATGTTAGTAGCGTCGTGTGACCTTACTCTGTATTGATGCAAGTGGGAGGAGTTCGTGGTGACCTAAAGCTTTCTCGTCCCCATTCTCGTATTATACGCGATCGCAAATGATAATCATTGATTTCTTTTGATTGCCACGCGCAGTCTCGAAAGCGCTCCCTCGGCTGAAACGCTCCACACAGGCAAAATCAGAGGAGACGTCGGTTGTATTTTGGAAAAATGTGACAAAAGCACTCGACGTTGAAGATTATTAGACCTGTACCGAGGGCGGCACACAACACCACACCTGCTTATCGCATGCAATACCATGAGCTAAAAAGGTTTGTTGCCTTTGCAGTGGTTCTTCAGTCCACACAGGGCGATATTAACAAAGTCAACACGCTTTGGTCGAATACGTCCTCACTGCGTCCTCTACAGTCAATCGTGCGCAACTCTTATTCGTTTAATTTCTTTTGAAGCGGCTGACATTGCTGACGGGCCCAGCCCTCGTGTACCAATTTACAGCACGTCAACGTAAATTCATGCATTATGCTTGTCATTCCACCGTGCTTGGGTGTGGTGCACGCAAAGTGGGAAGGCAAAGAATTTTCTCCCTTTTTTCTTCCTTATTTTCGTTCGCTATGGCGCGTGTAACCTTGACCCAAAAAAAAAACGTGCTTACGTCAAGCGAACCTAGCTTCGCCTTCAATATGACGACAAAGGTGGGCCACGTCCGGTAAGGCACAATAGATTTCGCCTGACGTCAGAGCCCCGCGTGGGTGACGAGGCACGAGAATTCGTCGAGTACACTCCGAGCACAACGAAATGACAAAAATATATGCATATATATAAGGAAAATGAAGGTGAGGGCGGTGCTCCGAGCTCCATCAAGCCGGCGGTGATGGCCGCTGATCACGCCAGCAGCGACAGCCACGTGAGACTTCAAATATGCCCTTCATAACTCTTGCCTGACACTGAGTGGCCTCGTTCATTCCTTGCGCAGTCTTATACAGCATTAGGCGACGAACTCCTCATTAGGCGACCACCACTTTCGTGTGGGCAGTACACGAAACGCGAAAGCAGCACGTGTGCAGGCATACATAAGCACCTGCAGTGGTCATCAAGCGCGCAATCAAACGCGTGTAAGCGAATCGCGATGGCACCGTGATTTGCTCCTGCAAAGTCCCAGCGTTATGAGAATTGGTCGAATTCGAGGTAATGCGTGCTTGTTGTGCTACGTATAACTGTTTCTTCTTCCGGTGCCTGCTGAGGTCTGCAAGGTGCGCCTTTGACGCTCTCGAAGTCGTGCGGACTCTGCAATTTTGTCAGCGAGTGAGCGTATGTTGCAAAAAAAAAAAAAAGAAAAAAAAGAAAAAAAAAGGAACTTAGCTGGAAGCGCAAATGAACTTCGAATGTGCGCAATTCTCAGAAGTGAACTTTTCACCCCACATCGCTTCTTGTCAATTTGTTCGCTGCAGCGATTTTCGTTGATTATTGCTCTTGGGAAATAACGTCCCGACAAATGCCTTGAAACGTATTTGCGCGAACGATATAGTGTAATGATTATGTGCAGCAACGTGGGCTCAAAATAATGTCCCATAAGAATGTGTGTGCTTAGGTTAAAGAAGATATAAATAAATATATCTTCACAATATAAATGTATAGTAAAATATGGGTAAAATATTGCAGCCACCTTTGTTTTTGTTTTTTTTCGTATAGTGGATAAAGCGCTCTGTGGCGACTCCCTTGCTTCGCAAGGGGCGTACGGGTTTCGTCAGCGCATAGAGGGGCGTGGCTGCGCGCACAGAGCTTCAGACCAGCTTCACAGCCATCTGACCTTGAGTACTTGGGTGCATAATTAATCGCTAGAACGAGAGGCCTGCCTCTGAGCAAACTCAGCTATTAAATAAAAAGGGGGGAAAAAAGAAAATAAAGAATATAAAAATTCAGCTAAAGTGGATGCTTGGGCGATTTGGTACGACATACTTGAAATGAGAGCAGCGCAAAAGACAGATGACATTCTTTTACCAGTCCTCTGTCTTCTGCGCTGTTTTTAGCTCAAATAAAAATTCAGGAGCAGACACGGAAGCCATGAAAATCCTTGAAGAAACTTCATTACGTTGTCGTATATAGGCCAGAGAAGAGAGCGAAATAATGCATAGAAATACACTGAGTTTAAGCAAAGCTAGTTCCGGTTGGTTATTGTGCACGGGGGTTGCGTATCGCTCCTTAAAACCGCGGGATACGCAACCGAAGACGGACGTGAACCAAGCAACAAAGATGAACGAGGACCACCTAACCGAAACGTGGGAGGCCAAGCTTGTCCTCGAAAACCTGGAAGACCAGCCACAACTCGTCGCCAGGGTCAGGTCAAGAGGGCACGAAGGCCCGCAGGCCTCACAAATCATAGCAGCGCGAATAAAGCCTTCTGCGCGGAGAGCAGGAGCGTGCGTGCGTGCGCGTGTGCGTGTGTGCGTGCGTGTGTGTGTGTGTGTGTGTGTGTGTGTGTGTGTGTGTGTGTGTGTGTGTGTGTGTGTGTGTGTGTGTGTGTGTGTGTGTGTGTGTGTGTGTGTGTGTGTGTGTGTGTGTGTGTGTGTGTGTGTGTGTGTGTGTGTGTGTGTGTGTGTGTGTGTGTGTGTGTGTGTGTGTGTGTGTGTGTGTGTGTGTTCACTCGGTGCAGCACTGTGCACCGGATAGACACGGATAATGTGTGCGAGTGCGCGAGTGTGTCGTCACAGACGCATGCATCGCACGTGACGCTGTCTGCCATTTTAACAAGGAATCCACATACATTATCGGAACGTATCGACTGGTCACTATCACGCTCTAACTTCGATTGCAGTAATGCAGAGCCGGTTATTGATCCCAGACAGAAAGTGTGTACAAGCCGGAGGCGCAGCCACTCGCCAGAGCAATCGGAGGGCGGAAGACGAAACACGTCGACGCGTTTCCCGTTTAAACAAATAAGACGCCTAGGCGCAGAGGCAACTCGGCGCTTGTCACCACGACCAACAACGAACTCTAGCAGATCTCGGTCGCGCTTTGAGGCCGAAAGTTAGAGCGCCTCTACGCGCTCTGATATGGAGCGCGGTTCTATGAAAAAATGAGCCGAATGTATTCAGAGCGCTCGATCTTCTATGCTCGATTACCTCCATCTGAATGTGGGACGCGCAGCCCGAGTTCTCCGGAGTGACCTAAAGCGACTAGGCGAATGTGACTGCGATAAATGCGCCGCCGAGCTACAAACGGTACACCGCCAGGGTTTTGCACGCACTCTGAAAACGAACAAACATTTTTGCCACACGCGATAGTTCGAGGCTCGCGCCCACATCACGAGCGCGAGCCTCGACCAATCGCGTGTGGCAAATACGTTGGTTCGTTTGTTAGAACAGGTACAAGAGGCCAGTAATAGCCTGTTCGAGTCGCAGTAAGCCATGTGGCAGATGTGTGTCCAGTTTCGAGAACAACAAAGAAGCAACACATTATGAAAACCACCCAATTCTTGGCCTACGTCCCACGGTGACTAGGCGAACAAAAACAAAAATTTTTGAGTTACACAGGGGCCCTTTGCACGTTCACTAGACACCTACCGCAACGCAGCCGCTGTGGCTGCACTGCTGCTGTTCCAGTGCGCGAACGCGGTGTCAGCAGACAACGATCTAATGCGCACATCTGGCGGCATCATTGACGTATTCATTCTCACTGACACTGCAGTGTCCTGGGTTGGATGAATGGTTGAAAGACTTCATTGTGGTCCTTTAGGGCACGTTACAAGACACGCATTGTACAAGGTCATATATACATACATGAACGAGATGAAGTCGAGAAGATTTCACTTCGAGCTACCAGGCGGGGAATAAATTAATAGTTGCAAGAATAAACAGATAACAGTTTGCTAATATTTATTCTATCCAGATGAAAACGATTAAAGTGATTTATTACTAAGTGCCAGCGATGTAAAGCATGTCGAAGCATTTCGCTGCGTGCTTGGGAAAAATCAACGTCAGTGAGAATGCTTGTCATGATTTTGTAGGTAGGTCTTCGTATGAGACTTTATTCATCTTACCATTTCTTTCTTTCTTTGTTCTCAATCCCTCTCCCTTCCGTCTCGTTATACGTTTGTTATTTCCTCTTCACCCTTCCTGTACTTCTCGCATGCCAACCTTGCTAATCGCTACTCATGTGTCAAAGGTAACTACAGTGTAATCAGAAGAATTTTAAACTTTCTTTAGCTCTGCTCATTTCTTTCTTCTTTCTTTACTGCAATGATAGCGAAATTTTCATGGGAAATTTTAACAGGACGGAAATACTTTTTAGGTACAGAAGGGAAATCTATGAGAGAAGCTGATTGCGAGAGACAGCACTGAAAATGGAACAAATAAGTCAGCAATATATGCTGCAATGTCATCCTCATTTCCTACAAATGAACAATAACCTATGTAATTGTGGGGGTGCAAGTCTTGGCTGTTAGTCCGTTCCAGTCGTCGACGGTTCGAGGTAAAGAAAGAATACTTGAAACAGTTGTTCGCAACTAGTGGTGTGCGCATAGTGAATTTTAGAACGGAACTGAATACGAATCGAATAGCGATGGCACCGAATCGAATACGAACCGAACACTACTCGCGTAGTTTTCCGAATAGTAAAGCAACCATTTTCAAAGCACTCCTCGAATGGTAATGTAACCATTTTTGAAACAGCCCAATAATTCCACAACATTTTGCTTGAAACAAATATTCACGAGCTTTAACAAAGGAACATTACAATTACTTTTAACTTACAAAAAATAACACCACAATTATGTAAATTGAAACAAGCTCGTATACATCAGCAACTAGAGCTTTAGGAATTTTTTTAACTGCAGGTAGAAATACAGCAGTGAATGCAGTATTCAAGGTGGCACTTTGCCAAGAGCTTTTAAATAAAACTGATGTGTGAATATTAAGCAATACTCATTAGTCGACATCATCATGAATGTAATGATGACATGGTGGAGGTAGTGGACTGAAGACTGTCGCGTCGGTGACACTGGAGTTTTAAGCAAAAACGCCTTCATCCTGCGATAAATGTAGAGTCCATAGTCTCGTAAAGCTTTGGGCTGCATACATCTTGATAATTCGCTCATTAAAACAAGAAACGTTACGCCTCTCTGTTCCAACGTTTCATTTCTTTGAGGTTTTTTTTTTTCCATCGGTGTTTATTATTCGAAAAATATTCGGTATTTCTAATATGCACAATTTGATTCGAGTACCGGATAGAATAGAACACTATTTAGAATAGAATTAAATGGAACGACAGCCCCCCTCCCCGCCCCACTGGAATTTTGGATAATTTTTTTTTTCGGATTAGCCGACAGCAAGCCAGGGGTCCTCTGTAGGACTGCACTAGCTGGCTCCTCGGGACCTTTATAAAGTTCCTTTTCTGTCTGTCTGTGCAGTAGCTCTAAGATACACAGCTTGATTATCACACTTAGGTCCCGCACAGTAGCGTAGCCAGAAATTTTTTTCGGGGGGGGGGGGGGGGTTCAACCATACTTTATGTATGTTTGTGCGTGCGTTTTATGTGTGCGTGCATATATACGCAAGCAAAACTGAAAAATTTCGGGGGGGGGGGGGGGGGGTTCAACCCCCCCCCCCCCCCCCTTTGGCTACGCCACTGGTCCCGCATATCCGTGTGAAACGCCTTTCAGTATTGTGAGCCAACTACTTTTCACGTTACGCACTATGACTAATCTTGCCGGTCACACCACGGCCAAGGTCTATCCAAACAGGTCGCGAAACTTCGGGCAAAAAAGCGGGTTCAGAACCTACTGCCAGCGACATCAGCATGGGGAGTTATGGGTGATGCGAATGAAGCGCGACTGTGTTTGGAGGGAACAAACACTAATAGTGAAAAACCAGGTTTTATTCAAAGGCGAAGCAATCGTTATGTTTTACAAATAACATTTATTTCCCCAACAATATCATGTAGGTGCAATGAGGAAAGAATTTATGACAGTGTTTTATTATTACAAAAAACCTTTTTCTTAGCGCCCTCTGCGGACGCCATTATTACTCAGTGCAGCCCTTGCGGCGCATTGAAAGGCGCGCTCGTAAAATTCGTCTGCATTGACCCACCCCCCTCATGTGTTTTAGTGTTCCGCGTTTGCATGCGTTCTCTGAATTATTGTGGTAAAAATTTAATTTTTGCTGTGCGTGAAGTTGTCAGGTGCATTTCATCGTTGGTGAACTTCTTGAGTACAGAGTCCAACGGGCAGCGGGACGATGCGGATAACATTTAACGCCGAGCGCTTGCCTCTGTACCCGCGGAAACGATGTGCTGTGCAAGGATGCAGTAGCAACACACGTATGCCTGGCGACCCATGTCTTCTAGATACGAAACCAGGCCAACGGTTCGGAGTACTGTGCTCGCTGGACTTTCATGCATCAGTATTTCCTGCGGCCCGGTTTCCTTCTTGAACACGCAGTGCCTACTGTTATTCGTGTTAACGGTGAGAAGATCGCTAAGTTATCTATCGCGCTACAATTCGCCTGTCTGTGTACGTTATAGGAAACCGTAATTTATCGGAGCATAAGGTAAAACAAAGCGCATGTAGTGTCCACACACTTCTTGTGCTTATTACCACACTTGGTGCGCATTGTGTGCAGTGTAATAAAATTGAGTTATTGTAACCATTGAATAAAACTGAAATGTCATAATTTTGGCGTGACTAGGCGTCATTTCTTCTTGTTAGAACTGAAGAACACAAGCAATGTGCACACTAAAGAACCTGCGTATGTGCGAAGCAAATAAACAACGCTGCAAATATGAGAGGTACGCTACTGCTTGATTTAATCCATCTGCGGAAGATGCGACGAACGCCGAATAAAAGTTCCAAGTATAAGTTTTCTAGTGAAACTGAGGCGAATTGAACGGCAGCACACTTGCACATCACTATCTTAGTTTAGCTGGCGTTGACTCGAAGCGCACTCGTGGAGGACTGGCCGGCTTGCCTTAGCGCGAGTCCCTAGCGATCAGGGGCCTTCGAAAAATAACTTGAGATCACATTTCGCGCTAGTGCCAACAAAATGACGTCACTTGTTTACCAAATATTGCGTCACATCCGCTTTGTTTTTTGTTCCGCCGCAAGTGTTCCCTCCTCACACACATGGCGCTAAGCCCCATGCGCAGCTGATGAGCCGCCATTATCTGAACATACCGTAAAATGCCGAGCAAGCACCCCCTCTACGGTGAAGGATAATCCGACCAAATCTGGGTTGGGGGGGGGGGGGGGGGGCTCGCTCGGTCATTGGCGCTTATTTCAGATCTCCCGAAAAAGGGAGGGGCGCGCTTGCTCGGCATTTTACGGTATATGGGCTTCTATGGAAGCTTTGCTACCAGTTACATTTACCTTGCCAAGGCAATTAAAGAAAGACCATGGCTGTTCTGGATGCCCCCCCTCCCGCCACCCTTCAGATGCACCCCCCCCCCCCCCCTCTGCAAAAAGTTCTGCGGACGCCCTAAACAAAGTGCCTACTAAGTACCTCATACCATTAGCAAAGACGCCAGTCGCAGGCATGACATGAAGTATATAGGAAGACCTATTACGCTTGACTCAGGGCTCTAATCGTCAGAATCACGTACGCAACTCCTTAGCTCAACATAAAATCAAGAGAATGCCAAAAAACTTGGAGTACGCTTGAGCTTCGCTTTCAAGAGCAGAACGTGATAGCGTAATCGGAACGTGTTCACATCGCAATCGCTAGCTTTACTTTGCTCCTAAACAGCGCCGCAAGGTAAGCCAAAGTGCGGACGCCCTCCTCCTCCTATATTCATGCATGAGCGCGCCGAAATACGGCTAGGCGTGCGCGCCCTTGGGCCCTTTGCGCCATCTCGCGAAGTTATAGTTAAGCTTCCGCCACGCACCTCCGAGATCTGCGTACCACCAGCGGTAAATGGTGTATATAAATAGCTGGCCGTTAACATGCTTGAGGAGCATGCGTGGTGGCCGAGCGGCTGAACGCATCGCGCTACGGAGCGAGGGGTCGTCGGTTCGAATCACCGGTCCCACTCGAACCAAAGATTTTTTTTATTTTTTTTATTTGCATTTACCTCGAATTTTCGCTCACGGCCAACGCCGATTTTTCGCTCACAACCAAAGACGCCTCCGACGCCGAAATTTCCGCGAAACGAGCTCTTCAACTCTATCGAGTTAAAATAAAATTGATACTGCGGAAAGTGTTCTAACAAGCCCTCGGTCTCCCACCAGTCACAAGAGTAAACAAACTACTATTCCTGGGTATCATGAACACTTTAGACTGTGGGTATCCAGAACACACGCCTTTAGCTCACTAGAACGGAAAGAGAAACCCTAAGAAGACTGGGTTGCCCGAAGACTGCACGCCAACGCTTAAAAATCACACCGCAAGTCAGGCTCACCTATGTGCTTGCATCCGGAGCATCAGTTGGCAGTTGGGCAGGAGAAAGGCTCGTGCCAAAGCAATAGACAGAGGGCAGGGCGCTTCCTCCACACTTTGCTGGACAGACGTGGCCTCGTACTGGAACGGGGAGGCCATGGTAGTGAATCAGCGTGGCAGGACACAGGCACGAGAAACTGGCGTCCCACCTCCGAATGTACGCACTAACTACAGTGAACTAGAGCACGACGTCCACGCAGCAGAGGAATATGCCATCGCCATCGCAATCACGGCATCGAGACAGGACGAGGAAATGAACGTTGACATACTCTCATTTTGCATGTCAACATATTGATAATAATAATAATAATAATAATAATAATAATAATAATAATAATAATAATAATAATAATAATAATAATAATAATAATAATAATCAATCAATCAATCAGTCTTTTATTTAACGTGCCCAGGAACAACCATAAGGTCTTTGTGCAGGCGCACGCGGAATTAAAACAAAACAAAACAAAAATAAACAATACATAGGACAGTCTTGAGAAAGAGGCAGCAAATAAAAAGAGCGAAAACGCATAAACAAAAAAGAAATCAACGCAAAGGCGGAAGAATAAAAAGACAACACAAGAATCATGGAATGGGAGTGAAAAGTAATTTGGTATATACACAACTATGCGGAAGGCTTCCTGAAAGACGGAAAAGGGAAGAATTTATACATTGTGCAAAACTATGTTAAGAGAGTGCATAGCTCGTATAAAAACAATGACTGTGGACAATGAAAAACATCAAGATCAAGAAAGTTAACATTATAGAGACTTTGTATTCTGTGAACGGTAGAGTATTGGAAGAAGCTGGCAGGTACATGAAACGGTCGATTCTCTCTGGTTAACTTACGCGGTATTCGAAAATTAATCCAACTGAGAAGTAAAGAGCAGGATATCATACCATGAGCAGGAGAGCACCAAGTTGGGCTAGTTGGTTGATGTTCATTCTTGATAGATTTCTAACTGCGCTAAACAGAAAGGACACAGAAAGAGTGGGGACACTACATGCGCAGACTCCTAGTCTGTTTAGCGCAGTTAGAAATCTATCAAGAATGATCATACCATGAACTAGCTTGTAAAGAAATAACAGGTCAGCGCGATTTCGTCGGCAGTAAAGTGATGGTAATGATAATAATCCAGCAGTGTTAGAGCAAGACCCAGAGTCATTTCCAGCAAAACGATGGTTGTAAATGCTTATGAATTTCTTCTGGACTCGCTCAATGGCGTTACTGCTGGATTTAGTAACGCCATTCCAGATCACAGATGCATACTCAAGTTGAGGAAGACATATTGCGGTGTACAATTTGTGGAAGGCTGTAGGAGAACTGAATTCTCGAGAAATTCTGCAAACACAGCCGAGAGAACGAAGGCCCCGCATAGCAGCACGTTTAGTGTGAGCAGAAAAATTTAACGTGCTATCAAAAACAACACCAAGATCACTGATCTCATAAACCTTACATAACGAAACGGTATTGACAGAGTATGGAAAAGACACGATAGATGTTTTGCGCGATATACTCATGAATTTGGTCTTTGAGGTATTCAGGGAAAGGTTATTGTTGTTACACCATTCGGAGAAAGAACACAGATCTGACTGCAGCAAGCGACAGTCGTTAACTGAACGAATTTCCTTAAATATCTTAATGTCATCGGCGTACAAGATAAAAGAAGAATGACGAATTGCAAATAAAACATCATTAACGTAAATAAAAAATAAGAGTGGGCCTAATACCGACCCTTGAAGGACCCCACTAGTCACTTTGTATAAGGAAGACATTTGGCCATTTACGGCAACATAACATGATCTATTAAGCAGATAGCTATGCAGGAGATTCACAACAGACAAGTTAACATCAAAGTGTGCAAGTTTAACCAGCATCAGTGAGTGGCGTCCAGGTTGACGTAGTCTGCAGGTTGACGTAGGTCAGGTTGACGTAGGACAGGTTGACGTAGTCTACTGTGACCTGAGCAAAGCTTTTGACTACGTCAAAAGCTTTGCTCAGGTCACAGTAGACTAGGTCAACCTGTCCTCTCTCAGAAATAGGTGGGCAGATCTGCGTCATGAAACTGGCAAGATTTGTTGTAGTTGAGCGGCCAGCGAGAAACCCGTGTTGATTAGAAATCAATGAATTTTTCACGCTAGAATGCAATATGTTGTGAAGAGCCAGCTCAAATATCTTTGATGTGTCACAACAACAACAACAACAATAATAATAATAATAATAATAATAATAATAATAATAATAATAATAATAATAATAATAATAATAATAATAATTGTTGGGATTTAACGTCCCAAAACCACGATGTGATTATGACGGGACGCCGTAGTGGAGGGCTGCGGAAATTTTGACCACCTGCGGTTCTTTAACGTGCACCTAAAGTAGAAGGGCCTCAAGCATTCTCGCCTCCACCGAAAATGCAGCCGCCGCGGCCCATTTGGCATGTCAAGCCTGCGCGCACGACTTCTTGCGTAAAGGAGATTCGGTATCCTCAACCGCCTCAATACATCGCGCCTGGACTGTCTGGTCACGAGGACATGAAGCGTACAGTGGTAACATGGTGCGCACGTGATTGCACGAGGTCATTGCAATACTGTTTTATTATAATAAATAAATAAATAAATAAAAATTGGGGGGACCCTTAAGCTTCGCCTTTAAGAGTTGAACGCGACAGCGATATCCCGTCCCTAGTGCGTACTTCAATCACTTAGTGCATACTATGTAATGGGTAGTATGCTTTAAACCAGGAGAAATTATGCGCGGCAAATGTGGGAAATGTTTTCGAACTTGCTATGCACCCACTACGTGGTGTTAAGGGAATACGCGCAGTAAGGTGTGTGCCGTTTGTAATGGGTGGCTGGCTTTAAACTATGGAATCGTTATGATAGTCACATATTCTGACGCCCGATGGCAATGCACGCTTGTACCACGCAATATTCCTGGGATATTACATGTTATATTGCGACGCCTATATAAAGGACGTTTGCGTTTGCGAAGCATGGAAGTTATTTTCACATCATTTCCAAGCAGAGGAAGTTATTTTCACAGTATTTCCAAGCAGAGGCATGGCTGTGTGGTAGAACACCTGCTTGCCACGCAGACAACCCGGGTTCGATCCTCACTCGGACCCGAAAATTTTTATTATTTATTTTATTTGCATCTTTCTCGATTTTTCGGTCACGGACAAGATGATGATTTTTCGGTCACGGACAAGATGATGATTTTTCGCTCACAACCAACGACGCCGACGCCGACGCCGACGCCGACACCGACGCCGACGCCGGAATTTCTGCGAAACGAGCTCTTTAACGCTATCGCGTTAATAAATAAATAAATAAGAATGTTTGTACTACAAATTTCTTTTTTCAGGTACTGGCAACTGCCAGAATGTTTAGGGGCAGCTATCCCGTCAAGCTACTCCGTGCGTTTGCTTTCTCTGGCTGCTCCTTTCTTTCCTAAGAGGAAACAAAAAAGAATTTGAAAGAATTGGAACACCTACATGCATTTCACTCTTCTTCAAGCAAAGTACTCTACCGTTTATCAACCCCATTATCATTTTTGAACAGGGCACGCTACCCTATAACACACCAAATGTGCCCACGTACCTGCCAAAAAGCTACCCCCTTAATCTGAAACTCAACGCATCATCAGCGGGAGACGGTGCTGATCAGCTCCGCACTGAAATATACCAGCGAAAGCAGATCACCGGAGTCAGAAGTGCTGGCCCGGGCTTGGGGATCCATAAAGCAGGATCTTACTTCTCCCCGTGAGCGATTAAATCCTTGTTCTTGCCCTATGTGTGTGTGTTAATTAAGCGCTGTGTATTCTAAAGGATTAAATAAGGTTCTTTTTTTCCTCTCTCTCCCCTTCTCCCGTGGCCCTGTTCCCTTGTGGCAGCTGCGGGAAAGGATGACGGTAGTCTCCTTCCACCCCGCGCTGCTGGAGACAACGCACAGACGACGAACCACCGGCTTATATGATAAGGCGCCTACATCATCATGTACAAATGTGCCGCTTAACACAGTGCGTTGGAGGGCTAGTTGGGGTGAATCCATAGTGCCTTTTTAGCGCAAAACGACAGAACAAAGCGCTACTCTCAACTGACCTGAACAGCGCTTTGTCCCGTCGTATGTCTTGTGTTGTCGTTTCGCGCTAAAAAAGTACCGTGGTGCTGGTTTACGCTTCTACTCTCAATAAATTGCGTAATGGAACAATAAACGCTGCCTAAATATTCTTAATGTAATAACTATATGCCTTAGAGCGCATAATTCATTAAACAAAGCTAACTGCTTTCTAAACTAGCTCGGTTATTTGTTTTCCTTGGCGATCAACTTCTTATTTCTATTGGCTTGCGCTGTATGTGGTATTTAGGTATGCACGGGATATCACAGGGAAGGAAATCTTTGTGAGAAGTACGGTCACGTTCTTACAGCCCAATGTCTTGTTTGAAATGCTCGTGATCGCTTCACATAAGTAGCCTAAACAAGAAAGGTGAATGAACTCCCTTTGGACCATGGCCTTTTCCTACGTTTTCATGTGTACTCAATCGGCGCTATCTATGTAACATCGTCCTAAATGTCTTCATCCTACGCAGGCGATGGCACCTTAGGCGATGGACCTGAGGTTCCCCGCGGCGGGTGCCTCGTCGCCGCTGGGCGTACCCCCGACGGCAGCGGGCCTGCTGCGCTCACTGGAGCGGCGGCCGGGCCCCAGCGCGCTGCACGGTGGCCCCCCGCCAGGCCCGGCTGAACCGGCGGCGCCCGACGAGTCCGAGGACCGGCGCAGCTCGCCGCAAATCGCGGCCAGCGGCTTCTGCTTTCTGGCGGCGCTCTGCTGCTCGGCGGGCGGCTTCTGGGCGTCGGCGGCCGCAACGCGCCTCCTAGGCGTCGTCTTCCTGGTGGTGGGCGCAGCCTCGGTTCTCGCCGCCATCCTGTTCGTGCCGGCCGGCCGCGACGGCAAGCTGCCCGTGCATCGTCGCGCACTGCCGCTTCTTCTGGCGCTGGTGCTGTGGGCAGTCGCAGCCTGGATCATATTCCTGGTGGCACAGAGCAGCGTTCACGGCAAGGGCGTGCTGGCCGCCGTGGCCGCCTTCCTGCTGCTCTTCTCGCTCGTGCTGCTGCGCGTCGTTTGCCGCCGCTGCCGGCACGGCCGGCGGCCGCTCAAGGACGCCGAGGACGCGGTGCAGCTCGAGGACTTTCATCACGTGAACACGCAGGTGCGAGACACGCTGCGATTTGGCCAACTGCGAGCCGACCCGGCCTTTGGTCCGGTGGCCGCCGAAAATCGACCCCCCCGTGGTGCCCACGGCGCCGCCGGAGACGCCGCCGCAAGCGTCGGCCAGCTTCTCCACGTTCGTGCGCGAGCCGCCTTCGGCGCCCGCGGAGCCGCCGCCTTACGACGGCTTCCCGCCGGACGGCAGCCGCTGCCGGACCCCGCCGCCGCCCTACTCAACGCTCGTCTAGGGCGCGCCCGATAAGAACATGGCACGGACCTGCGTGCGCCCAGCGTGTGTTGTGCGTGCACTGACTGGGCCCGAGCGGGAAGGGGAGGGCCACCACCTGCCCCAGTTAGCGTGGGACGCCCGAGGCGTACCCTATCCACGCCGGCACAGCAGGCTTCGGTCGTTCCGCAAATGCCCACGGTACGCGTGCCTTTAAACAGGCTTCGCAAACGAGTTGTATGAGAGCGAAGAAAATCTTTTGCTCTCTATACCTGCCGAGTGAACGCCGTCAAGGAGCTTTCTGCTGAAAGGTTCGTCGCACCACAAGCGAGCAGTGTAGGAACGGTAAACTGGATGTCAATCCTCCCAGTTGTCTAAAGTAACATCCGAGGCATCTTTTTTTATGCTACAGACGATATGCGTTGAAGAAAGCAGAAAGTCGGTTATACTAATATGTGACTGATTCGTAGCAGCCATACATTAGAGTGCACGTCGACAAGGCGTTTACGAAAGGCAGACGACGACGAACGAGCAAGCGTCACGTAGAGAGAAACTGCAAATAAAACACGGGCTGACGTCGAGCACTGCCCTTAAATTCTGAAACACCAGCTCAATACATGGTTAGTCATTGATGTCTCGAAAGTGACCTGTTTTTTTCTTCAGGCATTGTTGTTTTCCTCTTTTCTTATGCAATATTTATTGAGAACAGTATATTTATTACCGCAATCCTTGTCGTAGTGTTAGCGTTTTACATTTGTTTTGTGCATGTTCCTTTCCGAGCGGATGTGATCTCATAAAAAGAGAAAAGCAGCTCTTCGAATCGCGCCCAGGCCTACATTGGTCACATCCTCCATCTCAGTCTTCCTTCATCCATTTATTTATTTATTTATTTATTTATTTATTTATTTATTTATTTATTTATTCATTTATTTATTTATTTATTACCCGTTCCTTTCACTTTAGTTTGCCATCCTCGTCACGAACGGGTGTGTCCTATCTTCCTGTACATGTTGCTTCTCCACATATATAGGAAGCATGCAACAAAGCACTCTTTGCGGGAGAGTTTGAAAATAATTGAGAGGGAGTCAAGTAACTCTCCAGACACTACACTCCGTCGCACACTCATGCAGCGTAGTGAAAGCTACCAGGCGTGCTGAAGCACTGATAAGTTCGCAGCATCACTTAGTTCCGTGTTTGACAGCGCGGAGCAGCCTGCCATTCTATGAACAGCGGCAGCTTCTAAGCAAACGAGAAGCGACCACAGCTTTCCATAAAACACGGCGCACTCGTCCCATGCTCCTCGACCCCTGTGTCATGTCCAAGCGCAAAACAGCATTGGCCAAAGTGGGAGCTAATTCACGTGCACACGCTTGCCTTTAAAAAGCGCGGCACGGCCATAGTTTCGAAGCACTGCACGGGCGTAGTGAGACGGAGTGTGTGTGTTCCGCCACTTAGTGCAGGAAGCGGACGCGTTGCGAGCGTCGATGGAAGAAAAACGGGGACCGGACGTGGTTCAAGCACTTAAGTTGTCGCGTACCTGAATAAACACTTCCTAGAGTATGCAACGGAAATTCCTGAAATAAGCTGGCTCAGATCTTCGCTTGGAGCGCGTGACTGTAGCCTCCTATCACTATCACATCGCTTTCTGCTTTCAGTCACACCGGCTCCTCAATAGCATCACCACCATTTTGCTTTCTCACTCTGTTCTCATTACCTTTCCTACATTTACCTTTACGTAAACGACAGACCTAGCATGAGCGGGCGCGCTGATTTCCTGTGCATGGTCAGAACTGTTCTCTCACCTCCACCCCCGCCGACACACCTTCCTTGTCTTCTGTTCTTTCCTGTTGGCTGATGGCCGTAACTTGTAGAGTACCTTCGACCTACCGAACATCTCAATACGTACCCCTGAAGTTTTCGTACAGACTCGACTCTGAAAATGCAGACATTCCTCTCTACAGTGTATAAAAATCAATAATAAGAAATAATTGGTTTTTGAACTGGTGTTGCGATGTATTTTTCTCACCTGCTATTCACCGTCCGCGCGCCAGTGCAGCACGTGGACATATCACAGAGCGTCAGTCTATACATGCGCCCCACACACATGTACGTACGTACGTAGTACATACATACATACATACATACATACATACATACATACATACATACATACATACATACATACATACATACATACATACATACATACATACATACATACATACATACATACATACATACATACATACATACATACATACATACATACATACATACATACATACATACATACATACATACATACATACATACATACATACATACATACATACATACATACATACACATAATGCGTAACCCATTTTTTTTGTTATTACCGTAAACTGTCGCCATATCAACAGCAATTGCACAGTGGGACTATTCAGTGAGCAACACTTCTCCCTCCATGTGTAACGATTTGCAATATTTTTCAGTCAGGCAGAGGTTGTCACTCCATCTTTCCAACGCTGATCGCGCAGACACAACAAAACAACTCGGACAACGACGACGAAACGTCTTCAAATGCTTTTCCATGCTCTTCGCCCTCCGCAGATATAGAGCCGGTACCTACTTTATATGATGCCCTAATATACGTCAGTAAACACCTCCGATGAAGAGAAAATATGCGTGCAACGCAGTTCTCTTTAGTACGTTGGTCATCGCTGGCTTCCAGGTTTATCAAGTTGACAATCAAACGTAAACCGCTCCCAGAAAACACTGCACTGTCAAAGAGAGAGATAAGAACAAGTGGCAGAAAAAGAGGTTAAACAATGGATATCTACGGTTGGATGCACTGTGCTGTGGTAAGAAAAAAGTAGTAAGAAAGATAAAAAAAAAGAGAAAGAATAGTATAAAACTGTCTGTGTAGACAATATCGCACAGTCTGTGAAGGTGCCACATGGCCATACACAATGTCATTGTCGCAACATCACACAGTGCATAGTCAAAATTTGTAGAAATATCCGGTTTATGTGCGTAACGCAACAGCGGTTCGTGCAGAATGTCCGTGTAGGCCATTGGCCAATAATGTCGCTGGAGTGAATGGGCGCTCGTCACGCTGGTCTAGTGTGGATGCGAGCGTTGCTCTTTACTGATTGAAACAAGTAGACTCGCAAAGAAGGTGCGCGATCGTTTCGCTGCACCCACAAAAGTAACAAAGTTGGTTATCCGTCATTACAGTCATAAAGGGCTACGCATTTCAATATGATACTCCAAGCTATTGACGAGCTACAAAGTGGCATTCACGTCGTGAGAGGCCGGACGGCAGACGAAGTTGTTATATTAGGGTCCAAAGTATGGAGGCGCGTGCACTAGTAAATAAAGATGACTTCCGCTCATAGAAAGTCAGTTGATGCACAACTGTCCGAACTATTTTCGCTGCGTTGTCTGTCAAAAGAGACATGGCAACACATCGCGGGCATGTCGGACAGCTTTGCCTGCTTGATTGTTTCCATGGTTTCCGCACCGACTAGGCAGTAACCGAAATATTTCCTTGCGTCCTTCATGAATCTCTATGATGGATTCGTCCGATCTCTGCGACGAGCTACCCATGTCCGTGAAGCTATGTGGAGAGTAAACATTGGAGAGTTGACTTAAAATCTTAGAAGATTGGTCATAAATTTGGTGGTTCATCACTATCGAAATGAAAAACCGCACGAAGGGTTACGAGTTTAGCATCTGCCATCGATGTACACGATGCGCCTTGAGTTGTATTTTGCTGTTATCACCACCGCAGTAACTGGACTTGCAGGCATCATTGAGTAATTGGTGTAAGCATGTAGGTGGTCATTGCACACCTCATGTATAGAAGTAGTAAATGGGGTCTCGGCCAATTCTAAGCGCACTTACTCGAAACGGCCCTCTGGTGGTCAGAACAACTGCACCACTGTGCGCGTGCGCCGGGTCCCTTTCACGGCTTGAAAGGCTTTACAGGTCTTTTCTCAGCTTCCGTGATTGGCCTCTGCATCGTTCTGATGCCGGGATGGCTTGAACCGTGCAGTGAATCAAATATTGGCTGTTGAAATTGATGGGGTAAGAACGGACTAGGAGCTTCTTTCCATGTCTCGCACGTGGCCCATGTTGTCGTATGAGGAAGCGGCACTTCCGCAAGCTGGAGAGACGAGCCTTCTTCCCGCAATCAGCGCAGCTCAGGGGTCGTTTTGCTGGGCGGCGGTTAGGGCTTGGAAATCCAAAGTGCCAGCAGGCTGATACCCGATAGTGCGTCAGCTGCATGATTTTCGGTCCCACAGATGTGGCGGATATCCGCAGAAAATTCGTAAAGGAAAGTAGCCGCAGCTTTTGTTCTGAGTGGGAGGAACTGTTGTTCTTGAAAAGCAACGTTAGGTACGTATACCAGAACATAAAACTTCAAGGAAAAACAAAATGCTTGACAGTGCAACACATGGTCAATATCTCTCTTCCGAAGCTTATGTAGCGGGCCTAATTCCAGGCGTTCTAAGAAGGAGCCAAAAGGCCTCCAGTGTGTGCTGTCGTGCTGCTGCAGTACTGCACCCATACTGCTGTGGTCGACGCGTTGACGCGTCGGTCAGCGGATGAATCGGCAGCGCTGAAGTCGCCAACTGCGTTTTTTTTCTAACAGGAGTGTTCGTGCTTCCAAGACCAATGGAAGGTAGGTGGTTTCTCGGAGCCGCTACCCACCAAGCCAGTAAGCGGCTGAATGAGTCGAGCACAGGATATGAGACGCCTGTGAAACTTTATGAGCCCCAGAAATTTGCATAACTTTGGCAAAGAGGTTGGAGAGCGGAAGTCATCGATTACTCGCACCCCTAACCCCAGTGGCTTTGGCCTTGGGCTGAAAAGCGGTGGCATAGAAAATCCAGGGCTTCAACTCCGAAAATGCATTTCCGCGGAGATGTAAGATCAGGCCGCGTTTGTCAAGTCGCTTGAAGAGAAGGCGAATGTGCTTGTTGTCTGTCTTTGTCTTCGTCTGTGCTGTTTGCAATAAGAATGTCGTCAAGGCAGACGAATGCGAACGCGAGTCCGCGCGTAGCCTCTTCCATGAACCTTTGGAATGTTTGCGCCGCATTTTTCAAGCCGCAAAGCATGCGGACAAACTCAAAGGGTGCATTCAAATGGTGCAGTAATTGCTCTCTTCGTAATAAATATGGGTTTGACAGGAATTTGTAGTGGTAGGCGGTCATCAAATCAATTTTGCTGTAGATTTTCGTCCCTGCGAGACCAGCGCCGAAGTCGTGTATGTGGGGAGGGCGATATTGATACGGAGTAGTGACGGCCTTCAAAGCTTGTTTGCCTCAAGGCCGTCACCATTGTCCTTCTTCGGCACCAAATGCAAAGGTGGAGAAAGCAATAAACCCGAGCCTGATGGCTGGAGGAATCAATAAACCCGAGCTCAAATGTAATCGAACTCGCGGCGGGCAACTGCTAACCTCTTCCCAGCGAGCCAATATGTGGACGGACGGCGGCACGTGCACTGGCGGCGATGATATGATGTGTCACCGCGAGCAGCTTATCATTTCGGGGTTTCGTGAGTTGAGGGTATACCCTCAACTCACGAAACCCCGAAATGAAAAATTTCTGGGGGGGGTTCACGGAGTTAGGGGTATACCCGTGAAACCCCCCAGGAATTTTTCAGTTTTGCATGTGTGTATACACATGCCCACGTACAAACGCCCGCACGAACACACATAAGGGGTGGTGACCTTCTTTCTCCCCCCCCCCCCCCAAAAAAAAAATAAATAAATTCTGGCTACGCCCCTGTCAGCAAGTATCTCGTCCTACGTTGAGACTGGCAGAAATTTACAGATACCAGACGAGGTGACGTTGGACTACAGACCAAGTCACGACCGGTGTGGAGGCGCTCGTTTGTTCCCTGACTCCAGACCACCTCCAGACCGGCCCTGGCCAAGTACAGCGAGGGATGTGACGTCATTCTTTAGGCGCCAATCGCGTACAAATCACATTTAGCAGGTGTAAATAACTGAGGAAGTCCGCCCCCCAGTATGGCAACACTGACGTCGGCAATAACAAACATCCAACTGTGCCAGCATCTGACTCCGCTATATCTAGCGCCAATACGACGTGATGAGATATTTGAATAACAATGGTAGCGCAAAGAAACGGTACACAAGATAGTACCACGGAGACACACACTCAGCGCTACTTTTCTTTTTCTTTTTTTCTTTTTTGGCACCACGTAGTTCTTATACACTTTTTTGCAACTAACACGTGTGAGAGCATAAAAAATTCTTCATCAACTTTTTTTTTTTTGAGCAGCTAATCGTGCATGAAAATCATATCAAACAAGGAAAAACAAAATCATTTATCGCTCCCTTCAACTCATGCGCAGGTATTGTAACTCCTTTCTTGAGAGCGAAATCGACGGACTGCTGACACATGCACTACCAGCTCTATCTATCCATTCAGCTTCTACAATTAAGCGTGCTACTTCACACCCACTCCTACCTAAGTTGGCGGTATCTTGAAAGCGAGGATTACATATGCATTTCTTGCTATGCAGAGACAGGAATCCATCTGGCGATGTCCTGTTCACTTTGTTACAATGCTCACACAGCCTGTCGTTTATACACCTGCCCGTCTGCCCTATGTATACTAACTCTTTCCGCAACTTAACGGAATCCGGTATACAACGCCCGTAAAGCAATCCACATATCTGTTAGTGTACTGTTTTGTACATTTAGGTTTCGTCACTCCATTTGGATTAGTTTTCCGACATAGGCTACCTAGTTTGTTCGGCGCCGAAAAAACGACGCTGATGTCTGCTCACTGTGCTATTTTCTTTAGGTTGTGAGAGAAACAATCAATGTACGGTGCTACAGCGATCTTTCTGCGACTAACTTCCTCTCTCATTGAGGACACGTCTTCACCCAGACGTACCTGCTTGAGCATGCTTTCTGCTACTGATACTAGGACATGACTTGGGTAGCCAGCTTCCTGAAGTCGTGTTGCTTGCAACCTGAAGCTTGCATCCATTGGATGCGGGCATGACTTCTGCTAAGCGTTCTTAAAACAAAGCTTTGCCACTCCCCTTTTTACGAATTTGGAATGATTTGAATGAAAAGCCAGAAGTGGTTTGTTAGCTCTAGGGTAATATGACCAGCACGCGTGGTTGTCGGTAAACACGAAGTTAATGTCAAGGAACCTTATGTTTCCGTCAATAGGCTCTTCACATGCTAGTTTAAGAGGACTAAGGCAGTCGCGTACAAGGTTAAAAGCACTAGCACCCTGGTTTTGAAAGCTTTACAATGTGCAGTCAAGAAAAATTAAAAAATCATCCACATATCTAAAAATCCTAAAAACATTCGTTCCTTAACTGAATGCACTAAAACATGGCTCTGTCTAACTCTGCTAAATAAAGGTTGCTAAGAACAGCTGCCAAGCAAGACCTCATATAAACTCTCTGCTTTTGCAGGTACGGGCTACCATCTTTTTGTACAAAGGTAGACTTCAGGTAAAACGTTAGTAGCTCTAAAAAGCCTTTTACAGTGGTGCCTGCTGTAGTTGAAAACCGTACAGCTCCGAATTGATCGATACACTTCTCGACGCAAGTAAGCAAATCGGACTGCGGCAAGGAATAATAAAGGTCTTTTACGTCCACAGAAAACGCCTTCAGGCCCCTATCCGCGTTATCCCGTATAAATTGAAGTACATCATTCGAGCTCTTGGCAAGAAAAGGCTCATTAAGTTGAAGGACGTTAAGCTTATCCTGAAGGTAAAGGGTGACACATTTCTGCCGTGTCCCTTTCTCGGAAATTATTGCCCGAAACGGTACACCAAGCTTATGTGTTCTGGCGCTAAAGAAGACTTCTAAGTAGTCATTCTTGCTCTTGTCAATACCTTTCAGCACGCTATCATTTGTTGCACAAGAGCTTGGCTTTAGCTTTCACTTTCTTCAGAAATCCCCGCATGCTCAATAAAAATTGCATCCATCGCTTCCTTAGCTTTTCGATTAAATGAGTCACGGGAAAACACGGCAAATCCTCCTTCCTTATCGGCAGGTACAACGCACAAAGATTGCCCTTTTAAATAGGATTCTGCATACTTCAAAGGTAATTTGTGACGCATTCGCTTACATCGCAATAAGGCGTCCACACCTTTAGAGTTCAACCGCGTGGCCTCGTCTTCGGGAGTTCTTCGAGTTACTTGGCGCACAATGGAAAGAAGCTCTGGCTTGGTCCTCGTAGTTCTTGTGTCCCGTTTCTTGTCGCTACCATTGTTATTAAAATATGCCATACCAACAAGCCCGCCTTGCAGCTTTACGCGATGACATAGTCGTTCGCTGCATGCAGTGCAAGTGTGGACTAGCCACGGTCACGTCATCGGGCGAACTAGAGACACATTGGCTCCGATGTCGATGAGGAGGCGATTGCCGTTGACTGCGGTTGACCGCGAAGAACAAGCGGCTCGAACGGGGGCCGACGTCGCATGCCGCCGATTGGGACTGGCCGCAGTGCTTTTCCCGTCCGCACACAGGGCTGAGTGCAACGACTGAGTTGTCCGTGAAAGCGACGGCCCCTAGATTCCCCGCGAGACACTGAAGGCGAACGATTGTGAGTGGTTACAACCCGAAGTTGGTGGTCAGTGCTGCCGCGATCGAGTCGTCAGCTTCTCAATTGCAATGGTAATGCGGTCGACTTCTTCCTCCACAAGGGTTCTTAGGTGGGCTATTGTGGCGTAGCCCATGTCCATGAGGCAGTGGGAGAGGTCCTACAAGCAAGGCGAAGGCTGGAGGCAATAAGTCTTTTTTGATAGCGAAACTAAACAGACGAGCGCGGTGCTAAGCGTTGCACATAAACGGTTTCTGAAGAGCTTGAGATGTGAGAGGTGCAAAAGGGCCCGATGTAGAAGGAATGTAATGCACAAGGGTTCTAACGTGGGCTAGTTGGTTCATGAATAGTATAATATTCTTCCTTCAGGCGCGAGAGTCAGTCCCCTGGCTCTGAGACTGTCGTAGCAGCTATAGGCAGCTCTGTCGAAGACGATCGAGCAGTGGAAGATGTAGTCGGCGAGTGCAGCAAGCCGCTCAAGACACATATCGTCGGGACCCGCTAATACCACGCGTGCCGACTGTGGATGGCGTTACAGGTACGGTTCACGCAAAATAGGAAGCTCCTTTGAATAGTGCTCACCAAGTAATTGACGTTTGCGGGGCAGCAGTTGTAACGGTCGTTGGTCACTGAGTTACATCCACTGCAACCGAATTCCTCTAGGAATAGGAGCTGCTGGAGCCTACACTCTTGCGATACCTCGAGACACTGCAGGACTGTGCGTTTGAAGTCGTCCTATGCTGTGGCAGAAGGAGTACCCGCAAGTCGTCAAGGCATCGGCGAAGTTGGAGAGTATGGTGGGGACGACGTGCCGGTACTAGGCTGTTATTTGAGAAGTGATGCGCCGAAGCTCAAAACGGTCCTCTGTTCGCACAAAAATCTGGGCAGCTGAAGCTGTGCGGCCATCATGTGTTAAGCTTTCCGACAACGAACACAGTCACGCACGCATGTAGTGCCACTCTGTCAAGACGCCGCTGACTTCGTGTACGATGGCCTCTTACGTGAAGTTTCGCGCTCACGGAAGAAAGTAAGAAACAGGCGGAAAGCCAGCCATTAGACCGGCTGGCTACCCTGGACTGGGGAAAGAAAGAATTGAAAAGAGACACTACGAAAAAAAAAGAAACATAAGCAAAAAAAAAACGGCAGATCCCACGCACTGTGGGAATCGATGAAATGCGAAGCAGCCAGCAAGGAGCAAATCATGCTGTACAAAATATGCATGTCATGTTTTACATGTTAGGACCTGTCATTTATGTTCGTCATACAGTCACGTCGCGCAATACCAATTTTGTTTAGGTGTATATCAAGCTAACGAACTGGACGCCAGCGCACCATGAGCGTGGCACGTAAATGGCGTTGTAGATGACATGCATGCCAAGATTTTCATGTTACCACCTGCCACTTATGTTCGTTATACAGTCATGCCACTCAGTACCAAATTTGGTGTCTATCAAGCTAACGAAACGTCCGCGAGCACACCATGAACGTGGCATGCAAGTCATGTCGCACATGACAAGTCATGATTCCCATATGACCACTTGACATTTATGTTTGTCATACAATCGTCGGCGCAATGGGCTTCAGCGCAGCGAGAACGTCGCGCGCTGAACTGTAATGGACCTCACGAAGCTTCCTCAAGAAAGTGCCCAAAAATGAAGAGGGAAATTGCTGTATTGAAACAAATGGCAAGGGACCATACATCACATCGCGAGGCTGCCGAAACCATCAGAAAGCGGCGACATCGGCGCCGAGGTTCTTCTAGGAAAACCAATGTCTCTGCATCTACAGCGCCTCTTGAACGCCCTGCTTCACTGGCTACCTTGTCAACCGGACCCTTCACGGCCGGTCCAAATTCCACTTGGCCTTTATTACCGAAGCCACAGTCCCACGGATGTGTGACGGCCGGCGTAAACGACAACACTAAGGAAGGCATGGACACATCTGACGCAGCTTGGCCTTCGTTGCCGAAATCGCAGGGACATGCAGAGTCACTGTGTACGTCGGTAACAGTGAACACCGAATCAACGACTGACCAGTTGCCTGCAGACGACAAAGCAATCGTTACAGTTCTTCAGTCACTCTTGGACTCTCTTTCCAAGATCGTCGGCAAGCTCAAATCACCATACGCTCAGTCCGTAAAACAGGTGCTGGATGGTCTACGTCCAGTACTCGCAAGCCTTCAGTAGGCACCATAACTCGTCTACCTACAGTGCTATGTCATGCGCCCGAGATCCTGCGCTAAGTACTATGGAACGCTGCAGTGCTCTTTTCTTTCTATCTCTCTATCTTTTAATCCCTCATTCCCCTTCCCCCAGTGTAGGATAGCAAACCGGACGCGCGTCTGGTTGACCTTCCTGCCTTTCCTTCCTTTTCCTCTTCCTTCCTTCCTATGTTTGTCATACAGTCACGTCACGCAATACCAAATTTGGTGTATATCAAGCTAGCGAAACGGCCGTCAGCGCGCCATGAGCGTGGCATGTATATGATGTTGTACATGACATGCAGGTCATGATTTTTATATTACCACTTGTCATTTATGTTGGTCAGGCAGAAATGTCTCATCGTACCAATTTTTGGATATATCAAATTAAGAAAACGGCCTCAGGAGCACTATGGCCATGGCGTGCAAATCATACTTTTCATGACAAGTTAGTCATGATTTTCATGATATGACCCGTCATTCGTGTTCGTCATAAAGCCATGTTATGCCATACCAATTTTGGTATAAATCCCA
This sequence comes from Rhipicephalus appendiculatus, assembly GCA_030522465.1. Taxonomy (NCBI): domain Eukaryota; kingdom Metazoa; phylum Arthropoda; class Arachnida; order Ixodida; family Ixodidae; genus Rhipicephalus; species Rhipicephalus appendiculatus. The sequence goes on along the minus strand of JALIZH010032945.1, from coordinate 1,421,673 downwards.
TTAACGATACGGCCAGGAGAGCACAAAATCGTAGGCAGATAGATAGATAGATAGATAGATAGATAGATAGATAGATAGATAGATAGATAGATAGATAGATAGATAGATAGATAGATAGATAGATAGATAGATAGATAGATAGATAGATAGATAGATAGATAGATAGATAGATAGATAGATAGATAGATAGATAGATAGATAGATAGATAGATAGATAGATAGATAGATAGATAGATAGATAGATAGATAGATAGATACGCTCAATGTCGCCGAAGTTCGCTAAGAAATGCTTCACATTTAAAACAAGAAAATGTAGGAAGTAAATTGCGACGCTCTTTAAAGCCTGTCTCTACGCCCGGTTATCCTTAAAAAGCGCTGCCTTCTGAAAAAACGCTTTCAACGCCTTCTGAGGACGGATCCGGCCAGTGTCCCAAGGACCCTTTCTTCCGACAAAGGGCGATTGTCGTCGCTGTCTAACGTATTGAAAAGTTATTTTATTGGCGCACTGAAACGGGGAGATTCACAGAGAAGATGGGCAATCGTTTCTTCGCGGCTGCAGTTATCGCATGTAGGTTTGCTGTGGCTTGGCTTGGCGAAGGCAACGCCAAGCCACAGGCGGCACAGAAGCGTCTCCTCAGCTCGAGATATTCCAGACGGAAGACTGACCTGTGTAGATATTCCAGACGGAAGCCGTGTAGACGAGCGTTGGTGGATTCCACTGAGTTACACAGTACAAGTGTGAGTTCACGTGCCAGCGAACGAAGCGTTGTAGCCGTGTCGGTTCTGTAGAACGGTATAGCTGTATAGTGGGCACCATCACGTGCAGATCGGGTGGCCTCACGTGCACGGTCGTTGTCGTATATATACCTCGCACTCACAGAAAACCTCCAAGGTTGCCGGGCGCGGCAAACACAAGACGATGTCTTGAGACCGTCTGAAACCAGCCTATCTTGAACATTAGTTCTTCCGTGTCTTCCTCTTTTCGTACCTTTACCTATGTAGTCTGAAATAAAATCCCTTGACCGTCCGTCGCCCACTTAGAAATTTCAGAGGAATTCATATCCGCTTCTCGGCGGACCAGTCCCCATTACCTCATTCAGATGCCTCCGCCGCTTCTCGACGGACTGGTTTTCCTTATCAAAAATAGTCAGTCTACTCTTTTCGAGCTCTCAAGTTGTCAACATGCAAATCGTCTCTGCTAAGCCAAGCTCCCAACAAGGGCAAGCGACAACTTCTGTGAGCTTTATTCTGTAAAATTAGAATCGCACTTCAGGTCCTCGCACCGCGAATAAAGGGGAGAATGGTACTGCTGCAGGCATGTTCTATATGCGCACGTATGTGCAGTATACGCAGACATATGTTGTTCCAAAACTCAGGTACAATTGACAGCAATCGCTCGACTGAATGTTGTGTGTAGCTTTTCTGCAGGCGTAGGAATGACATGGTGAAGAGGTAGCTGGGCAAGGTGTCGAATACATGCCCTGAGAACACCGGTCGTCATGCACGTTGATGTATCCAGTGCTATGACTATCGTTGCCCCTGTAGATATACATACACTTTAAAAGACCCGGATGCGTTCTATAAGGCATGAGCTTGTATTTTCTGCAATGCATGCAGGTTTGTTTTACTAGCAATAGACAGCACACGGAGGCTGTACATAACATTCAAAACGCAAGAACAAACAATTATAAAGCGACGGCTTTTATCGTATCAATGATTTTCCGCTGCGAAATTTCAGGAGATGCATCCCTGTAGTGCGCCTCCTCTTCAGACAAACAGAATGGGCTCCATAGTATACTGAGATATTCTTCCGCAGATCTTTGAGAATTTCTCTCCAGTTTTTATCTATTGCTGTAATTGGTATACCAATTCGTTTGAGCATGTGCCTTCCTGATCGCATGTTCCGAATATTTACCCCATTCATAATCTGGGCACAAGGCAAGCCAGAGCCAAAGCCCTGCTAGATAAAGCTAGAAATCAGGCTCAAGATTTCTGCTCGTCTGTCGAAGCGGCTTTCATGTGCAACAGACAAGCCTTCACAGCGGTCCTTCTGAACGGCAAAGATGAGGTCATCAAGTCGGCTTCCACGTACGCCACAGAACCAGAAATTTGAGAACAAGTAACCATCGCATTGACACTTTTAGACCCAAAGAGATCCAGCATCCACAGCGATTTTAGGCCAACCGTCCGAGCATTTTCCAAAGGAGCCATCTCTAGAAAGGCACTGGTAATTCTCGAGTGAAAGGTCGTCAAACCCCAAACGATCATCTGGTTTTCTGCTAAAATCATCATCATCAGCCTGATTGCGCCCACTGCAGGAAAAAAGACCTTTCGTTTGTTGCCGATCATATTCGTAAACTTCTTTATCTCATCTGCCTACCTGACTTGGATGTTATAAACCTTTCTCGGATAGTTGTAGAATGCTTGCCAGTTGCGTTCCGCGCCATATGCTACACCCCTGCTCACATGGGAGAAATCGACGGTGCTTCCGCGAACCTCAACGAATGTGCTCTTAATGCTGCACGAGGACTTGCCAACCATGCAGCCACAAGGCAAGAAGATGCCGAGGTTTCAGACTGCAGGGATCACCGCCTCTCTTACAACGAGCTAACCAAGTACTTCTACCTATGACTCAGGGTCTTCCCCCCTCAGCACAGTAAACTGAGCTCAGGCCATTACGCTAAGGCTCTTAAAAAGAAGAACCTGTCCAAATCAGCTAGATCAGCAAGATGTATCAAGAGTCCTACAACATGCGATAAATGCAACGACACCATAGATCTATTCTCCACGTCGCGCAGCCTCAAACATAACAATGAAGAGCGGTGGTACGCAGTTCTACGCAGTCTCACGTTATAGGAACAGCTATAGTCGAACGAGCCCGCGAAGCCGAAATGCTAGGCCTTTTGGTCCCAGCGCGGCAGAGGCCCGCTTCGGGCTAGGAAACTAGCACGACCTAATGGACCTCAATAAAGTTTTTCAATCCATACATCCATCCATTGTAGGTCACGGTAGGTAATTATCCTAAAACTCGGTGCTTCTGTGCGTGTGCAAATGCTTGGCCACTGATATTCAGAGTAAGGCCGTATTGTACCTCGTGTGAATGCGGCAAGGCAGCATTTTTCTGAACACGGGTGCAAATTCTGTCTCCGAAAGTGCAACAATATTAACGTATAGCTGTCTTTTATAGCCTGCAGGTACCAGCCGTCGTGTCCACGGCAGACAGCCAGATGCGAATGCCATCCGGATAAATAGATGCTTTGACTGTCCTGTGCCACACACCGCCTTGCGATAGTCACCTGCATGCTTGGTGGCGAGTTTTTGCGGCATCCTGGGACACCATAAAGAAAAATGCCTGTCAGTCAAATTTACATATCGTCCAGCGAATTTGATGTTGAGGGGAGCGCCGCTCTTCAGCGAGATAGGAGTAAGAATTTTAACATGCTACTCCGAGCCAGATACGCGATGTAAGGGCGTAGTCATGTAATTGCAAACCAGATGGCCAATGAAGCTGTGATCCACAGCATCGAGCTTGCTGCTGCACATAGAATTAAGGCTTGCGTGTTTAGACTCTGTCAAATTGTGCCGACACAGGTCAGGAGCGAGCGTCAATAACCCAGTGTCTGTCTGAAATGTCAAAAGAATAATAATAATAATAATAATAATAATAATAATAATAATAATAATAATAATAATAATAATAACAGACGAAGAAAGAAATCCACTTGCCAAAAAATATCTTGTCATAGTTAAAGAAGTTTGCTAGGCCAAACCCTGTGAGACTGGTAATTTTGTGGCTGCCTTCACCAAACATTTCCGGTACCCTGACAATGAAACGACTTTATATTGTCGGAACACTACAGCGCAAAAAAATACACGACGGACGAAAGGAACACAAATGACGACGACGTTTGTGTTTCTTTCGTCCCTCGTGTATTTTTTTTTCGCTGTAGTGTTCCGTAAATATGTACCAACAAGCCCAACTCGCCACTATATATTGTCTCTACTTTCTCGGTTATTGGAAATACATTTCTGCAATCACAATCCCACATATCAACGCTGCCCGATGCACGAAATGCATTGAGGAGTGGTGTAAAATTGCAAAGATTCAGCCTGCATAAAGCCAGCTGAAACAAACGGCTGCAGACCAATCGTTTGCCTACGCGAACTCACGTGACGCTGTGAACTTGTACGTCCCTTCTAGGGGTAAAAAGTGCATCAATCCGGTTGGACGACGATCGTTGCCATATATGATCCAAAGAAATCAGTAATTATACATTTCAGCATTCAAATCCAAGTAAAATGCTTCATCATCATAAGACTATTTTATGCCTGAAAGCTTGCAAATTTAATCACTCCACCTAATTTTCTTTGGTCATCTATCCTGGGCACCCATAATCTGTAACAATATAGTGGTAGTTCATAACTGGTAATTTTTCTGAAAAGCTATAAAGTCCGGACCCGTAATTTGAAAAATCAATGCGTCCAAGGTGTCCATGGTCTCAATAAATTTGCCACTGAATCCAAGGGTGTCATTTCTCTCTCCTTTGCTCCCATACCCGCTTCTTCCCATTTAAGTGACAGACACAACTTCGTCTTAATAATCGTTTTAATTCATGCTCGGCCACGCCAAAAGCCCTATAAAACATTCGACATTTTAATCTCGTCAAATGATTACAGACTACATAGTTAAAATTTGAAGTAGGTGAACACTGCCAAGAAGTAACTAAGGGAGAACACTAAGGGAAAAAGAAAGAAGTAAAGCGACCCTAATGCAAAACTTGGGGTTTTGAAAAGTGGCCCTCGCACTGACTGTGTCGGTCAACTTGTGATTAACTGTAAGCCACCTTCTTTTCCTTCTCAGTCGCTCTATTCTTGCCACCCCACCCCGCAAAAGCTTTCTGCACCTAACATAGTATTGCACAGCCTCCAGGATCGGAAGCATTGCAGCCTTTCTGCGACTCACCTGGCATTGCACTGCCTCCGGTATCGACACACCTTTCCTCATGCGATGACGTCACCACGCTACGTCATCTTATCCAACATCATAGTGACTTCACGATGACGTCATAGTGACGTCACGATTTTTAGCGTCATAATGACGTCACATGATGACACCAAGCCGTAATCTCTGGTCACGTGACTTTTCCCATCGTTCCTGTTGACGCCACCGCCGACGGGCACTTTTCTCGTTTGGCGAGGCATCTAAGGGTCTCGCCTTGTTTAACTCTTCATCAATTCAACGGCAACCATCATTTCGCACCAGTTTGGCGAAGCGTTTGTACTGATTGCTGTTTCTACGGATTTCTACTCATTCTACGAGTCCTATTTTAATTTATGACATACCTTAATGTCAAGTCTATCATATACAACCCCTAACACATTCCATCCTAGATATATATATGTTTAAAATTTTTAGCAGGGTTTTCGGATAACTCGCACCGGCGCTTGACAGGGTGGTCTGGATGAGAGCAAAGAGTGTCGCTCGGTACTCGTGCCCCAAAGAAAAAAAAAAGAGAGAGAGAGCTACTCAAAGCTAACCAGGATATGAGTGCGGTGAAGTAAACCTCACTCCTCAATGTCGTTCTCTAAGTCCACTTTTCCGTAAGAAGCGCAGCTATTACGTGTGTCCGTAAAATCATGGTGCAATTTTGACCGCTCACAGGAAAATCACAAAACAAGATTAAAAAAATGTGAAATATAACTTTACCAAATAAAAAGAAAATGGTGAAAGAAGCGACTCACGTAAAAGGCAAAAGCTCGGACGCACCTGATCACGTTATACCTTAGTGAAAATTTTCCAATCGAAGAGGCAAGAATTCAAGTATTAGCCTTTCCAGACAATTTCCTGATCTTATGTAGTATTCCAACTCGTACCGTATTAACATTCCAGAAGTATCTTATCATTTTTTCCAACTTCAAAAAAAAACATATTATACTTCATTATATAATTAACGATTTTTCTTTCTTCAAGCAGTTTGTTAACGACACTAACACTGACGTATTGTGACCGTAATTTGAAGGCACTGTATTTTCTTTATAATTTCACTCCCCTTAAAACAAATAAAATTAAGCAAACACGATGACTGGTAAAACCACGACATCTAACCTGCCAAACGCAAGGTCAAGCGCTTAGGAAGGCAATTCAAAAGGTGTTTTCAATTTATTACTAGAAACGTTTTAAAGGGGTCATGACACGGTCACCCAACAATTCGTGTTTTTCAGCGAAAACTAGAAGTGGAGCGTCTATTATGCCCCTACATGTCTGAAAAGTGGGCCGTAAAAGAATATTTCAGTGCAAAACAGGCCTCAAAAAGTTTAACTGCGCAATGAAGACAGGAGACGAATATAGGAACACACCCACACACACACACACACACACACACGCACGCACGCACGCACACGCACACGCACACGCACACACACACACACACACACACACACACACACACACACACACACACACACACACGCGCGCGCGCGCGAAGTTAAAACTTACGCTAACAAAAATATAAATATTTCAATTGCATGCTTATAAAGTTACTGAAAAAAATCGCTACAAGTGTTGTGGTACTATCCTAATCCCAAAAAAAGCAACGCAACAGCCAAATTAAATACCTCGACGTGAAAGTAAAAAAAAAAAGGCAGATTAGTTGAAATGCCACCATTAGAGGCACCTGGTACCAGTTGTCTCGAGCCACTCTACATTGATGACACAGGTATATTCAACGTACTCCTAAACGTGGACGAAAATAAAGCAGCTGGACCAGACAACCAATGATTTAAAAAAAAAGGAGATGTGCCGAATCGAACAGCAAATACATGTGCATAGTTTTTAACATATCTCAATTAACGGGAACTCTTCTTGCGAATTGTAAATTAGCTAAGGTAATCTCAATTCACAAATCTGGAAGCGAAATGGGAGCATGTAACTATCGACAGAGGAGATAGTCAATTTTTGTCTCGTAATAACCCAGGTAATTCCATCAGTATTGATGTAGAAGATCTATTCGCTTGAACAAGCCGAATTGCTACGAAGTTTCAGAGAAGCGGTAACTGAACACAATGATGAGTTCAAGTTTACACAAAGACGTGGTATGTCAGTGGAGTCCTTCCTTGAATTGTTAACGTTGTACCTAGCTGATCAATACTTTTGTGAAGTGGAAGGATGCAGTGCACATACAGAAAAATGGTGTCTGTATAGGTTCCCGGGTAGCTCCTGTTCTCAGTGACATGTACTTAAGCCGCGTTAATAGAAAACTCCAAGACCCCCCTCAAGGACTTAGCAGGGACTGTGTTTCGTTGTGTCGATGATTATCTGGTGTTTTTTTTTTCTTGTAATAATTATACAGGAGGGCAACAGACATACTGAAAGTTTTTCGAGAATATGGAAATGGCCTGCAATTCATGCTCAATTGAACTGATAAAGGAAAGGAATTTACAGTTCTTGGATTTGAGCCTATCGTTTGAGCCTAATCATGTATGTTACGCTACCCTCCGAGGTCTCAGAAACATGTCCTCTCTTTTTCCTAAGATCAGCTGTAACCAAGTCTGCTCACGGCATTGAGCATAGCTTCACAGCGCAGATTAAGAGGCTGGATAGTGCCGTGTACCCGTCCGCCGCGGTGGTATAGCGGCTAGGGTACTCGGCTGCTGACCCGAAGGTCGCGGGTTCGATCCCGGCCGCGGCGGTCGCATTTCGATGGAGGCGAAATGGTAGAGGCCCGTGTACTGTGCGATGTCAGTGCACGCTAAAGAACACCAGATGGTCGAAATTTCCGGAGCCCTCCACTACGGCGTCTCTCATAATCATATGGTGGTTTTGGGACGTTAAACCCCAGATATTATTATTATTAGTGCCGTGTACCCTACACATGTGATAGCTACGTGTAAAGAAAAGCTAATCAAATTCGTAAAAAGTCAAAATCTTATCAATAGAAAAAAGTTCAAACAAGACTACAAATCAGTAACAGTACTACCGTATGTACATCAACTGTCGCATGATCTGAGCAACGTCGGTCACAGGTATGGGGTAAACTCGGTCTTCTCGGCTCCTGAAAAACTTTCTAGGATTCGTCCAATGGTTCGGAGGATAATGGAGCGAAATGACAAAGACAGAAGTGACTGTGGAATTAATCATGTTTCCACGTTTGTGCCCTGCAAGCGCGCGCTATCGTTTACCAGATCCCCCCTTAAATGTGGGCGGTCATACGTGGGCCAGAGCGGCCGATGCGTTAATGTGCGCTTAACCCTCTCATGCATACTGTCCTCATATGAGGATAGATATTTATCCTACTACAAAAGTCGTCCAGTTACTCGTAGCGAGTCAGTAGCCGCATGGTGTCCTCAATTGAGAACCCGCCAATGTTCCTAACTAGTTTCACAGGTGGCCCTCGCTGTCCATGTTTCTATATAAAAGCTCCAGGTTCTTAAGGAGAGTAGGCTTGTTTGAGGTCACTGAATGTTCCTAAAAAAAAACAAAATTAACACCATCTTCCCAAAGGGAACCCTGATGGGATGCGAAGCAGCAGCGTTGCGCACGGGTGGCGTCACGGGTTGAACGGCGCTAACGCGCAAGCTCCGGTCCAGCGCCCGTGTCCACTCTGAAGAAACGACAAGACCTACGCCAGCCATCGCTTCAAACGAATCTTCCAGCGCTCACCGCAGCAACTGCGTTAGCGCCGTTCAACCCGTGACGCCCCCCGTGCGCAACGCTGCTGCTTCGCATCCCATCAGGGTTCCCTTTGGGAAGATGGTGTTAATTTTTTGCGCGTGAACCGACGAGTCGGCGGTGTAGCGAGCGGCGGTAGCGGCAGGTGTTGCGGGCGAACGGACGAGGCGGCAGCTCCGGGCGCTGCGCCGAGCGCGCGGCAGGCGAGGGAGAGAGTGACGTCAGCGCGCACTGCGAGGGCAGCGTGACGTCAACGCCGTGACCTACTTGGCACCGCTCCAACACCTGCGGCGAGGGGAGCGCGTTGCGGCGCGTTCGTACGGACGCACGGAGGGACAGCGTTACACAGGCTAGTCAAAGAGCTGCTTCGCATCTAAAATTGCTCGACAGGTTATGGTGCTTTTGAACTATAAAAAAATATGCGTTGAAAGAACAGCTCTTGAGTAATACCAGCTCCTTTTGTTGACGTTTTTTTTTCCCCGGCTATGGACTCTATAGAAGGAATCGAACAAGTGTCCTCAAATGGGGACATTATGCACGAAAGGTGTAGACTCATCTGCAGCGCCACCAAATAAAAACGCGCCCGCAGAAAGCCAGGCATGAGCTGAAAGCGCTTGTATTTTCCCGCGCTTTACGCGCAATGTTGAGTCTGCTTTTGCGGGAGTTTTTGGATGTCTGTAAGACTCGCACTTCCGTAGACCATGGCTAAAACGATACTTTTCTAAGATGTCTTCTAAGAAAGGACTGTCCAGGGAAGGAATCGATGCTCTCTTGGACCGCTCATCTGACTCTGATGACGATTCCGAGGTGGATGATTGGGAGCAGCTAGTAACCGAACTTGGAACATCCAGCAGCTCAGAAGAAGAGAGTGATGACAGCGAACCTGTGCGTGCTAACGGCACTTCAACAAGCCCTGGTGCTTCCAGTCCTTCCACAGCACATAAGCGAAATATGCAAGACCGATCGTCAGCATTTCAGTTTGAAATGTAATTGTTCCTTTCAGTGTTCTAGATATATTTCATGTGTACTGATACCAAGAACTCATATCGGCTTACGGCATGTTGTCCTCATATGGGGACACATCAGAAATCTTATAAGAGGCTTTTGATTACTTGAAATAAAAATTTTTCGTGATCTTTGTGGCCTCTAGCAATACTTTTAGGACAAAAATAATTTTTTTTATCCACTGGATTTAATTCATGCATGAGAGGGTTAAGCACAAAAAAGCCGGCAGATCCCACGCACTGTGGGAATCGATGTAATTCGAAGCAGCCAGGAAGGAGCAAATCATGCTTTACATAATTTGCATGTCATAATTTACATGTTAGGACCTGTCATTTATGTTCGTCATACAGTCACGTCGCGCACTACCAATTTTGTTTTGGTGTATATCAAGCTAGCGAACTGGACGCAAGCGCACCATGAGCGTGGCATGTAAATGGCGTTGTAGATGACACGCATGCCAAGATTTTCATTTTACCACCTGCCACTTATGTTCGTTATACAGTCATGTCACTCAATACCAAATTTGGTGTCTATCAAGCTAACGAAACGGCCGCGAGCGCGCCATGAGCGTGGAATGCAAGTCATGTCGCTCATGACATGTCATGATTTCCATATTATCACTTGTCATTTATGTTCGTCATACAGTGATGTCACTCAATACCAAATTTGGTGTATCTCAAACTAACGAAACGGCCGCGAGCACACCATGAACGTGGCATGCAAGTCATGTCGCACATGACAAGTCATGATTTCCATATTACCACTAGTCATTTATGTTCGTCATACAGTCACGTCACTCAATCCCAAATTTGGTGTATATCAAGCTAACGAAATGGCCGTGAGCGCGCCATGAGCGTGGCATGCAAGTCATGTCGCACATGACATTCTGGTGAGATTGTGGCAATGGCCCGTTGCCTGGGTCCAGCGTACAGCGGGCAGTTCCAGATGAGGTGCTTCAGGTCCGCTCGGGTGTTGCAGTGCCTGCAGATGCCAATATTCGGGGTTCCCAGGTCTTGATTTTCTCCAGGCCTGGGCACAACCCGGGCGCATCACCGCCGCCGCCGCCAACGGGCTGTGGCGGTCGCTGCTCGAGTACCTTGACGACCCCAAGGCTCCAGCCATTGGCACCAGGCTCTTTCTCGGGCGTGAGAGCCAAAACGTCAACTCGCAAGGCGCTTATTAAGACTGCTTTTGCCTGTACACCCTCCCCCCTCTTTCTTTTTCTGTTTTTTTTTAATCCCGTCTCTCCCCCTACATTCACCGCAGCCCTGCAAGGGCATAAATGTGAATAAAGACGTGTCAACAACAACGCACATGACATGTCATGATTTCCATATTACCACTTGTCATTTATGTTCGTCATACAGTCCCGTCACACAATACCAAATTTGCTGTATATCAAGCTAACGAAACGCCCGCGCGCGCGCCATGAGCGTGGCATGCAAGTCATGTCGCACATGACGTGTCATGATTTCCATATTAGCATGCATGCACTTGTCATTTATGTTCTTCATACAGTCACGTCACTCAATACCAAGTTTGGTGTATATCAAGCTAACGAAACGGCCGCGAGCGCGCCATGAGCGTGGCATGTAAATAATACTTTTCATGACAAGTTAATCTTGATTTTCATGATATGACCAGCCATTTATGTTCGTCATACAGTCATGTTATGCCATACCAAATTTGGTATAAATCCCATTAACGATACGGACAGGAGAGCACAAAGTCGTAGGCGGCTAGATAGATAGATAGATAGATAGATAGATAGATAGATAGATAGATAGATAGATAGATAGATAGATAGATAGATAGATAGATAGATAGATAGATAGATAGATAGATAGATAGATAGATAGATAGATAGATAGATAGATAGATAGATACGCTCAAAGTCGCCGAAGTTCGCTAAGAAATGCTTCGCATTTAAAATTCGCTCAAGAATCCGAACGCTTCGCATTTGGCATCGCACTGCAACACCTGTGGCTGCTCACCTGTTTTTGCCGATACAGAAATTTTGTCGAAGCATATATAGTTCCCAGATAACTAGAGAAGTGATAGATGCATACCATATTAAACGAATGGATGACGCATGCGTCAGTGAGGCATCGATGTATCTTACGGTCAAAGAGTTCGCCTATCTTCTCAGCGCGTGTATCGTTAGGTGATACGCTATGTAACTTTTAAATGCGAAGCATTTCTTAGCGAACTTCGGCGAGTTTGAGCGTATCTATCTATCTATCTAGCTATCTATCTATCTAGCCGCCTACGACTTTGTGCTCTCCTGGCCGTATCGTTAATGGGATTTATACCAAATTTGGTATGGCATAACATGACTGTATGACGAACACAAATGGCTGGTCATATCAGGAAAATCATGACTAACTTGTCATGAAAACTATGATTTACATGCCACGCTCATGGCGCGCTCGCGGCCGTTTCGTTAGCTTGATATACACCAAATTTGGTATTGAGTGACATGACTGTATGACGAACATAAATGACAAGTGGTAATATGGAAATCATGACTTCATGAGCGACATGACTTGCATTTCACGCTCATGGCGCGCTCGCGGCCGTTTCGTTAGCTTGATATACACCAAATTTGGTACTGAGTGACATGACTGTATGACGAACGCAAATGACAAGTGGTAATATGGAAATCATGACTTGTCATGTGCGACATCACTTGCATGCCACGCTCATGGCACGCTCGCGGCCGTTTCGTTAGCATGATATGCACCAAATTTGGTATTGAGTGATATGCCTGTATGACGAACATAAGTGGCAGGTGGTAACACGAAAATCTTGGCATGCATGTCATCTACAATGCCATTTACATGCCACGCTCATGGTGCGCTTGCGTCCAGTTCGCTAGCTTGACATACACCAAAATTGGTATATCGCGACGTGACTGTATGACGAACACAAATGACAGGTCGTAACATGTAAAACACGACATGCAAATTATGTAATACATGATTTGCTCCTTCCTGGCTGCTTCGCATTACATCGATTCCCACAGTGAGTGGGATCTGCCGGCTTTTTCTATTCAATTTTAACACGTCTGCGCAATGTTTATACGTTTCTTTTCTGTTTTTTATTGATTTCACGTTCATGCGTTCTTCAAATAAAACTTTTCAGTTGCGAGTCGGCGCTTGTCTGTGTCCCTTCTGTACTCTTCCGTCTTCGTCGTTCTCGCGCTGTATCCAAACAAGGGATGCGATGCGGGCTTGTTGGTAGCACATCTTCAAAAGGTTTCTTTGTAGCGCACATAGACGACAGGACTTTGTATAAAGGAGCCCGATGTACTAGAAATAAAGTTAACGTTTTTTTTTTGCTTTGTTCGCCATGACAACGTGACTAGTAAGGCGAGTGCATAAATGTAACCTGGTTTCCGAGAATAAACTGTGTTGGAAGTTAGCGCCCAGTGTGTCTATATGTGTCTTCCTTTTGTCCTGTCGTCTATGTGCGCTACAAAGAAACCTTTTGAAGGTATCCAAACATGCTGCCTTACCAACTAGCCCAACTTTCAATTCGCAGTGCCCATAGACTGTCGCGCCACCAAGCGGAATTCAGGAGCGTCCACTCGAGGAGGCACTAAGCAGTCGCTCCCTTATTTAGCTGTGCTAGCCCATGGGTGTCGGCAGCATTAGGTCTTGAGGGGGGGCAAACCCAGGCGAACCCGTGTTGCATCACGGCGCATGACGGAGAGGGGAGCTTTGGTGGGGCTTCAAGGCCAGTCTTGAAGGGGGCAAGTGCCCCCTTTGCACCCCCCCTGCCGACGCCCATGTGCTAGCCTCAGTGTGAACGCTTTAGCAAGGAACGAACACTACGATTTTGCATGTTTCCTGCATCAGTGAACAACTGGGTCCTCCGTAATTCATTCTTGCGAGAAGCGAAGTTTTTGTGAAAATACGGGGCAACTCGCGCTTTCAATGACCGCCCACAGCGTACACGTATTGTAGCGCGTCGTAGCGACCGCAGTCTGCGGGTAGCGGGGCCGGTCGCCGTCGCTCCGTCGAGTCAGGACAGGGGGAGAGCTTAGAGCAAACTCAACGGGTTTATTTACATTTTCAGTGAGTTGTCGAGATGAAGACAGAAGACCGCCTCGGCGAGGCGCCGCACGCCCTTTTTGTTGGCCCCCATTCCCTAGGTCCCTAGGTTGGGGACCACTACACAAAACAATCTGGACCAATGGTGATGTGGAAGTTCCTCTCAGTGAACCACCGTCCTCGGAAAGGGACACGCCCTTCATGTATGTTCCTAGAGGCACAACACGGGCCCGCACATACACACACACCCTTGCCACTAGTCGCAGTGCCGCCGTAGAACAGGGAGGGGGAGAACGGAAGACGCACGTGCTCATCGACCCCTTTTTGGCATCCCGCGCGCTGCTTTCTCACGGGAAAGTTTTAGCCCGCACTTTCGAGATGGGCCAGGTTCGTGGAATCACACCGGGGAGAGTTAATCCCTTGACCAGCGCCGTCGTCGTCAAGCCGTGGGCGCCGTCTCGTCTCGTGTAGTCGGCTCCCGTTGTCTCCTCCGTCACGCCGTGGCGAGACAATCCCTTTTGGCTCTGGTGCGGCGGGGCGACTGACCCGCTGGGTCAAGGCATAGCGTGATCGCTACAGCTCCTCCGCCGCCGGGAAGATCTCGGACGTCGGGTAGTATCAGCTGCTCGACGGGAGAGATCACAGTAGCCGCATTCTTCCAACACCATTAAAACCACAAAGACCAACCTCTCGAACCAGCAAGCGCCGACAATGAGTTTTCGGTAACCAGGCCGGTCTTTCAAATGTGCCACAATGCACCTACGCTTTTATTTTTTTTTTCATATGGCATCCACACTAACACTCTTGCTCATAGCTAAAAACTTCGATTACTCAAAAGACACTCAAAACCATTACGGAAAAACGTTCCTCAACTGTACACAAAAGAAAGCCAAAGCAAAAGGAACGCTAAAAAGCTCTGCTTAATGTGTCAACATTGGCGTTCGCGGAACCCTTCTTATACTTCACAGTGAAGTTAAGCTCCTGAAGCGCAAGGCTCCAACGTAGTAGTCGTGGATTCTTTCCCGACATTTGCGATAGCCATGTCAGTGGGCAGTGGTCAGTGACGAAGACAAAAGAAGTTCCGTAGAGGTAGCAGGCTAATTTTTGGGTAGCCCACACAATGCAGGCACATTCTTTTTCCGACGCACTGTAGGCCTCCTCTCGAACCGAGAGTTTCCTGCTGGCGTACAACACAGGGTGCTCGTTCCCGTTCTCATCCTCCTGGCAGAGTATTACTCCTAAGCCTCTGTTGCTGGCATCGCATTGCACAATAAAGGGACGATCATAGTTCGGTGCATGCAGTACGGGTGAGCTAACAAGAGCCGCCTTGAGCCCCTGGAAGGCACCCTCCATTTCCGCACTCCAAACTACCTTTTCTGGAGCCTTCTTGCGCAGTGCATCCGTTAACGGAGCGGCTACTTCCGAGTACTGAGGGATGTAGCGCTGATAATACCCCGTCAGTCCCAAAAAGGAGCGGATAGCAGTCTTGGTTTCGGGCTGCGGGAACTCGCTAACCGCCTCTACTTTCAACTCGTCAGGTCGCCTCCTGCCCTGCCCTACCACGTGCCCGAGGTACCGTACTTCGGCGCGAGCTAGCTGGCACTTAGCCGGCTTCACTGTTAGTCCAGCGCGCGTCAAACGTCTAAGGACATCGCTAAGATGGTACAGGTGATCTTCCCATGCATTGGAGTAAATAGCGATGTCGTCTAAGTAGGGAACAGCGTAGCCTTCAGCCCCCTGCAGAACTCGGTTCATTAGCCGTGAAAAGCAAAACGGGGCGTTCTTAAGGCCAAAGCTCAGAACTAGGGGCCTAAATGTGCCCGTCGGCGCCACAAAGGCTGCATACTCACTAGCTCGTTCAGGCATTGGAACTTGCCAATAGCCTCTTACCAAGTCCAAAGTCGAGACGTATTTAGCGGCACTCACTTTTTCCACCAGCTCCTCTACGTTGGGTATGGGATAGGTCTGGTCCTTCGTGATCGCGTTAAGTTTGCGGTAATCCACGCAAGGACGTGGATCCTTCCCAGGAACCTCAACGAGAATCATAGGGGACGTGCAGGTGCTTTCGCATGGTTCGATAAGCTTAAGCTCGAGCATTCGATCTACTTCTTTTTTCAAGATCTCCTGCTGTCGCGGGGCTAGCCTATACGGCCTCGACTTCACAGTGGTGTCGGAAGTTAGCTCAATGTCATGAGTGATAACCTCAGTTCGCCCTGGCCTTTCCGAGAAAACAGTGATGTATTCGGACAACAAGTTGCGTAAGTCGACTTTCTGCGTCTCAGTCAAGCCCTCGGCAGGTGCCACGGCTTTTATGACATCGTTAACCTCCATTGATCTTCCAACCTCCACCAAGCCTGGAATTTCAGGCGTTAGCTCCTCCGTGCTGTT
This sequence comes from Rhipicephalus appendiculatus, assembly GCA_030522465.1. Taxonomy (NCBI): domain Eukaryota; kingdom Metazoa; phylum Arthropoda; class Arachnida; order Ixodida; family Ixodidae; genus Rhipicephalus; species Rhipicephalus appendiculatus. The sequence goes on along the minus strand of JALIZH010032945.1, from coordinate 1,405,557 downwards.
AAGAGCCAAGTTCACTTTCTGCACTTCTCCCACATAACTCTTCATTAAATTGTGGTGGTAAATGACAACCTCTCGGCGTCTTCCTTTCCGTTCTAGTGCGTAATTTGTGTCCGAGAGCTTTTTCACAACCCGAAAGGGCCCCTCCCACTGAATCTCCAGCTTATTTGCTCGCGAAGGGCGCAAGACCATTACCTGATCGCCTTCCTGATAAGCTCTCAGTTTCGCGTTTCGATCGTAGTAGCTCTTGGCTCTACTTTGCGCCTCTCTCATGTTCGCCTCAGCAATGTCGCGAGCACACCGCAGCCTTTCCAGCAATTCAAGAATGTACTCGACCACCGTAGGGTCGGTACTTTTCGACTCCCAGGTTTCGCGCAAAAGTCGCAGTGGAGACCTGAGCGTCCTTCCATAAACCAGCTCCGCGGGGCTGAAACCCGTCGCTTCATGAGTGACCGATCTCAGCGCAAACAGCATTGCCGGAAGACAAGCATCCCACTGACACTTCTTTTCAAAGATAAGGGCTCGCAGAACTCGTTTCATCACGGAATGACACCGCTCTACACTATTCGACTGCGGGTGATACACTGAACTGTGGCTTATTTTCATTCCACACTTCTCCAGGAATCCCGTAGTGAGAACGCTGGTGAATACTGAGCCCTGGTCGCACTGTATCTCCTGAGGAAAGCCCACTCTCGAAAAAATAGACAGTAGTGCGTTGACTACCTCTACGGAGCTTTGCTCCTTCATTGGGATCGCCTCCGGAAATTTGGTTGCTGGACAAACGGCGGTAAGCAAATACCGGTAGCCTGACTTTGTCACGGGGAGTGGTCCCACAACGTCTATTACCAGCCGGCGAAATGGCTCCGAAATGAGCGGAACAAGCTTAAGTGGTGCCTTTCCCTTCTCGTGCGGTTTTCCTACCCTCTGGCAGGTATCACACGCTCTTACGTGGTTCTCAACTTCTTTGAAGCATCCTGGCCAATAAAACTCCGTTAGGAGCCTATCTTTGGTCTTCCGAGCTCCTAAATGCCCCGACCAACCCATTCCGTGACAGAGATCCACAATATTAGGCCGATACTTAGCCGGCACTACAATCTGGTCGAACGTGCGACCTTTTTCAGTCCGGTAGTGGCGGTACAAGATGTCATCTTTAACGGGAAAACTTACATTCTTCCTCGCCACCCCTTCCCTGACGGTGTTCCAAATCTCCCTAAGGCTGGGATCGCTTTTTTGCTGCTCGATGAGCTCGTCTCTTGTCACTTTCCCCAGTACATTGCGTAGTGCTTTTGATACCGGCAACACAAACAGCCCCTCCTCCGATTTCCTTTCAGCTGTATCAGCGCTAGTCTGCTCCTCTGACCCCTCTCTTTCCTTTTCAGTAGGCGACGGGGTAGCAGGCTCCGCTGTGCTGACTCCAGCTGGAGTTGCGGTACTTCCGGTGAAACTCGGTTCTTGCCGCTCTAGTTCGGCTGCTAACGCGCGTGCTTTAGCTCTTGTCAAGGCTTGCACTGTTCCCTCGTGAAAACTTTTCCCTTGTTCTCTAAGCAGACGGTCGGTCCGATTCGAGAACAAATAGGGGTACTGCGGGGGCAGCTTGTCTGACACCGCCGCTTCCGTTTCCACTTCTCCGAACGGCCCCGTGATGATTACACGAGCTACCGGAAGGCAAATGCTTCCATCTTCCAAAACTGGTTTAATCCATGCGCACTTGCCTTTGTAGTCTGCTTGTGCCACATAGTCCGGGTGCACCAGATCCATGGTTGCCCCGCTGTCTCGTAAGACGCGGCACGGCTTTCCGTTCACTGTTAGGTTAAAAAGGTACGGACTAAGAAGCTCCTCGCTAGTGGCTGAGTCAGTAGTATACGAAAAGGCTGGCCTGGGCCTACGACAGCCTATGGCAATATGACCTTCCTCCTTGCATTTGTAGCAAGTAGGTGGTTTCCGAGCCTCAAAAGGACTCTTTTTGGAAGAATCCCCCGAAACCTTTCCCTCCTGTTTGTTTTGTGATCCTTGACCACTTGCAGCGAAGTCCGTCTTTTTCTGTGCAGTCATACCTGCGCCAGCTCCCTGCTTCGCCGTCCAAGGTTTCCCTTTATCTCCCGCTTTTGCTGGAGGAACCTCGTCCCTTTCTCCCCGGCGTGACGCGTACTCGTCAGCCAAGTCGGCAGCTGCCTGTACAGTTTCTACGCCGGCTCTATCCTGGATCCAGAGCTTCATTGACTCGGAAAGTTTTGAAAAAAAACTGTTCGAGAGCCACTAATTCAAGAGCCCTTTCGTAGTTCCCAAAAGCGTTGGCTCCTTTCATCCATTCTACTAAGTTGACCTTTAACTCGTAGGCAAACTCAGAATACGTGCTGCCCTGCTTCTTTGTTATACTGCGAAACCGCTGGCGGAACGCGTCTGACGAAAGTCGGAACCTCTTTAGAAGGCTATCCTTCACTTTGTCATAGTTGTCCGCATCCTCCACCGGAAGCCGCGCGATCACATCCGCTGCTTCACATGGCAGCAAACTTAACAAATTTCGAGCCCATGTGCTACGATCAAGCTTCGCTTTTTCACAGGTTCTCTCAAAGTTCACAAGAAAGAGGCCCACATCTTGCCCTACTTTGAAGGGTTGCATTAGCTTAGATAAATCACAAAGATTTTGTCTGCCTGCTACCTCCACTCCTTGAACCCCAGCCATCTTCCTCATTTCCACTTCGAGTCGCAACTGTTCTATCTCCAGTTCTTTTTGCTTTAGCTGGCACTCCTGTTGCTCTCGCTTTTCCTGGCGTTCCTGTTGCTCTCGCCTTTCCTGACGCTCCTGTTCCTCACGCTTTTTCTCGCGCTCCTGTTCCTGTTGCTTTTGAATCTCGTTCCACGTTTCTTTAATATCTTCACTGCTCAGATTCAAGCCCTCGATAGCGCTAACAATTGCGTCTTTCTTCATCCCCGCATCTACTTCTGCTCCCAGCTCCTCCCCCAGAATCAGGAGCTGATTTTTTCAACAAACGCTTCCAATCCATGACAGAGAACCAGTGTGGTGCGGCTCACTCTCTACCCAGAAGTTCCGTAAATAACTGCTTCTGTGGTAGCCTCTACCAGCGAAAAGATTGCACTTCTATCTTATCAGCCTGGCAACCAAAAAACCAAAGCCAGCACTCACCAGTCCACAGCTGTCAGTCTCCATGATCTCGGCGTGTTGTTCATTCTCCGTCCCCCAGGCTCACATCCCACCGCTTGCCATCCAGTTGTAGCGCGTCGTAGCGACCGCAGTCTGCGGGTAGCGGGGCCGGTCGCCGTCGCTCCGTCGAGTCAGGACAGGGGGAGAGCTTAGAGCAAACTCAACGGGTTTATTTACATTTTCAGTGAGTTGTCGAGATGAAGACAGAAGACCGCCTCGGCGAGGCGCCGCACGCCCTTTTGTTGGCCCCCCATTCCCTAGGTCCCTAGGTTGGGGACCACTACACAAAACAATCTGGACCAATGGTGATGTGGAAGTTCCTCTCAGTGAACCACCGTCCTCGGAAAGGGACACGCCCTTCATGTATGTTCCTAGAGGCACAACACGGGCCCGCACATACACACACACCCTTGCCACTAGTCGCAGTGCCGCCGTAGAACAGGGAGGGGGAGAACGGAAGACGCACGTGCTCATCGACCCCTTTTTGGCATCCCGCGCGCTGCTTTCTCACGGGAAAGTTTTAGCCCGCACTTTCGAGATGGGCCAGGTTCGTGGAATCACACCGGGGAGAGTTAATCCCTTGACCAGCGCCGTCGTCGTCAAGCCGTGGGCGCCGTCTCGTCTCGTGTAGTCGGCTCCCGTTGTCTCCTCCGTCACGCCGTGGCGAGACAATCCCTTTTGGCTCTGGTGCGGCGGGGCGACTGACCCGCTGGGTCAAGGCATAGCGTGATCGCTACAGTATCAGCTTCACGAAGTTTTCTGCAGCCACGTAGGTTAGTTAAAGGGACTGTCTACCGTCGTTCATCACTTTTATGTTTTGTATCGCAATAAAAAGCGTGCCGTCTGAAGTGCCGAACCTTGCAGCGGTTTCTCTGGAAAGTGAGTAGAAATTTTTAAAACAGAATTTTGCGATCTGCATTCGGTCCTCTTCCATTGGTGGGATGAATGCCCACAACACTGGTTGGTGGAGGCGATGACGACTGCAGTGCCGTTGAAAGTCGCAAACTGAAACCGCGCGCTCTTTTTGCAGACTTCATCAATTTTTGTTTAATAATAAAACAAATACCGTAGTGGTCGTTTAAGCACGCATATTGTCAGATAAAGTATTATTACCACGGTTTCTCCAGCTTTGTTCAGTCTGCCTGACAAACCACCGCGGTCGAGCGGAAAAGTTGGTCTGTTCCAGCAACACTGGTACGCTGGGGTTGTGAAACGAACTGTAGTGGTTCCACTCATGCCAACCACGCTACTAAAATGAACATGAGGAGTGCTTAACAAAACAACAGAAGGTTCCTGCTGTCTTTCAGTTATGTTTAGGTGTTCTGTGTTGTATATGCGATATGAGAGCCAGCATGGACGCCCTGGTGAAGCGGAACGTGATGGCAAAATCTTCTTCAATGTAGCACCTTGGTGAATGGTGTGGACTTTACTGATGAGGACTCGTGCTACGTTACTAGATTACGTTGGACTCACGGGCATGGTTCGAAAATTCCCTGAAGTCAGTCACGCTGCTATTCGCCGAAGACAATTTTTTTTCTTATGAGCGGTGCCGGACGCAGTGCTCGCGTTTCGCCGCCGTAGGCAGGCAGGTATACAGGCAGGCGAACGAGCCGCCGGCAGCGCCACCGAGCGCCTCTCTGAACGCGTGAGGAAAAAAGCAATAATTACTCTTTGGCGCAACCGAAAGCTGCCTCAAGTGCGTAAAATACAATTTCAAGTTACACATGTTTGTTTTTAAGCAAAATGAGTCTACCTGCGAGGATTTCTTGTCCGACCAATAGATTGAACCACATCGCTGTTTGGTGACGCTAGCGGTCATTCTTTGTCGACTTTCGACGTCAAATTAAAATTATAATTCTTTTTTTGTGGAACAAAAGCATGCTCATTGCCGCCGATGTGATGAACGATCTTCTCATTTTCGCCACAATCAGAAAATTTTTTCCGAGCGGTAGACAGTCCCTTTAAATGTTATCGTCTGACCTTTTCAGTTGAAACTCACCTCGTTTTGCTAGCATATAGTATTCGTCAGTGCTTTTGCAGTGCATGAATCCCATAACATTGTACGCGGGAAGTCGCGCGGGCTCGCGAGCAATCTCAAATTGGCCAGCGCTGTACCGCTTGTTTTTGTACACAAGTGTTGATACATTTGTTTATAGGTGGCAGCGCACTGCAAGCGATTTGCTTGTTGACCGGTTTGAGAGCAAAATGTTCTCCACGCCCAGTTAACGTGGTGACGCGGAGTGGTCGAAGTCGTTCGGCGGAGGAAATTCATCAGATTGCTTTCAGAAGTGATGTTGAAAAAAACCACTTTGACGACGAGCGAGAATTTTTCACTGGACGTAGAAGGCTGTGAAAGCACCGAGAGTGACAGCGACGATGAATGATCAGCTAGCTGCACGAGGAGCGAGTTGCACTTCACGTCCCCTCGTGCGTTAATGTTTTTTCACGCTCGTAAGTCACTTTGATTGTATTTAATGTAGAATATCCTTCAGCGAGATTGCATGTAGTGCAATTGCATGTAGCGAATTGCATGTAGCGAATTGCATGTAGCGAATTGCATGTAGCGCATGTAGCTTGCATGTAGAATTGCATGTAGCGAATTGCATGTAGCGATATTTTTGTGGACATTATAGAACGAATAGATAAGCGAAATGGTTAGAGCGATGAAACGTGCAGTCACGGCCACAAACCACGCCTCTCGGCTAACTTCTCCTGTACTTCACCGGTACCTTCCGAACGGCATTGTTGTTCGACGAATTTTCGCAACGTCGAAGAATTCGACGTTTCGGTATTCATGTTTCGATCGTGCTGTTCGAACGTGCAATATCAGAGTGCGGTGAATTGCGCACGGTGTGATGATGTGCGCGAGTGGAGTGTGACCGTATACTTAGAAGACGACGCCAAAGATGACACTATGCCCCTGCTGCACGTGGCGCAAGAAAGACTCCACCAATGAGCACTCTCCACGGTGACTCGGAAGAGGAGACTGGAGAGTAGAACGGAGTAGCAGGACAGACGTGGCCGGGAGAAGACGGTGTCCAGGGCGCGGGAGTAGCGGCCAGCGCGTATCGGGCTGACGCTCGCTGCAGACTCCCAGCACCACGTCTAGCTTCTTCCCGGTGCCTGGCGTCTTGGGATCGTCGCACGTACGCGCGATCCGAGGCCAACTGCGTCTCCGCGACGACCAGCAAGCATTGGCTGGCGAACGCCGAAAGGGCGTCCGGCCAATGACTTCCACCGGGTCCGGCGTCTACCGCCGCGTCTGGAGTCTTCGCTCTCTTCTGCAGTGTCCACCCGTCGCAAGCCATCACTCCCCGCACTTGAGCCTGCTCCAACACTGTCCGTGACTTCTTGTGACAGCGGGGAACTGTTTTCTTGTAGTAGTAGTAGTGATAGACTTTTATTTCAGCCACAAACTAAAGGCCGAGCATTTCGACCGCCTGCGCGACCAGTCGACGCTGTTCTTCTTCCCCTTCGGCGCCGATCCAGTCGAGCCAGGTGGTGATGGAAAGGGAAGGGGGAGGGTAAAAGCTGGATTCCTGAGCAGTTGGGCAGTAGAAAAGGCAGTGTGACAGGTCGGCATATGTGGAGGGGCAATTGGGACAGCAGGGGTCAGATCTATATTTATAGAGAAAAAAATTCCCCATCTCCCGCTAAAGGGAACCATGTGTGGATGCGAAGCAGCGGGGAGATAATTAGCTTGAGCGGGAGGAACGTCGCCGTTCTCGTTTCACGGCAGCGGTCCGGGCGCTCATCGCGGCGCTGCACAGGACAGAGAATGAGGCGCGCGCGCTCCGTCATTTTCATACCGCGGAACTACCGTGGCGCCCCGAGCGGAGTATGCAGCTGTCACACCACCTGTCGTGCGCGCCGCTCCGTAGAGGATTCCTAGAGGAAAGGACGGGGGGGGGGGGGACCGTAGGAGAGAAGAGAGAGGGGGGAGGGGACGTGCATGCGCTGTGGGGATGTGGGACGCGGGAGCCGCTCCGTAGAGTAGAGCATTCCTAGAGGAGAGAGGGGGGAGAGGACACGCATGCGCTGTGGGACGCCGGAGCCGCTCCGTAGAGTAGAGGATTCCTAGAGGAGAGAGGTCGAGAGGACGCGCATGCGCTGTGGGGATGTGGGACGCGGGCGCCGCTCCGTAGAGTAGATGATTCCTAGAGGAGAGAAAGGGGGTGAGCGTAGGAGAGGATAGGGGAGAGGATGCGCACGCGCTGTGGGGGGGGTGTGGGACGCGGGGGGCCGTTCCGTAGAGTAGAGGATTCCTACAGGAGAGAAAGGGGGGTGAGCGTAGGAGACAGAGGGGGGAGGGGACGCGCATGCGCTGTGGTGGTGTGGGACGCGGGAAGGAGGGACGGACTAAGCACCCTAAAAACACATGCAAGCAATATCGAGGAATGGGGTCAATCTGGGCGACAGACACCACCTGCCTAGCCATTGCTAAGCAGCTTCTCTGTGCTCTCGGCCATGACTCTGATGACTGTGGTAGGGTTCACGGCCTTCATATTACTACAGTGTTCTGGTTCGCATAATGGGTGCTTCCCTACTTCATGAAAGTGGCCGAACGCGGGACGGGGAACGCGGGACGCGGGAGGGACGGACATAGCCCCGAGCATAAGATGCTTCGCATCTAAAAGGCGAGAGTGATCAGGCAATTCAGTTGTATGTGCCGCAAAATGCTGGCCTCTAGCACAGTGAGTGATGGATGAGGGGGGAGGGTAGAGACGCTTGTCGAGTCGGAGCTGGAGGTAAACCTCCTTGATAGTATGACGCAGGGAGATCGTTCCGTCGTTCTTCACAGAACTCCCACCGTCCTCCGAAGGTGTAGGCCAGGGAATGAATGGTGCCCGGTGCAATATATCGCGGGCGAGCTGATGAGCCAGCTCATTGCCGTCAATCCCTGAATGCCCAGGAACCCAGCGGAGGAAAACAGTGGAAGGTTGGAGAGTAGAGACCGCTCGCTCGACCTCCTGTTCTAGGGAAGGGGGTAACGTTCGGTTCGTGTACTCGGGGACAGATGGGAGGGAGGAAAACGACTGTAATGCATGAACAATAGAAAGGACCTCGAGTGACAGTACATTTGGCGGGTGCAAGTATGGCCCGCTGGTGTGGGTTTCAGGTGCCGAAATGTGTGGATGGTAAATAGCGTAGCCGCATGAGCCGCGAGGAGCCACGAATGATGCATCCGTGTAGGCGATTCCCTGTGTAGAAAAAGGAGGGGAGTGATGCTGTGCTGCTGCGTGACGACGGCCGGCATGCAGAACGGGGGGACATGTTGGACGGGAGGGGAGGGATACGAAGGTTGGAAGCCGGGGTGCATGCGGGAGAAGACGACGTGGCTACGGGAATGGGAGGTATACCCGCTTGCGCCAATAGCCATTGGCCCTGACGGGTAAGAGAAAGACGGGCAATCTGAGAGAGTCGTGGTGGAGAGAAAAAATTGGCCGCGTATCTGCGTGCTTCGCTGCAAATGTCGTCGAAAGACGATAGTCTTGTGCCGGCCGTACTACTATGTTTTGCCTTGCCTGAGACAGCCTAAAAAACACTAGGGTCTTTAGAATTGCGTACCTATGTATTTTCTAATAAAGAACACACGTCCTGACACTTACATATTAATGTTGTGCCTCAGGAATGCGTATAGTATTTGCTTTTTGATCGAATATATTCACAAATATGAACGCGAACACCAGTTCAAGATGGCTGGGCGTTCAGAAAGAAGTTAAACTTTGGCCGAGAAGCTGAATCGGGTTACCGACAGACAAACAGACAGGACAGACATACAGACCAAAATTTTTGCGTTTAAGTATCCCAAGAAAGACTATCGTCTTTAATAAGCGAGCGTAGTGGGTGGAAGAGGCCTGTGGCAAAGAGCTTAGTGGTAGAGGTAGTGATAGGGAGTTGTGTTTGGGTGAATTGAACGTAAGGTACAAAGTACAGGAACTTGTTGAGGGCGAGCGCATGGGCAACCCGACACGCATGAGCCTCGTGGAGACCCGACTGCCGAGTGACAACGCGTCGCAGGAGGTGAGTTACCGAGTGGCAGGTCCTGACAGCGTGATGGAGGGCCTGCGTGTTCTTGGTCGCATGCAAAGGGAAGCCAAGAACTCTACATCGCTGCCATGTCATCGCTTTTCCTGCACTAAAGCGAAGCGCCTTCAGCTTCGTGACACACGGCTAGATTCTGAGCATGGCTGTGACACAGGGGCGTAGGCAGAAACTTTTTTTCGGGGGGGGGGGGGGGGGGGGCATCATCCTTGATCTGAAGTGGGGAGCCGGGCAGGCAGATGTGGTCGAGCGCCACTTTGTGCTCTGTATGTTATGGCAAAAAAAAAAAATTCGGGGGGGGCACGGGCCCGGAGTGCCACCCCCTGGCTACGCCACCGCTGTGACACAAGCGCTACTGAATGCTTCTGTTCCGTTGAAGAAGCATTGTAACTCCGTGTTCCTGACTGCGAAACCATCACAAAGTCAAACATTCCGTCCCGTGCAGCAGCGATGACGCTACTCGCTAGCAGCCTATACTACTATAGTGCCTAGAATATACTATTTTAGGCACTATACTAGAACTGCGGCAAATCCGCCAGGCAGGCTCCGTACATACTACCTCGGAGTGCCGTTCAGTTCATACGTCAGTTCAAGTTCATGGTGTTTTCTAGCACGCACAGGATTTCGCAAAACATCGTTCATGCACGGTTGGAGCTGAAATATAACCTTTCACACCGCGGTAAATAATTAGGTGGCGAGCTTCCATGGTTTGGGAAAGTATTTTGGTCTCGTATACATTTCAGTGCAGCTCATGACTTCATCCGGTGAAAGCGGGAACGGGTCGTACGTCCTACCTGTTTCTATGCTAGCAAATGGGTTGACCCAACGTTGGGTTGACCCTCCTCCGAGCGCCATCTTGAATCGTACAGCGCCAACTATAGTTCGTGGGCATTGCGAATACTATTACACAAAGCTTTACTTACACCGCATCATCACTAATATAAATAATTGATGGGGTTTAACGTCCCAAAACCATGATATGATTATGAGAGATGCCGTAGTGGATGGCTCAAGAAATTTTGACCAGCTGGGGTTCTTTAATGTGCTTCTAAGTACGCCGACCACAAGCATTTTCGCCTCCATCGAAAATGCGGCCGCCGCGGCAGCGATTCGATACCGCAACCTGAGGGATCAGCAGTCGAGCACAATAACCACTATACCACCGTCCGCATCACCAATCTTCACGAGCCTGAACATGAGGCATTTCACACATTTTTCAATGTGTGCGGCCCTTCCAGTTTGAAACTACTCGATGTGATGTTGTATTGTGTTTGTAGACATCGTAATAATAATAATAATAATAATAATAATAATAATAATAATAATAATAATAATAATAATAATAATAATAATAATAATAATTGTTGGGGTCCCAAAACCACCATATGATTATGAGACGCCGTAGTGGAGGGCTCCGGAAATTTCGCCCACCTGTGGTTCTTTAACGTGCACCTAAATTTAAGCGCACGGGTAAGCATTTTCGTTGTAGACATCATGGAATTTTTTTAAAGTATAACCAAATGGGAGCAGAATTACTGTATTGCTTCACGCCGAGACAGGTTTCGCATACTTCGGCAACTTTTTTTTAGATGAGAAGCATCTTATGCTCGGGGCTATGTCCGTCCCGCGTCCGGCGTCCCGCGTCCGGCCACTTTCATGAAGTAGGGAAGCACCCATTATGCTAACCAGAACACTGTAGTAATATGAAGGCCGTCAACCACTACCGCAGTCATCAGAGTCATGGCCGAGAGCACAGAGAGGCTGCTTAGCATTGGCTAGGCAGGTGGTGTCTGTCGCCCAGGTTGACCCCATTCAGGGTTGCCGTTGGTGGCTACTTTGCGCCAAATTGGCTACTATAGGACCCCGTCTGGCTATGAAAATTTCAGGTTGGCGTCATGGCTACTTTTTGGCTACATTGAACTTCTGTTTTGGCGCATTTAGTAGCCAATTTTCTTATTATTGGCAAGTGAACGAACAAGCAAGCCTAAAGACCGCCCACTGTTTTCCACCTTTTCTGTCGCGTCAGCCAATGCGCGCGCATGTCTTCGCCCGAGCAGAAGGCTCGCGCGCATCGAGGCACCCCCAAGCAACGCACGGCGCGCCTGCGCAGTGGCGAAGTTGCGTGCATGTTGGCCAACGCGTGGCTAACACGCTGCTTACGCTGCTCGCTATCCATTATCCATTCTGACGTCAGTTTCTAACGCTTATGCACTGCGCGTATTCTCGGCGAGCTTAAGAAAAAAAAAAGCAAAGATCCGCACAAAAATGAAACTAGTATATAAATATGGTAAATCTAATAATCAATTTCGTTGTGCGGCTTCAAGAAAACACTCCTTCAACGTTTAACGTTCCCACCGACTTGTTGGCTGGAATGTTCCAACATTACTTCGTCTCTTGCGAAAGGTCTATGCTGCACAAGTATATACAGGCGCACTGAACTGACACCAAACAATCCCTTATAGTTGCTGTGCAGCGTGGTGCAAAACATGGTTCATGAAACTAAATGTCAGAAAATGAAAGTTTATCCATGTCGCCCGAAAGACTAACAGTTGCCTATTTATTTCTTGAACCGCATTGCATTTGAACCAGTCACTTGTATGAATATTTCTCGTATATTCATTATAATATAAAGAGGAAGAGGGTAGCATTCATTCGAACTACAATCACAGTCCTAGCATAACAGACACGAAATTCAGCTTTTACACTCATCTCTAGCAGAGCATCGAAATTTTTGCCGCTTGGACTTATTTCATGGAATATACCACCGCAGCATCCTTCGCAGCGCATTTATTTTACCTCCGCACACTATGTCGCATCGCTTTAGTTATCGCTATGAGGTAGGCATTCTATTTTGTAAAAACCGAAGCTTTTCTACTGCGCGCAGTAAACGAGTGAAATCACCTTCGTTACCGATCAAATGTTTATAATAGTTTTTTTTTTCAAGCAGTAACTGCCGTAGAAACAAGTACTAGTATGTTGAAAGTCTGTTCATTGCTCTTTACTCACTGTGTTGTGTTACTTTTTGTTTGTCTTTTATGCGCTCTCCTTTGTAATGCTCTTGGCCTTGCGGTAAACAAATAAACAAATAAATAAATAAATACATAAATAAATAAATAAGTCCTTTTTTGCACCTGCGGCATGAAGACCAAGCTACAGAAGGAAAAATTATGCTTTTGTGTCTACGTTTTTGCATATCGAAAATCATACTAGTGTATAATAATAAAACATGTTGTCATAATACCGCTTTTGTTCTATTTGACTACAAATTTGGCGATAAAGTTCTATGGCATGGCTATTTTGGCTACTTTTAGCTCGAAATCTGGCTCCTTTACAAATCAACCCAACGGCAACCCTGACCCCATTACCTTGATCTTGCTTGCATGTGTTTGGAGGGGGCTTAGTCCGTCCCTCCTTCCCGCGTCCAACACCACCACAGCGCATGCGCGTCCCCTCCCCCCTCTCTCTCTCCTACGCTCACCCACTTTCTCTCCTCTAGGAATCCTCTACTCTACGGAGCGGCCCCCCGCGTCCCAAACCCCCCACAGCGCATGCGCGTCCCCTCCTCCTATCCTCTCCTACACTCACCCCCTTTCTCTACTGTAGAAATCATCTACTCTACGGCGCGGCGCCCGCGTCCCACATCCCCACAGCGCATGCGCGTCCTCTCCCTCTCTCTACTCTAGGAATCCTCTACTCTAAGGAGCGGCGCCCGCGTCCCACTTCCCCACAGCGCTTGCGCGTCCTCTCCCCCCTCTCTCCTCTAGGAATCCTCTACTCTACGGAGCGGCTCCCGCGTCCCACACCTCCACAGCGCATGCAAGTCCCCTCCCCCCTCTCTCTCCTCTCCTACGGTCCCCCCCCCCTTCCTCTCCTCTACGAATCCTCTACGGAGCGGCGCGCACGACAGGTGGTGCGACACCTGCATACTCCGCTGGGGGGCGCCACGGTAGTTCCGCGGTATGAAAATGACGGAGCGCGCGCCTCATTCTCTCTCCTGTGCAGCGCCGCGATGAGCGCCCGGACCGCTGCCGTGAAACGAGAGCGGCGACGTTTCTCCCGCTCAACCTAATTATCTCCCCGCTGCTTCGCATCCACACATGGTTCCCTTTAGCGGGAGATTGCGAAGTTTTTAGATGCGAAGCATCTTATGCTCGGGGCTATGTCCGTCCCTCCCGCGTCCGGCGTCCCGCGTCCGGCCACTTTCATGAAGTAGGGAAGCACCCATTATGCTAACCAGAACACTGTGGTAATATGAAGGCCGTCAACCACTACCACAGTCATCAGAGTCATGGCCGAGAGCACAGAGAGGCTGCTTAGCAATGGCTAGGCAGGTGGTGTCTGTCGCCCAGGTTGACCCCATTCCTTGATCTTGCTTGCATGTGTTTTGAGGGGGGCTTAGTCCGTCCCTCCTACCCACGTCCTACACCACCACTGCGCATGCGCGTCCCCTCCCCCTATCCTCTCCTACGCTCACCCCCCTTTCTCTACTCTAGGAATCATCTACTCTACGGAGCGGCGCCCGCGTCCCACATCCCCACAGCGCATGCGCGTCCTCTCCCCCCTCTCTCCTCTACTCTACGGAGCGGCTCCCGCGTCCCACACCCCCACAGCGCATGCACGTCCCCTCTCCCTCTCTATCCTCTCCTACGGTCCCCCCCCCCCCGTCCTCTCCTCTAGGAATCCTCTACGGAGCGGCACGCACGACAGGTGGTGCGACAGCTGCATACTCCGCTGGGGGGCGCCACGGTAGTTCCGCGGTATGAAAATGACGGAGCGCGCGCCTCATTCTCTCTCCTGTGCAGCGCCGCGATGAGCGCCCGGACCGCTGCCGTGAAACGAGAGCGGCGACGTTCCTCCCGCTCAAGCTAATTATCTCCTTGCTGCTTCGCATCCACACATGGTTCCCTTTAGCGGGAGATGGGGAAGTTTTTTTCCTTGCAAAAATACTTTTCGAGGGCAAATAGTGTACATTTTAGATTGCCCACAATTACGGAGAGGGTCAAGCACAATGTCCGGCACGTTTGGCATGGTATCACCTTACACCATTCCGAAAAGAAGAGAAACGCCAACGAATTTTCATAGTTCACACTAGGCATTCCAAAAATTACAACAAAAATATGGGATAGCATGGTCAGCAGCGTCTTATCTTCATAAAATCCACCCTACGCTGTGCCAGTCTTGGGCAGTAACCTTGTTACTAGTAACGCGTTACCGGTAACTAGTTACTTTTTTGAGTAACTTGTAACTGTAACTAGTTCCTTTTAGGTTAGAGGAACTTGTAACTGTAACAGTGTTACTTTTTTTTACGCAGTAACTGTAACGGAAAATACCGTTACAATTACTTTTGTTTTTATAAAAAATTATCCAACAGCAACACTCGTTAATTAAAGGCCAATGTTAAACGCTCTTCTCGTCTTCGAACTTTCTTCTTTACCATATCCTCTACACCTTTCAAATTTCCACAATATGGCTCCCCTCGCAGTTTAGAAGATAAAAGAGAACAGACTTTTGGGCTAGTTGGTTTGTTACGTTCATTGAAGCCAAAGCGCTGATAAGACAGGGACCACAGAAAGAGGACGTCGGGACGTGCGCTCCTCACCACTGAATCTTTACTTCGGAAACTTGTACTTATACAGCAATGAAAACAGCAAACATCACACACATACACACACAAAAAAAAATGTCACTAACAGGAATATCTTCTGTGCAGAAGACCGTATTTGGAGTTTACTTGTAAACTGCATGTCGTAAATCGATCACGTTGCAACTGAACAGCTTCCTAACTTCGCGTCCCCTTTTTTTAGGGGTGGAGGGCACATATATCCTTTGTCACTAGAGCTTCTAGCTCTCTTCTTGGTGTACCGGTGGGGCCTCCCTTCGTCTGAGGCTCCGAGCTAATCGTGTTTAACAGGTGGCTAGAAAACAGCAGCGCGAAACGGCTGAAAGTCGGAAGGCCGTGAACTAGCGAAGCTAATTTTTTAAAATGAACTGCAGAAGTGCGCTAACTGGGCTGGTTGGTACATGATTAAGACGGGAACAAACAGCGCCTTCGTCTTTCATTATTTCACCGTCCCGCGTCCAGCGCTCTGTTTGTTCCGTCTTAAACTATTTTTTTAAACTTCTTTCTAACTGATTCTCATAGGGTTACTTCGACTTAACACATCAATTATTAACAAAATGACAAATGCTTCGCCTCCCATGGAGGTGGCATCGAAGAAGAACGGTTATTTGGGCGAGTTGATTGAATTGCATGTTAATAGGGGTTGCAGCGCAAACACGAAAGTGCTGAAGGAAAAGCGTAACGGAAGGCAAGGCGAGGAACGGAAAGCATCTTCAGTACGCAACAAAAAAAAAGAAAAAGAGGAAAAATGAGTGGACGTCGATCAGTCTATCAGTCACACATGTCCTTGCAAACGTTTCCAGAAGCCACCCTCCGCCTCTTTCGCTTACGGTCATGAGGCAGCGTTGTCGCATTGTTTCGGTCAAAGCTATGCCCTGTCCAGCAGTGTCCAACAAGCTCCGGACCGTCTAAGAACGCGTTACATAGTTGACTTTAGGAAAGAAGTGTAGATTTAAGGGCTCGTTTGCTTTGTTAAACACAGTATTAATGAGAACTAACAGACAAAAATGCCAATGAAAGCATAGGGAATGCTATTAGAAGTAATTGTAATATATATATGTGAAGAAAGAAAAGTGGACGAAAAGATTACTTGCCACCGGCAGGGACCGAACCTGCGATTTTCGAATAACGCGTCCGATGCGCTACCACTGAGCTACGGTGGCGGTCATCCCCCCCGTCCAATGCCGATGGCAAGTGATCTTTTCGTCCACTTTTCTTTCTTCACATTTATATATTACAATTACTTCTAATAACATCCCCTATGCTTTCATTGGCATCTTTGTCTGTTAGTTCTCATTAATAGTTGACTTTAGCAACCTTTCCTTTCCTGATCCTTTGCTGCCCGTTTCGCCGATGTAATCATGTCGCTTCGAAATTCCCGCATCGTAGATTCCGCACTGATCGTCCGCAGGTGTGCTGTCTTTATAGGTTTCGCGAACACGCGTCCCAACAGTTTGTATGCTCAGCGGACGCAAAACTCTCCGAACAGAGTCTGGTACACCTTAAAGAACATACGGGATTGACGTCAATACTCAATGGACGTCGTCTACACTCATTACGCACTTTCCGTACCTCTTCATAAGTTTTCATTTTTAATTCATTCTATTGTTTGGTATGCAATCCATTACTTATTTTATACGGTAACGGAAAAGTAACGACGTTACTTTTTCACGGTAACTAACTGTAACAAGTTACTTTTGGAAACTTGGTAACTGTAACTGTAACACTGTTACTTTTTACCGGTAACGTGCCCTTGACTGGTGCCAGGATGTCTGTCCGTAGTGTGGCGGCAGGCCATAATCAACGCTCTTCCACATCTCATGGGGGGTGCATAGGTCGGCGAACTCACTCATGAGTCGACTCACTCGGACTCACTCAGACTCAGATCGAGCAGTGAGTCTGAGTTCGAGTGAGTAATATTTTGGTGAGTCTGAGTACGAGTGAGTACGGTTGAAGAACATTTTCGTGAGTGTGAGTCCGAGTGAGTCCAAGGCGCAACATATATTTCTTGAGTGGGTCTGAGTGAGTTCCACTTTTTTTTTTGCCGAGCTATGGTTATATTTACTGATCTTCAGCGTTACTTTTAGCCTTACCTGGATTCACGTTTATACTCGCGTCTACTCACACGTATTCCAAAGCACTGTCGTTCATACACCATTTCAATATTTATTGATCGGAGGCGCGAATTACGTGGAGGAATGCACTGACCCCCAGCCCCACCAACTCTTCTAGGGAAGTTCTTGATACATATATCTTATGTTGTCATCTCTTTCAAGAAAAATGACCTTACTGGTTTACGAGCACTCAGAACTCGTATTCGAAGGTACTATACATCAAAAGGCGCCAAGAAAAGTACCGATTACGTGAGATATTGCTGTTAAAGAGCATTGACACCGTGGGTCGAAAAAGCTAATTCTAGGCTAACGGACTCGTGAGTCGACTCACTCGGACTCACCCAGACTCAGATCGAGCTGTGAGTCTGAGTCTGAGTGAGTCCGGGTGAGTAATGTTTCGGTGAGTTTGAGTCCGAGTGAGTCCAGTTGGAGAAAATTTTCGTGAGTCTGAGTTGGAGTGAGTCCGGCTCAGGAAAATTTTGGTGAGTCTGAGTCCGAGTGAGCCCTAAGCGAAAAATATATTTCATGAGTGAGTCTGAGTGAGCTCCACAAGTTTTGCCGACCTATGTGGGGGGTGTGAACTAAAACAAGTAGGTTTAAATTTCTAAACCATAGCATAGATTTTAGGGAGCAGTGGGAGGCTCATCTCGCCAGCTCGGACCCGGGGACGCAATTCGCATTACTATAGATCAGGTCCGCCGGGCGGCGAAAACCAGTGGTGCCCTGGACCCGGCGGGCACCCCCTTCCCTGAAATAGTTTCGTCTTCATGCATGCGAAAAAATCGTTGGTTGATCATATACATGTAACCGGCGTGCCACAATCAAAGCTGGTGTAGAAATGTATGTCATTCTCAAGAAAACGACAGTGGTATATAAGCCACAGAGTAAAAATTCGGCACGTACCACCATGGGAATTGATGTCATGCGAAGCATGCGTAGGGAAGGTGACTGTGGTGCAATTTTTTGTTGAGCGAAACGTTACGAAATGACGCTAAACATATACATACAAATGTTATACGCACATACATGTATGTTCAACAGTCGCACACGTTTTATATAACCAGTTGTTTACAGTTGCGTAACGATGCCAAGAGTAACATGGGTATTACCAACACCAGAAGCGGTAAGCTAAAATGTAGCGCTTGTGCTTGCGAGGATGGTAGCCCTGGATAATATGATACGTAGACCAACTTCACTGGGTGGCGCTTAACTACAATAATTGACGCTAACCCGACGTGACACCAGTATCATAGCGGTTAATATGCAATATATATCTTTATAAAATTAGACGGGCGCACTGCAACCACAATTGGCGTTTCACCAACATTACGCCTGCATAGGGTATTTTTCCAAAGCAGTTCCGAGACCTGGCGTGGCTCTGTGGTAGAATACTTGATTGCAACGCAGAATGCTTGGGTTCGATTCCTGCTGGGACCATAACATTTATTATTTGCATTCGTCTGGTCAACGCTGCCGATGTCGGCTTTTCTTAACACTCTCGTATTTAAATTACCAATGCCTGTTCTCGACGTTCCTCGGTAGATATAAACTGTCAAACACCTGTGGCGCATCCGCATACCGTGTGCCACACGTGCCTGGAGGAATGGGTTTGACGTCGTACGCAACGGGATTTTCACATTCATGTCATGACCAGATCGTCAAACTCTCCCATACTAATTTCGGTCTACCCCAAATTAACGAGGTGATCACGAGAGCACCGAGACGTAGGCGGCTAGATAAAGTTTCTGCAGTACGCAAAGAAATGCTTCGCATTTAAAACCTAAACCGTTTTACGCATGATACACAATTTCAGTGGGGCCGAAAGTTGATTGACAATGGCATATCTTGCGCAAAGAGGTTGTTTGTTCCAAACAGCAGCTCTGTTGCAATGAAAACGACACTGCAGGTGCAAGAAATAGTTGGTTTTCCTCTAAGCCGAGCCGCTATTTTCAAAGAATGTGCAATGCGCGGGTGCTCCGAAGATTCGTTTCACAGTGAACGTGCATCCACAATTAATCCCCAATTTTATTAGCTCTATAGCGGGATATAGCTCAAGAACGAAGCGGCAAACGCCCCTCTAAGCATGTAGCATCAACCGTTTGTCATGTCGTCCTGTCTTCCGTTTTTTGGGCCTGCATTAATCGCATCTAAGTGACTTACGCATACAGCGAAGTAATTCTACGAGGCAAAATCCTGCCGACGCTTGTAGCTTGGAACCTTTGCCTGTTTTACTGAAAATCGAAATAGCTGACTATTCGCCTCGTGTCCGACCGAT
The DNA here is from genome assembly GCA_030522465.1 of Rhipicephalus appendiculatus. Classification (NCBI taxonomy): domain Eukaryota; kingdom Metazoa; phylum Arthropoda; class Arachnida; order Ixodida; family Ixodidae; genus Rhipicephalus; species Rhipicephalus appendiculatus. The sequence goes on along the minus strand of JALIZH010032945.1, from coordinate 1,386,343 downwards.
GGCGGCGCTGCGAACGGCGCTCCGGTGACGCAAGGGCGGGGATTCGGCTTTTGTCGTCTGCTACGCTCTGGCTAAAACAGCAGCATTTTCGTTATAGTTCGCCTCGCGTCGCACGGCGTTCTTCGACTACTAGCTGAATTTCCTTCTAATTATATTTCTTGAGATGACTGCTAGCATTACATGAGTTAAAGAAACGTTAACATTTAACATATCTTCTGTATACCGACAGCCATCGCGGTCAGGTTCATGGCCCCGAGTTCGTAGCGTCGCTCACTGGGCTGGAGGGCGTTGAAATAGCTTACGTGAAAGCGCGAACGCCCCCCGCCAAGTGAGTTAAAGAGAGTCTCCGCTGCTTTGAAATCGCAGCGCGATCAATTTTGCGGCTTATTCGCAAAAATTAGCGTTGTGTAAACAGACTTGAGATGAACGAAAATTCACGCTCCACTTCCAATTGTAGTCATGTGGACTTGTACAGACACGACAGCCGACAAAATGAAATCGATAAGTTCATCGACCAGCAGGTTACTACGGACCACTAGCATAGATTGGGCGAGCTGGATGCAAATAAGATCGCTCGGAATGAAACACCAGCAGTGGTGCGCGTGGTACAGTTCGACCCTTATGATTAGAGATAGATACGCTCATGAGCCACATTCACGTTTTCGATCGCGCAGTGCTGCCTAATCGACTGTGCGAGCCTGCCAACGGTAATGACAGGATGGCGCGCACTATATTTCTAATGCTTGGGCAACGCGATCCGCTGCAGTGTTCGCGTTTCACTTGACACCGATAGTACAGCTTCGTAAACATTAGGAAAAATCGGCGAATGTGTCCAGGAAGAGGAGAAAGAGAGCTCTTTCCCACCATTATTTTCGCCCCTGTGGCTGATTATTGTGATTCTTTACCGTGCTATAACACACTACACGGCGCGCAATTGGAGGATGCCGCGCAAAAAACGCTCTACAAGAGTTTCCCAGCAGGCCTCCCCTGCTGGGCTGTAAATATTGTATGTATTGTAGTGTATATAATATGTGCTATAACAAGATTGAATATTTTAAGGTGGGAGCCTTAGATTCCACATAAATTGCGAAAATTGACCGTCGGCGTCTCGCGTCGCCATCGTCAACACGAGTGATATGCGAAACTTCATCACATGATCACGTCATCACGACATCCCAGAGCGACAAAATTTGTGACGTCATAACGTCATGTCACATGATTACGTCATCACATGACATCGTCGCTTTGCATTGCCTCCGTGATTGGTGGGCCGATCTCGGAGGCGATGCAAAACCAGGTGATGTGTAGAAAGCTTCAATGCAAAACCACGTTACGTCCAGAGCATTTGGAGGGGGGGGCGGCGAAGGAACAATACATCGACTCAAGAAAATGATGGCTTTCGCTTTCGAGTCAACTTAGGCAAATGCATAAGGAACTCGAGTCTTTTTAGTACAGTGATCGCACCAAGCCACATCAGGAGTCGACCGTTGAGACTGATTTACAGTATTTTATTGCAAATACATCTTTCGATGCGAAAGCTTTATATTTATCAACTTTAGTATGATTACACTAATTCTGTTCAGCATATTTTCAGACCACCGTGAACGAGTGAACGTCGATTTATTAACGTAAGGATTAAAATATGTTGCAAAAAAGTAGAACAAAAACAAAAGAAAATCACTCCGGACAACCTACCGACATTTCATATTCCCGTCGAGCATCCCCTTTAGACTCACCCTGTTTATTTCGTTTCAATTTAAAGTACTTACTACGCGCTTACACAGCAGCTGCTAAAAATGTGTATTTAATCAAACGTTGTTGTCGGTAACGCCACTTAATTTATTTGAATTACATCACACGTCGTTTGTCATGCTCCGAACATAGGAATTGAGCCGAAGGAGCAGGCTTGGCAACCGAACAAGCGCAGCACGCGGTCTACATTTATAGGAGGGTTGCAAGTGACGTCATCCGCTTGGATCGCTAGCGGCGTCCGCCGCCATCTCGGTGGTCCGTGGTGGCGCAGATGTTCTCTGGTGGCGCGCTTCATCGGTTTTATCGAAACGGCGAGCGGCGACGAGAGGCTGTGTGCGTGACATTGTGCATGACGCGGGTAGAATGCGGTTGAGCCTATCCTACCTACGCGGAAACCACCAAGATGGCCGTCCCGACGCTGGCGCCATCTCGGGGGCCCCGCCCCCGTGCAACCCTCCTATTGCGCTTTAACGCAGACATAGAAGCTGAAGCCCGAACGCTGAAGTCAGTTATCGAAAACGGGCAGGAAAGTCATTTTGAGTGCGCCACGGCCATAGAACAGTCGCGAAAAGAAAAATTCACCATAGAAGCAGATGTACACATGGATGGCTAGCAGACGACAACAGGAGTAACAGGAGCAATCGACACAGAACGTGCGCCTGACGGCAACTCCGCTCGATTTCGATGGGCATTTTGCTTGAGCATTCAGTACAAATTGCTTTATCAACTCGCCCACCAATGTTTCAATAACTCGAGCGCGATAGACAGGCTGGCAGCGTCGAGCAGCCTTCACGTAGCGAACGCGCGCGCGAAGAGCTGCCATAGAGTTAATATATTAACTCTATGAGAGCTGCATCCGAGTCGTCTCCCTGACGTCACACGCGAGAGGGCGCCACTCCAAGATCTCGAGGCGAATAGCGCAGCTATTCTTTTCCAGTTTATGTTATGCCAACTTCTGTTGCATCACGGTGGGGGGAGGGGGGAGCGCCGGTTTGGCTTGGGAGGGAGGAAGGGGAGGGGTCAGGGCAAGGGAGACTAATAGTCGTGTAGAAAAATGGGCACAGAACCCGTTACCGCTGAGGCGACGCGCAAGGGGCGAGGAGGCCGCCCGGCGACGGCATAGTTAGAGTGTACTAGTACAGCCACTGTAGTACTAGAATAGCATAGTTCAATGAGTGGCGGTACTGTCAGATGGATGGATGGGGTAGTACGCTTGTATGGTCGGGCGGTAGCTCACTCCACCTAGCCGTAATGCATAGTGCCATCGTCAGTTGTTTTCTCTTTGGTGCTTTTACCTTGTTCCTTGACAATACCTACCTGGGCTCAACTGCTTCATGCTTGAAGTTAATTTTCAATATTGTAAGAAACCAGGGGCGTAGCCAGAAATTTTTTTCGGGGGGGGGCACCTCCACGATTTCGGGGGTGGCACCCCCTTGAAATGGTCATTTTTCGCTCTGTATGCCATGGCGAAAAAAATTTCGGGGGGGGCACGTGCCCGGTGTGCCACCCCCTGGCTACGCCACTGTAAGAAACGATGAAAACCATTTTTGACACTGCCTACACAAGCACCATGGACGGCAGGTAGTATTGCTATGGATACTATCAATGCCTTGGATGCAAGAACAATCCAGGAAGTACAGAAGTATGTACTGCTGCAATGTTGGCTAACAGTAGTACATGTTCATTGTTCTTTTTGAGAAAACACTTCAATGGGCCTAGCCAGCAAATAATGCGGACATCTGGGCAGGTTGCACCACTCATGAAAAAGACTGAAGACAATATCACAACTGTAATGACCTAAGTATTGTACAGAAATGTCACCACTATTATGCTTTGACCTAATCTCCTGCTCCTACTTTCCATGCAATAAGCAAATTCACCCAAATAGGGCAGAAATCATGCACATGGCAATAGTCTGACGAGGCATTACAAGGTGCAGCTTGTAATACACAGCCAATAGTAACTCGATTTCTATTCAGTTGCACCATGACACATTGGGATCACTACTACTACAGACGACCCAGTCTACATCAAGCCAATAAAAAAAATAGAAAAACTTTATTTCTGTTCAGTTTACAAAAAAGAAAAAAAAAATACTAACACAGCTCTCGGTTAACAATACAGAAAAATGTCAAACAAAATGCAACAGCTTTGTTTCAGTGAAACAAAAAAAAAAATTAACAATCATATTAAATTCATAGTTGAGATGACACATGCTTTAAGTGGAAACCCAAGGGAAGGAGGAGAGAATGGAAATGCTGCATGAAAAGGTAGTGAAAATATGGCAATAAATAAGGGGCAACATTTGTCTTGAGCAGTGTGCAACAGCTCAGCCCATGATCTGTCAAGAGTGTGGCTTTGGAAAACAGATTACAGCACAGGATTTTACAAGGGGATCAGTAGAGCCTGTTTTAACTTTTATATTAAACTGTTTATATGAATCCGTACAAACTGGGAAAGCCGAGGAAAAACTACTTAAGACAAAACTCAATGCAAAACTGTCTTGGATACAGCAGGTAATAAGTACTGCATAGGCTGCTCCTGTTTGTATGCTAAGAAAGGTGTACAAGTAAAGTATGATGTGCAAATAAGAGACTCAAGTTCACTTGAAAGGCACAGCACACTACAAAAACTACGTTGTGCCTTAGACACAAGTCCTCAATCGAGATGAAACCCTTTGGTCTCCCAAGATGCCACACAAAGCTACTGGAAGCTAGCAGTTGAGAGCGCTTTGAGTGACCAAGATTAAACGCTTGGCCACGCGCTCCATGTCATGAGGAGGGCTTTGCTTCAGCAGCTCTTTGATCTTCTGGAACAGCCTCATTAGAACAGCGTTTCTACGCTCCGGTGTGACTGTATTTTCTCCGTTGAGGCTGAGCACCGCCTCCTCCAGGTACCTGCCAGTAGATATAAAGCAACATATACCTTACACAGAGAAAGTCACCATTAAACCAGAAAGCCTGGAGGCAGCATGCCACCACAATGTCTCTGAACTACAAGGTGTTTGAAAGGTTTGACAGGCTTCTGCAGAAGTTTACAGTACATAAGATTCTCCTAAAGTGTGGTGAGGGCAAAGCCAACCAATACAAGGGGAAGGATTAAAGAAATTGCAAGGGAGCCTGAGTGCTAGTAGAAGAAATACCTAAATTGATGTCAGCCAGATTTGTGCACATCACAGAAAAAAAATTAACCGACTATAATTACTTCCTTTAAAGTACTTATTGGAGAATTATTGGCAAGTAATGAGTACCTCACACTTTACTTTTTATCTACATACAAATACAGCAAATAGAATGAGCTGACCCGGATATCTCGCATTGTTCTTTGCAGCCCTCACACCTCATTGGTCTTCACTAACAATTGATTGAAAAATATTTGTCATTTTTATCAGTTTCTCTTTGAAAGCATTATCAGCAACACTGAAAAGTTGGTCAATGTGCATGCATAACAAGCCACAAAGTTTTTTGTCTTTTGCATCGTGTGGGGAAAAAAAAAAAGAATCACAGTTCCGCTGCGAAGGTGAAGCAATGAATATGATAGCAAGTTGGAACCTGACATCTGGAGTGCACACTTCCACTATACTCACAAAAGAGAAAATCTACAGAAGAGTAGTAATAACCTCAGCAAAAAATACCAAACAGTTTACAATGCTTACTTTAGCTTGATTGCAGTTCTAGTTGCAAGGTCTGCACACAACAGCTCGATGAGCGAGAGCAGCACTGGTTGCTCTAGAGGGCATGGATCCTTTCCAATGGCAATGGTAGGACATACCATCTCACATGTTGACACGACGATAGCCGGGTCGGCCACCGACAGAGCCTGGATGAGAAAATTTTTCTTCATAAACGAACACTAAAGTGAAATTTCACTTTGTATGTATATTTTAGATTGTACTGTATAGCATAAGTTACTAACCCATTGTTCCAGTCTTCCAATAAAGCAAAAATATCAGTTTTACGATTAATAGAATGCAGAAAAATAAGATGCCTAGCAAACAAGTAGCGTTACTGTTAAGTCATCATCATCAGCCTGACCATGCCCACAGCAGGGCAAAGGCCTCTCCCATGTTCCGCCAATCAACCTGGTCCTGTGCTTCCTGCTGCGACATTGCGACACCTAACTTTCTGTCTCCCCCTCGCGCGTTTGCCTTCTCTTGGAATCCAGTCAGTTACAATTAATGACCAGCGGTTATCCTGCCTACGCACTATCAGCTACGTGCCCAGCCCATGTCCATTTCTTCTTCTTCATTTCAACAATGATATCCTTAACACCCGTTTGTTCCCCGACCCACTCTGCTCTCTTCCTGTCTCTTGAGGTTATACCTATCATTTTCCTTTCCATTGCTCACTGCGTTGTCCTCGATTTAAGTGGAACCCTCTTTGTAAGCCTCCAAGTTTCTGCTCCGTAGGCAAGTACCGGTAAGATGCATCTGTTATATACCTTCCTCTTTAGAGATAGTGGTAAACTAACATTCATGATTTGAGAATGCTTGCCGAAAGTGCTCCACCCCATCCTTATTCTAATTATTTCACTCTGATGGTTCGGCTCCGTGGTTACTACCTGTCCTAAGTAGATGTATTTTTTTACTACTTCCTGTGTCTCGCAACCTATCGCAAAGCGCTGTTCTCTCCCGAGACTGTTGCACATGACTTTAGTTTTATGCATATTAATTTTCAGACCTACACTTTTGCTTTCCATGTCCAATTCAGTGATCATGAGTTGTAATTCGTGCCCTGAGTTTCTCATCAATACAATGTCATCAGCAAATCGCAGGTTACTAAGGTACTCCCTAACTCTTATCCCTAACTCTTCCCAATCTAGGGCCCTGAATACCTGCTATAAACACGCAGTGAATAGCATTGGGGAGATCGTGTCTCCCTGCCTTCACCCTTCTTTCTTGGGATTCTGTCGCTTCCTTTATGGAGGACTACAGTGGCTGTGGATCCCCTGTAGATTTCTTCATGTATGTTTATGGGTTAGTGGATGCCAAGTGTCCCAGACATGGCACTTGCACAACACAAATTTTGCTGATAAAATTTACACCTTTTTCGTATACCGCATGGAGTATTGTGGCAACCTTTTTGCTCGAAAAAAATGTTAAGGACCATGGCACTCCCTCAAAGTGCGCTTGCCTGTGTTAAACTGTGCCTAATAGAAAAATGCATATAAAACCTATTTTCACACGTTGAGCTTCGAAACGGCGCTTACGCTACTACGTTCTGCTTAGTTGTGCTATTTAACAATTCCGAAATTTTTTGTGTTTAACTGCCAATTACATATTTTCAAAAACAATGAAATTCTTCAAAGTTTGCGATTTTTTCTTTAGCTAACTCAAACGCTGCCAAAGTAATCTTATTTATATGGTTTTCAAGAAAGTGTAGTGTATTTTCCTACAAAAATTTTTGGGGTTGTAACAGACTTCAAATCTTCCCCCCCCCCAAAATTGCGAAATCAGAGAAACTAAGCGATTTGTCGCATATTCGATCATATTATTTGTATTGATGCGGTCCAAGTGAAAATTCACATGATGCGGTGTTTGATAGATCACTTCATCGCTAAGTAACAAAGAACGTAATCAAATCATTTTTTGTTGTAAGAAAGAAAATAAGTTTTGAAGTTGGCCCTCAGAATGCACCCTGCATTCCTTTTTGTTGCCAGTTCGCCGCAAAGCACATTGCTCCCTTGTAACTGACACTCATCACAGGAGGCGGCAAGAAGCGAGATGTATGTCAGCGGCTCATGAGCGCTCGAAAGTCTTGTTGCCAAGGCTACTAGTAATCAATTTGCTTTACAATGAGAGCTTGCTTGGCAGGCCCAATGGGAAGTATGGACTCCGGACAGCAACTTACGGCATCGTTGGCACATTGTGCTACAGGGCCGTCTGCACAACTAGTATACATATACAGAAAAAAATAACGCACATTATGCACACTTTTATTTGTGTATACTAGTTGTGCAGGGACATAACGTGCATGCCTCCTGCTGCAGCATACGTCATTCAGAAGCAGAATGTCAATAGAAGAGCCCATTTTTTGTGCCTTTTCTCTATCAAAATATAGCTCGTCTTGGTGATATAAATTGCTGTTGGGGTGAAATATCAATCCAATTTGTAAGAAACTTGGTCAGCACTTGTGGCAATACCTGTACGATACAAAAGTACTATATCCAGAAAATTGATTTTTTTTTATGATTTTTCATCTCTAAGACCAGTGTCCCCACTTAAATGGGCCCTCCAACACTGTTCAACCCCCCCATTTTTTTTTACTCGTGGTTTATGTAGACTGAAGTACAGGCAGATTAATGCAGTAAGAACGGCAGTGATAACGGCACGCAGTCCCAAGTTGTTCGATTTAGAAAATTCAAAATACAAGAAAAAAAATGCCTACCCTCAACTTGATTTTCGCGGGTCCCCTGACCACATTTCACTCACCCCGACTAGCCCGATAACGTAGGATGGCTCCCCCCCAATGAAATGAGCTGGAAGCTCCTACATAGAGGAAGCTCGTACACCATTGTTGCTTGTCCTTTCCAATGTAATGTTGACCTCGTTGCCATAGTAACAAACGTGGTGCCTGACACCTGACTTGTCAGAACGTGAGCGGGCGCTACTGTTTCGAAGCGAGGTATTTTCTGCTGTTCTTTACAACATTCCATGTCACTCCCTCCACTCATTTTGGGTAGGGAATTTGCGGAATGACCAGGGTGGCGAAGTACTGTTGACCCTTCGCGAGTTGTTCGGTGAGCCGCCCGACGAACTACAAGGGTGCATTGCACCACTTCAAGAGTAATCAAGAGCCTACCGCACGTGTGGGAAGAGGCAGCTCGCAAACGCACAGAAGCAAAAAGAGGGAAGAGAGAGAGAGAGAAGCCTTTCGTATGGATATCCGACCCACGCAAGCCAAAAATCCAGAGGCGAAATGGTAGCCAGCGTCTCTGCCGTGCTTTGTAGTCAGTGATTTTGTTTTGTTGCGGCCACGTCTGTTTGGGTTTCCATGAAAAAGCACAGAAAATAAAAATAAAACACATTAGTAACCTCGGTTCTGATGGCACACCACAATCTCTTCTAACGTTACATTTATCCAATCATAGACTTGCAGCCATCCTCCGTCTTTTCCACCCGCAACAGTTCTGGCGAGCTCCACTACGTGCCGATGCGGTTGGCAGCGATGTAGTGATTTTGTTGTGATTAAAATACTAAGTCATTTGATATCGGCACTTACACCTATGCTAAAATTATCCCAAGCCATCTACACAAAACACCAATAAAAAATAGGTGCTTCAAAAGTGTTGGAGGGCCCCTTTAAGCCTTCTTCCAACCAGATCTGTAGTGCAAGATTGCATTTTCTTTGTACCTGAGCATTATCAAATCATAGCTAAATCATAAAGAATGCTGCTCTAGAGTATTTCCCATTTTGAGCGGTCGACCAGAAAGCTACACTGTCAGGGCTAGAGATGACAACCCACCTGTGGTTGCCATCTCTAGCCATGTGTGAAGTACTGTAAGGAGGCCACCTTTCTGTTGCTCTAAGGCTTCACCCTACTTTGAAGACTGTGTGGTTTAGATTTTTTTAAACTGGCAGGTTTCTCAATGTGGCCTTTATTGCTGCAGAAATTACACAGAGTATTTATTTGTTGGTCTTAAGACATGCTAAACATCAGAGGCACTGAGGTGAACTGCGTTAGAGTGCTCACGAAAATATTGACAGACCTGAAGATCGTTTAGCTGTTGCTGACCACTTTGAATTTGCCTCTCTTGGTTTATTCAGCTGTTAGGGCAAGCTTGTACGAATTTACGAACGCTACCATAATTTTTGGCTGGAAGCCATTGCTGAATATGACAACTGTGAATGCCACATAACAACCTGTCTCGTAGCATAACTTCCAGGGGACCCCTTGCAGTTCCTGTTTGAGGCTGAACTTCCATATGTCCCAAATGCCAACCTTACTTAGGTTGCAGTCCTTTTGCAAGGTTCACAATTCTGTCACTTAGTCTTTGATTGACTTGTTAGTAAGCTGGTGACACTTCTCGAAGCGGTATCATCTCAAGTTTAGGGTTGTAATGGAGGCCTACTAATTTGGCACCACCAACTCAATCTCACAAGGCTTCAAAAGTGTCGCAAACAAGGCTGTCCGAATGTCTGTTTCACCACACAGCTTAAGAATAGCTCCTTGCATTTGTAAAATTTAATTATGTTGTTGGCTGCATTGTAGAATTTTGGCGCTCTACCCATGGTAACCGATGAGCGCTGAGCACGAATTCTGGTATCTTGTCTTTAAATATAGTCTTCTTGCTTTGCCATGTCTTGTTTGACCGTCGCCAGTATTGTACTGCCTTTACTGCATTCTCAGACACTTGGCGACTGTAAAGCAGGCTAATCAATTAATTGTTGGGGTTTAACGTCCCAAAACCACGCTATAATTATGAGAGACGCCATAGTGGAGGGCTCCGGAAATTTCTACCACCTGGGGTTCTTGTGCACCTAAATCTAAGAACAAGGGCCTCCAGTATTTTCGCCTCCATCGAAAATGCAGCAGCCGCAGCCGGGATTCGATCCCGCGACCTAGTGTAACGCAGGCTATCTGGTTCGTGTGCGAACTGTCATTGGAGGCAACTTAAAAGCGTGCAAATGCGAGCCAGTTGGCGCATATCCATAGTTAAAAACAGTGCAAAGTAAGCATGAACAAGATGCACAGTGCTAGTCCTGTGTGCATCTTGTGCATGTTTACCTTGCGCTGCGGATAGCATTGGAGGCGCTACTTGGTCCCCCCCCTCCCCCCCGCTTACACTGCTTGTCCAGATACTAACATACGATAAAATACTTGGAAGCAATTACTTGAGAATACGACACACACTTTTTGAACACTTGTAGAATAAACTAACAATTTGTTGCGACTCTGGCATTTCGAACTGCCAATTATTCCTTCAGACTATCTAGCAGATTTTGTCGAGTATGGATTATCGGTAGGCAACTGTACCAGAATATAATCAAATCTCAATGTAACACAATCCTGCCATGTAATTATTTTAATTTCCCTATCTTAGTTACACTGAAAACTATTTAACAAAGTAATTTCCGCATTGCCATTTTTTGGGCGTGTTGGTGGACTGCATTCAAAAGCACAAGAACGTAAAAAAGTGATATCATCACATGGTCTTGATTTAATAAAGCTTTTGACTACTTCAAGCCTCCGTGGCTAGCAAAATTTAGCAAAAGTTTGAAGAAAGTCGGCCGACACTGAAGACTCCTCTACAAGTCCTTTTGCATGAAACGTTCCATCAGCAATAACACTTTGTTCATTCAAATCACATGTGCGGGAAAACACTACTGTGCATGGGCGTCCAGAGGTGGGTGCAAGGGGTGGCGGCTGCCCCCCCCCCCCCCTTAGAATTACAGACAATAATTTTCTATGCAGTAGCATTAAGCTATACAGCTTGATCAGCATACTCAGTTTGATGGCCTTCAGGATTGCCAGCCAACTTTGAACGTTACACACTACTGCTGACTAATCTTGTCGACAGTGAAAGAAAAGCTACCTTTGTTGGACGCCCCCCCCACCCTCCTCCCGCTGATGCACCCCCCCTGCAAAAAGTTCTGCGGACGCCCATGCTACTGTGCCATCTGCCGTGGCCACGGGGCACGAGGCCACCTACACACCGGAGTACAAGAAGCACAGTAGATGGCAGTGTATGACTATGACAGTATAACTGAGAATGTAAGGGAAAAGCACATATGCCAGATGACTATTCTGGTGACAAAGTCAAGTTGACAGACAGTGTACCTGTGGCAAGTGAGGTTACGGATGCCTTTGATGTCCTGCGCTGGTACGCAGGCCCACACTCAAAAGAATAGGCACTGACTGCTCTGTTGGCTTATGAGCAAGTAAAAATGCCAATGCTCATAAAAATGTCGGATGAAGCTGCCTGATTTTTACAGTGTAACGTGAACTAGAATGCTTTAAATAAAAGTGTCTCCGTTTGAAAGCCTGCACTTTGTTTTCAGGGGGGAGAATGAATTGTATTTTCTTTAAGTTTTTTTTTTCTTTTTAATGGGTGGCCACTGCCTAAAATGAGTGCGAATACTAGGTGTGGTTAAATATTGCATCAGATGTTTGTGGCTACAGCATAAGCCACACACAATGATTGAATGGTGTGTGTTGCTGCAATGCTTTGCCATGGGCGCTATATGTGCCACAGGTGCCAGCGTTCCAAATTGCAGTTAGGTACAACCTTCTTGCAATAGTTGATGTATAGGTAGCTACTAACAAAATACTATCATCAGGAATGACATGGGAAACTATGGCATTTTCTTTTACAGCTAAAACATTAAAACCTTGATTTAACAAAATTTCCAACATAATGAAATTTGCAAGTATGGCTTCAATATATTGAAGTTTGACTGCACAAATACTCTTGGGGTTGAGTAAGACCCTTAGCATAGAGTCCAGAGTTGTGAGGAAAGCTAACATTTTAATTCCTCAAGACACGAGGTTCGATGGCACTAAACAGCAAACAATGTGGTGTGCTCAATGCAGCCTCTGAAAGACATGCATTTTTGGGTTATCTGTTAAGCAAGCATTCGCACCCGAAGCTTTTAGGAGCCACCTACGAACCACTGGTTTTGTTTGCATTGTACTTTGCTTTTAATGTTAGAACATACAACATCATATACTCGCTCAATGATCAAACTCTTGAATTCTGTCACGACTTTTTTTTCTTCTCTCGTGTATTGACTGCACTTTGAACCTGTAACCAAAGCAACGGCAACGACAGCAATGATCCTACATGTTCCCTATTTTGCAAGAATGCCACAGCACCTCTAAACATTAGATGCATCAAATCTAAAAAACCGCCAGGCCTGTGCGGAACGCGCAGCACAGTCACAGCGAAAGCTGGAAGAGCGGCCTTTCTAGAGCCTTTTAGATGCAAAGCATCTTATGCTCGGGGCTATGTCCGTCCCTCCCGCGTCGCGCTTCCGGCCACTTTCATGAAGTAGGGAAGCACCCATTATGCGAACCAGAACAGTGTAGCAATATGAAGGCCGTCAACCACTACTACAGTCAACAGAGTCATGGCCGAGAACACAGAGAGGCTGCCTAGTAATGGCTGGTCAGGTGGTGTCTGTCGCCCAGGTTGACCCCATTCCTTGATCTTGCTTGCATGTGTTTGGAGGGGGGCTTAGTCCATCCCTCCTTCCCGCATCCCACACCACCACAGTGCATGCGCGTCCCCTCCTCCTCTCCTACGCTCACCCCCTTTCTCTCCTCTAGGAATCCTCTACTCTATGGAGCGGTCCCACACCCCCCACAGCGCATGCGCGTCCCCTCCCCCCTATCCTCTCCTACGCTCACCCCCCTTTCTCTACTCTAGGAATCCTCTACTCTACGAAGCGGCACCTGCGTCCCACATCCCCACAGCGCATGTGCGTCCTCTCCCCCCTCTCTCCTCTAGGAATCCTCTACTCTACGAAGCGGCTCCCGCGTCCCACACCCCCCACAGCGCGTGCACGTCCCCTCTCTCTCCTCTCCTACAGTCCCCCCCGTTCTTTCCTCTAGGAATCCTCTATGGAGCAGCGCGCACGACAGGTGGTGCGACAGCTGCATACTCCGCTGGGGGGCGCCACAGTAGTTCCACGGTATGAAAATGACGGAGCACGCGCGCCTCATTCTCTCTCCTGTGCAGCGCCGCGATGAGCTCCCGGGCCGCTCCCGTGAAACGAGAGTGGCGACGTTCCTCCCGCTCAAGCTAATTATCTCCCCGCTGCTTCGCATCCACACATGGTTTCCTTTAGCGGGAGATGGGGATGTTTTTTAGATGCGAAACATCTTATGCTCGGGGCTATGTCCGTCCCACGTCCCGCGTCCGGCCACATTCATGAAGTAGGGAAGCACCCATTATGCGAACTAGAACACTGTAGTAATATGAAGGCCGTCAACCACTACCACAGTCATCAGAGTCATGGCCGAGAGCACAGAGAGGCTGCTTAGCAATGGCTAGGCAGGTGGTGTCTGTCGCCCAGGTTGACTCCATTCCTTGATCTTGCTTGCATGCGTTTGGAGGGGTCTTAGTCCGTCCCTCCTTCCCGCGTCCCACACCACCACAGCGCATGCGCGTCCCCTCCCCCCTATCCTCTCCTACGCTCACCCCCTTTCTCTACTCCAGGAATCATCTACTCTACGGAGCGGCGCCCGCGCCCTAAATCCCCACAGCGCATGCGCGTCCTCTCCCCCCTCTCTCCTCAGGAATCCTCTACTCAACGGAGCGGCTCCGGCGTCCCACATCCCCACAGCGCATGCGCGTCCTCTGCCCCTCTCTCCTCTAGGAAATCCTCTACTCTACGGAGCGGCTCCCGCGTCCCACACCCCCCAAAGCACACGCACGTCCCCTCCCCCCTCTCTCTCTCCTCTCCTACGGTCCTCTCCTCTAGGAATCCTATACAGAGCGGCGCGCACGACAGGTGGTGCGACAGCTGCATACTCCGCTGGGGGGCGCCACGGTAGTTCCGCGGTATGAAAATGACGGAGCGCGCGCGCCTCATTTAGGCACTAAAATTTTTAGGCACTAAAAAATCGCATTTTAGGCACCATAAATAGGCAGGCAAAACACAGTTTTAGGCCCCCCAAAATCGTAAATATAGGCACAATAAATTTTTAGAAAAACTCAAATTGTCGAAGAAAGACGTGCGCGACCTGTGTCTACGACAGGAAAACAGACAAATGTTATAGGCGATGGTGGCACAAAGGAGTCAGTGGTTTAACATAGCCATGGTATTTTCTTTTTTGCCGCACGGTTTCTAGAACGTGGTTTCTCCCTTTATTGTCCAGCATTGGTGAGCTAAGGGTCCGCCGTCGAATATACACGCTTCTGGGTCTCTTTCTTTTCGGCATGGCTAAGAAGAACAGCACAGGATCCAATAGCCAGACCGCCAAAAGGACAGAAAGGCCTTTTAGCCTCGTATTGGCCAGATCTAATTGCGCAGGGTCAATTTCTCCTCTTTCTATAACCACGTTAAAGGGCCCCTTACCAGATTTGTGCATTTGGAGCTGGCAAGTGTAATGCATGCACTCGGCGCTAACCCTCTCTTTCCTTCTCTTCTCGGTTCTTTTCCTCCCCTTTCCCCCCTCCCCCGCGTAGGGTAGCCAACCGGGTGCAACCTGGTTAACGTCCCTGCCTTTCCTCTGATTTTCTTTCTCTCTCTCTCTCCCTGGGCGCTAACAATCACGTCTGCCAAGATTTGCAACGCTACGCGCCTCGGAAAGAGGTGAAATGTCAGACTGAAGGCCGCTTGTCCTTGATTTTACGGGCGAGCGCACCAATATGCAGGAGGTGACGTACAACAAGGAATGGTCCTGCCTACGTCACAGTAGTAAGTGACACTGCGTGAATTATTGAAGGGCGACATGTGTAATTTGCGCAATCTTGCTTGAATAGAAGAATGAAAGTTGTAGAAATATTAAAACATACAAAGAGAATCTGTGTGCGTTTTTATTTTTATTTTTTTACTTCGAATCGAGCACGATGCGAGATTAAACTGCCTCCATTTCGTTTGCCTCCGTGTTCTCGCCATTCCCGCGCCGTGCCGGCGCCAGCTCTGACAACGCTTGGCGTGTTTTTGATGCATCGTCCCTTACAGCAGTTCCAATGGTGCGGCGCGCTGTGTCGTGGTAAGGATACATCATCCATGCCAGCCTCTCCAAACGCATAGAGGGATCAATTCCACAGAAACAGGCAGTACACTAGAGAGAACGCCGAAACGATACAACACTTGTGTGCACGACCTCGCTTGGGCATGCCATGCGCACGCAGTGTAACCTTGCGTGCGCATGACGTGTTGAGGCGTCTGCGTCGTGTGATCTTCCGGCTCCGAGTTCCTCCGATACCGAAGAGGGCAGGCAAGGAACTTGGCTTTTGAGTGGCAAAGTTTTCAAGCTCACCTACCAGCATCATGCTCTCGCAGCTCGTAATGAACCAATTAAAAAGTTCTTGCGATACCAAGCTCTTCATTGGGCATGCAACAACTTCCAGCGTGTAACTAAAATTTTTTATGTGACTTGGTGGATCGCCTAAGAAGTAAATTACAAACGAAAGAAAAGCCACGAGCACATCTAATTTTCTTTTACCCGCTCTCTACTTTCCCCTGACGGCACTCCATGCATGGTTTCGCATTCGTTCTCCATCTTCGTGCTGCTGTACAGAGGCACCTCCCGTTTCCTGCCCCCCCACAAGACTCAGGTCTTCAAGGAGGTGCTTCAATTCCTTGGGAACACTGGACTGTAAAGCCGGCTGTACAAGCTGCCCGCCACGTCCTCGGCCATGGACGCCACTCTCCTATTTTCCCCTCTCCTCTTGCCATCTTTATTTTCCTCTTCCCATTGCACTGTATACGCTGGGACGTGCTCCCATTTAGGGTTGCAGAAATAGCGCCTTTCACTCTTCTCCTCCTGCTCCAACCGCTCGCGCCGTGTCAGTGCGGTTGTGTAAAGTGGCCGGCGCGTCCCATTTCACTGCTGCTAGCGGTTGCTTACTGGAAGTTTTTTTGAACTAGGGAACTAGATTGTGGCACCCCATAGAGTTCCCAAACGTCAATTTTGCCGGGTAACATGAATTACGGTCTCAAACTGTACTCGCAAGTTAAATTTGAGTTTAAATAATGCTCGTAAAGGCGCCGTTTTTGAAAATAGGCATTTATAGGCACTTAGGCACAAACCTCAAAAATAGGCATTTATAGGCACTATAAAAACACTATAAAAGCCCTCCTTAACCTCTAATTCATGCTCGTATGTCAAAGTGGCACGATAGGAATGCAAGGAAAAAAATAGGCATTTGCCTAAAATCCGGTCTCTAGTTATTAGTATTTGTCATTTTTCAGAAAAGCGCGGTACCCGCTACGCAC
This sequence comes from Rhipicephalus appendiculatus, assembly GCA_030522465.1. Classification (NCBI taxonomy): domain Eukaryota; kingdom Metazoa; phylum Arthropoda; class Arachnida; order Ixodida; family Ixodidae; genus Rhipicephalus; species Rhipicephalus appendiculatus. Next base: position 1,369,700 of record JALIZH010032945.1, on the reverse strand, counting down.
TTGTAACGCATTATGTGCACTTTGTTGATACTGTGGCTGACGACGATGAAGAATTATGCCCGAGGCTTTTGTAATGGGTTGGAGCATTGAACGACCCACTCATTACGCAATTCGCATTGTGTGACGGCTGGTTGTTACTTTACTGCCCTAAAACGCTTTACTACACATGTTAACGCGATTCCTTACCCGACATGAAGCCTGCATAAGGTCAGTTTGCAACGCAGTCTCAAGCATGGTAGAGTGCTGGGTTGCCACGCAGAGGGCCCTGGTTCGATTCCCATTCTGTCGTAGGTATTTTTTTATTTATTCAGTTTTTTTCTTATTTCATGCAATAGTGGTTACGGGCGGCGGTGGCGGACAACTACGGCGCAAAAACGGCCCTTGTTGTGATTTCATAACAGCTTTCGCTGTAAAACAGGGCAAATATGGGAAGACCCCGCAGCCCGTCATGTCTTACCGGCACTTAGCCAGGTAGCTAACTGCCAGATAGCCACCTGACCAAGTGCTAAGTTGGCCACTAGTTAAACAGCATGCACATGTTGGCTTCCAGAAGAGAGCACACGCACACACCATTGTGGGTGCATGCTTGCTCGGTGTTATGACACTATGGCACTGTGGAAAAGAAAGGCTCTGTACTTGTATTTCTTCTAACTGGACAATAAACCAAATTGTTGTTACAGTATGCACTCTGTCCTGTTGCCTTCCTTTCCTTACAGTTTTGCGCACTGAAAGTCAATGCCTGAGGAATTTAATTTTGTCGAATGTTTCATCGGCACCAGATAGTGCATTAGTTTTCCATGGCCCTTTAACCCTTAAACGCCCATAAGGTATCTATTGTAAATACTAATACAAGATTCGTTGAGAACGCTATTTATTATTCAAATAACATAATGCAACGTCAAAAGTTTCCTTATACAACGTTATATTAACCCTTTAATGCCTGAATTATGAAACCGCCGAACAAAATAAAAACTGTTTTCATTTTCCAGCTTTAAATAGAAACATTTAATTAATTCTGCAGTTAAATTATATAAAATGCAAATTTAATGCATACTTTTAGGTATGCCGTGAATTCGCGATATGCCACAGAAATGAGGATCTCGCAACAAAAAATGGACTTCAAAACTATGTAACATGTTGTGTGCCACCTCTTGGGTATGTACACACCAAATAAACAAAATTATTAAACATTGAACTTGCGTAACCCAGGCGAGAAAGAACGAAGAAGTGAGAGCTGTCGCACGTGCTTCACGCTCTCTGCCATCAGCTACAAAAGAATTGGTTCTAGCATAGAATACCTTACTCAAGACTGCGCAAGATTTTTTCATTCTGAAAGCTACATTCCCCGTGAGTACTTGACAGCCGGCATTAAAGGCGGCACGCCTTTCGTGACTGGTTGGCTCGGAGTTTTTCGGTATGTCGCGAATTCGCGACACCCGGCAGTAAAGGGTTAAAATTATTAGGGTGGGAATATAGTTCCCTATGGGCCTTTAGCAGAACTACACCTGTGGGGGGAACCTTTCAAAGCATAGTATGGCACGAATGTGAATATTGCACGTAGAGCAAGCAATGTTCGACCACTTGTGATTTTATTCCCTTAAATGACACCAGCAACGTTTAAAGGTTCATGGTTCTCTAGGAAAATGTACAGGTGAAAGCGGCACTTGGTATGGTACACCTAATATATTTTTAAATCTCCTTGGAAGGCCTTTGGGGCGCGTGCGTTGCAGTCTTTTATTTTCAACTGTATCCCTTCAAAAGTTGTCCGAGGTGCCAATGCCTTGTATTGCAGGCGTGTGGTCAATGTGTCTTGCATCACCATTGGAGCGAGCAATTATGAACAATGGTTCGTCCTCATCCTCATCTTTCTCGCTGTCACAAAACATGCTTACATCATCAGGTAAAGAAAAATAGAAATGCAGTGCTTCTTCAGCTGCCGAGCGCTTTTTCTTCTAGAGAAAGAGAAAATTGCGCCCTGTGGATTGGCATCGTGGAAGGCCCATAGGGAAGTATATTTCCACCGCACCATTGCAATTCAAATGTCAATAATTTTCGTTGCTCGTTAAATTAGGATCTAAAAGTTGACCAGATAATAGCCCTACACTCGAGACATTCACTAAATGCCTTTAAGCACCTTTATCACTGCGGCAAATACATTCATACATGAATTATCGCAACTGGTGAAAACCCGCGCAACAAACTCCCTGTGAAGAGAGGAAAGTGTCAGTGGCGCCAACGGAAACTGAGGCACCTCGTAGCTGGTTGTGTTGGAGTTGCTCAAATTTTTTCCAGTGGATTCTCATGCATTACTTTAGATGTAGCAACGGTCTTAGGGCGGAGAAGTTGGGAGTATTGGAGATAGAGGCATTTAAACGTGGTGGGAAATATGTTCCCTACGGGCATTTAAGGGTTAAGAAATTTAACCACAGTGTTATACTGTATATGTCTCCTGTCAAGTAAAGACAAGCTGTGAAACCATTTACTTTTCAGAATCATTACAAGCAACTGCGCTTGTCACTTAACACTTGCTGGGCCAATGCAGACTTGCTTAAAATGGCTAAATGGCAAGACATAGCAAAATGTTTCCATATATGTAATTTGTTACAATGCCATCACCACTATGGCTGGACTCACCTGCAGGAAAGCCATATTATACTGGCCCTGATGCACTAGAAGAGTAATCTGCTGCAACATAAGATGGGAGTCAAAAGGCACTGGAGTGTTCACACTGGAGCAACTTCCCATTCCTCCAGATGCAGCTGCACCAACCGTTTCTTTCAGTGCACCATACATCTCCTCTTTCAGATTGTCCACAAGCATTTTCTGCTGCCTGTGGACCACAGGAATAAAATAAAAGTTGTCATGGCAATTAAATTTCAATCATACACATGTGCAAAACCCTCACTTTATATCTTCAGAGCTTGCTTTGTAGATGCAGAAGAAGTGAAACTCACGCGGCCAATGCCTGTAGAACTCCTGACTTCAGGGTGTACACACCCTTCTTCACAGCTTCATCAAGTTGAGCTCGCATATCTGGAGTTACCAGTATGGCTTTGTGGTCACGTAAGAATGTCTGCAGGCTGATCTCCAGATTTGACTCAATATTTTTCACAGCTTTCTTAGCATGACCTTGACCACCCTTTTCAATGTACTGCTGAACTTGCTGGAGAACTGTAGAATAAAATGAACAATCACCGAGAGCTTTAAAAAGCACCAATCAGTAAAAAGCTATGGGAGTGCAAGCACAGGTTCCCTTTAATTTCTTATCCCATTTAACCTTTGTAACAACCCCTTTTTATACTGGGTATAAGCGTATGTACCCGAGGGAGGGGGCAAAGGGTCATTGAGTCATTGAGAAAAGTTAGGCAGTGGACGAATAAGGCAGTGGACATTGGAAGCCCAGCTTTTCCCAGCTTGGAAATAAGACATCGGAAAGCCCAGCTTTCAAGCTTGCCCCGCAACTTGATCTCCCGGACCAGGGAGATTGTCAAGGCCCACGGTTTTCTGGACTGAGGAGACTGAATTAACAGCTGGACTCATCTAGACATTTACAGTGCAAAATACAACTTGGACGGCAAAGCAGCACACACAGCAGCACTGCTTGATTTCTCTCTCTCTCTCTCACTCAGCAAGAATGAGTTCAAAGAGTTGCATACGTGCACCAAACAGCATAACTCCATCATGCTACAATGAAAAATATTTATTATACTTATATGAATTCATTTCGCTAGCTGCTATAAGTAGCCATTGCCAATGTATCAGCGAGCCGCCTTCTTGAATTACGTTCAGAAGGAGATGCTGTTCGGCTATTCAAAAAAGATGTTCAGGTATTGTTCAGCATATGAATGCACTGTAGTGTGCACATGTCATTTTAATGCATAAGGTTTCACAGATTTGTAACGTCGTGTAACAAGCAGACGATTTTATGGCACATTGAAAATTTTGGGAAATGCCAAAGAACCAATGGCCAATGATATACTGCACTGAAAATAGTTTATGCTTTTATTTTTTCTGTAGTCGTGCATAAGTGGTCTATGCACTATGGATCCTTTTCGGGTCACTTGTTGCATCACGTTGTGAGCAGATGCTGCATGTATCGCTCGGAAACTTTCAACCAATCAAACAGCTAAGCAACCAATGCGGAAGGAAACATTGTGGCATAGTTTAACGTTATAATCGCCCACATTAAAAAAAAAAGTTGTGGTTACACCGTTTTCATTGGCGTATTTACTTGGAGGTGCCAGAGGGCCCTCCCAGCAATGTTGCAAGTATAAATAAGATGAGTATAAACAATGTACTATGCCTCTAATACCACAAATTCTTAATTAAAAAAAGAAATCTTGTGGTTGACAAGTTAACAATAATAGTAATATAGAAACAATAACCTTGCACTGGAAACACTAGTTCAACTAGGAGCAAACAAGGCAAAATATAATATGCGCAATCCTAAATATGTGCAAGAAAGTGTACTACTTTATAACCATTGCTACCTGCATTAAAAAAACGCCACGTAAGCAGCTTTTAGACAATAACAAAATTTCACTCAATGGTAAATCAGATAATCAATGGAAAAATCAGATAATTCGAACATGTTCCCTTGTCTCGACCAGCATATGTATTGTTCAATGGACCCCGCCACGGTGCTCTAGTGGTTATGGTGCTTGACAGCTGACCCGCAGGTCACGGGATCGAATCCTGGCAGCGGCGGTCGCATTTCCAATGGAGGCGAAAATGCTTGAGGCCCGTGTACTTAGATTTAGGTGCACGTTAAAGAACCCATAGTGGTCGAAATTTTCGCAGCCCTCCACTACAGCGTGTCTCAATCATTTTGTGGTTTTGGGATGTTAAACCCCAATAATTATTATCATTGTTGAATGGCATCAAACTCTCATTAATTCGGTCATATTTGGCCGCAACCTGGTTAATTTGGACAATCTTCGGAGTGCACCAAGTGCAAAGCACCGCAAATGTGCGCAAAAGACGAAAAACAGCATTCGCAGACAACTGAAACGAGGAGACGCTGTTTGCCTCGCTATCTTCCTTCATCAGTTAGTGAACACGGTTTTGTTGACATGCGGATCTGGCACTCGGCAGCCTTTTTGGAACCCGATGCAATGTGCGCGCAATGTCACAAAACGCAAACATGGCGGAAGCTGTTGAAGATGAAGATCTGTCAGCTGCGGTCGGTGCTGGAGTAAAACTCGTTTGCTACGTCGTGATAAACTAACTATCAGTTGCCGGCCATTTTACTTGCAAAAAAACGATCGTCACGTGCCCGCAGTGGTGGCGGTATGCAATAAGGGAAGGGTGCAGAGCATGTTTCGGGCTAATTAAACGCAGTAGTCTGGTGTTACAGCTGCAATGAGAACAAAGACACAGGGTGATGAAAACCGCGACTTATACACTGCTCTTATGCAAAATAAGTACAGGATTTATGTATTCATCAAGAAAATGAAAGTGTATTGATGTAACAGAGATAGACATTTGTTTATTGTTTTCTTGACACTTTCAATAATTCGGCATTCGGTTGATTTCGTTATTTTTAGCGTTCTCGTGAAATCCAAATTAACGAGCTTTTACTGTCTATATTAAGGCCAATCAAGTGAGAGAGGTTTGCCCCCCCACTCACGAACAAGTTTATACGCCACTGTATTGACCACAGATGGTGGATGATTTCAATTGCCGATTTCAGTATGAACTATGCTTCAGTGGCACCTAATGCTACCCAGTAGTTAGTCTACATATTTGGCTTTTATAGTAAGTTTAGAATTTATTTTTCTGGTGAAGTGATTTTGGTGAACTTTTTCATTGACACGTGTTGTGTTGTGAAAAAGGGTGAGGCACCTACCCACTGCCATGTTTGAAAAACAAAGGGGGGGGAGTGGGGGAGTGTCATGAAAACGTAAGCGTCCCACCAAGAACTACGATGCCCCCCTCACATGTTCATTTAGTGAGGAGTACCTCAAGCTACAAGCCTCAAGATGGCAGCCTGCGGATTCAAGCTCCGACACTTCAGCCAGGGTCATCTACGAACACGATCTCGGAAAAATACTTTAAATGTTGACATTCCGCCCAACGTCGTGACCAGATCGTGTTCAGTTTTTCGCATCGTTTCCTGAAGTGCAGCTAGGTGGCACCATGATGAGGAGTCATACCAATCCCATTAAGTCGCGGCGGATTGTCTTGTGCTGTGGCATGTACAGTAGAACCTTGTTGATACGTTTCCGAAAAAAACGCGGAAAATAAACGTACGATCTGGGAGAATGTATGATCCGAATCATACAATCTGAATCGGGTTAATTTAATTTTCGCGATTGCGATCGTGTTAACCGGGAAATCGTATTAAGCGGGAACATATCAACGAGGTTCTACTGTATTAGCGTATATTTAAGTATGGATAATCATTGAATTGATGCACCTGTGGTCAACACCGTATTGTTTAGATTTTTTTTACATTATATTCAGCGTTCACCTTGGAAGACTACCAAGTACACTGCTTTCTCATCACTCGAAGCTCATAATCGTGGAGCAATTTACTGGAGCTTTTCTCCTAGATATGACTATGACACCTTCCAGTGCATGGTTAATCACCCTGCTAACTGTAGAGGTTCAGTCATAACCCACATAATGTCTCATGTGGGCTGAAAAGAAGTGAGACTATATTTCTTGAGGAGGTGCTGACAAAGTTCGGAGTACTATTTTCATGTGGATTCTTGGTTTCTTACTTAACTTCAATTCTTTAATGTCAGCAGGAAGCTTACAGTCACTGCTGATTTTACCATCACTAGCATCACAAAAGGAATCGAACCCACACAGTTATGGGGGGTATAGCAGGATGCCCCTGTGCTGAGGGCATGCAAATAGGACCACAAATGCCTGAATTTAGGTCACCTATCCTCTGCTGCTCTGTATAGACTACGGTAGCAGCAGCCAGAAAGAAATTCAAACAATTCTATATTTTTGGCATTTTAGCAGCTGGGAACATTACAATGGTTTGCAAGAATGTCCACAGTGTTTAGCAGCAGCTACTCGCTTACACCGACATTGATGATGGAGCATGGGTAATTATTCTAAGGAAATGCAGGTGCTCATGCAAAAAAATAACTGAGAGGCTTAGACATGAACTGAGATTGCAGTACCTGGATGTACTGTTACCTCATTTCAGCGAGTGTTTATTGTGGCTTTGGTTGTTCTTGTAGCATTGTTTCATCCTGCATTTCTTAATAGCGAATGGTTGAAGTGGATTTAAGATGTATACACCCAGGCGACTGTGGAAACAGGGCTGATTAAGGGGCTCTGCGCTCCCACCCTGAACCCTGTAGTACGCACTAGCGTGGTTGTTTTTTAGAGGAAATACTTACGAAAAGAGGAAAAGAAAAGGAAGAAGAAAGTGGTGACGGCAGCTGTAACACGTCTAGCTCGAGCAGCTGACACATGAATGGCGAATATCAGAGGATTATGGAAGAGTAGAGGTTAGGGAGAAAGGGACTGGGTAGAGGGGGGACTATTTACATATGTACATGAAGGATCTAATGCTTCATAATTCACTTATGAAAGTGACCTCATCGAAATAGTTTGTTACCCGGCCCTGCACACCGGATAGTTATTGATGACAAGCTGGATGGGGTTTAAGCTATTGAGTATATATTTTTAAAACATCACTGCATATGAGACAGACATTTCGACTATGAAAGGATTATATCTTTCAACCGAAGGGTGGTGCTCGTCTTCAAACGGTGGCCGCTGACATTTTGTCCTTTGTGCTTGTAGTGGCGGCAATGAGGTGCTGTTGAAGACCGGGACATTGTAAATTGAAATTCATCCTAATTTATGTCAAATACTACACTACAATTAAAAAGGCCACAATTAATAATTAATGACCCCTAGGCTTTCCTTGGCCTAACTGCCCGTTGAATTCATTTGATTGTGTCCAACAAAGAAACGAGCCCTTGAATTCCCCTTCTTTTGTCCAGTATATAAACAGCTTACCTTGTTTCCTACTCTCAACTTTGAATCTTTTATTGTGTCCGCTTGCGTACTGAATGTCCAATAACCTACAAGCTTGTCATTCTTAGTCGACGATGTCAGGTGACCGCTTTCGACGTGACACTAAAGTATACTACAGCACTGCAAAACACGGGCAACAGCTCAAAATGTCAGACAATTTCACTGACCCCGCTTTGTTAGCTTAAGGAGAAAAAAAAACATGCCTCCACCTCATCGTACGGCTGGCACATATACTAGTTGAAACCCCTCCACATGATGATATGGAACAGCACGAAGCCAACTTCCCCAACTTTCCATCCTTCTGAACCCCTTTATAAGAGACACACACCAGGGAGCAGTTCCTGTCTCTTATAGGCAAGGTACCACCGGAGTTGCCAGTTCCGCTTATAAGCGGATTTGGGCTTCCCTTTTCGCCGAGTCACTTGTAGAATTTTCCAGTCGCTTGTCGCGTCTTTTTGGGCTTATTTGCATTTTCCCAGGAAATATAGTTGCTTTGGTGTTCATCACGTTCACCAATAACGCATTTGTCGTTCACTAATAGTGCGTTTGTCAATGACCGAGTAGTTGCGTGTTGAAGTCAAACGTACGTTGGGGAAATCAACGAGTAATGTTAATCATGCCATGACAACAGGGCCGTAACTAGAGGGGGGGATGAGGGGGGTTCTGACACCCCCCAAAATTTTTTAATGCTTTAACTTTTCGGGTGACACTACATTACTTACACGCCTTCACATCGACCACCAGTTGCCAATGTTAGCCGTTCTACCGAAAAACACCCCCCGAAAAAAATTCCTGGGTACGGCCCTGCATGACAAACATGCATTCAACTGAATGGAGACTACCCTGGAGACAATGTTAAGAAGTAAAGATGTGCTTTCGTTCAAAGTTGCGCATATTTTTGCTGTAAAAAATAAAGCGATTTTTTTCAACTTCCCATACTATTTGAGCAATATTTTTTTATCATAATTAAAAATATTTTCAAGAATAGGAAAATTCATTAAATTTCTGCTTCTTTTGGGCTTTTTTTGTGATGATTATTTGCTTGTTGGATCGGCAGGATGTTCTGACAAATGTGAGCTCTAAAATCTCAGTGGGTAAGTTAGCTTAAAGCATAGCAAATTGCCCAAGCTACCCGGAGTGTTTCACGCCTGAACTGCAAATATTAGAAACGGGAAAATATGAGAAAATGCAATAGGTCATGATGCACAGTGATAGTGCAACTTTTGGACAGGGCACTACACACTTGACATCTCTTTATGTATTACAAGAACATGTCTAGTTGGTGCTTGCTGAAGGACATGTTTATTGTGGCAAAAAAAAAAGTCCTCTTCTCGTTGCTTCCACAGCATTTGCGAGGATGAAAGGAGAAAGCTGAACAGGGGGTGCAATAACTACCTACAAGACTGCTTTAACTTGATTGGATTCTAAAATGTTTGCAAAGCTATTCATCAGTGAGGTCACTACACTATTAGAAAGGTACTTAGAGGCCCTTCTAAGCCATAGAAGATGAAATTATAGGGAGAAACACAATACTTACTCTCACTAACACCCTTCTGAAATGTCTTTGAGAGCTCCAAGGACATGTTCTGACAAACATGGTCAATTCCTCGCATGAGGTTGTTTTGCAAAATCTCTCGGCACGCATTCTGTGCCTCCGCACGAAGTAAGGGATCGATGGCTTTAGTCAGTGTATCAGCCATCGTCTAAGGGACAAAAAAAACATGTTTAGTGAAGGATTCAAATTTCATTAATACAGTCGAAAACCTTTATAAGAGACACTGATATAACAGACAATTGGGTACAAGAGACACCAGTGCGCCTGCATAAAAGTAGGGGTTGATAAGAAAATGCACACATGGTACCCTGCTTATAAGACACACCTCATATAAAAGACAAGAATTGCTCCCCAGCGCATGTCTCTTATAAAGGGGTTCAACTGTAGCAGAAACCATGCACGTCATCCTAAACCATGCACGTCATCCTCAAGATGACCAAAAGGAAGAAGCAAAGCAGGCTGAAATGTGTGTGTCTTGTGTTTAAGATCACACACACTTGAGAAATCATGGTAAACATGACTCACAGCTCTTGATAAGGAAACAAGTGGGACAAATTATAACACAGAAGCTTACACAATTAATCTTATATGCTAGTGTAAACTAAAGTGAAAAATATGTGCAGCAGCAAGCTCCACATATTATGCAAGTCCTACTGGCGCATGAAAGCCACATAACAAATGCAGTCTAACTAAACAGAATATTTAATTTTAAGGACTCCAGTACAGTAAGACGTGGTTAATGCCTACCAGACAGGAATGCAACACAACTACACACTCAACGCTGGTGGACAAGCATAAATTTGTGTGCCCTGACATGAGCTGGCACTAACAACAAAAAAAATGTGATGCCACATGTAAACCTTGCCAAAAATTCCCCTTACCAGCCCTCCCCAATTTTTTTTCTTGTAGGAAAAACTCCAGCTCTCTCACACGACCATGTGATAGCAACACTAAGGAGAGTTTCGAAACTATGATAGGGAATGGACAAGAGAATCTGACATTGTGGTGGAGCGAACAGACGACTAATCCTGCTTACCCTATACGTCTGTGCATGTCTGTGCAACTGTCAGCTACTGAGTGAAAACTGGCCCCATTCTAATTTTAAGGACTCCAGTACAGTAAGACGTGGTTAATGCCTACCAGACAGGAATGCAACACAACTACACACTCAACGCTGGTGGACAAGCATAAATTTGTGTGCCCTGACATGAGCTGGCACTAACAACAAAAAAATGTGATGCCACATGTAAACCTTGCCAAAAATTCTCCTTACCAGCCCTCCCCAATTTTTTTCTTGTAGGAAAAACTCCAGCTCTCTCACACGACCATGTGATAGCAACACTAAGGACAGTTTCGAAACTATGATAGGGAATGGACAAGAGAATCTGACATTGTGGTGGAGCGAACAGACGACTAAACCTGCTTACCCTATACGTCTGTGCATGTCTGTGCAACTGTCAGCTACTGAGTGAAAACTGGCCCCATTTCAGTGAGACACATTCCCTGCTGCCATGTGGTGTCACCTTCTAAGCTCACACTATTTTAAATGCGAAGCATTTCTTAGCGAACTTCGGCGACTTTGAGCGTATCTATCTATCTATCTATCTATCTATCTATCTATCTATCTATCTATCTATCTATCTATCTATCTATCTACCAATCAATCAATCAAATCATTCAATCTATTTATCAATCAATCAATCAATCAATCAATCAATCAATCAATCAATCAAGCAATCAATCTATCAATCAATCAATCGGTCTATCTATCTATCAATCAATCTATCTATCTATCAATCAATCAATCAATCTATCTATCAATCAATCAATCAATCAATCTATCTATCAATCAATCAATCTATCTATCAATCAATCTATCTATTTATCAATCAATCAATCTATCTATCTATTTATCAATCAATCAATCTATCTATTTATCAATCAATCAATCTATCTATTTATCAATCTATCTATCTATTTATCAATCAATCAATCAATCTATCTATCTATCAATCTATCAATCTATCTATCTATCTATCTATCTATCTATCTATCTATCTATCTATCTATCCGCCTACGACTTTGTGCTCTCCTGGACGTATCATTAATGGGATTTGTACCAAATTTGGTATGGCATAACATGACTGTATGACGAACATGAATGGCTGGTCATATCATGAAAATCATGATTAACTTGTCATGAAAAGTATGATTTACACGCCATGGCCATAGTGCTCCTGAGGCCGTTTTCTTAACTTGATATATCCAAAAATTGGTAAGATGAGACATTTCTGCATGACCAACATAAATGACAGGTGGTAATATGCAAATAATGACATGCATGACATGTACAACATGACTTGCATGCCACGCTCATGGCGCGCTCGCGGGCGTTTCGCTGGCTTGATACTATACACCAAATTTGGGATTGAGGGACGTGACTGTATGATGAACATAAATGACAAGTGGTAATATCGAAATCATGACATGTCATGTGCGACATGACTTGCATGCGATGCTCATGGCACTTTCGTGGCCTTTTCGATAGCTTGATGTACACCAAAATTGGAATTGCGAAACGTGACTGTATGACGAACATAAGTGGCAGGTGGGAACATGAAAATCTTGCCATGCATGTCATCTATAACGCCATTTACATGCCACGCTCATGGTGCGCTTCCTTCCAGTTCGCTAGCTTGATATACACGAAAAGTGGTATTGCGCGACGTGATTGTATGACGAACATAAATGACAGGTCCTAACATGTAAAACATGACATGCAAATTATGTAAAGCATGATTTGCTACTTCCTGGCTGCTTCGCATTACATCGATTCCCGATCTGCCGGCTTTTTACTGTTGGGGTGCATGCTGTACTGTATGAGCACATTTGCTATGTACTCGCGCCACTCCAGACTGTGGGGGGTGCAAGGAGCATCGTCTTGGCACAATGTGGCAGTGGTGAGTCCTTTTGTTTCTTTCATGTTTTCATTAAATAAATGCCATACCACTCACAAACTATCCTTCAATGCTGCCTTTTAACACAGATATTTAATAAGTAACGCCCAATGGCCTGAGCAGGGTTCCCCACTAGGGTGGCACCATAGCCAGACAACTCACCCCCCCTCCTCGTCTTTCACATTGGCTCCAGTTACGAAATAATAGAAATAAAAAAAGCACAACTTGTACGGACTGCAAGACTAGTTCACAGAAAAGCATGGATTTTAACTCACACATGTTACTCCAGCTGTGCCAAGAAAAATTAACATTGCAATGAAACATGCTTTTTTCACTGTTCTATATAAACACATGTCCCCTTCTGACATAACTGTGACGATGAGAGCACAGCCTTCATTGTAGAATGTATGAGCTGAAAGCAACATGGGGCAGGTCAGCTTCTGCAGGTGTCCTAGTTTTTACTCAGCCATTCGACCTTTCGTTTTAGCTCCTTCGTTACTATGCCGGTTCAAACTGCACAGCTGATCGATGCTGTCACTCGCCGATTTTGGCATGTTGGATTTGTTTCTCCAGCACCTAGCTCCTCTTAGTGGCGAGTCCAGGCACTGCACCTTCAGAATCACTTTGAATTTTGCCGCTTTGACGACACAGTGATTTTTGGCAGGCCTTTTTGTGAACCAAAGTGCGTGTTGTTGGGAAAGTGAGCATGGCTGATGCACTTGAGAGAAATGCGTGCTGCTTATGTTTATGCTTCACTACCATCAAAGTTCTTTAATCAAATGAACCCTTGCAAGTCATGTATCAAGTTATGGTGTCAGCTACGGACTCTTACAGTGTTGAGTGGCAATAATTGCCCGAAATTCATGCCAGATATTCACAAAAAGAGAACTGTTGTTTGGAGTCTGCGAATACTTATTTTACCAAAACTTATTTCCGAAGGTCAACCACATCTATAACGAGTGGAGCTGGCCTTTTCAGCCAGTTTCCAGCACTTTCAGTTTCACTCCTCTAGTTAAATCCGATAGAGAACCCACTCCAATGGCATGCTATCCATGGCAGTCGCGCCACGCGTGCCCACGCCACAAGAAATGCATGCTGCTTGAAAATATCTTGCAACCGCATCTGAAATGAGCGATGTGGGCACAACCTTTGAGTTTGAACATGACAGCACTTCAGCTTCAAGCTCTTACAGCGACAATGTTTTGCGCCAGCCAGAGACATCTGCAGCCGTTCAGCAGTTGGTTTCGTTTACGGCGTCAAGTGGTCTCCTCTGCCGTGTGTGCATAGCTGCCAACCTTTGAGCGCAATCTCAGAGCTATTCTGGTTAGGTGCAAGGTCCACATGTCGCTCGGGCACGACGTGCTGCCACCGGCTGCAAACATCTCTTCACACCAACACGACCGCCCAGAGCATGTCAGGCGCCGCACTACAGAGTGACGAGAGATGTTTTACAACTGCGCATGATTTCGTTCTTTTTTTACACTGCGAAAGTCACCCATACCATCTGGAAAAATACAAATAAATATGCTCGAATGCATATTTAGGAATGCCAACCTATGCACAGAGAGGTGACTCATGGAAAGAAACAATCCCAGACGAATTTATGAAGTTTATTGGACTTCTGATTTATGTGGGCATTCCCCACATTCCACGCATCCATCTGTATTGGCACACCAGCAGGCTTTTCTCATTAAAAAAACTAACATTTTAAACTAACATTTTGTGCAAAAAGTGCATGAGCTCACCCATGTCTCACTGAAAGTAGAAAATGCTTCACCGCATGGCACGAGCAATAAAGCAGCACCTAGTTTTAGATTTTTTTTTAACGTTATGTTAATACCAGCATTCTATAGAGCATTTATTAATTTTTATACTAATCCTTGGTCATTTATCTTTAAACTGCATATCCAGAATTTTATTTGTTTTGAATTTTTTTGTACATACAGTCGAACCCACTTATAGCAATACTCAAGTGCCATGAGAATTTCATTGTTATAACCGATGATTGCAATAAACGGGTTCCACGAAAAAAAAAAGCAAAAAAGGGGGGACGGTAGGCTGTTGCAAGAAAACTATAATATCGGATGGGATATGCTAACGGACAACAGTGACAACGATGACAAAGCTGCTGATTTTTTGGACATGCTAGAAAATCTGGACACTATCATGGAACCGCCACAAGCCACTTTGAGCCAATGTATGACAACGTCTGAAGTTTCGGACGCTGAAACTCTTCCTAGTCTCCACATTTTACTCAAATTGCATGTCTGAAAGTGCACTGACAGAAGCCACCGCGACTCCAGTGCCGCAAGAGATTTCAAAAGTCAGCTTTGCCACATTGCCATAACGCTGTGCGGTGAAGCTTACTGCGATTGCGAAGGGGCGCTTGAGGGACATTGGGGTTGTGGGCAAGGGTTCAGTAGCTTGAATTTCTCATTTTCTTCTTTCTTTTCAAGGATTTTAGCGTCCCAATATCTTTCAGCATGGACACACAACAGCCAGAATTCATTGTTATAACCGATAATATGACATCAGGGCATTGCTCTAAGCGAGTTATTTCACCAAAGAAAACATACAAAATTTGACGGGGCAATAGCTTCTCATTGTTATAACAGACATTGTTAAATCCAGTATCGTTATAAGTGGATTCGACTGTATAGTGTTTATTATTGTGTTTATTAACTGGCAGCAAAAATTAGCTTCAAATTTTTATATGTTCCATGATAATTTTCCTGCTCTGCAACTTATATTTTTTGGAAAGTGCATTTAATGATGCACTATTTGGCATGCTGCAATTGAAGCTGGAGTATTCTGTATACTGGAAAAACATTTTTTACCGAGTTTTATGAAAAATGTCCATTTTCTCGTGATGAACGTTTACTAGGCCGTGAAACCAAATGGCAGATACATAATGTTTGCAGGGCTTTTAGTCATCATTTAACCTTAGATATATGGACCTTCATATCTTCATATGCTTCTTGCAAAAAAAAGAAAAAAAAAAAAAAAAAAAGCTCGCAGAGTCAGAACTGCACTCCCCCCCCCCCCTCCCCCCAGTCACCCAAGGCAAATGCAAATGACACTTTATTTAAAAAGCAAATTAAGCCTACTGAATTATATTAAAACACAGTTAAAGCTGCTGAACACACACCTACAGAGCATAAAATTTTTAAATTTGTTTTTATTTGTGAGCATGCCTAATTTATCATTGCAAGACATATCTTCACTGTCAGATCTATAAACATTTGTTTCAGTACTGAATGCACGTGCACATATACCAACCTTGTTCCTGATTCCATTGTAAATGGTATTTCTCACGACAATTTCAGTCGTGTTGGCCTTCCGAGTCATTTCAGACTTTGTTGAATCCACAAGCTTAGAAATAGCTGAAAAGATAATGGTGTGGGAAGAGAATCAATAACGAGGCATTTGCAAAATGCGCAGAGGCCGAAAAAACTCTGTACACGAGTACAGTCCACATACTGAGTGTTCCCTTTATTGTGAATTTTTTAGCAACAGACAGCTACACCAGATATATTGGCTCGCAATTCGTAGTGCCAAGGCACGGTTCTGATTAACAACTACTAAGGCTAATTAGAACTAACAGACAATGATGTTAAGGAAAGTATAGGGAAATGTGAAGAAAGAAAAGTGGACGAAAAGATAACTTGCCACTGGCAGGGACCGAACCTGCGACCTTCGAATAACGCGTCCGATGCTCAACCACTGAGCCACGGTGGCGGTCATGCCCCCCCGTCCACTTTATAGGGTTTATATGTGCATTTAAACGTGGAAGCGTAAGTCAGCGCCGCCTGCTGCCGTTACGGCGAGTGTGGAACACTCTTTTTGCCTGTAGGCGTCACGTAGCATGTGATCTTATTACAAGCTGGCACCTGACTAATAATCCCTCGCATACCACCTCAAGGCACCAAGTCTGACAGAATGAGACCCTCGCTATGAATGAAGGAAAGAAGTGTAAATTTAAGGGCTCGTTTACTTTGTTAGACACAATATTAATTAGAACTAACAGACAATGATGCTAAGGAAAGTATAGGGGATATTATTTGAAGTAGTCAGCTGCCAGCTTGTAATAAGATCACGTGCTACGTGACGCCTACAGGCAAAGAGTGTTCCACACTCGCCGTAACGGCAACAGGCAACGCTGACTGACGCTCCCACGTTTAAATGCACATATAAACCGTATAAAGTGGACGGGGGGGATGACCGCCACCGTAGCTCAGTAATAGAGCATCGGACGCGTTATTCGAAGGTCGCAGGTTCAGTTCCTGCCGATGGCAAGTTATATTTTCGTCCACTTTTCTTTCTTCACATTTGCATTACAATTACTTCAAATAATATCCCCTATACTTTCCTGAGCATCATTGTCTGTTAGTTCTAATTAATACTGTGTCTAACAAAGTAAACGAGCCCTTAAATTTACAACTATTAAGGCTGCATTTCTGGGATTCTAAACAGGCTAGTTATAACATTAGCAGAGGTTTGTTCAATCATAAAAATTTTAGTTAGGAACAGTTTCCCATGAATCCACAGATTTCGGCCCTGTCACATTGTTTGATAAAGAAAAATGATGTACTACAGTGAAATTCGAAATAAAAAAAACGACTTCCCAACTTATATGAACTTTTCTCGCTAAAAAAAAAAAAATGTAACATCACTGTGCATTCCTACTCTTTGAGTCAAAGCTCAAGCGTCCATGTTTTTTCCAGTAATCATTAGTCAATTTATAAAAACAGTAGAAAATTAACCTTTCACAAAGCGCAACCCCTAGTTGCAACAAGATGCCTGGTAAGTGAGAAAATGTGGAATAAGAAAATCAGGTGGCAACACCACCCTGAAGTTCCCGCACCGGCTCACTGGGATGTCATAGATTTTGACAGCAACTACAAGGGCCTACATATTTCTATAGTCGGATACGACTTAAAAATACCGGAGAGGCCCCACCCAGACGACCGAAGAGCAGCAGCTGATCCCCATCGCGACTAAAAAAATAGTTCCGCGCATGCACTTGGCAATGTTTTCCAAAGGCGGAGTCACTGGACGTCCGGCTCATGACGTCAGTTTGGAGAGTGCGCCCACTGGTGCAGGCATTGTGTGCATCCGCCTTTGAGGAAGAAATGCCACGGACTTGTAAAGTTGTATCCAACTATAGATAAAAATGAAGTATACTGTTTTTTGAGGGGGGCCAGACAGAAGTTTCAGCAAATTTTGTTGGGCCAATGTGGCCAAAACGCAAGAGAACACTTTCAAATCGGTGATGTCACAGCGACATTGACATGCAGATTTCGGCACGAACTTTAAAATTTAACAAAACTGACTTTCATTTTCTCTCCTAGTAATACATCTATGATGAAAAAATTCAAGTCGGCAGTGTTTAAAAAAAAATAATACATCAGTTTAAATTGATTCATTGTTTCACTTTTGTGTCCTTTACGTTCACTCTGTTGTGGGTCACCAGTAGCTCATGGCCTGTGCTCCTCCTACACAGCCACGATGCTAGGAGTATGCATCTGCTTGGTAATGCGATAACTTTATCACACTTGAACGCAGAGGTATGATTCTTGTTGCAAGAGGTTGTAAATAGCCAGAAGAATACTTCTCTGGTGTTAGACAGCGTGATCCACCGGTGACCCACAACGCAGTCAATGAAAACGATTTCATGCTGCGTGCGCAGTGACCCACCGGCGACCCACACTCGAGAACTCTCCGTCATTTTTCTTCCGTCTAAGGTTTGAAAATGCCACCAATATATATATTTTTTATTTAACTGGAGGTGGGATGGCGCTGTTGTTTTTAAGGAGGGGAGTGGCAGGCTATTTCTCTGTTGTGTTGCTTGCCACCATACTGCTGCGGTTTTAACGTGACAGCGTTGAAGAGCTCGTTTCACAAAAATTCCGGTGTCAGCGTCGGCGTCATTGGTTGTGAGCGAAAAATCATCATCTTGTCCGTGACCGAAAAAAACCGCCAGGCCTGCGCGGAACGCGCAGCACAGTCACAGCGAAAGCTGGACGGGCGGCCTTTCTAGAGCCTTTTTTAAACACTCTTAGGGCAACTCCTACAAGCGCACTTACATGGTACCCACTACGCCATAAATCATCATTAGCGAAAAATCATCATCTTGTCCGTGACCGAAAAATCGAGAAAGATGCAAATAAAATGAATTATAAAAATTTTTGAGTCCGAGTGAGGATTGAACCCAGGCCGTTTGCGTGGCAAGCTGGTGTTCTACCACCAGCTTGCCACCAGCTTGCCACCAGTCTGCTTGGAGGTACAGTGAAAAAAACTTCCTCTGCTTGAAAATCCAGTGAAAATAACTCGCATGCTTTACAAACGCACACATCCTTATACAGGTTTCACAATACAACATGTAATATTGCAGTAATATCCATCGGGCGTCAGAACATGTGATTATCATAACGACTTTTACACATTTACATTACAATTACTTCAAATAATATCCCCTATACTTTCCTGAGCATCATTGTCTGTTAGTTCTAATTAATATTGTGTCTAACAAAGTAAACGAGCCCTTAAATTTACAACTATTAAGGCTGCATTTCTGGGATTCTAAACAGGCTAGTTATAACATTAGCAGAGGCCTCATATATAATTGGTTAAGAACATAAATTGCAGATAACTACTTTACTGCCGCAAAATCTTGCTCGAGATCAGGGTCACGAGGTATATGTACATCCCTTGTGAACATCTGCTGCCACACTGTGGGAATAGGTAAAATATTTTTGCACCACTGTCTCTCCGTTTTAACAACAGAACTGTTTATGCCAGCCATCCATTGAATTCTGCAAACAGAAAACTATTATCATCATCATGAAATGGCACGTGCCATCTTTTATCGTCTCCTTTCTCTTCCGCTTCGCTCCCAGAACACGTGCGCCGATTTGTGCAGTTTAGGATGGAATAAATGATGGGTGAACAACGAGTTGAGAGAGAGAAAGAGGAATTCTTGGCAAAAAAAATTTTTTAACGAGGCTAGACTCGAACCCGCATACCCACAATCCTAAGGCGAGCATCGTAACCGCTCGGCCATCCGGGCACTCTAGCAGGGCATGGTGAGGAGGAGGGAAAGGAGGAGGGGAGAGTAAAGTAAAACATAGAAAGAAGAATAGAAATAGAGAGAAAGAGAGAGAATCAACAAAGAAAGAGAGAAATTTAAGGTAGAAAGACATAGAAAGAACGAGGAAGTGAGAAATAGAGAGAGAGAGAGAGAAGGGGAAGAAAGGAAGACAGATAGAAGAAGCGAGAAAAGAAAGAAATATACATAGAAAGAAATGGAGACAAAGAAGTCATAGAAAAAAAAAATAGAAAGAAGCGAGAAAAAATAAAAGAGATTAAGAAAGAAAGGGAAAAATAAAGAGAAACGAAGAAGGTCACCTACCTCCTCACTTCCTTCAGGCTTGGCACGACTAGTGTGAAGCTGACTTAATTTCCGTTTTTTTTTTTTTATGCTTTACTATACCAGCGTACAACTTCTCTTGGCAACGAAGCTAAGGCTACAGAACCAAATCACACATCCTACCGCTAATTAATTTTTCGCACAATTGGGTCCATATTTTGTGCGAGAGATCAAAAGTACTCCTTTACATTCTACATGTAGCTCTGACACAGGACATAGCTCACACCAGTGACATATCTGTATTTGTCTACTTTATCGGTTGTCACTTATTAGCGATCTTGCACACACGAGAAAATCGCACCTTTTACGTGTACCTCGAACGCCAAGCAGCCTCTGCATTGGTATAATACACTCATTCCGTGCAGCCATCACTTTCCACAGCCGTTCGAAATGTGCTCCATACCAAGAAAACTCCCGCGAGTATACAGTAGTACACCGGCTATCGCTTGTGCATCCGGCCGCATGAGGGCACACGGTGGCTAGTTTCAGTTTTGTCCTTCGGGCAGATCCCGCTTCTTGTGTCCCCAATATGTATGGCTGTCTGGTTTCGAATCTCTCAAAGAGTGACCGCTTGCTACTCTCGTTTATTGCTCACTGGTGCGTGATTACACCTGTTTCTGCGCAAGCACTGATTTACACAAACAATGCCTACGTAGTTGAGTTTCCCATTTTGGGAACTCTCAAAACAATTTCCGTCTCATTGGTGATAGAAAAGACAAAGGAATATTATAGGTTTTTCACTTGTCTTGCTTTCCAGACACGCGCACAACCACCCCGCTTTTTTCTTCAGTGTGCTCACGCATGCAATTCACTTATGATATGGAAAACCGTGCCGATTGCTCTGCTGCAAGTGAGTCGCGCGGCATACTCTGGTGTGTTTATTTTTGTACGTTTGCGAATTATGTGTAGTCTTATAAGCATTTTCTGGAATTTCTCTTCTCACTCATGAATAAACTGAGTGTATGTAACAACACAAAGGGTGTCAGCATGGTCACTCAAAAGAATTAAATGAGCGACTTTTCTGTAAAAGCGTGCCAAGTAAAGCTTTTGAATCCAAAAAAGGCTATGCTGTCTATTAAGTGGTCATAATTGTTCCACTGCCACCTTGACTTTAGGTTTGCAACTGAGCAAAGAAAGTCCCTGACTTTCTTGGATTATAGAAGGGGTAGCTGCTTGGGTTTAACATTGCTTCAATCACACAAGTGACAGAAAATACCCCCCCACCCCCCCCAAAAAAAAGTCCTTCCCTTGATTTCATAGTGGGTTTAACCCTTTGCAGCTCGTTGTTGTTGGCCCCTGCCCAACAACGCAACACGGCCGCAGAGTTCCGTGGCTGGGCACTACTGGACAAGTTCTTTCGCAGTTGGTTCACGCGCGTTCTTTCTCACTACATTATGCACCATCTATAAAAGAGTACTTCTTTTACTTGAGCTTTGAGTCTTGTGGTTTCGGACCAGAACGGATGAAAGGTGGAAAAACGTTTCGGACTGCGAAGGCTTAATATAATAAAACTGATAATTCAAATACCACTTTTCGTCATCTGCATTATCACTATTCTGAAAGTCATCATTGCAGCACAGTTAGGGCTGCTTAAAATCATTTCTGTGCACCTCTGAACACAGCAGAACAACAAGTTCTCAGTATTTAAGTCACAGTAAATATTTGCTTCAAAAATAAAAAGTACCACTTACCAGGAGCAACACCTTTCTTGAATTCATTGGCCATAGATTTTTCAAGGTGAGGGGCAAGTATGGTGGCCATGTTCTGGGCTACAGTGTTTCCTTGTCTATTATTGCCAACCGCCTGCATTTTAGTCATCTGAGCAAGGCTGGCTTCCGTCCTTTCCACTAACATGCATTAGTCAAGGAAGAGAAGGCCCACATAGAAATATGGTACATCATGATGGACAGTACTATAGAACAGGGGTCGGCATCCTTTTGAGGCGGAGGGCCGATTTGCATGAAGCCGACACAGCAGGGGCCGCACGCCAATCGAGGAGGGGGGGGGGGGTCTTTGCAAGCAAAAAGAAAAAAATTTGGCCAATTGTAATTCACAATTATGTAAAAAACGGGAATAGAAACCATGTTGATTTTCAGCACGCATGTCATAAAGTTACAGTTCACAAATATAGGTTACAAGCAAAAGCCCCTTTGACAGCAAAACTGCCATGTCACCTTCAGATAGGAAGTGACAAGGGGAGGGGAGGGAGTTTCTGACGTCATGCCGGGGGCCGCTTAATACTTCCATGTGGGCCGCAGGTTGCCGGCCCCTGCTATAGAACAGAGAGAAGAATAAAAGAAAATGATGCCTTCAAAGGATACAGCAAAATCGATATGTCCTGTTTGCCTCCTTGAGAGATGAGTACATATCAGGCCAACGCAACATCTCTTTTTCCATCTTCAGGGTCACTTGACGGTGCTCATAAAATTGAGTGGTGAGGGCACTCACAATTTGAGAAAGAGAGTGAGCATCCTCACTGAGTTTAGAGATCATGAGCTCCACCTTGTTTAGTGCACAGGGAGTGCCTTTCTCACCAACCTGAAGTGTAACATCCTTCGCTGCATGCTTGCATCTGCAAAATCGACATGCCAATAAGTAGTGCAAAACTAGACAGAAGTCTCAATACGAGGCTCATACAGGTTTTGAAGGCCAAAGTACAAGGATTTTTAAGAATGTGCAACAGCATCTCAAGTAGGAATTTTTTTTGCTATAACAATATAACAATGTTTTAAAGCACGACATACAGTTTTATTGCATCAGAAACAAATATTTTGATTAGAACTTTCCATTTCTGATCACATTAAGTTCCTAACATGCACAAAACTTCACAACATTATAGCAACTGCAGGGAAAACTATTGTATTAGTTATTTAATGTTCTTCAGTTCCCCCATTTTACTGTTTTTGAGCCTTTGGCAAACTTTTTGGTTTCACTAAGACGGCTAAGAACGGTGCTTCCACTTTTTCAGAGTAGAGATCTTGACTAGTTTTTCTTGCCCATGTTGAAAATTTGATCCGTGAGTACTTTTTGATTGCTTAGAGTCATCAAGCCTCTCCTATTTTCCGAGTTTTTGAGATGGACTGAACTGGATATGAATTGGACTGATGCCAGCATGGCTGTCCACTAATGAATATCCACTGTTTATATACTGTTCACATCTTTGCATACAAAAAAGAGCAATAAAACACTGTGTGGGAGCCAATCACTAAGTGTCAGAAGCACTGTCAGCAGCTCTAATTAGAGCTTCTTACTTTTGGTATCTGGCTCGCACACAGCATTTTTTTTTTTCTCAACCCTGGCTGCATGAGGACCGTGGATATTTGTTGAGCTACCATTGGCAAAGATAAGCTGAGCATCAGCATGTTCATTTCGTGTGCTGCTCACACGACAAAGAGACAGAGGAGAATAAAGTAGCACAAGTGCTTGAAGTGGTGTGTTACCAGGAGGCAAGCTGTGAGAAAGACAATGGGAGAAGGCAGACAATTAGGAGGGGAAATGAAATAAACGATTGGAGAAGCTGTGAAGAAGCCAGGACAAACATGAGAGGGCAGTCATCATTGAGTGATAATACATCTCTGGCTCTGTTCACAATGTGGTTTGAAGTCCCACACAAGTCGTACAAAGCAGAAAATGTGCACTCACCCCAGCGTATTGCTTCTAAAATGGGGAGTTTACCAAATGAACGCTTATCTACCACAGAAAGGAGGTCTATAGTCAATATTAGACAGCATTTATGAAGAAATTGAAGGGTTTTCAAAGAAAGCCAAATATTCCAGGACTTTCAAGGGCAAAACCGGCTTCTAGAATCTATGCCAAGAGTATGCTGATCTAGGCCAATTACTAAAAGAATAGCCTACTGATGAAGAGGTAATTGGCCAAAGAATAAGGACGCATAGGAACACATATGGCAGACATTCCCAAATCATGACAGGCAATTTACTGCTGTCCCTCAAGCAAAAAGTGTACAACCATTAGATGTAATATTGCCAGTATACTAACATGTAGGGCTGAAACTTGGAGGATAACAATGAAGCTAGAGAAAAAGTTAAGGACTATACCGTGTGCAATGGCATAAAAAATTAGAAGCAAAATATTACGAGACAGGAAGACAGCAGAACTGGTCAGAAAACAAACAGGGGTTGCCAATATTCTGGTAGACATTAGGAGAAAAAAAAATAGACCTGCGCTGGCCACATAATGTTCAGAACAGATAACAAGTGGTCAGAGCAACAGAATGGATATCAAAGATGGGAAAGGCAATCGAGAACGAGATAGGTGGGGTGAAGAATCAAGAATTTCAAAGACGAAAGGCTTTCATCCTGCAGTGAATGATTATGATGATGATGAACAGGAACACAACCTAAACCCACAATTTTTCAGTTCAATGTCCTGATAATAAACATGTGAACTGCTCTTACGATTGTACAAGGGAATATGTGTGACCACAGACTCGAACCATGAGACAGACGTAGGTAGATGAACAAGAATGGGGTGGAGTGCATTTTACCAGAATCCCTCAAGAGAAAAGTGTATAACAGCTACATCTTGCCAATACCTTTGGGGCCAGAAGTAAGAGGATTATGAAAAGGATTTAACTGAAGTTGAGGACGACACAATGAGCCATGGAAAGGAAAATTATAGGTGCAACGTTAACGGACAAGAAAGAGTGGGTCTGGGGAAAACACTTGTGTTAAGGATTATCTCAGTTGAAATCAATAAAGGGCCTGGGCAGGTCATGTAGCAAGAAGCCAAAGATAACTGCTGGTGATTAAGAGTAATAGACTGGATTCCAAGAGAAGGCAAGCATGCTAGAGGGAGCCAGAAAGTTAGGTTGGCAGGTGGGATTGTAGAGTTTGTGGGGACAGCAAGGCCACAGCAAGCACAGGACCGGGTTAACTGGAGAAACATGGGAGAGGCTAATGCCTTGCAGTTGGTGTAGTCAGGCTGCTGATGATGACTGCAACATATTAAGTGGCACAGTCAACAATTTTGCTAAACAATGCGTGAAAAAAACGCAGCACAAAAGGCATAAACTGCAAGTGGCTGAACAGTAGAACTTCAGCGAGACAGAAATGCAACAAAATAAAAGAAAACAAATGACAAGACAAATGGCTTCAGCCATACCCACAGCAATGCGTGACGAGTGAAATGCGCAAGCAGAGTGTGTTGGTTCAGAGCAAACAAAATCATCACTACTTGCAGAGCAAGTTCTGTGCAAGTGCACCAAGATTTTGAACAGAATTGTAAAAAGCACCAGCCGGAAAGAAACTACAGCATCCAACAAAAGAGAGAAGGTGGGGGAGGAGGACAAGGAGGGAGACACATTGGGGATTTAAAGAAAAACCTGCTAGGATGCAGAGGTGCAAGGTTGATGGGTGCTTAGACCCATGCTTCTGAGGCCTCAATTGGGGTTTTAAAGAAAAACCTGCTAGGATGCAGAGGTGCAAGGTTGATGGGTGCTTAGACCCATGCTTCTGAGGCCTCAATTGGGGTTTTAAAGAAAAACCTGCTAGGATGCAGAGGTGCAAGGTTGATGGGTGCTTAGACCCATGCTTCTGAGGCCTCCACCTAGCAAGTGCTGATCTCCCCGACTTCTTGACGTCCTCTAGAAGCAGGCAGCAAAATCCTACAGCCTTGAATGTTCTCCAGGAGCAAGGCGATGAGGCGCAGAAGAGTGGGGTTCGTGGACTTGGACACAAAGGGCTTCCACTCGATCATCGTAGGGATTCCAGAGAGCCTGGGAACGTCAGGTAGCACATTAACATTGAAGGCCGAGCGAACAGGCGGACGCAGCTAACTGGTGCAGAACTTTGCAAGGAAAAAAGAAGGCTAGACTTCAAGGACTATCACCCTCACACCAATCTTTTTCGTTTTTCCACCCTGATTTTCTGCTTCCCATTTTGCCACAGCCAATCAGACCGCAAGGAGAAGGCAGAGCTGGCTGGAAATGGCATCCATCAAGTCTCAACAACTATATGCCTATTCTGCTGTGCTTTTCAATGATGGACTAAGAATTACCCTGTGCCACGTGACAAGTCACACAGTTGAATGCCAACTATCTCGTTGTGTTCTAAGCTAATCACCCTGCATAAGGGATCAGTGGTGAAAACACGTGAACAGCTGATATTTATTTGAAATGCTGCAAGATGACGGGATGGTAGCAAAAGTGCAAGGTACACTTCAAACTCGTTATAAGGAACACTGATATGCGAATTATCAGAGCTAGATAAGTACAAACTTTTCTTGGCCATGCTTCCTTTCAAACACAACCAATTTTGTTTAAATGTGGTTGTGACAATAAAATTCGTTTAAAAATGTGGTCATGCCCTTCTTCAAATAAATGTAAATGCAGGCCCGTTTTATCAAAGGAAATTGCTTCTGTTGAAACTTCACCTAGTGGGCTTGAAGCCTGGAATAATTTCTTCTTGTATCTAGCATTATCGCACGAGCCAGACTGCCAATTCATTAGAGCCGATTTCTATCTCTACTGTTACAACGAATATCGGATATAACGAATTAATTTGTGGTCACCATGATACTTCGTTATGACGAGGTTCGACTAGTTTAACACTGCCTCCAGTGATAAAGTCTGCTCTCTTTCAATGATAAAGTTATCTGCGTGTGTGTGCCTTGCAACAGGCCTTGTCTGCACAGAGGCCAATGCCTAGGATGCATTACTTTGAATGTCAGCACTATGACTGCTTGGTTCACCTCTGATGACAGTAGTTCATTTTGGCTTTGGTTTCAGTTTTACTAGAGAGGAAGCTTTCTATTTCCTTTGGTGCGTGCCTGGTGCAATTTTTTGCTACAATGGAGTTTTCAGCCGGGTGATACAAAGAACCCCTACCTGTGCAAATTAGCAAAATTGGCACAGTTGTAGGTGCCCCTACAAGTGTTAGCACAGGTGGCATCTGAAAAGCTGCAGATCACTTCAGACACTATAAGAAAATAGCAATAGTATCTAGCACTAAAACAGTCACTCTTTCCATTGACTAATCACATTCGAAGTGGCGGCAAATTTAAGATACATAAAACCATTCAACCACTCTACAATCCCTTGCACACGAGAAAGAAACAATCAAGAAGCAAGCACATGTGACACCAACAGATGATTTGGTGTTGAGTACCTGACCTCAACCTCAATCTTATCAAGGTGAAGTTGCCAGTAACCCTCTGCTGCAGGAGTCATTTCCTGAAAGAATGTCAAGCCCATGGTTGAAGGTGTGAGTGGTAACATCAAGCATTGCAAGGATTTTCAAGATTGGTTCACAGCACCTAACTATATCAACAATAATAATAGACAAGAGCAAAATTACAGAGCTCAGCACACCACCTTGTGGTGAATCGTATATGACCAAAACGCAATACAATTCTTGTTGCCTCTATCTGTGGAATAAAAAGATCAGCGTATAATTTCCCGCTTTAATGTAAAGTCAAGTTTAACTGTAACAAAGAACAGCACAAAAACACAGGGACAGAAGGGGCACCAACACGAGCACTGTGTTTGTGCCCCTTCCGTCCCCGTCTTTTTGCGCTGTTCTTTCTTACAATGTTTCCAAACCAACTAACCCACCAACGAGCATTAACAAAGTCAAGTTCTACTTGCCAGAAACAATCTCATTAGGCGTGCCTCAATGAGAGACTCCAGATCGTATTGAACACCTAGGATATTGTAAGAAGCACCTAAATGAAGTACACAAGCATGTTTACATTTTGTCATCAAAATGCCGTCGCTGCAGCTAGCTAGAATCAGACCCATGACCTTGAGCTCGGCAGAACAGAGCAACTGCGCTATGCAAGGAATTCGATTACGCCTGGTTTTATGAGCTGTATTCTGCTCCAGAATATAAAAAAAAAATTATAATAAAAGTCTGGCAGATCCTACGCATTATAGGAATCAGTTCCATGCAAAGCAGTCAGCTAGTAGCAGCCAATGCCAGATTTTTGGCTTTCAGCCAAGCGTTATGAGGTGTATCGGCGCCTTTTTGTAAATCATGTAGTTGTGCACATATCAAGGGGCTCACCAGACACGCCGAGTACACTGGTATGTAAAGGGTAGCTCATGGTCTGACGTAACGTCAACACTCCCGTTAGATCAAAGACGTCAGTTTTATTGCCAGGAAGTGCACGCTACATTACGATGATGTGCATATTAGTAGTACCTGTCATAGGCGTATTCGCACAATGCCCGACTATAGGTTACGTAGTCATAGATGTATGTAATGTTTATCGTATTGATATAAAAGCGGACAGCCAACCCTGCAAACACAGCTTGATTTGTCCTGACATGATGCTTGTAAGGTCTTTCTCCGAAGCAGTTTGAAGCACTGGCATAGCTGTGTGGCAGAATACAGACTACACAACGACCGTGCAGAAGGCCTGGGTTTGATACTGGCTTGAGCAGTGATATTTACTCTTTGCTTCCACACTATATTTGCCCCATCGACAACAGCACTAATGCAGGCACCGCATATTCAGCAATATGGGTTCCTTCCCACCGACACATTAAAATTTCCAATGTTTAGGTTGATATAAAATGTGAATCACTTGTAGTGTATATCGGAATACGACGGGCCATGATGTGAAGATATGAGCCATACATGACTGGTGAAATGGATTTCATGAAATATGCAACAGGGAAGTCATGTCATTCATGTCATGACCTGCAAATCGTGTTCATCATACACTCGTCCTATGCCAATTTTGGTATATACAAAGTTAAGAAGATGACCACGAGAGCACCAAGACCTAATAGGTTAGATAGATACATGAACAGACACGGTCAAAGTGCCTTTCGTTTGCTAAGAGATGCTTCACATTTAAAAATACTTTGCAATTTACACTAATGTAGAACAGAAAAATATAATAAAGCAGCTGTCACCTTTACAAAAGTATAGATCAGTTTACCAGTTGCATTATGGGAGACAGTAATGTAATACCATTCATCCAGAAGTGTAAACAGTGAAAAGAAAAGGAAATGCTCCACACAGATTATGCCGATGGATGAGACACCATCCCCAACCATAAAATGTCAGAAACTATTTTTGTATAATAAGCTTTGTCATGCCAGTACCAAGTGGAGGAAGCTAGATAAAGGAAGGCTACTTGATAATATCGATTTCTGGCTGGCTGCCACTGCCCACTGGCAGGAAGCATGCATCTGCCAAGTTTTAATCTTCTCACCAGTAGCCAAAAGAATGACCACCTACAGTGTGTTTGTTGCAGCAGTGTGGACTGCTGTAGCGTTGTCTGGGAGTTGAGGCAGCGCAGGAACGTTTCGGCCGTCATACATGGACGCATCCAAGTACATAGGACGCCTTGCTTTAGGCACAAGTGCTGCACGGCACGAGTCTTCAGCTGCACAATCAAACCACAGGCTCGGCTCAAACATCTCATCCTCATCAACAGCATCCTCAACTGCACCTAGAGCTGACCCATACACAAATGCAATTTGTAAAAAAAAATACCCGATCCTTTCAAATGAAAACAACAACTCATGGTTCTTCAAACTATATATTGCAGGCATTTACACATTAAAGGTGTCACCAGGGGTTGCCAGCCATTCAATGACACAGAACAACAAAACAATCAATTGCATACATCAGATTTGTGCAACTCTGAGGCCCCAAATTGAACGACGAGCAAAGTCCAATATGAAGCAAACACTATACATATGCATGGCTACATGGCAGTGAGAATACATATTTGTTCGAAACAATTTTCCTGCAAATTTCAAGCCTAAATTTGAACCTTTTTTTATATTTGAAACTGTGCAATGGGCATGACCTCATGTAATAGTGAATAAGTGGGATTACCCGGATGGTACATTCAAGCCAGAACCTGCTGGGCTCCAGACCGTTGCTATGAATAAGTACCCCACTATCAGAGGGAGGGGTCTTGACCCTGGCAGGTTTGAGGCCTTTAGGTGAGAGGGTTTACGGTCAGCTGCGAACTATTAAGTTACGTGCTATGCGACGCCAGCTGGCAAAAAAAAATAATAATAATAATAATAATAAATAAAAGAAAGAAAGAAAGGAAAGGAAGGAAGAAAAAGAAAAAAGCAAGAAAAAAAAAAGTTTTTCAGATTCACCGTCATGGCTACAAGTGGTGCTGGATACTCCCAAGGTTACAATAACAGAAATACCTAAGAAAGTGGACGGGGGAACAGCAGCCACCGCAGAACTATTGGTAGCGCATAACACGTAACACAAAGGTTGTGGGTTCGATCCCTCTATTGGCAAGCTGTTTCTTCATGTAGTCTTCTTTTTAGTGGCACGAGCCCTGAGTGACACTCTGCTATCTTCCAGGTCACGCTGTCAAGCACCATTGTGAGTTGTCCAATAACCCAGATGACAATTTTAAAAAGTATAAAAGGGATGGCATGGCTTAAGTTAATTTTGTATATGATAGACAGCACATTAAGTCATACATTAAAATTGGAGTCATAATTAGCAGAAATTAGCATAAACAGCAATTACATCTTGCACACCCATCGGATCAGGCTTTTTCTACATGGCTTTGGCAGCACGTGAAACACAAGTTCAGCTAAGGCATACTGGGGCACATAAACGCCGAAAATGTCCACAAAAGGGATGTAATGGGTTAGCCTAAGGGTTGTATATGACAGTATAAACACTAAGATATGTCATAACATGAAAAATGCTAAAGGACCGTGAAAAATTCAGCAGATCCCACGTACCATGGAAATCGATATTATGCAAAGCATGCGGAGGAAAGGCGACTGTGGTGTAACTTTTTATTGAGCAAAACGTTACAAAATTATGCTAAAGATATGCACAAATGTTGTACGCACAGACATATGTTGAACATTCGCATATACTTTATGTAACCAGTTGATTACAGTTGTGTAACAATGCCAACAGCAACATTGGTATTATCAACACCAGAAGCGGTAAGCTGATATGTAACACTTGTGCTTGCGAGGATGGTAGACCTGGCTAGTGCTACGTAGACCAACTTCAGTGGATGGCACTTAGGTATACAATTGATGTTAACCCGACGTGACACCTGTATCATAGGAGTACACATGCAAGTTTATAAAATTAGATAGCCAGCTCTGCGACCACAATTGACGTTTCACAAACATATGTAATGTTTATAAATTTAGATAGCCAGCCCTGCTACCATAATTGACGTTTCACCAACATTACGCCTGCATAGGGTCTTTTTCCAAAGCAGTTTCGAGACCTAGCGTGGCTCTCTGGTAGAACACTTGATTGCCGCGCAGAATGCTTGGGTTTGGTTCCTGCTGGGACCCTGATATTCTTCACATTCGTCGAGTCAATGCTGTCGATGGAAAGTTTTTCTTAATGTTCTCGCGTTTAGATTACCAATGTCTGTTCTCGCTGTTCCTGGGTAGATATAAACTGTCAATCACCTGTGGCGCATACACGCATACCGTGGCCCATGGTATGCGGGTATGTGCCACATGTGTGTGGAGGAAAGCGTTTTAAGATGTACGCGACAGGATTTTCACGTTATTCATGTCATAACCAGCCAGATATATTCATCAAACCCTCTTACCCTCCCATACTAATTTTGGACTGCCCCAAGTTAAGGAGGCGATCACGAGAGCGCCCAGACGTAGGCGGCTAGACAGATAGATACGTAGATAGAAACGCTTAAAGTGCCTGTAGTTTGCCAAGAAATGTTTCGGATGCATTTAACATGTAGCGTGTTGATGTCACATCCCCCCCCTCTCCACACACCCTCTCCCGATCCTCCCTGCAATTGCACCAGCTCTGCACTTGGTTACACAGCGTTTGCCTCGCGTACATCACAGGACAGAGCTTGCATAGGGTGCAATTGCTCTGGCACTTGCCAGGTATTATGTACCTTGCCCACATAAAAGCGTACGCCTGTTCACATCAACACCTGCCCTTCTAGGTGTGCCGTGGCGCAGAGAACTAAAAGAAAGGTAGTGGGCTCACTGGCGTCTGAACGCATTACACCACCAATGTCTCCTTGGGCACTAAGGAATACACCAGGGAGGGAACACGAACACCGATGCGCGAGTCAAGGAATAATGTCGCCTTCAGATTTTTTATCATATAATTATTACGCTTGCTGCTTGGTACCGCCACAGTGGGCTACCACATATTAAGGTGGAAGTACTAGAATTATTTCCACAGCAATAGATAACTTACGCAACATGGCATGACTGTTATTTCTGCATTGCTAGAGGTGGTGCACATCAGGAGACTAAAATTCCTGCCTGGTGGTAAGTGCATATTACCGTTTATCAGATCGTTATGCCGTATTCCAGGCAGGCACGCATTAATGAAGGTCTATTGTATGTCTAACTCAGAGGAGATCGTTCAATAATATAGTAAGCTGAATAATCAAGGAAACAAAATATTCTTGTCTGATGTTCATACAGAAGCTCCACACACTTAGCACTGGCTCTTAAGATTGTAAAATGAGATAATTTACCTGCTCGTTACTCTAAGGTGGCATTGAAAGCATAAAAGTTCACTTATTGTTAGGCGTGCACATATAGTGATTTTTGAGTATGAATGAAATACTATTTGTAGTGAGTCAAATACTTCTTTAATATTGGACAGTAATTCTAACAATTGATATCAAACTATGTTCTAGTCTACATTAGAACCAAGAATGGTGAGAATAAGAAACAACAAATGAGTAGCTTCTTTGCATGCCTAGAACTCTTCAGAGAGTGCAAATGATGGTATGTCTCCTCAAACAGTGCAGTCTGGTGTGCTACTATACAAGCTCTCTGTCACTATGCCTACACCATGCCTTACTTTGCAGCCACATTTGTGTTTATTTGAGTATATTGAGTTTATTTGACATTTTAAAATACATATCTGCATAACATAAAAATAAGTATTCTTATTGATGAACAGAGGCTATTAGATTCAAAAACCGAATCAAAAAGAATGCGGCCATTCGATTCAAAATTCGAAATTTTCTAAATATTAGCACACACCTCTACTATTCATTTGTTATCCTTGCCTCATGGCCAGCATTTATCAATCCAGGAGAATGGATACGCGCTTTCATGCTAATGCATTCATGATTTGAATATGCTGCATCAGTTTGGGACCTGAGCTGCGAAAACTTAGAGTCACTAGAGAAAAATTCTAAACTCAGCAGACGTTATTATGAGTAATTATGACAAATGTCAGATAAGTATTAGAAAATCGAGCCTCAAACTGCCATTACTAACAAACCGTTGTAAAATTGACCAAGTAAATGTCACGAGGGCACTCTATAAAACGAAAACAGCGAGCATAATATTAAAGAAAAGCTATGCAAGTACCATGTGTGTGTAACTAGATTGAACGAGTACTGACATGAAAATTTTGTATCTTGCTTTTTTTCTACGGCAATAAGCTAATGACCCAATTATCACAGATTGCGGGCGCCTTAATCATTCAGAAAATTTTTTTCAGCGCGTGTATCACAGTTTCGGTTTCAGGGAGCTACAGAGGGGAGCCGGACCACGAGGCATGAGCGAATATTTGAGCCCTTTGAATATTCAAACGAATATTACAGTATTAAAATTTGCTTCGACACGAATTTAAATTAGTCAAAATTTCGAAGCATTCGAAATGAACGAACAGGCGTACATTAAAACCACATGTAACCCACCTGTAAAGGTTGTTTCACTGCAGCCTCGGAGTGCTATGCCATGAAAAGACCTATCCAGAAAAAATCCACACTGTCGCGAAGCCCTACTTCAAAGTTAAATAACATACCCTAGCATAGCATCGATTAATCATTTTATAAGTTTAAAAGCTTGTTATACGGGTTTATATGCTCTAAGTATAATATATTTTAAAACGTAAAGTATTTTACCAAATATCAATAGCAATATCCTACTGAAATTCAAATCCTACTACTATTCAAAGTTGCGTCCAATCCACTTGAAACCAAAAAGAATGAAATTCGCACATGCCTTGCTCTATTTTTTCAAAAATTTTGTGCAGCTTACTTGAGTCATGACAAATATGCCGATATATATATATATATATATATATATATATATATATATATATATATATATATATATATATATATATACACACGCACACACATATTTCAAGGTAAACTGGAGTGCGCAAAAAAAAAAAAAAAGACAGACACAGAAAGAACGAACAGGGAAAGGTGCAAACTTATATATATCCTCGCGAGACCCGAGAATTTTTTCATATTAATCAAGAAAACGTTTACTAGCGGGATACAAAAGGTCTCGGCTCTTCACAAAACTGCTTTAAGCAGTTTCATGCTATGTATGAAAAAGTTCCGTGAAGCAGTGATATAAAGAAATTAGAAACGCTGCTTTGATAATAGAGGTATCCTTTTAAAAGAAAATTTGCATCAGTATAACATTTACGCACACTGTAGGGCACATACGGCGAAAAGAACAAAAAAATAACGCACTTTGTAGCTATCTCAACAACGAACCTGGATGCAAGCAAGCGCCACAAACGCGCGTGCCAATGCGCGCTGGCACGCGCTCGCACCGCCATACCGGCAGCACTCAGTCCCGGTGTGCAATACATTGCACACAAAACAATTCACCGAAGTCAGAGAAGTTACGCGCTTGCCTCCACAGCAACTCTGCTCAAAATGATCTGTGCACACTCCTGAATCATTCTGCTACAAAACCAAGAACATTAAGGAAAGCGGTAAATAAATAGGGGCAACTTAATTGGCCGCGTTGAGTAAAACGTGCTCGACGGAATGAACGCCATCTTTGAACGTGCCCGCCAGGCTCGTCGCTCTTTCGATTTCTTTGATTCTCGGCCAGATGGTAGCACACGGCTTTGCGATACATTGTACAAGAGGGCTTTGCAAATGCAGCAGTTGCAGCGCGGCGCTGGCGCTAAGAATGAGTATGCAATATATTGCACGCTGGAACTCACGAGGATATATATATATATATATATATATATATATATATATATATATATATATATATATATATATAGACACACACTCACGCACACTATCACAATTACTCAATTCGGGCTTGCAATTAAGGCTCTCACGATGTGACTATTGGCAAGAGCATATCCAGCCAATGGTCAAGAGAACTTCCACGCTTTAAAGTGCTCATTGAAGTAGCTTTAAAAAAAGCATGATGTGTAAAACCATATTAATTAACCTGTTTGCCTCCCGTAAGTAAGTTCAGCCAGTCCACACATTTCATGTTCCCATTTCTCCTATCAAAGACTATATCTGAGCAAGTTCATGCGGGTAGCTCTCTTTTACAGCGAAAGCTGTTGTGAGATCACAACAAGGGTCGTTTCTGCACCGTAGTTGTCCGCCGCCGCCGCCGGTGTCCGTAACCAATATAGCACGAAATAAGAAAAAAACTAAATAAATAAAAAAAACACCTGTGAATGAATGGGAATCGAACCCGGGTCCTCTACGTGGCAGCCCAGCACTCTACCACTGAGCTACGCCACTGCTTGAAACTGCGGTGCAAACTGACCCTAGGCAGGCTTCATATCGGGTAAGGAATCGCGTTAACGTGTGTTGTAAAGCGTTTTAGAGCAGTAAAGTAAGAACCATGCGTCACACAATGCGAATTGCGTAACGAGTAGGTCGTTCAATGTTCCAACCCATTACAAAAGCCTGTGGCATAATTCTTCATCGTCGTCAGCCACAGCATCAACAAAGTGCACATAATTCGTTACAAGAGTGTAGCGGGCACCGCGCTTTTCTGAAGAATGACGAAGAATGGCGTAGTAGACGCTTCCCCACTACACAAAAATTATGATGATTTATAGCGTAGTGGGTACCATGCAAGTGGGCTTGTAGTAGTTGCCCCAAGAGTGTTTAAAAAAGGCTAAAGGCCGCTCTCCCAGCTTTCGCTGTGGCTGTGCTGCGCCTTCTGCGCAGGCCTGGCGGTTTTTTTTCATGCATAGATTGGTGCAACAATACAATTTACCACTAAAATATAGCAAGTAGAATTGGATGCAAGCCACACAAGGAGCTAACCTAGTCCCATAATTAACTATCTATCATCTAAAGAAAATTATTGTTTTGAATGCCTTTCTTTAGCTCACTGTCTCAATTTTATAAAGCAGTGAAAAATCTCAAATTCGAGAATGCTTTTTCAAAATAATTCAAGAAGTAGAGAATCAGAAATACGAACCCAACAGTAGAGCAATGCGCGTTCTAGAGAACATAACTAGTAGCTTTCAGTGATTGTTACACACACTGAAGCGTGTTCTGGTGTTCTTTAACGTGCACTGACATCGCACAGTACACGGTCCTTTCGCATCAGCATTTCGCCTTCACCTAAATGCTTCCGACGCGGCCGCGATCGAACCTGCGACCTTTGGGTCAGCAGCGGAGCACTGTAACCACTGTACCACCGAGGCGGACAGCACATCGTGCATTAATTTTATCATGCAGAGTGTCACCGCAGCACTAGTGGAAAACAGACACGCGACCAGGTCTTTAAAGTGATGAAAAGGGGTCCGTTCGGCTCACTTGCACGTTCGATTCAAATGCATTTGTGACACATTTCTGCGGCGCCGTTCGTTTCAGGCCCAGTTCCTGCACTTTCTGCATTCTTAGATCATCAGTGGCGACTTCGGGCAAATATAACCGCGCTGTGAGAGAAGTCTCTCTGCTAATGAGCAACGAAGGTACCCATGTGAACGGGTCCTCGAGCATATCCAATGACAGTCCGAAGATATTGTTGAAATCTGAAAGTTTTGACCTTACATATTAACCTCATCTACGCCGTTAAAACGCTCTTTTTTGCTTTCCGAGTGCTGGCAATGAGTCGATGGCAATTTTATCTACGGTACACAGCTGCCATTCTGACAAAAGATTGTGGACAACGCCAGCGACGAAAGGCGTGCGAGGCCAAACGCAAAGACCTGCACCACCTTATTAGGGAGTTTTCGAATAGCGTACGCAAAGCTTTGCGTTAGCGTTTGTCGCTACTGCGCGTGCGTCGTACGCTAACCTCTTGTGGGCTCCCGTTAAGTGACGGAAATAGCGGGCGACCGCAAGGACCGCAAAGCTTTGCGTACGCTATTCGAAAACTCCCTATTTTCACGATGGCCTCAGACTCGCTGCAACTGCGCTTCCGAAATGGCGATGCACGAGCCTGGAATGTGCAGTGCAACTCACGAAAAATATGCAATCGAATCGAACAGACCAAAGGAGAAGAAATTTGGAACACCTCCATGGCAGCTTGTTTAGAACATTGTCAAACCTAAGAAATATACAAGTTCCTCTGGTAGATGGAACAACGTAGACCTAAACGCAGCCAAGACATTTCTTGCAACTTCCCAAAGACAATTTCGTGCGGATCCTCTACATGGCAGACAAATAAAAAGATTGCTGTAGCGAGGAGGGTTCCAGCAAACTACTTGGACGAGGATAGAAAAGACAAACGACACACCGCTGGTGTGTCGTTTGTCTTTCTGTCCTCGTCCAAGTAGTTGGCTGGAACCCTCCTCGCTGTGTGTAACCAACGAGCTCAGGCAAGCACAATTCACAATTCTCAAAAAGATTGCTTTATCGAGTTAAGAAGTGAAACACCAAAGCCCTTCAAAAATCAAGTACCTTTCGCAGCGGCCGAAGGGGGTTCCATGCCGTGGAATACAAAAGAACGCCGATCCCTCTGATGACAAGAAACGCGAGCAGGACGTCAGCTGCGTCGGCGCCTCGTAATGGAACGAAACGAAACGACGAAACTAGCGCGTGCGCGCGCGCCGTAGTCTATCACCGGAAGATGATGATGATAGCTGTCGCCGGTGAAATCTTCGACCACCAGGCTCTTTTTGAGAGAGAGAATAAACTTTTATTAGGGAGTGTACAGGAAACCTTCGTCGGGTGGGGTCCTCAGCTGCTGTTGTTCCTGCCGGCGTACGCTGAACCAGAGGAGGCGCTGGCTGAGCAGTGCAGCTCCAAAGAGGAAGGTGTGGGGTTGGGGATGGGAGGAACGCTCCTCGTGGGGCAGAGCATTCCCACGTGGAGTGACACATTGTCGGTACGGATCCACAAAAGGGGCAGTAGGAGGGGTAGAGAGTCGGATGAAATATATTCGAATTGGTCTGCAGTTGAAACTCGAGAGTGATAGCTCGACTGCCTATTTCTATGCTGAATATTTCTCAGGTTAACGCCGACTCCTTGTGCACTCTGAAAAACGGCTCACTTCATAAAACAAATTATATGTGTCATCATGATATGGTGACTAATTAATGATTTCTATTTCGACAAGCGCTATTTTACACTTTGAATTAACCTACAGCGGAGCTTTTCGTATACCGCATGGCGTGACCAGACATGCAACTATATCATTAATTCATTCATTATACTGTTAGCCCTCAAGGGTGGAAGGTACAGGGTGAAGGGTAGAATAAGGTACAAGATATATACAGGGTGTCCCAGCTATCTTTAGCCAAGGTAGGCCAAGGGTTAAAAAATAAAA
Organism: Rhipicephalus appendiculatus; assembly: GCA_030522465.1. NCBI lineage: Eukaryota > Metazoa > Arthropoda > Arachnida > Ixodida > Ixodidae > Rhipicephalus > Rhipicephalus appendiculatus. The sequence continues at coordinate 1,331,304 of JALIZH010032945.1, read as the reverse complement.
TTATTTGAGGCAGGCGAGTGAAGTCAGTTGAATATTGCTTACAGCCATCTTGCGCACTACAGGCAATTTTTTGTTTCGTAATTAACTAATTTGTTAATTATGATTAATTGACTAACTTGATAAATATTGACTTTACGCAAGAAATGAGAGTTGGAAAGTACGAGAGCGTCTTCAGAAATCCCCATTGCATTATTTGCGATAAAGAAAGTTTTACGCGTACCATTTTTTCCGTGCTGCAAGGAAAGCCCTCGAAATACAAAAAATACCATGTGACTAGCGCATTCGCGCGACGCTACCGTGCTGCTCTCAGCCGTAGTTTGAGCGAACAAATTCAGCTGCGACCACGACCGGCCGGCTGCGTTGCAGCGGTAGGCCGATAAGTTGGCGGTGGTTTCTTGGCCCGTTGCCAGCCAGTTGGCGCGCGTGACTGTGCAAGTTGTAGCGAGCACGGGCGAAGAAACCACCGTAAACTTAACGGCCTACGGCTGCAAAGCAGCCGGCGGGTCATTGTCGCAGCTGATTTTGTCCGCTCAAACCACGGCTGAGAGCAGCACGGTCGCGGCGCGCGAATGCGCTAGTCACGTGGTATTTTTTTGTATTTCGCGGGCTTTCTTTGCAGCACGGAAAAAATGGTACGCGTAAAACTTTCTTTATCGCAAATAATGTAATGGGGGTTTCTGAAGACGCTCTCGTACTTTGCAACTCTCATTTCTTGCGTAAAGTCAATACTTATCAGTTTAATAAATTAATCATAATTAACAAATTAGTTAATTACAAAAGAAAAAAATGCCTGAAGTGCGCAAGATGGTTGTCAGCAATATTCAACTGATTTCACTCGCCTGCCTCAAATATAGTATTTTTTAACCCTTGGCTAAAGATAGCTGGGACACCCGGTATACTCATCAAGCAAAATTTGTTACAAAATCCTGATACTTATTTGTAGGGTTTTTATGAACATCATCATGAACCGACCGTCGCTATCTTGTCCATCGCTCCCAGAAAACGTGCGCCGATTTGTCTGGCGTGGGATGCAATAACTCTGATGCGCGGGAGAACGACAGCTAGAAACATGCCCGTAACTAGGGGGGAGTTGATGGGGTTCTGACAACCCCTGAAATATTTTCATGCTTTAACTTCTCTGAAGTATTTAGACGCCTCCAAATCGACCACCAGTTGCCAAAGTTAACCGTTCTACACATGAACAACCCCCGAAAAAAATTCCCGGGTACAGCCTTGGATAGAAAGGAGAGAAAAATATAGAAAGAAAGAGACAAATAGACAGAGAGGGAAACAAAGAAAGACAGCGAGAAATAGACAGAGAAGGAGGAAAGAGAAAGAAAGGGAAGAAACAGAATAAGATAGAAAGACAGAGAGGGAAAGAGACAGAAAGCAACATACATAAAAAACAACTGAAAAAACCGCGAACAAGATAGAAAGAGAGGGAGAAACAAAGAAAGAGAAAAAAGAAAGACAAAGCGAGAAATAGAGGAAGAAAGTGAAGAAAGAGCGAGAAAAGGGGAAAGAAATATATAAAGAGAGAAAGAAAGGAACAGAAATAAACTGAAGAAAAAAAAGAGTAGAAAGAACAGAAGGAGAAAAAGAAAGAGAAACAATTTCGATTCATGAGCGCCGCCATCTTGGGCTGATAAGCGATTGTTTTACCGGTTTTCTATGTCATAATATCAAATGATTATGCTCATGAAACGTTAAATGTACTAAGCGAACGTTTTCATGCGTGCGAGTTCACCGTAGCATTGTTTGTTGATTTGATACGGATACAAAACTGCAACGTTATCAGTCCAAGATGGCGGCGCTTGAGCGCGTCCGGAAAATAGTGCCAATTGCTGCCAGTTTTTCTGATATTCGAAATAATATGCCTCCCATGTACACATGACAGACAGATGCTTTCCCATTTTTTGTGGGGTAATAAAACAGGGTGTTTCAGGAAATATGTCTGAAAATCCTCAAAAATAAGGGAAATGCAATATTTCCTCGCTGCCTTGGTAATTACTGGAGCAGTGCGAATTAGCAAGATTTTGGGTGCGAATTCGAATATTGAAGTGCGAGTGCGAATCGAATATTTCTAGAATACTTCGACGCAAAATTGCAGAAAAAAGAGTTGGAGAGGATTCCTAAGCATGCACTGGCGGGGTGGTGTTTCATATAGCTGTCTTAAGACAGAGGCAATGAAACACCAAGAATAAGGCAACGCAGAGGCCGAATTGTATTTATGTACATGATTTGGGGCAACCAAAGTGTTGCCGACAACACTTTACACGTGAAAGGCAAAGATGCTATTTCCTCAGCCTCTCCTCCTCTTTCAACTTCTGTGGAAGCCCAACTGATGTGGTGGACAAAGGTGTGCTCCCTTCGAGTCCGGAGTTCCATAAGAACATCACTTTTGGATGCTCAAAATCTTCGGCGTCTGATTTTTCGGACTCCCTGCCCAAATTTCAGGTGCAAAACAGCATTAATTGAGCCCCCATTTCTGTTGCATCTATCATCTCTTTGTTGGAACCAGCGTCTTCTTGAGTCAATAAATTTGCGACCATAGCGGAGCCTGAAAGGCAGCTTTGCCGTTATACGAGAATGTGATAAGGTGAAGCATACAGAAAATCCGAAGGGGGTATTTGTCTTTGGGAAGTTCGAATAGTAAAATTCCAGTGCGAATCGAATCAAATAGCAAACACTATACGATAAATATTCAAAATTTCTAATATTCGCACACCCAATTACTTTTTTTTTTTTGTAGTGGCAGACGTCTTTGAAACTTTGAAACTTTATTCATTCCAACATTACATCATTTGAGATGCTGAGGGCCGGGGTCAAAAAGCCTCTTCATGGGCTTGACTAGGACCACGACCTCGTACAAAATGGCAGGGATAGGCAAGCGTACAGCGTAATAAAACAATGTGCGGAGTGAAAAACAACATTCAAATTTCATCAGACAAACAGAAAAATAGCTCAATGAATTTAAACAAAAATAAAATAGGCAAACCGCCACTCCGAGAACCTGAGTGAGATAGCTAGTAATGATATAACAGAAATAAGACAACACTATGTCACTAAATTAGAACTCTAACCTGACTGTAAATGAATACATAAATATATACATATGCACATATGTACACAGATCAAAAAGTAACACAACTCAAACAGAGCGAAAATAAACCGGCAAACAAGCTACCAACTTTAATTCGATAATCACATAAAATTCAATGAAACTGTAAAAACGAAAAACACGAGGTATTACACGACATGTAAGACAAAAAAGTATCTTTAGCAATATTTTCATATTGTTATAGTTGATTCAGATAAAACGGCAAGAGAAAGCGCAGCATCTCTTTGCCGTATTTAGTGCGCGTGCATGGAAGAAACCATGTGTGAACATGACGAGTGTTATAAAAAAGGGTCAGGTGGTTTATTCGAGCAAGTGTGCCCAAAAAGTTATCACTTTTTAATCCTGTATGGTAGCGGTTCATAAGACTTGTGTGGTAGTAATCTGGTAAGGTTAATAGCTTCATTTCATCAAAAAGAGGGGAAGTGTGACTTACATATGGACATCTGCAATGGCACGAACTGCCCTTTTCTGTATTACATGTAATTTGTGAATGTTCGTTAAAGTTGTCGTGCCCCAAACCAGATGACAATAGTTTATGTGTGATAAGAACAATGATTTGTAGATGAGAAGTTTAACTTTTTTAGGAAGCAAGAAACGCACCCTAGACAAAATTCCGGTTATCCGGGATACACTCGAAGACAACTTTTCAATGTGGGCATTCCATGACATATGTTCATTCAAAAATTACACCCAGACATTTAAAACTTGGTACCATCTGAAGTTCCGAGGTGCCTAGCATTAGCGGTGCATGCAAAGGGATTATTTCTAGGCCGAAAGTAAACAGCTTTTGTTTTTGCAGTGTTTAATTTTAAAGAATTAATGCATGTCCAGGAAGCTAACTTTAATAATACCTGGTTCGCGTCATTGATTAGATCTTTATAGCGTTGTGCAGTGAGAAGTAAGGCTGTGTCATCGGCGTATATAACACACTTTACAGATGCGTCAATGTTTACAATATCATTGATATATACGCAGAATAAAATGGGTCTCAGGATACTACCTTGGGGCACACCTGCTGAAATTGCTTGTAAATTGGAGGTGTGATTGTTGATGACCACCATCTGCTGACAACACTTTAAGTATGATTCAATTAATTTTAGAAAGACACCTCGGAAGCCGTAGTGATTGCATTTCTGTAAAAGTGTAACATGATTTATGGTATCGAAAGCCTTTGAGTAATCTATAAAGATACCTAGTGTGTGTAGTTCGCGTTCAAAAGCATCTAATATGAATTCCTTCTGTGCTAGAAGAGCATGCTCGGTTGTGCGGCCTTTCGTGAAACCGAATTGGGATGAAGTGATGATACGGTGCTTATCTAAAAAAGAAACCATACGTTTAACTGAATCAGTTTTTCTAAACCTTTTGAAATCACTGGCAGTATAGATATAGGCCTGTAATTGTTAAGCGAATTCTTATCCCCTCCCTTGTACAACACAATTACTTTCACCACTTATAGATTTTGTGGAAAGATTCCAGTTGAAAATATGAGGTTGAAGATATGTTCCAATAAATCAGCAATGAGATCTAGCACGTGTTTAATTGGGTTTAATCTGGATATCGTACGTGTCACAACATGTGCTGTTTTTTACAGACGACAAAGCGTGAGTGATTTCACTGGCTGCTGTCGGCGGCAAAAACGCGCTCTCAGGGGTACTGTCTGATAAATATGTAGTACAAGCTGGATTGTGCGCTTGTTTTGTTAAGGACACAAAATAATCATTGAACATGTTAGCTAAATCAGCACTGCGAATAGTGTCACCATTCACCACAAGCTCAGTGGCCCTGAAGTTGTTACCGTTACGGCCAAGAAACTCATTTAGTCTTGACCAAACTAGCTCCGATTTGTTCATTACATCATTGTTGAAGGCGCTGTTTAGGTACTTTCGCTTTTCGTGGCGCAGCATACTGTTAACTTTGTTTCTTTGGTGTTTGAAACGTTTTAGCGTGTCTTCATTTTTATTTTTCAAAAAGTGTTCGAATAATTTATCTTTGCGTTTTATTTCCTTGATGCAAGATTTAGTCACCCAAGGTTTCTTAGCTCTGCGCGCAGGCCTCACTTCTTTGTACGGAAAGCATTTTTTGTAAACTTTTGTTATTTTTTCGTGGAAAGCATCATAGGCAAGATCGGGTTCCTGCTCACGAATAATGTCTGACCAATCAGTCAATGATATCTCATTGCGAAATGCAGCCAATGTGTGCTCATTAATATGTTGAATAACTACTGATTGTTTTTGTTGCGACTGTGCATGACACGCTCTTTCGTTTATCACCATAAATATGGGAAGATGGTCACAATGGGTGCGCTCAGTAAGCCAGATAAAGAATTCGTAGCTTCTATGTTAGTGATGAACACGTCGAGTAATGTTGCGTTGTTTTTTTCAATGCGAGTCGGAGTGGTGATAACAAGCCATTGGATTCAATTATATGACAGCTCAAACTGCGACTGCGACAATCTAGCAAGATCGCGATATTCAAATCGCCTGCAAGGACTCGCTTACAACCACTGTCACCAGCCCAACATAAGTATGAATCCAGGAATTCTAGGAAATTTGTCTCATTGCCGCTAGGAGGGCGATATAAAACACCAGAATTGTCACTTTGTACAGTCAGAACTTCATAATCATCAGTGATGCGGGAAAATTCTTGAATCAGAGAACATTTTATGGAATTCCTAGTCATTAACAACACTCCACCACCTATTTTCGTTGAGCAGTTCAAAAAATAAGTTGCATAGCCAGATATCTTCAAAACTTCAGTTTATTCCGGTACCATGTCTCAGTTATCATAAGATTTCAGGTTCAGAACTAAGAGTTGACAAGAGAGCGATTATTCGATCTTCGATCCTTATTACGTGCTGATTGTGCTTTAAAATGAATGAACTTCGTGCTATTTCTATACATCGAGAACAATGCGCCTAATTTATCTAGTGACACATACCGTATTTACTCGCATAATAGACGCACTTTTTTCCAGAAAATCCGGCTCCAAGTTCGGGGTGCGCCTATTACGCGGGGTAAAATTTCCGAAAATTTTATTTCCGACTACAGCATAGACCGCTAATAACGTAAATCATCGAAGTCACGAATATCCGCACTACAGCCGAAACAACCTTCTTCATAGGCTACACTAGCGCAAGAAGTGTTGAGCATGCAGTCTCGCGTTCCGAGAATCGAGGCACGCGATGCGGTGCTCACAAGCTGTCACAAGCATTCAAATTTCCAAATATTAACATCGAAAGACCCGCCTTGCCAACAAAATGATTGCGAAAAAGACGTACGAAAAGAAAGCGCCGTCGCGGAAATTCACCGATTACGTTTCATCACGACCGAAATGTTGTGCTCTGAACGGTACCGATCGTTCGATTTCACGGGCTCGCTCCCCATATCGCAGTCATCGAATCGCGGACCACAATTCGAGTGTTACAAGGTTACAAGCGCCACCCATGCCCCCTTACGTTGATTCCGTACGAAACCGCAACTTTGATCGCCCGCGACCGCCACCGAAAAGCAACCAACGCTGATTAGGCCTAGCCTACGGTTCGGCATCTTGTCGCGGGAAGTTTGTACAAGACGACATGAAGATTGGGCTTCGAAAAGCACCATCAGCGCGCGTGATACGATGTTATGGTTCGCGGCCGGGAAATATGCGGCGACAAAAGTCCGCGAGCTTGTGCAAGTCCGCGTAATGGCAGCAAAGGCGAAAGCTCGCGTCGGAAAGCCGAAAAGCTTTTAAATTTGCGGATGAGGTCAACGAGGTAGCAAACGCGCGACGGCGCTTTTCACAACAGGAAACTCTAAGCGCGATCGCACGTTCCACGCGGAGCGCGCGCGGCCGGCAAGCGGCCGGAGCCACGCCGCGGTGCAAAGGTTACTCCGACGCCCAGGCAACCGCCCTTCTTCCTCACTCGGCGAGCCCGCGCAGTTGGCGCAGCGCTGCCGCGGTCTTTTTGCTTTTCTTTTTCCTCGCTCCAGTTAACGTCAGAGGGCGTCGAATTGCAACCGTGCAAATACGGTACAGAACTACTGATCACGGCTAAGGTCGGGGTGCGCCTATTATGCGCGGAAATAAAAAAAATCTGATTTCTCGCGACCAAACTGGGGGTGCGCCTATTATGCGAGTAAATACGGTAATCGTTGATTGCCATGTTAGTTTGATAACCGCCGTTCGGTTGATGGCTAGTGACTATTCCCTAATAACAGACAGGTCCTGCATGTTGGCGATTGTGAACTCGGCTGTCCTCAGTTTTTCGTGCCTTGATACGACCATTGTCAACCCATAGAAATTTTCAATGTTTTTCCCTCTTCAGGGAGAGCGCTTGTGCAAACAGTCTCTTGTTCTCAGGCGTCAGGTGGTCATTTACGTAAACGCTTGCACTTTCCGACTGAGGAAAGCCGAGTGTCTGGGTTGTTAGGCGAGCTTTACGTGCTTTACGCAGAAATTCTTATTTCTTGTTCCGGGAACAGAATCTAGCGATTATGTTTGTGTCCTTTTTCGCTGGGACATGGTGAACTGCATCAATATCAGCTGGATGTACAGGACATCCGATTACATCGCCCATTTTTTGAAGAATGGTGGTGCAGTCTTCCCCTTTTTTGGAGGGCACACCCTTTATCTCGATGTTGTTAATTCGTGAACACTGTTTCATGTCGGCTATTTTAGCAGTCAGTTGATCATTGGATTTCTGTAGGGACTTGTTTCAGCAGTGACAAGCTCCTGTTTCTTTTTCATTTCTTCGTAGAAAGTGTTCATGACTGACACACTTTCACGAAGCTGCGCGATTTCAGCGCGAAGCTGTTGCACTTCACGCACCATTTCCGCGTTCGAGGGCATCATGCAAAAAATAATAATAATTAAAACAATTGAACTATTGGCAGCAGCGACCCCGGCAACAAAAGAGCAAACCGATGATACAAACAGTGCTCAACTAACCTGCGCAAACGAAGAATGTTGCTTAGTGGATTGGACTTCCAGCCACCGTGACCGCCACTGCCAAAATGCGGTTCGTGGCAAACGATGTCAGACTTATGTAGCGTCTCCGGTAGGTGTCCTGGTGGTCTGCGAAAGCGCAGAAGCTATTTCCAGTTGAATGTCGTGACAAGGTAGTGGCGTTGATTAACTGGTCAGTCCGAACAGACGTGCTGAGGATCCAGAGGGAATCCCAGATAGCCACGATATGTCGATATCAGGTAACCGTCACAGTCGGCACAAGTGAAATACCTGCGCAAACGAAGAATGTTGCTTAGTGGATTACACTTCCAGCCGCCGTGACCGCCACTGTCAAAATGCGCCACTGCCAATAATTACACAGCCATCAATTATGGTGGTAATTATAGAATTTAAATGAACTATTTAAAGGGATACTGAATAAATTTTTTGCCGTCAAGATTTTCAGCCAAATTGAAGGATTGGGTGCTGAAATCGATAGACGCAACCTTCATTTCAGGCAGAAACTAGAGGACAATAACGAACTTAATGCGTTTTTCATGAAATGCCACGTCTGGCGGCCGTGCCATGAACTAGAGGAGGTCATGTTTCGTGACGTCACAACACACTGGAAACAGACAGCCAACAATGCCAACCGTCGTCCGCATCTCTCAATCCGCTCAGCTCCCACTATGGTTCCCAAAACCACAACGAACAGCGCTGGCAGCGAACAATGCTCAGTGCTGGAGCAAAGCACCAGCGCTTTTGTGGAAGGGGGGAGAGTGGGATGAAAGGAGGGGTGGAGAAAAGGAAGAGGAGGACAAGAACACATGCACCCTGCATGCGCCTCGGAGAATGTGTATCACGGCTCACGCTCGTGTGCGGCTAACGTGCGCTGACAATCCACCAAAAATACAGCCAACAGTTCAAAAATATGTGAAATAAACTCTGTGTATTGGAACAGTGGTGTCTTCCAAGTAGACTTTTGATGTTTTCATCAATTTTTTCAAATTTCGTTCAGTATCCCTTTAATTAGAGGAGACAGGCAGTCGGGTCAAATGGGAGAACTGCCACTCTTCCTAAGAAGAGCCCATTGCCGCTTTGATATTTCCACAAAGTGGCTGCTGGTAATTTTAGCAGAGTGCTAAATTCTGACCAATTTCACTGGTGAAACCGAAACGCCGAAGAGCGCAACTGCCGTACTCTTCAAGGTGCTCAGAATGAGCGAGCATCGTAATATCATCGATCTACCTCGCCTCGTGGGAGTTCGGGCGGCGCTGGCAATAATAACATGCATGGCACACACAGAACTAGCACCACTGCAATTGTTGTCGCAAACAGTGATGTCATTCCTGACGTCTGCTAGTTGCACTGATTGGTGCTTTGCTTTCAGTTTTGCTGTCGAATTTCTTAAAAGTTCATCGCTGCACAATAATGACCTGAGGCCACTTTTTGGAATTTTCAAAGTGGCAATTGTAGAAAAGACTTCGATTCTCCCATCTGTTCTGACTAATCAAGAAGTTTGTTATTCTAATTTCTGTAATTATTATGCTGCAATTATTTTTTCTAGTCATCTTAATTAGTCTGGCGCTACATAAGAAGTAATTATAAAGGCAGGGAGCAAATAATATCGTCCTTCTTTTTAGAAATAGTAGAAATAAAAACACTGAATGCCCACCAAAAGGTTTCATTAAAAAATATAATAATGTTTCGGCTTCCACATGAAAGCCTTGTTCAAGTGAACAGGCTTCCGAGTGGAAGCGAAACGTTATATTTTTAACAAAACCTGTCTGGTCAGCGCTCAGTGTTTTTATTTCTACTATGCCATTACATCCCGACCAGACAAAATTCCATCGAATTCTCGAGTTAATTCTTTCTAGAAACACCCTTTCTCTCTCTTTCTCTCTCTCTCTGTTTGTGTGCGTGTGTGTGTGTGTGCACGCGCGTGCGTGTGTGTGTGTGTGTGCGTGCGTGTGTGCGTGTGTTATAGAACTGTCTGTCATGAATATTGTAAATTATTGTGCAGTGACGAACTTTTAAAAAAATTCGCCAGCAAAACCGAAAGCAAAGCACCGATCAGCGCAACTAGCAGACAAGCATGTCAAATGTACAGCAAGAACCAAGAGGTAAGTAAATGTTTCTTAGCTAATAACTGTTGAATCAAACAAAGAACAAATACAGTTGTCTTTTTTATAGCAACAATGATTAATAACCAATTTGACATTATAATTATGAAACAGCACCCAACTATGGTCTGACATGAAAGCCTCATGTACAAAACATAGAAAATGCATTCACATGAACAGATGGGAAATATACTTCTAAGGACACCTGATTATGACCTGCTGCTAAACCAGAGCTGGAAAGCCGAAAAAGAACACTGAATGAATAAGCCAGTTAAAAGTGAGTAGGCTGGCTGCTCTGAGTGCGCTAATGGCTCAGTTAACAAGAAACAGCAGTCTTTTTCATTCAGCAGCGCACTGAACAAGAGCAGCAATTCTTCTCACAGAGAAAGGCAAACCACTAAACCACGGTGCACTAAACTATGTCGAAGCGCTTCTGACAGAGTAAGATGGTTTGGTCAGGAGCAAGCCGGATCTTTTCAGCTGCTGCTCAGAAAGCGCTCACTGAATGAGCAAGCCATCACATTTCAATAGAGGTGCTGTGGTATTGTGGGGTTGGATGCTTTGATGCACCCCTGCACCCCGCTCATCTGAGCCAGTGGTTCACCCGTTTGTCTCTCTCAAGAGAACTGCCGCTCACCTTTACTGAGCCACAGGTTACGAAATTTTCATAAGGAATTGATCAGAATGTCTCATTCTCTCCTGAGTGACCCATAACTACTGCTTACTGAGTACTTACCATGGAGGAAGGAAAAAGCTTGTTTGTTCCAGTCTGGATGCACTTTGCCATCTTTGGCTCCATGTCACAAATCATGAGTGAACATCTGATGGACCTTGGAACATCAACAACAGATCCATAAAAGGAGGGGAATTTTTTCGAGAGGCTCGTTTATATGTTAAACACAACCAAATGAATCGAACAGACAATCAGGCCAGGGAAAGCATAGAGGACGTCAGCCGAGTAATTCAAAGGTTGTGGGTTCAGATCCTACTGATGGAATGAGTAATTTTTTGTACCCTTCAATGAACGAATGAAAAGGAAAAAATCGCCCTTCTTTCATTCATTCATAGCGAGGGCCTCGTCACGGCAGACTTCATGCCTCAAGTTAGCATATAAGGGTTTATTGGTCAACTGCTGCATCGTGTAAAAAATCACGCGCCATGTGACACCTTATGGCAAGAAAAGAGTGTTCCACACTCACTGCCTTGGCTATGAGCGGCGCTGGCTGACACTCCCAGGAATCACATGCACAGAAATACCCAACAAAGAGGATGGGGAAGTACCTACCACCGTAGCACAATTATTAGAGCATCAAACGCACAATTCGAAGGTTGTGGGTTCAGATCCCACCAATGAAACGGGTGACTTTTCATCCAATTCATTTTAATTTATGTGACAATTAGAACCCTACAGTTAAACGCAATTAACGTCCTCTATGCTTTCCCTGGCCTAATTGTCTGCACAACAGATGCCGCCTTCAGATGCCTCATTACCTTGCACACTCAGCGTCATGGCTATGAGCGTTGCCGACTAACACTTCCAGGTATGCACGCACATAATACCACATAAAGTGGACAACGAGATGACCCCCCCCCCAAAGCTCAATTGGTAAGAACATTGGGTGCATAATTCGAAGGTTGCAGGTTTGGTCCCTGCCGGTGGCAAGTTGTCTTTTCCTCCACTTTCTTCACATCTTTATGACAATTACTACAATACACTTACAAGCAGTGCAATTAACGTCCCCTATACGTTCCTTGGCTTTGTTATCGGATGGTTTTCATTAAGGTTGCGTCAAACAAAAGAATCGAGCCCTCAAATTTCTTTTCCTTCATTCATTCACGGAAACACATACTTTCTCCTAGTCTGGAACCTAGCTTTAGGCTGAGGGTATAGGACGATGTGGGAACAATGTTGGGTGTAGACTCTTCAACCTCATTCGCAGGTTGAATTCATGTCCAGTGTGCTTGCATTATACAAGAGGCAAACTTGAGTACACTGTCATGAGCCTCGCACAGCAGGATGGTTCCCTTGGAGCCTCTTGACATGCTCGCTCATTTTGTGCCCTTGGTCACCACGTGACAGGGTTGCGATCCATATCCTGTAGATCTTGTATCATTTGGTAAGGTGTTTCATCCACAGGGTTCATGCTCGTTTACATGACAGAAGTTCAAGGGTTTTCAAGGACTTACAAGGCTATGTGTGTGAATTTTCAAGGACCACATTGTCTGTTAGAAACCCAATTAACACATGTTCAGGGGAGGATGGAGCTTGAAATAACCAGAATTCATCGAAAAAGGGTAATGTCACTGGAGCAGACATCAAAAACATGGCTCCAATGACATTTTCTTTCTAGTTAACTTTCAATCATAGTTTCTTAGAGTTGCATAGATAATCACATTCAGTATCACACAAGATGCAAACTTTTATTCGGATAGGAAAAACCAAGGAACCGTTATTATGCAACGGCTTGTTGCTTTTCCTGAATTTTCACATCAATGTCCACTATCTCCTGCTGCTTGGTCTTGGCAGTCTTCCTAAGGCTGTTTGACTTGATGATGCACATCAGGTAACTAGTTGCCTCTGCCTTTTCTGCATATGAGTCTGCTGTAGCTGTTAATTTCTTAATAGCAGCTCCTAGTTTCTTTTTCATTTTTGTAATCATTTCAACCTCCTCCTCAATGCAACATCTCTTTTTCTGTTTCTCATCCTCCTCCTGCTCCTGCCTTTTCCGTCTTTTCAAAATTGAACAGTGTTGGTTCCTCACAGAAGCTACTGATGTTCTCAATTTTTTTTGTGATGGGCACATTACATATGCCACCTGCTACATTTACGGCATCACAAATAATGCGCTGTGAAATATGCAAGAATGTTTATTAAAAATTAAAAAAAAAGGAAATTCAAGGATTTTCAAGGATTTGCAAAAATTCCAGCATTTTCAAGGCCTTGAAAACAAACTTTTCAAATTCAAGGGCATTCAAGGGTTTCAAGGACCCGCATGAACCCTGCATCCAGGTCACCCACTTAGTAGTGATTTATCCCAAATGGATTTAATTTATCTGTTAAGCGACTTTTGCGTTGGCATCACGGACTTCAAAAGAAGACTAATCAATAACTCCTTATATTGCCTCATGGGATATGCCTTCCCATGTGCCGAGAATAGTCGCGGCCAGCTTCTCGTTGTTGGGTATGTCACCAGGGTCTGTTGTGTGGATGAAGAAAGGCAAAGCACCATATTTGAGAAGATGGGGCCCATTACACATACTCGTTTCCACAGAGCCCTGACAACCTTGAAACAGCTCAAAGACCACAGTGCACTGGAGCCAAGAAAAGAAGGACAGGCCTTCACCTTTGCTAGTAGTCTTTCTCATAGCTCTGCAAAGAAAGAGGAGGGGATTGATTGAGGGCTTGTTTCTTTTGCTAGACAAAACCTAACAAAACCAACAGACAATGAAGCTAAGGAAGGTATAGTGGACATTATTTGTGTTTTAGCTCGACAAGTAGTTGTGGGCAGATGTGATGCTTGTTGCAAGGTACTTATACTCATAAGCCAGAACAATGAAATTACCTTGTATATAGAGCTCCAAGACCACCTGGAGAGCTTTCAGTGGAAAGGCAATTGCAGCATATTTCTGGACATTGAAAGATAAACCAAGTTTGATGCCTTCACCTATATGTTCAGGGAGTCTGGCAGCTTGTCAGGGTTGTAAGACATAAGAACAATGTCATCAATGTAAAATAGTGTCAGCATCTGTTGAGTGTTAGTGATGCCTTCCTCCATGCACCTTAAGTTGAAGTCCACACACCTTTAGACGAAGAGCATGAAGAATGGCGATATCCCTGTCATAGGGCTCTTGACGATTCAATGGGGTCCGAGTTTCACTATACCCCTTGCACATGCACTGATTCCATACAGTCTAACCACCTATCATCGTGACAACCTTTTAAGAGCATGCTCCAATACTCCTTCGGTGATAATGCCCGCACAATATTGGACCAGGTGCCAGAGACGTTTCGTATGTGCCATCCCACCTGTGACTTGAGCTTATCAGTGGTGATGAGCTTTGTGATGAATCACAGACACATCACTTGCATATTCCAAAACCGTGTGTGGGTCATGATAGCAATCTGTCCATGGCAAGGACGATGACCTTGGATATGCCACCGAAACTTCATCCCAGAGTCCCAGCAAGCCTCTTGCATCTCCCATAGTAGCTTGGTGTTCATAGCTTCCACGCAGTTCTGCACTAATGTAGACACTGATTTCTAGGCTTGTATGCACCGGATCCATAAATTGTGAACCTCTGCGTCATCAGCACCATGCAACCCAGTAAGGCTGTGTTGCCAGTGCAGCTGTTTTTGTGATGACGGAGCTACTGCCCCTTCACTGTCCCACCATACTTTTCTCTTTTGCTGCCACGAGCCTCTTGAAAGCCTGTGCTGGTCATCTTTTCAGATGTCTGCAAGCTTATGATGATGTGTATGAGACTGAGGAGACTTGCTGGAGGCTGTGCTTCAAACGATATTTGAAAACAGTGGTGGTCACTACCTATACTCTCCTTTACAGTCTCATCCACAGTCATGTCAATTAGGTGTGGGAGGAGGCCTGGTAATATAACAATTGATCGATAATGAGTTGTTTTGTGTTGCCCAGGTTATTCTGCCCCAGCATTTCTTCAGCCATGTTCACTATGGCGAGCACCATTTTTCTCTGCCCCAGTTTTTCAGTTAAATCTATAGATTTATCAAGCTCCTCAATATGTGCAATGAAATCACTGGCAATGACTGTTGGCAGATTCATGGATGCACTATCATTTCCCATGCAGGCTAATATTTCCAAGTTCTTTTTGTGTGTGCTTCTTAGGCCCTGTTCTATGTTGTACCGACCTATCTGTCTGCTCAGCCACATATGTTCAGTGCAAAGGGGTTTTATCCTGTCCTACTGAGAGTTTCCTGAAAGTACACTGAGAGTCCCACTGAGATAAGGTGAATGCTCCTTTTCATTTACCTCCTTGTCAGTTAAGGGCTACCTATTCGTAATTCTCTTGAGTAGGGCATTCCACCATGTCACATAGGTTGGTTCCAATGAAGCATGCAACTGAAACAATTTCTTTCCATTGTTTTAATCAATTTATCCGTTTAGCCACAGTGGCCCCATTTCAATAGAGATAAGATGTATGAACACCCGTGTAATTTAGATTTAGGTGCATGTTAAATAATTCCAGGGGGTCAAAATAAATCCAGAGTCCTGGATCCACTGCACCGTGCCTCATACTCATGTCGTTGTTCTAACACATAAAACCCCAGAAATTATTGTTATTACTTATAATCAACTTGCCCACCCTGCATGTTCAAGTAAAAAGTATGACTTTCCCATTCTTTGTTGTTGATGTTGTCTCCTTCCATTTTGTATAGAACTGATGTTTTGAGGCAGTTGCCTCAATATAGGCAATGTTGCCTACTGCTTTCCTACTTTGAAGTTCTTTCGGCCTTATTTTAGCCTGTGACCTATCAAAAGTGTAGCAGGTTAAAAACTCTTAAAAACCTGCACTGTTGACCCTTGTTGTAAACTTCGTGGCCAAAAATGCCATGCAACCTGCAGCCTAAACTCTGTCCAAGCTGTGTTGCATATTGGCATTCCATGGCTTCCAGTTCCTGTTAAGAGGGTCTTGTGGGCTCACTGATTCAGAAATTGAATATACTGGTATGAAAAGATGCTTCTTGAATATTTGCTGCGAGGCTTGTAGATGTGAGTGGGAACCCATGGCAAAGTCAGCTTGGGTCTGATTATTGATTATGTCCTTGCAGCCAGCAAAGATCACAACACTGGCCTCTGCAGCGGTCCAGATTGGCTTATTAGAGCTTATTGTTTGGCAAGTCTCCTGCAGGGCTGTACCCTCCTTTGAAAAGAAATGCATGTCTGCTCCATCTGGTTGTGCAAAGCACACAGCACTTCAGCTGGCAGGCATTGCCATCTTTGTACTATAGGTACACTTGTCTGGCTTCGTTCCACAATCTCTCTCTGTACAGCTTACCTTGTGGGGGATGTTGTTCACTTTAGTCTGCTTTGTGGGACTGGTAGGGAAGGTTGTTTTGCTTTCTGCTACATGTTACTTTTCTTGTTAGGCCATACCTTTTCATGGGCCTAGGGGGTGGAAGAAAGAGTACTGGCCTGATGCTTCTTTTATTACAAATTTCATTGATCTCACATATAGTTACTGCTATATTTTCTTTTCCCAGCATTTTTCTGGCCTTCCCTGAGTAAGCAAAAAATTTTCTCATCTTCATTGTCACTAAGTCATTCTTAGCCAACTGTAAGAATCATGGCTAGGAAAATTGCTTCACAAAAGGCAGCACGTCTACCAGTGCCCTACATACTTCATTCTCTCATCATGCAACAAGGTTTTCCTATACTCTCTTCCTGTGTATTGAATTTGCATTACTGCACTTTGTTGCTGCCAGGTGCCATTGAGTCACTGAGGACTCGTGGTAACACCATGAGTATATAACTCCAACAAAACCTATTAATAGCAGAGCTGTTTAACGTCCCCACCGTGTCTGTCGCGTGACAAGAAAACTAACCTGCGCCTAGTGCGTGCAACACAATAACTCAAACCAGTGCGTGCTCTCTTCATTCTCTTCTTCATCTTAAAATTAACTATAAATAAAGACAGTTTGCTTTAGGTGACATACATTCGAGAAATGAGAATAATTATAGTATATTTTTTTTGTATCACCTAGTAAATTGGCAGAATATAAGGCCTGTGGCCAGTGCATCCATTGAGGTTGACCAGATGGATGTACAATGTAGGATTGCAACATTGGCTAATGTGTTCAATGCGTGTGCCTTTTAAAAGGGGCCCTGCAATGCTTTTTCATCTGCACTCTGCAGTGCATGTAGTGCTCAATACTAAGATCAACGCAAAAAGAATGATCTGAATTGGTGCACCGTAACGGCAGTTATTAATCTTTAAACTTCAAAACACCAGCAGATGATGAGATGAGAAAAAACGTTCCCTTTCGCATTTCACTCCCACTGACATCAAAGGCTGGTTCCACTCACCGCGCACCTCTTACAGAGACAGACCAGATGACTTGCCTCGTGGTGGCCATTGTGCAGTGCACCTAACGTCGTTTTGTGAATGTTTTCAAAATTTAATATTTAAAAACAGAAATCCTTTCGTATCGAGGAAGTATAAAGAGTGTTTTATAGTTTTCAGCGCACAATAGTGTGGCCTATCTGGGACCATATGAAAATTACAGGTGACTTGTCGCGTTAAGCCAATCAAAACGAACGGCATATGTCGTCACTCCCAAGTGATGAAACATCACTTCTGATCACAAAAAAAGCCATTGTGTGTCACTCTAGCCCAAAACCATTGTAGTTTCTCCATTGAAATAAGATTATAACAGCATTGCTTCTGGCATTGCCACTCGTGCAACGATATCGGTGCATTCCACAGTTCGAGAAGAAGCGATGAAAACTACATGCATAATTTGTGTAGCAGGGCCCCTATAAGAAAGCAAAAGAGAAGCACAGAACAGATAAATTGAGGAGAAAGGCAAGAAATGAACAGGAACACCGAATGAGAGGACCTTGCTAATTAAGATCATGTTATTTAAGACCATACTAATTAAGACCTTGCTAATTATGACAATGATGATCAAAGTCTTGCTAATGAGGACCTTCCCAATTAATGTTTTAATTAACACCATGTTAATTTGGTACATACTAATTGAGCCCTTGCTAATTAAGACCATGCTAATACAGCCACAAGCTCCACTGGTAGTCCAGCTTTGCCTCACTAGTGCAAGCAGCCCACATTTTTAATGGAAGTTCTTTAAGTTCAGCAATATGTTTTCCTGTTACCTGAAGAATACCATATAACCACCTCATGCACAGGCGACCACATTTTCCTTTACCTTCCACTTTTGCAAAGCAGTAATTTTCATTCCATGAACTGGCCATCCACATGTCAAGACCAGAATAAGAGTTTTAATTGCAGGATCTCTGCTTTGAAAGTACACTCAGGATTAATTTCATTTATGACTGAGAGATTGATTTGTTTGGCAGCCCATGGAATTCTTGAAACTGTGCCTGTACCAAAGCTCAAACTAATTGAGTTTTTTTTTCATTTATATTGCTTTATGGTCCAAGACTAATGTCCATATACTGTATCACCGAAGGAAAAACTAGAACAGAATTACTTTTAAACAGTCTTAAGGCTAACATTTTTATCTTTACTCTTTTTAGAACTATTGTAAGCTGAATTTTGTGCTGAACTATTCTTTGCTGAATACTTGGCTTTGAAATGCCTGATGCTTTGTTTTGTGAGCTTTTCTAAGATGTAAGAACAATTTTCTGACAAAATTTGAACTTCAAAACTGCACCAAGTAATAAGAATATAAATTCACAACCTCCAAATCCTATGCATTTCTATGGGCTGAAAAAAAAAGCTCATGTGTCCAATCAGCTGCTGCATGTCAGTCTGTGTGTGGTGCATGCATGTGCATAACGATTTCGTAGAGAAAGTTGAGGCACTCTTGTTACCATGGGCGTCCGGAGAGGGGTGCAAGGGCTGCCCCCCCACTTGAAATTTAGGATAATATTTTTCTATGCAGTAGCAATAAGCTATACAGCCTGACTAGCATGCTCATTACCCGTATATCCATGTAAAATGACCTTCAGGATTGCTAGCCAACTTTGCACGTTGTACGATCATGACACGGAAATTTGGCTACCTGTGCTAAGTGCCCCACCCCCCCTCCATTTTTTGCCGATGCACCCCCTGGAAAAAATTCTGAGGACGCACTTGCTTGTGACTATTTTTATCGGAAGATACCCAGCTCTGTGCTATGACCAATGCATGAAATAAATTCAAACAAGATCTCTGCTAGCCACTGTCCTGTCACCAACTCACATGTCTCTTATTACCAACTCACCCTATGCTAAGTCTGTTAGCATTATACTATTGAAAATAATGTGATCACACAAAACAGCGAAAAATGGTATTTAAAAAGTTTCTCAATAAAGCACTACTGAGAAAATTATGCAACTAATTGTTTATTTTGGATGGGATAACCAACAGTCAAGAAATAGAGAAGAATGGGAGCTATAACGGTAAGAATGCAACCCATAAAGCGTATACAAGCAGTGATTTTAACTGAACCAACCACACATGAAACTGTGAAACAAAAAATATTTGTCTTGCATATCCATAACTTGCACAATAAAGTAATATTTGCCTCTATCCAAGTCCCCAAAAAATGCACTTAATAAAATATACATGAGCGTTGTAGGTAATAAACATGCTGACATAGTACAATTGACAACACACTGCATGATCTGGCAAACCATTAGGCGCTTCCATAAGGTTGCACTACCAACTGTGACAGACAGCCTAAGGTATAGCTTGAAACAAAGAGAAAGTCATTTATAAACTCAAGTACTATATGTACACATGTGGCCATCATTCAAGCTCATACCTGTGTTACGGTCATAAAAACTGAGGAAGACAGGCAGATTGGGCGAGTTGGTAGGTTTCCATGATAATTATAAAACAGCACTTAAGACACAGGACGGAGGAAAAAATCACACACACACCAGTGGAGGATCCAAGGGGGGGGGGGGGGCGACTGCCCCCCCCCCCCCCCCCAAACCTGTGTCAGCCCCCCCACCCCTCTCCCTTCAGTGCCTGTCGTCCACCTCCTATCACCGATTAGGACAAATGAGTGGGATCACCGTGACAAAGTAAACGGGCTTGTTAATTAGGGGTAACCAGTGAGCTCCCAGGAGGTGGTGCCTCTGGGAATGATGAATACAACGTTTTTGACAGTGAGCATGCACGCTCACTTTAAGCATTTTGCCTAAAAAAGCAACATGTCATTTTTTAATAAACTGAGTTGCAAGTTCAGTGCCGTGTGTGTCAATTCTTCCTCTGTCCCATGTCTTAAGTGCTGCTTTATATTCATCATAGTCATAAAAACATTGCTTGTAAGCAATGCCAATTTTAATGCCTAAAAGTTACAACAGTGGTAACTAGAAAAGAGCACTCCATTCAGAAGGAAACTGATACCTAGTACAAAGAAAGTAGAACAAAGAAAGTCTCAGAGCATTTTACTTGCATTTCTTCTAGGCAGACTTCAAAGCTATTCGATTAGTAGTGACACAGTACCCCTGAATGTCAGCTTGAGCTTGATGTGTTAGCATACATGAACCACCACACGACAACACAGAGGACCATTAACCTTGTCATACTGCTCAAGCCTGCAATGTATCAGTTGGTCTTCAGTGAACACTGCACAGCCTTGGATTCATGCAAACCAAACAGCAGCACATTCCATGACATTCTATACAATGATATTCCAAGGCTGAAGTTGAACTCTGCAAGCCATTTAAAGCTGAGTACTCAGTAAGATGAGGAGCAGTAGGAAGGAACTGCTAGGGTGCCCAGAAAAGCAAGTGAAGAAAATGAGACTAAATAATACTTGGGAAAACGAAAAATAAAAATGGCTGGTGGCAGATCTACTGGCCAACATGGTAGTGCACAGCTAACTTTTGGCAACACAGTCGGTGCATGTCTTGCAAACCCTACAGAGGGGTTGACTGGAATGTGCACAAATAGTTTGCAATACCACATGACCATCATTGATGCTTCATGTGATGGGCAACACGTTCCGTCTCAAACGCTAAAGGTTCTGCACTTGGCAAGCATTTTAAACTGGTCACATTAGAAGGTGAGGCACACAAACGTATGCTGTGCTCTTTAGAAATTGATACTTTACACCTTAACCAGGCAACAGCTACCTAAAATATAAAAAGCAATGTAGCACAAAATTTACATGCCTGCACATTTGCAATGAGACAGTCAAACTAAATTACCTATAAAATCACATCCAACATAAGAGAAATCCCAATTCACTACTAATATTACTGCTTGCCATCGCCCACTTCCGAGGAGCCAATCACTCATTCTATCTGCTTGAGATGACGGCCTTTGCGAAAGTGACGCCCCTACTGCAATCAGTGCCCCTTAAGAAATTTATCTTCTGTTTCATCAAGTCTGCATGTAGTGCAACACATTTTTAAAGTTTCATCACAACACTGGTCAGGACAGCAACAAACTACTTTCAAGAACAGCGAAGGGGCTTATGTTGTTACGCAATTTGGAGAGAAATAAGGAGAGGGGGGAGTAACTCTCAATATGAGAACAGAGGAAGTACTTACATCGAAGCAAATATGGTACATATGTTCACATGTGCTTAAGTTTTACCACATAATGTGGGGCAAAAATACAACACTGAGCTAAAATGACAAGAAATTCATGACTAGGTGCATCCAACAAAGGGTACAATATATTGTCTGCCAATGAATAAGCTTTAGGTGTCAGTAAAATTGGCACAGTATGTATGTATGTATGTAGGTATGTACATATGTGTGTGTTTAGGAACCTCTTTATGGTCATTGTTATGAGTAAGTCTGTATATTATCCATAGTAGTTAAAGATTTTTATGCTGTATAGAAATTAATTGGAAAAACAAAGAAGCCTTGCAGTAACCTTGTGGAAACAAGACTGCCAAGGGACTGCCCAAGCATGTTTAAAACAAGTTTTCTGGAGTGGAAATAGAAATAATCAGAAAGGTTAGCCACAGACTAAAGTGAAAATACCACTAATAAAGAAGTCAATTTTCTGTCCCAATGATTCTGTTACACTAAGAGTTTACTGTATATGGGACAAAAAACATGGCTAAATTGTGCTCGGCCATGGAGGAAGGAAAGCTTAGGAGAGGTCATTATGTTCCATTTTCGAAGCCAGATGTGAGAGCTCCTGCTCACCAGCTTGGTCACACTTCAACTCATTCAAGTCAAGAAGACAATCTCATTTTGTGCCAGGCCACGGCCAATGTAGTCATTCTTTACTTGGAATTATAGTCTTCCAGCGCTGAGGGATGCAAAATCACAGTGCCAAAGGGGAACAGTGAAGTTGCAGCACCAAGCTTTTTCGAAGAAGCTGTCGTGGTCTTTTAAAACAATTGCTCACAAAGACATGATGCTGAACGACCTAAGCGCACAACCGTGATGATCAAGTTCAGTGTAGGCCTCCAAAGCCCTACATCATCTGCCAAATGCAAGGACTGTATAAAAATATTGATTTGCAACTCTACCCAGTGGGCACTCTCAACAATACAGTTATGTGGGTGGTGGTACAGATGACGCAGGAGACGACAGTGTGACCAAGAAATCCCAGTTGCCCTTGCGAAAGCAAATACCACACTTTTTGTTATACAGCTTGGACAGCGAGAGCCTCTCCTAAGCTTTCCTTCCTCCATGTGCTTGTCCATATCTTAGAAAAAATCTGCCACTTCAGAAATTCCACAGTACACTTTCGTTAAGTAGAACGAATCCACTCCGTCAGTATCAACACTCACTTAAAACAACACGTCCACAAAATATGTTTACTAAGAACACGCAACTTTCCCAATTGGCCTTCCCAACTCTATATATTATAATGGAATGTTAGGGACTGAATACTGGAATGTTAGGGACTGAATACACCACGAAAATATTTACTGACCCAATTACATTACCAAATTTACATACGTCTAGGTGTAAGTTTTTTTAGTACCAATACACCTTACAAAAGCATTAAATTTACGCTAACAAGCACCGACGAACAACCTGGTCAAAAACAACAACCAGGAAGTGGATGGATTTTTTATTACATAGATGGCAGTTTACTCAAACCATTATTTTAAAACGTCACTACTCTGCTGATGACGAACTTCATAGATGACATTTCAAGACAACTAGCACCCCATTTCCTCAATTGTCACCATTCCTAATCCTTAATGCTAAAGTGATAACGTATACACCTTCCTTCTGGGCAGCAACTCGAAAAACACTGCTGCCTAGTGGCTGTTACCATAATGCTTCTTACAATTACCTAGAGAGAAAACTGGCGCTGTATGCTGTTTTATGCATGAGAATGCCGGAATATGGTGACATCAGATTGGCATAGTTCTCAAAGAGCCAGAATACCTAAAGCAGCATTCCATCTGTAACAGTGGGTCATGTTGCAATAAAACTTGTATGTAAAAAGCAGTTCCTTCTTCTTTAGTATTACACAAGAACATGATTTATTTACTTATAAAAATTTCTGCTTGGATGCACAGTTATATAAAGTGCAAAGGGTATCGGAGCTGTACAAACTCAGGGGCAGACGACAATGTCTTCGCTCACTCTGTGACAGTTTGGTGTCTGTTCCGTATATATTTTTTTTCCAACCCATTATTATGCATATCATGTGAGAAAACTGTTGACGAATGCAATATAAAAGAATAAAAGCCTGCTACAAAAGTTTTCTTCGAAGAAAGCTTTATTTGTGCATCCATTTTATAAGTCAAGCCTCACTAAACATCAGCCAGCATGAGAATCGCAAACACATTACACCGTCATTCACATGTCAGCCCAGCGCCCATTAGAAATCTTGCATAGACGGTAGCGCCAGACTTCTCTCTAAAAAGCATTTCAATAGACACCATGGCTACTACTATACAGGCTGCTTTGAAAGCATACGACAGAATGCATCAGCGTAGTGCTTGAGTTCAACTACTTGAAGCGACAGATAATACTTGCATAAAAAAATCTAACTACCTAGTTGGCTAATTAACCTAAATTACCTATTTGCTTTCTTATTTAATTACATGATAGCACGTACTGCTGTTTGAGAATTGTAGCTGGTGAGTTGGCAAGGCATATCTACTTGGAGCAAATTTTTAGCATCGTGTGGGTTTTAATAAGCGCCATCAAGGGTGTAGTGAAAATTCAGTGTTCCACTTACTTTTTCACAGAGTACTGTTTTGTGACACGCTGTGGTAGCCTGGTGGCTAACATGTTTTACTGCTAAGCTGAATAAGGCGGATTCACTTCCTGGCCACAGTGGCAGTGTTTCTATGAAAGTGAAGAGCTAAAAAACACCCGTGTACTTAGATTTAGGCACCTGTCAAAGAACCCTGGCTGGTCAAAATTGTTCCAGAGTTCCCTACAGTGGGATGCTTCATCGTTGTATCATGGTGTTGACATGTAAAATCCCAGAATTTAATTTAACATAAAAACACAAGCCAGCGTCCCTACCTGAGCAAGCGCCCCCTTCCCCTTTTCGGGAAATTTGAAATATGTGCCAATGACCGAGCAACCATCCCCCCCTCCCATAATTTCTTTTCAACATGTTCTTCGCTACAGAATCCTGGAGCAGTGGTTCCTAGGAACCCAAGTCCTGAGAGTCTGTAGATACCTGCACGATTTCTAAGTACTTTTACAGTGTGGTACCTCGGGGTTGCATTCTGAGAGGTCACAAATTGCTTGTACATTTGAAGAACGTCTTTCCCCCCTTGTCATAACACATGAAATTTCATATGAGGATTCCCTCGAGTTCAGTAAAAGCAGTGAATGCATGCATATTAAATAAAGCATTTCATTAGAACCAGAGGTGTGCATTCTGGTCAGAAGCTCTTCCACTGCAATCTTGAATTTTGGTCCGCTATCAAGCAAAGGCCCCCCCCTCTAAATCTCGACCGATTATCTTTTGTCGCCGGGGGAGGGAGGGGGGGGGGGCACTTGCTCGGGACTTAATGGTAAATATACAGTTTTATGCAGTGGAATGATAATTTATTTTGTTGCATGCTATGAGAATGAGTATGCTGGAAGTAGCATCATCATGAAAATTTGTTTCATGTGGATAAATTTTGAGAACCTTTTGGCAGCAATTTCTAACATGCTGGTTTAACTAGAACACAACTTTGGACAGGACAGTAAAGTTGATGCAGAAAGATATTGCAAGACTGTCCCGCATAAAGCTGTACGCTTGTCAAAACAGCAAGTACTACGCAAAACTAGCCCAGCAACATGTTCTATTAATTTGTAACTTAAAAAATCTGCCACAAACTAAATATTTTAAAAAGTTCATCAGTAATTTTTGTAACTAGCCAATAATGCACTTCAGTTTCTTATGCAAGTAATGTTCACCACTTCAAGTAAACGAACTGAAGGACTATATGATATATGAAAAAAAAAAAACATTCACTACCTCGCGGGCTGCCATTTTCATTCTAGGTGTATTTTTTAAGTGTACGTCATTATGACCTCTCTGATGACTCACTATCAGCTGCTAATTGCACAATATTAGTGATCTGGTAAGTTTTTAAAGTACATGTGCACCTAAATTTACAAACAAAAGATTCATACATGACCGTGGAACATTGTGCTTACTTGTGAGCCATTCAATGTAAGAGCAATAATTGATAGAATGAAGTGCAAGAATGGAGGCCTTTGAAGTTACAGTGAACATCTCTTTGTTTGCCTGTACTTTGATATTTCTCAGCTCAGCAATTTAACACTCTTCTTCACCAGTCTTTATAGTTGTTTTTGTACTTATTTCTGTGGTTTGCAAAGAGATCTGCAGTAAAACTGATGGCATAAATAGGTTACTGCAGCATCTTTCAAAGGCAGTATGCTTCACAAGACCCATCTCAATTCCAGAGTAAACTGAATCACTGCACTAAAAAGCAATGCAAGGAGTACTACCCAATGGGAGAGCATCCCATTTTTTTAAATCACAGCTGTCATTAGGGCATGTACACAAACGTAATGCAAACACAGTTACAATGAGAGTCCGTCTGTTTGATGGTGGAATGCTTTTCAATGGAACAAATTTTTACAAGTGCTATTGAAGTACTGAACTGGTTCTTGTACTCAAATTACTGATGTGCACAATGTTTGCAACAATTAACATAGAGCTAAAGATTTTAGTGTCTTATAGTGTATCAGCACTGCAAAAAAAAGATGTTTTACACAGTTTTACAGTGTGCATGCAAATAATGTTATTGCTGTTTTCAAGCACTACAGAAATACAGCAATACCAACTGGACGATGCAAAAACTACCTTATGTAAAATTTTGAGGACTGTGTAACTAGTTCAAGATTGAAATTTATCTGTAGTCGTGCTTGCGATGCCTTGGACATATACAAACAAACCAAGCCTTAAGTACAATTAAATTTTCTTTGAACATCAGGTTGTGGATTATTTAAAGCAAAAAAATTAAAGAACGGCTAAGCCCTATTTCTAGTTGGTTTCTTTCGCTTGAGCAGATAG
Organism: Rhipicephalus appendiculatus; assembly: GCA_030522465.1. Lineage (NCBI taxonomy): Eukaryota > Metazoa > Arthropoda > Arachnida > Ixodida > Ixodidae > Rhipicephalus > Rhipicephalus appendiculatus. The sequence continues at coordinate 1,304,988 of JALIZH010032945.1, read as the reverse complement.
TAGTTGACATATGAGCACTGCCGTTCTGTTACAAATGGCACATAAAAGGTTCTTGCATAAATTGGAGATCGCTTGCTATCTAAAAACTTGACAGAGGTGACAACCTCCCAGTCTGGACTGGACGAGTAGTCAGGCTCACGATCAGTCACATCATGACCATCTGTGTCAACAAGGTAGTCACACAGGCTTGGACTTATGTAGCGAGATCGTTCTTCCTTATTGGCATCATTCATATCCGTTGGTATGATGCGTGTTGCATTAGCACTAGGTGCATAGGGCTTAGGAAGCTGCCCTCGAAATTCTGACTCAATGAAGGAGAGTTCCCAGTTTTGAGGCAGAAAGAAAGATGAGGGAAATCGGTACCACTCTTTCCCCACACAAAGTGTTGATGGTGGAATGTCAACCTGGCCGTCATGGCTGTCAGCACCAATGCTTGCAAGTGGCCCAAGCTCCATATATATCTCCATGGGTGCTCTGCAATGAGTATAAGATTACACAAAATTAGGAAACAGTTTTAAACCACTGCTCAAAAATAGTTCAAAAGTTTGCATTCTGTAGCCCATAGAAAAACTCACGGTGGCTTCACATCACTTTTTCACAATGTTACACAATGCCTCACACACGAATAAGCAACGCCTGAAGAATCTCCTACCATAAGAGTAAGCAAAGTAAAATGCAAAAAAAATTTTTGGGAAGCTTTCCATCCTTTAGTTTCATTCAAGATGACAGAGTGCTGCATTTTCATTTCTAATGAAGGGCGCACAGATTAGTAAAGGCATCTGCGTAGTACATAGTAGATGGTTGCTAGCATGTGCACTCAAACATAATCATGATGAGGTTAACTGGGGCTCCTCGCAGTTTTTTCAGTACTTGCTTTCTGTTTTCATGACTCCGCAGAGTGAGTGTGACTAAAGCCGTTAACTAGCCCTCACTGGTTATGACCATTTAAAAAATTGTTGATATGGACAAGATCGCAAGATGGCAGACGCTCAATAAAGCTGAAAGTCCAAGCTAGCTTGCTAGCTTCAGACCACTACAGTCTACATGCTGATGTGTACTATTTTGTCCAAGTTGTGTTGACAAGGCCAAAACTTTTTATCCCACTATATTCTACATATCTCCATGTACCATTCCTTTCTAGACAGTCTACATAAAAGTTCAATAACACCTGTAGGGCCCCTTTGAGGTGTTCAAAATTGTTCAGCACTTAGCAATGACACTGATACACATCCTGACATGTGAACTTGCACTTGAAAGCTATTTTTAAATGCAACAAATGAGGCTAACCTTTTATTATTTGAAACAAGTCTTATAAATGAAAAAAAAGCTGGAGAGGTTCATGACTTGTATGACATGATAAGAGGTTTTATGGCCCATATAAATTACTGCTTTACACCTGTTGCCATGGGTATCTCTTCTTATATATATATATATATATATATATATATATATATATATATATATATATATATATATATATATATATATATATATATATATATATATATATATATATATATATATATATAAGGCAGTTGCAAGATTGCAATTGAAAGATTGTAGGTAATTTTCGTGCACTTCGATTCATTACAATATAAATCACAATTAGTACACTACAGTTGAGACAACAATTAATATTATCTATCATTATCTATACTTTCCCGGGCCTAAGTCTAACATAATGCAACCTGTCACAAGAGTGTTCGTTCCTTTAATCTTTCCAGACGACTGCATAATTGTAGCCAGGACAACATATATCATTTGACTACATTGCTAATTAAATGTTTCACATTTACGATATTTTGCACCGAACATGAAAACAAGGGTCAGATGTATGGTTCTCAAGAACAAGTATATGTGCATGCAATCCATTCTTCTCATGCACCTGTTCCTTTCAGCAACACAAGAAAGTGAGGCGATGCAAAACAAAGATGCATACCTATAATTTTGCCTTATAAGGTCTACCATTATATGACATCAGAAATCTTGGCTCTAAAGTGCCGACTAGGAAGTGCCCTACTGCTAGAATTTTAAAATCAGTTTATTATTAGATGAAACTGAATATTGCATTGTCATGCTGCTAGGAAATTAGCTTTGCTGCTGCCTTACAACCCAATCACGTGGGGAACTTTTGGTTTAGCCCGATCAACATCGAAATTCTTGGTTGCAATTAGTTCCTGAGCGTGATCTCTGGAAGGAGCTTCACCAAAATCAGACTGGCTTGCGACCAAAAGCATCTCGTGTGAATGGGGCAAACGAGGCTATCTTTTGACTAGTGCCTAAAAGTGGCATTCTTTCAATGATTTCTACATGCCACAAGTGTAGCAGTAGTATAGAATTTATGGAATTTACATATTCTCTATGTGCTCTGTTTACACAAGGCAAGGGAAGAGTTGTGACATTGCTGGTGCATCATTTCACAGCTTGTATTGATGCCTGAACACTAGAAAGCCCTGGTCATGTTTGTATTTCTTTTTTAAAAGACTCGCAAGAACTCCTCTACATCCACCTAAATGAAACATGTATTGCCGCACAGCGTGTACATATTTTTTTATGCCTTCGCACTGCATTCACGTAAACAATGCTTAAGAAAGCGAATGCTTGCAGAATTTGGGTTTGGGCCCCACTGACGGAAAGTTTTTTTTTTTTTGTACATTTTAATTCTTCTCAATTTATGTCATAATTACTACACCGCAGTTAAAAGCAACAAATAATGTCCCCTATGCTTTCCTTGGCCTAATTGTCTGTTGGAGTCATTTGATTGTGTCTTTGTCTAACAAAGAAACGAGCCGAGCCTCTTGAACAATGCTCCTTCTTTTGCACAATACATGGTCCTTTAAAACTATAGCGCTGCTATCAGCGGAATGTTCGAGTCCTTCTAATGTGTGTTAATTTGAGTGGAAAACATTTTTAAGGAAAATGCAAACTTAACAGCATATTGCACAATGCAGAATTTGTTACTATTAAAAATCTAGATGTTCTACTGCTATTTGAAGGAAAAACATAATGTCTAAGAACATTCGCCAAGTGCGCACACTGAGTGGATGATGCACATAAATCATCCAAAAGATAACTGCTTGGGCCGAGTCGAACCTGAAATTTCGATAGAGGGCCACCGTCCTGGAAACAGACAGCAGCGTGGTAGCAGTCAGAAATATGAGCCAGAGGTGCTGGGCCAGTACAGATGTGACGCGGCGTGCAATGCCCGTCAGTGCGCGCGAATAGTGGCTGGCCAAAGACTCGAGCACACTGACACAGATAGCGGCACACAGGCAGATGAGTGGGTACACGGGAAACAGGAAGCGCTCCTCCTTGTGTGCTTGGCTGAAGAAAATCGTGCACCAAAGGTACAGTGGCGCCAACCCCAGCAGGAAATCCTGTTGTGAAACACCCTGTCTCGTCAACTTGGGCCGCATCAACACTGCCGGACCCGAGGCCAGAGCAGCGGCAAAGGCGATGTTGAAGTTGAGCAGTCCGTTCTTGAAGTAGAAGGACCATGGCTCGACACCGTACAAGTTGGCGCCGTGCTTGCTGAACACGTTGTACATGACAATGTTGAGTGGCGCCAGCACAGTGCGGCCGAAGTAGTGCGTGTCAATGGTCATCAGCACAGGCAGAATGAAGGCGAGCGAACTCACGCAGGAAACCAAAAACGGTTGAAGCTTGCGCTTGACGAAAGCTATGTCGTAAGCAGCCGGCAAGCTAAGCGCTGCCGAAAATGGCCATCCCAGTAGAGCGCCTACGGCAGTGGCGAACACTGTCACACGGTGGTCGCCAAGGAACCATCCTCCAAACGCAACCATCGTGCAATACATGGAAAATGAGCTTGGTAGGTACGCGGTACAGGAGACAAACATGCCGGTGCTAAATAGAAGCAGGACTAGCGTCGAGCGCGCAACTACAGGTCCGAAACGCTTGAGCACACCTTTATAGAAATAGACTTCGCAAAGGGCACAGACAAATCCCAAGATGCAGCGCATGAAGTAAAACACGAGAACTCTGTTTGACTGAAGCAGGTTACTGTAGACAAGGCCCGGAAGCGCGTGGATCCACAGGTACGCATACGATCGGATAGCGTACTGAGGAGAGTATTCCCAGGTTTGGAGACCCTTGCCATACATCAGGTAGTGCGTAGGCTCCCAATAGTTGAAGGTCTCATCACAATCAGCAATGTTGTTCCACACTGCTGCACACAGTCGAGCGGACAGAATTGCTTTGAAAGCAGTGTAGGGGAGAGGCGCCCATGGTCCAAGTTCATCATCATTTGCGGTTGGCGGCCTGGGCTTGGCTGCCAGCTGAAGCTTTCTGGGGTGGTCTCTCGGTTCTTTGCGACGCTGCCGCACCATCGTGAGAATCGATGACTGCGAGCTTTCTCGGCTCGCTTACACCAGTTCACAAGACGACAACATCGCGTTGGCACTCAACGAGCAGACGTCGAAGATGGCGATGTCAATGCTGCCATAGAGAATACTTCGCGCTGAACTAAGGCTACAAAAATATATTGACTATCTTAAATTTATTTAGTAAAGCGTTAGAAATGAATGTTCAAGCTCTGTAAATATGTTTAAAACTCTTGTTTCTCAAGGTCAAATTGTTTGTATGTTTACATTCGTTGTTGCCATGCGCCTTGGTTGTTTACAAATCGTTTACAATAGTGTCACATTCCCAAAACTTAAAACCGCAATCAAGTCAAATACCCGCATTCCAGATGAAAAAAAAAGCGCTCACTGCCATTTTGCCTTTTTAAGCATAATTATAGTACGGAGAAGAAATGAAGAAGTCGATGAAGTTGTCGTCTGTGCAGCCAATGGTGACGAGAGTAGTGGCATATTTTCCGTTCGTACTGCTGCTGCTGTTGCGACGCTTGCCAAGTGAAAGCAGCGGACAACGGCCTGCCGCTTTATTTCAGGATAGCCCAGGTGTTGTTTGCTCGCGGGGGTCAAGTTTGTTTGCTTACCGCAGTTGCTGGCGCTTTGTCGGTTGCCAGGAGCACTGGGTGACATAGTTTCAGTACGACAGCGCAGTTGACCCGAAACAAGACGCCATTGTTGTAATCCAGATGAAAACAGTGATCAGCTGTCGTCCAGAAGTAATGATCGCTGGCCTTAGGTCGAAATTTCAGAGTTTTGGCCTCACGACTAGTTCTGGAAGTTCCAAGAGCCTGAAGAAGAGTAAAAAGAATAGAGGAGCAGCCTAGAAGACTCGCGGAAACCATTTTCGCATAGGCTTGGTTTCGTGTCGAACGTTCGAACTTTGTGACGCGACCGCTCTTGTGTTTCAGACTTTTGACTGTGCACTTGCGAACTCAGTAGGACAATGAAGCTTTTGGAAAGCAGCCGCTTCGAGGCCATCAACTCGGCGTTGTGCTTCGAGACTGGCGATTGCAAGATTGTTGGCAGGTATGTGGAGAGCTCGTGCTGGAACATCACCTAAAATGCCCCGTTAAGAGAGATTAATGTAGAAGAATGTGTTTCACGTGCGAGGCACGGCGTTATTTTTGCCGGAACGCTGACTTAACGGCGACTACTATATTCAAGTGACGGGTTGTGGTCTTTCCGTGCGATAGGAATATGGCTGCACACAAACGTTGGGCCAAACTGCCCGACGTCAGCGAAAATTGGCACAAATAATGGCCCTGCATCCAAACAAAACATTTATTTAGTATTGGTGATTATGGCTGTACAAGTTGAGGCACGGGAAGTGCTCGTCTCATGTAGTTGCCAATACTGGCGTGCAAGTTGCTACGGCGCTGCAGTTTATTATTTCTTAGGAGCCTTTTCGCTGGCTTTGTCATGTTTTTCCATCCTTTCTCATTGACTGCCATTTGGTATGGCCTAGTGTCTCCAGCATGCATAATAAAGCGCGTTGCCGATGCCACCTCTAAGCCACAAACAAAGATGGTCAGTACAGAACACATAATGCAGGAAGGAAAAGAAATATTCCGCCCATTTACCTGCTTTGTAAAGGAATCTTCAGTTTTCTGTTCTTGCTTGCAGATGCCAACTGCCCAGAACCCACACGAATGCTATGAAAAACACAACCCCTGTTTCACAACTCCTGTTTATGGATTTTTTTCATCGCAAGCATCCATCTTCCCCTTCCTGCCGTTTTTTTGGATTTACACGAATGCTATGACACCCGACTTCAATAGTATGAACCATGAATAAGGCACAAATCTAATTGTCACTTCACAGAAACCTAGCAGCGTCAAAATTCTCATTCAGCAGCTATTTCTTGCACTTTGTGCTGAACATGTCTTTAGAGGACATGTATAGCAAATAATCGCACCAGTAAAAGGCGCTATTAATTATATTAATGTTTTTTGTGATGACATAGCCATAGAACACACTGTCCAGGACAATAAAGCATCATCATAATTATTCATCAGTGCAAGTAATTATGAGCCGCTTGGCAGTGCTTGCAAAGTAAATTTCACTACCAATATTGTTCTATTACTGGCTATAGTGAGTGTTTACAGGACCTTCATTTGTCGACAAATATAAAATACTGGCCAGAGAAAGTGTGCTGCCACACTTTCAGAAATCGATGCCCTGAAACTTGTGCAGCAAGTCGCATCTGTGCCTATTTTTCTACTTCTGGTTATTCGTATCTCCTCAGGAATTCCACGTTGCAAAGTATGGCAGCAATGCCAGCATATTTTTTTGCCTAGTTGTGGTTATGACACTGTTATTTCATTGCAAGAATATTAGTCTTGCGCTTGGTTACATGGCCTGTGCTTCATGAATGTTGTGAGCTCAGGTAAACTTATCGTTGCTCTAGCATTTGAAAGAATGCCAGTCTTCACCAGTAAAAAAAAAGAATGTTACCGATGCTTTGCTGCATAAGTAATAAAATCTTTTTATAGGATCTCAGTACATGGCAGAGCAATAAGTGGTTTCAGAGGAGGTTTTCGTTGTTCTGTCTGGTCACTTTTGTGAGCTGCTGCATAGCATTTCTTGTTTTTTTGGATTGCAGCAGTAATAGAAAGGCTTCAGAACTGCAAATTCGCATCACCATTAGTGCAAGGCTTGATCACATGCTCTATGAGTGCATACTTTTTCTTAGGTTCTGTTGCATAGTAAGTGGGTTTGATTGTGTAACTGGAGCACCATTGTACCAAGACTTTCAGCAGTGAACAGTAATATCTTTGCTGCATGTGAATTGTTGTATTCTCTGCCCAGGATTGAGAGCTACTCATGCAAGATGGTGGGAAGTGACAAGCGGCTGTTCAAGACTATGAATGCTGAAGCAGGTGGTGGACCGAATGACTTGCAAGCACTATCACCACCACAAAGTGTACTGATCTCGCAGAGCCCAAGTAGGCTTTACAGGCAAGGCACTTCACATCTGCATTGTCAGTTAGTGTGCTGTATGTAACTAGGCATTCATATTTGCCTCTGTTTTTGTCTCCCTCTGCAGCCGAAGCCAGAGTGATGATGGAGAGTGCCACTTGTGTGACACTATTAGTCGCAAGACTCTGTTTCACTTGATTGGTACACTGAATGCATCGTTCCATCCTGACTATGATTTCAGCCAGGCCAAGAGTGACGAATTCAGCCGTGAGCCCAGTGTGGACGTGAGCACCATTTGCAACTTTATACGGCGACCTCCGTGATAGCTGAAGTGTCTTTGTATTTAACCTATTGAAGACGAAAGACAAGCTGAGCTCATCAAGCACATAGTTGCAGAAAAGACTGCTCATGAGCCCAGCATGTCCAGTGCTTTATGGCTTTTCACACAGGCCTGAAGACTATTTCAGCACCGGTGATGTTGTGCGCTGCTTCCAGATGCCGTACACACATTTCATGCTTGTTTATTATAACGTCAGATATTTCAAGGAGCAGTGATTTTGAAAGAAGCCAGTCTTATTTGAAAATGACCACATGCACGCTTTTCGAGCTGTGCTCAAGAGAAGACAAAACATGGCTACTGTGAGAGAGTTTAGCCCCTTTGACTAAGAACCATTTTGAAGTGGCCTCTGGTAACACCGGCAAGCCCATCGATGATCAGTGAAACCAATCTTTGTAGTGTCCCTTTTTACTAGTAATCCTTTTATAGTAAACTTCCTTTTTCTGACAAACTTTTCGTGCTGAGAAGTTTGGACAGCGTGGAAATTGTGCGAGCTCCTCTTGATCAGCGTGAAACTTGACAAATTTTTGGCATAATATTGCTTTATTTGATCATTAGAATCGTTTGCACGCAAAAAAAAAAAGAAAGAAAATTTGTCATTTTTGCATATCAAATTTTTTTTGTCATTCTCAAATGGTAACATGTATTTTTGTCTGCCACTGAATTTTTGTGGTAATAATAATGCCGCTCTTTGAAATTCATTGAATTTGGAGGTCAGCTTTGTAATAATAGTTTTGTTGCTTTTTAAATAAGCTTGTGGGACCATTGACCTCCCTATTGTACTCCGGACCATGATCTTACTTCATTCAGCCTGGCATAGCCCATGTTGCTTATCAACTTCCAACATAAAAAGAAAAATACACATTCTTGTGTGTATGCAACAGTTACAAAGGGACTGTGTGAATAAGCTAGTAAGCTGCAAGGGATATGATAAGTTAATAAATAGCAGCTGGGCAACAGTACGCTTCCTGTGCGCATGCTTTTTATCACCACTTTAGCATGTGCATTTCGTGACAGAGCTTTTACTGTCATGCCATTGGCATTCTTGTGACATTATTCAAAAGTTTAAAGCTTTTCATATTGTAACTGTCTGGTTTGAGGTGACGTGTTTAAACACGATACCCCAAGGCTTAAGTCCTGTCAAGTTTAAGTGTCATAACATTTAAACTGACAAACGAAACAGAAAAATAGCTATTTAGTTTAAATCTGAATTGTATTTTGACTACTAAGTTAAATAATACATATTACATCAAGGCAAGATTATTGTAGCATGCGAATTTGTCAATTTTTAACAATCAGGATGTCATCGTGCATTTGCCATACAACTGCCACAATGCACTGAACAGGCGAAGTGCATCACAATAGTAAAGGGATTTGGAGCATATTACAGTATTCATATCGAGTGCTTTTTACTGCAAGAAAGATTGTAATTTCTGCTTTTGAAAATGCAACTGTGTATGATTTTTTTATCGACCAATCAGCCTTTTACATTTTATTCTGCTGTCCTCAGCCATTTAGATAGGGTTTTGGTAGGGGCCGGGAAGACTGGTATCGCCAAAATGAAAACCTCAGAGATCAAGAGGTGTTTCGGGATTTTTTCGGTGGGGGGAAGTGCGCATGTGCCATGGCGTTGTGAAGAAGGAAGATTATGTGCACATTTTGAAATTAAGAGAGTCCTTACGCTACATGAATTAGAAAGGTTTAAACAAGCACATAGTATTCCGTTGCCCTATCATCACTAGTGTATCATTGTAGCACGTTTATTTGTTCCGTGCTATTTTTTTATAAACTTCTATAGACATTCGTCGCATGTCCACGTTTACTTTCAAGCTTTACCAAAACCATTTAGCTTGTAAAAGAGTGGACAGGTTGGCTAACGTTAAAAAAAAAAATTCTAGCTTTTGTCTACAATGGTCAGAAGTGCAAGTATCAGTGAATAAGTTAACCCCTCATGTGAACTTTGTTATCTGCATTTGGACTGTTATTGCAGTGCACTGTCATAAGAAAAAGGAAGTGCCGATTAGTTAGATTAGACAAGCAGTGCAGCACAAAAAGCTGCTAAGCCATTGTGTATGACCCATCTCGGTCGTAGATGGCTCAGTGTTCCATTTGAATGGTCACTTTGAATGTCATTTAGGGTATGTCATCCTGAAAATTAGAAGAGCACAGCTGTGGTAACCGGCTCAGCACAGCTTGAGTTGATGTTTGCACCCACTGAAAATGTTGATTGCAATCACTTTTTAGAGTGCAGCTCTTAGGCACCCATTCCTGCGTTGAGCGGCGTTGCCATCGCTGTCAGTGGCGTAACCGATAGATATGAAAAAATAAAATTAGAAAAAAAGTACCCAGGATTGAATGGGATTTGAACCCGGGCCCTCTGCATGGCAGTCTAGTATTCTACCACAGAGCCACGCTGGTGCTTGAAACTCGTTTGTAAAATGTCCCTATACAGGCGTCATGTTGGGCAAGGAATCGTGTTAACCTAGGTAATGTAACGTGGCAGAAGAAAAAAAATAACAACCAGTCATCACACAGTGCTAATTGCGCAACGAGTGTCTGGTTTAATGCTTCCCACCCACTGCGAAGTGCTCAGCCATAATTCATCATCATCAGCCAGATGCTGCATCAACAAAGTGCACATAATACCTTACAGATGTGTAGCAGGTACCTCACTTATCCGCAGAAAAACAAATAATGGCATAGTGGGTGCTGTCCTACTTCACAAAAATTATGATTTATGACGTAGTCGATACCTTGTGGAAAGCCAAAACTTTGAACGCACTTGGCCTTGCCTCAATGTGAAGCTGCGCTCAGAATTCACATTAGGTATTATCTTCATCGTCGAATTGTTTTTCTTAGCTTTCATTGTACAACAAGCTTTCTTGTATAATGATGCCACATTTCATTATATAGCACTATTCTGCAAATATAATCTGGATTTTTGTTTTTATACAATATTTTTGAACTTAAAATTAAGACATTGACATGCTACTTGGTAAGCCTGTGAAATCCTTGCTAATTAATAATCGTTTATCTAGGATGGTCGGTTATTCAAATCAAAATTACGAAAGTGAAACCCATGGAAGAATTAAAATGGACTGAAACACGTATCGGGGGCAAGGCATTATCAAGTCATGCCCAGCAGTCTGCTGCTATCCTTTAAAAGTTTGTAAGCCTAGTATATTGGTACGAAATATATAAAAAATAAACATAAAGGTTAACGATGAAATTTGAGAAGACCATGCAATGACTGAATGAACAATAAATTATAGGCATAGCATTAATAAGAACCAGGGCAACAATAGTAGAGGCTTAAGTGTCAGTCCAAGATAGCTGGTATCCTAGTTGATTTTTAGAGAAAGAAATGGAGTTAGGCAAATTTAATGTGTAAAGCAGATAACTAGTGTAATAGAGTAGGTGCCAAGGGAAGGCAAGTGCAGTCCAACAAGGCAGAGAACTAACATGTACAATAAAATTCGGAAATTTATGGTGTCAGCAGCCGCAAGATACAAGTGATTGATTGCTGAAAGTTACCTTTGTCCTGCAGTGAACAGAAAAAATGGTGGATGGTGATAGCAAGCCAAAGCAGTTAATGTTCAGGATGGTCTCCAGTTGTGTTACATTGCTGCTTGTGTAATGAGGATCTCTTTTTCTCATGGTTTTGCTAGCCTGTTCTGATGCGCAAAGGAAAATGTGGATATTTTTGTCTGACCAAGCATATTCACCTTTTCCTTTCACTTTTGTTTAATGTCTAAGCTGTTGCCTATAATTGCCAGCGAGTTTTGTAAATTCTGGAAATGCTGCTTTGCTTCCATACTGAAATCATTCGATGATTACTTGGGAAAGTGGCTCGGGACCACTTCAAAATGCACTGAACCACCCACTGTCTGAGCTCTATAAGCCAACACATCTGACAGTTAACCATGCATTTTTTTTTTTTTTTACATATGGTGCGTGGCAGGTCCGTAGCCAGGATTTTTTCGGTGGGAGGCACATGCTGAAGGCCTTAACAATTTGAGAAAAACACCTATTTTATCATTATTGTTTTGGTAAAACGCCCCCCCTCCATCAAAATTTCAGGGGGGGGGGGGGGGAACTAGGCAGAAGAAGCTCTCTCTGGCAGAAGAAAAGTTTGGTGCAGATACTATTTCATTGGGAAGCAGATTCCATTCTTACGTGTTCGAGAAAACAATGAAAACTTGAAAACCTCAATTTGACATTCGTAGGGCCTTATTTTTTTTGGAATTGTCACGTCTCTTAAGACTAATAATGAGGTTGTTTTAAATATATGTTCTTATCGGTTCCCGTTTTACCGCTGTAAATGTTATATCTAAAAGCTTTAGCCTGATTATTTTTCTGCGTTGTGGAAAGTAACTTCCACCCCAGTTCTTGTCTGATTTACGAACTTCAAATTTCGCAGCTCTTTTTTTGGACTGCTAGAAAGAGGATTGCTACAAAACAGGGAAATGATGGTTGTTAATGTGTTCTGCCACTCCTGTTGCCATTTTTGTAATTTTCTTGTGGCAGTTTTGTGAGGAGTACATCTCAAAATTATGTCATAAGCAGGCCATTGAGAAAAAAAAATATACAAAGATGGGTGAAAGAGTTAGGGCACTGCTACTGGCACCACTCTTGCTGAGAAAGAGTGGACAAGTTAAGGGGGGCATGAGAAAAGCAAGTGTTGTACTGCTTTCATTGAGCTCTTCGGTAAATATTTATTGGGGTCATATCGCCTGAAAGACACAGCACTCATTTTTGACATTTTTGTCAGGTTTTGGGGAAAAGGTGTTTCAGGCAATGTGGTCCACTGTAATCTCCTTTATTATTTAGTTGAATGACACTAGTTTCTTGTGGCCTGCAGTGGGTGATGAACACCGTGGACAGCAACTTGTTTGCAACAGCTAACCAAGCATACAGTGCACTCCGAAGCCACCTGTGGGCTGCTGTGGACAATGAAATCTCACTGCGTGAATGTGAGATCTTCAGTTACAACCCAGATCTGGTCTCGGATCCATATGGGGAAGATGGTTGCCTGTGGTCATTCAATTATTTCTTCTACAACCGCCGGCTCAAGCGCATTGTCTTCTTCACCTGCCGGGCAGTCAGGTGAGCTGCTACTGCCTTAGCTTTTCAAACTTGTGAAGTCGAAATATTCTTTGTGAGATTGGGCTACAGGTGGCAGCACCTTCGCCGCATTATGCGGCGCTTCGCTGTGAGTGGTTTGAGCCGATTGTAGGGGGGATAAAGCGCGTTGACTGCAGCCTAATGGTTATATATGCCCTCCATTGCCATATTAATGCACGAAGCCTGCCTAACATTCCTATTATGTGTGGGAGAAGCATAGTCTGCCAATCCATGAGGTGCTGGCCTTTGGTGACAGTCTTGTTTTACACTGTGCTCAATCTTTTTTCTTGTTTTATTTGTACGTGTTTAGCTTGTGTAGTGCCCTATACTACAGTAGAAATGTTGTTGAGCGTCTGAGCTCATTAAGTATTTACTTATTGCTCTAGCGGCTGCAGCAAGAAAAAAGAAAAAGCCTGTATTTCTGCGCAATTAGTCGAAGTAGAACTTTGTGCACTCTGCTTTCTTGTTTGCATGAATACGTGTATCACTATAGAAGTGCTTGGCTTGAGGTCTTTTTTTTTACTGCTAACCTGCCTTAAAAGATGCCAGTTCATGGTTTGTGGTATCACAAGGATTTTGATGTCGCCAATACTTCACGAGATGGTGTTGCGAAAATTATGCGTTAACACCTCGACATTTAGTACTTCATTCACATAGGAAAATGCCAAATGCGCTGTGTGATGTGCTGTGTTATGAGAGAGTGGCACCGACATTGAAATGGTTTTGGCGAATGGACAGTACGATGATTGCACCTAGCGCCATACTGACACTTACATTCACTCACTTATTAGAGTGCATGCAAGCCTCGGAAGGTGAAATGCTTGTGTGTATCTTGTAGGCATATGCCCAAACATTTGATACTGTGCTAACATAACAGAATAGGCTACCCTCTGAGAACGTTCATGACGTTCGCACACATGCGAACACAATGTGGCTAGCAGGCGACGCAAGGAGCCATCCACACTACCGGGTTTTGTCGCTCACCTCTAGGTTTTGACTCTGTTCGATCTCGAGGCCAATAGCATTCAAGGGGCACTAAATAAAAAAATAAGTTGAACTGTATAAGAAAAAAAAAATTTTTGCAGTATCAGAAAAGTCGGTATTACCGTGTGAAGAAACTTGCTAAGACAGAAAAGCCATAAGAACCATAGTGGCTAGATGGCTAATTTCGCATACAAGTTCTTGTGCTATCTCACTATGATGTCGTGGATACTGACATGGCATTCTCGGTCTAGTTGATGTTTCGGACTGCAGTATGCACTGAATTGTTTTTTTAAAAAGCCAAAGACTAAGCTAGGCAAGCTTCAATAATTAAAGAACACTCATAAGCACTTTGTGCCTTCTAGAAAAGGCTTTTGCCCTAAGACAGCTTCATGGATTACCAACTAGCATGACCTTGCACCTTGCTGAGATAATTTCAGCTATATAATGCACCTGAGTACGGTTATGTAACACTCAGGTACTTTGAATTCATTATATTGAACAGTGCAAGTATTCCCATGAATGTCGTGTAGTAGCATTGGAGTGTTGAATTTTTTTTACCAAACTCCCCATGGCAGAGGGACACGGTACATTGAACCAAGCCCGGCAACCCCACCACTTCTTCTAGGATTGGCCGTGGCTGGCAGAATGCCAAGTGCCAAGCCAGCGCATATGAGGTGTAACCAAAGAGCAGTTGAGAGAAGAAAAGTAGAAGGCAACCGCAGAAAAAATAAGTAAGATGGCAGGGGCATGGTAAAGGGCACATATACTACCTTTATGTCCTTAGAAGAGAAAGAGACCATTTGATAGCGTGCGCTGGCCCTCATCGGCTGTGCCCATAGGTGGCATAGCTTTACCACCATCGGTAGCACTCTCTCTTTGTTCTGCGCAGCTCAGCATGCTCATAGCATGTTTTCTGGGGTTCTGTTTGGAAATTCATTCTCTTGGGTGCAGTGTATGCAACAAAGAAGAAAATAAAGGCAACTTTGATAGAAAACTGGGAATCCTCCTACACTTGAAATAGGGCAAGAAAAAGTCTTCAGTAGTGGGTGCTTTTGGTATTCCATGTAGCACTCTTATGACGCTTCTTTGAAAAAGTGCAGAAATTAAGTAGAAGACAGCAGAGCTCACTCATTCAGGAGTTTGTTGTGTGTGACCTCCAATTTTTCTCGAGACTGGAAAGCCCTGTACGAGAGGAGTGGCCAGAAACCTGCACGAAGTTCACTCAGTTGGACATTTTTAATGCCTACAAAACTGCACTTTTCTGGCAGATGCTGCCAAAGAAGACGCTTGATCTACGTGACAGCACATGCCACGTCAGGAAGATGAGTAAAGTGCGTTGCAATGTTGTTAATGGTGAACATTGATGGAACATGCAAACTCCATCCATTCGAGGCTGGCAAGTTTAAGGCACCATGGTTCATGAAGAACTGCAGGAGCCTGCCACTGCACTGTGACTTGACAAAAAAGCCTAGATTACCAGTGAGCTTTTCTTGAAATGGTTGCTGGACTGAGATGTCCAGCTCTGCAAGTCTGACCGCTAAGTGTGCCTTCTGCTCGTAAATAACTAGGAGCATCACACCACCTGCCAACTGAAGAGCATCGAAAAAGGATTTCTTCTAGTGATTACAACAGCAAAACTTTAGCCTCTTGACCAGGGAATTAACAAGGCATTGAAAATTAAGTACTGAAGAAGACTTGTTCAACAGCTCCTCATTAACCTTCGCATGAGCTTTGAGCTCAAGGTTAAGAGCAATCCATATGGTTTTCGGCACTTAAAACTGATGCCAAGCAGGACATAGTGGTTAACTGTTGGTGGACACAGTGGTTAACTGCTGATGCCAAGCAGGACACACCAGTAACTGCCCCAGAGGAACACCTTGCAGAAGGCGAGGCCCTCAATGACACTTTTCACCAGGTGTCAGCTTTCCCGGGCGTTAAGCCGGTCAAGTAGACCGTGAGAGGCTACGTAAGCATTGACAACAAGGTGCAAGCGTGGCAGAGCTGAGCGAGGCTGACGTCATGAAAGATGTAGCAGTTGGTGCCAAGTGTGCTGCCATGGATGCCAAGTCATGTGGCAGTGAAGATACCAATTAGCAGGATCTGGCACATTCATGCACAGTTGCTCAGCTTGCTTAGGCTTTCACCTTGACTGGTAGCTGTTGTGCTGATATTTAGTGCAGTGGTCTCTTGCACATGGACGGCCTTGACCAAAAAAAAGAGAGAGAGAGATGAGCGTAATGAATTTCTGGCTCGATGCCAAAAGGAAGTAAAGCATATACCGATTGTTAGGCTTCTGTAGATTGCGATTTTAAGCAAATACCAGAGACATGCATAGGTTTAATAGGAGCGTATGCTGGCAAAATTTCATATAACTAATTAATGATGTATTCTATATCTTGCGGTCCCGATGGAATTCAATATATCTGGGTTCGGCTCAAATAACAAAAATTTATGATATCACACTGATGTATCAATGCTGGTGTTTTGGTGAGAAATAAAGTTGAAGT
Organism: Rhipicephalus appendiculatus; assembly: GCA_030522465.1. Taxonomy (NCBI): domain Eukaryota; kingdom Metazoa; phylum Arthropoda; class Arachnida; order Ixodida; family Ixodidae; genus Rhipicephalus; species Rhipicephalus appendiculatus. The sequence goes on along the minus strand of JALIZH010032945.1, from coordinate 1,288,744 downwards.
TTAACTGTTTTTTCTTTTCTAATGATCAACCTGTTATCTTGAAATGATAAAAAATATACATGGAGTAGACTGGGGTTTCAAAAGCTTTTTAGTGGTAAGCATAAGAAATTTTTTTTTTGCAATAAAATTAAAGTAGGACATGCTAACTGTTATATAATACTGTAATCAAGGTAAAAAATAAACTTGAACATAAATTGATTTGGGAAAATGTGCATAGTTTATGTGAAGCCTCCCATATTTGCTCATATGCCATGAGTGGTCCACAATTTTTTAAAAAGAATGCTTAATTGTCTGAAGTTGCTTGTTCTTTCTCCCAAGTGTCCATTTAATTCTTGAAGTACAACCCACTGTTACAGTGGACATCTGTGGCATCAACGTTGTTGTGTGTCAGGTGGCAAAATTTCTTATCGGAGTGCTTTTGTGCTGCATTATTTATGTCGGTCTGGCATTAATGAACTAGCTTAAAAATAACAAAAAACTAAAACAAACTAGAAGGATAGTTTGAGCAGGGAAAAGAAAATAATGTGACATCTTTATAGATAAGTTTTGTTAGTGGTGTAACATGCTACAGAAGCTGGATTTAGTGGGTATGTCGCCTAATAACATTTGAGGTGCTTTCATTAAAAAAATTGCGAGATAACTCCACGTAGCTTCTCCATTAAACACGAGTAATACTGTGTGTAAATCTCTTGGCAGCTTGAATAGTGGTGCACTTGGAGGCAGTGATTGATGAGCACTGTGAATTTAAAGTGGTCCATTAATGCTTTTTGAATGCTGTGAGTAATTGTGTTACCTGTTCAGACTTCTATAACAGAGCACTTGAGCAGTTATACACACATTTGTTGCTTTGGTGGCACAAATATGTTGGGCAATGGTTGGAAGAAGTAATGAGTATGCTATTGCGAAAAATAAAACATAACGAAAGACGGGACGAAAGACACAGTACGACAGGACCAGCACTGGTCCTGTCGACAGGACCATCAGCACTGGTCCTGTCGTACTGTGTCTTTCATGCTGTTTTATTTTCGCAAATGTCGCACCAACTTGCCCAGACAAAAGCAATGAGTATACTATGCAGGAGTGGAGGCATGAGAAGCATAGCAGTGAAATAGCAGCTGTGAAGTTAAGCACAAAAGTGCTTCAACAAAAACATAGATCTTTACAAAGGTCTGATATTTTTCAATTTTAGAAATTGAAAAAGAATTGCTATTTTTGTGTTGCCCCATTTAACATTTCTTTTAGGTCCTTTGAAGATGTGGGTTTTAATGTTGCTTTTGTGAAAAATGGAACAGCTAATCAACACATTCATTGTTGCTTAGTGAAATGTAAACAAATTCAAGGTTTGTCCAGAAAGTAGTAGGACTGATTTTTTCTCGCCAAAATGTTATAGGAGGGGGGATGTTTCTGTGCTGGGTGGGGTGGTGGGGCGTCTTATCTACTAGTGCACCAGTTGCCAGTGTTCTAAAAGCCTTCATGGAGTGTAGATTGAGTTTAAGGTGAACCCCTTTCAAGGTGCCTTGTCATCTCCACAATGAACAGTTCGGGCAGCGTTACACGGTGAAGTTTTGCTTCAAACTCTGTAAAACCACGCATGAGACCCATGACATGATGAAGACTGCTTATGGGAGAGATGCCATGGGTGCCATTTTTGAGTGGCACAAATTGTTTCGGGACAGAAGAGAGCAAGTTGAAAATGAGCAGTGGTCAGGACGCCCTTCAATGGCTAAAAGTGACGAAACTTTTGTGAAAGTTCGAAATCTCTTGAACTCTGACTGCAGATTGAGTGTGTGGATGATATCAAAACAGTTAAAGTTGCCGAAAACTGTTGTGCATGACATTGTGGCCGAAAACTTGGGATTGAGAACAGTTTGTGCAAAATCGCTGGATCATCACAACAGTGCGCCGAGCCACACCATCTTTGCTGTCATGAACTTCCTGACCCAACATGGAATCACAAAGCTTACCCAGCCACCCTATATCCCAGATGCCGCTCCTTCAGACTTCTTCCTCTTCCCCCCAATTGAAACAGGCCTTGAAAGGACGACACCACGGCTCGGTACAGGCCATTCAGGAGGCCGTAATTAGGGAGCTGAGGAGCATTCCAGTTTCTGCGTTCCAAAGAACATATAAATAAATAATTTTTTTTTTTTAATTCAGTCCTACTACTTTCCGGACAGACCCTGTAATTATCAAAGTAGCTAAAATTCTTTTCACCTATGCATGCAAACACCTGTGGCCCTTTTTGAACTGTCATTGCTATGATTTATTTGTTCACATTCATAATGAATGATTGCTATAGACTTGCTACGTGTATCTCTTCATGCAGTGCAAACAGCTTTGAGTATGGCCGAGATGACCTGGAACTGGAAATGAACATGGAGTTGGAAGAAGAGAGCATGGCGCACACCAGCAGGTTAGTGTCGGTGCTGTCTGAAATTTTATATATTTGTATTACGTTTAACAGGACAAAGGTATCTGACTAAGATGCCTTAAGTTTCGTTAATAACTAGATTGGCCTGGAGTCCAATAACGGTAATGACAAAATTTTGGTCGAGAAAAGCAGCAGAGTGATCTGTTATTGAGTAAGTAGGATATTGCACTCACTGGCAGGCGTCATGCCTTCCAGAGTTCCCTATATGGTGAAAGCTCATGAATTTGACCCATGGTAATTCAGAAAATAAGGTAATTTGGACTCACATTTTTGTCTCAAGAAACATACACTCAGCAGTAGTATCAAATCTTTGTAAATTCAGAGGTACCTTGTGGTGCGCAGGTTATTAATTTCAGACAAGCCCTGTAGCATAGCTAACTTGTGGTGCAGCAGCACAGTAGACATTATAATAGTTTCTCACCATACATTCATTCTTCATCAACCTATTCTATGTCCACTGCAGAAGAAAGGCCTCCAATTTACCCTGTTGTGCATGTGCCGATTTCATTTTATGCCGGCAAAGTTCTCAATTTCATCACTCCACCTAACCCTATGCTGTCCTCAGCTGCATTTCCCATACCTGCCAAGTCTCCCAGATTACCTGGGAGACTTTGGGATTTTGACCATTTCTTCCGGTTGTACGTGTAACAGGAAAATCTCCCAAAAATTCAGTTGTGCTCCGTGTCTATTTGCTTCCAGTGCCTTGTCTGGCCACATTGTCAAAGCTCTCTGGCCATGTGGTAAAAGAGTACAACGCAGTCTAATTAATCCATGCTTTCGAGATGCAAAAGTAGCGCCAGAACATACTGCCTACAGGCTAGGAGCAGCGAAGTCGCGCGTGGCAGTGCATTTTGTGGGGGGGGGGGGGGGGGTGGCTAATGCATATTTATAATACCCCAGTGGGTATTATGGCGCAGCTAGGCCACATCAGGGCGCGTTTGCAAACTCCGCAACTGTCGGAACAGGGTACTCTCCACTCACCTTTCCTTTTTGCCGAGATAGTGCAGTGCGAATAAGGACATGGGACACAGAAACTATGAGCACTTGCTGCTAACAGAACAAATGCTGATGTGACATATAAAACAGACCCCCCATCTGCACAGTTTGCACTGGCGTTTGTCAAGAACGCCAACTACGGATGTGGGATCGTATGAATGTGCGAAAAAAACACCTTTGTTTGATCAGAAGCGGGCCGCATTGTATGACCAAAAAATCCTCCATCCTGTACAGACAGAAAAGGCAATGAGCGTTTACTGTCTGAGCTGTGAGCAGACTGGTCTGTGGGACCATTTCTACTCAATACTGCTTCATTTTATTTCTTTTTTCCTTTCTCTCTCTACACCAGGGACCTTACATTGAGGCGTGACATACATTCCTGCAGTATGTTTTTAAAAGCCTTTGTGGTGCTCGCCTACTTTGGCTGTAATGTGGTGGGCTGAACAAGAGCTTAAAGGAACAGACAACTGCTCCTAACACGAACTGAGATAACCCCACTAATGGAAAGATTGTCTATTGTATTATATAAAATGCACCCCGTTTTTCTTGTTAAATGCGGATTTATATTTTTATTTCTTTACTCAAAAAATTACTTTTGGCACCTCTTGCGGCATAAAAGTGCACGTGCACTTGTTAGTGATCATGTGAATTTTTACTGGTTTATGCTATTACTAGTCTCTATATTAGCGTTGAAATGCAACACACTTTTTATTATAATTTTTCCAAAATTAAAACGTGCAGATGTGCCTTCTTTTGTACTGAGCAGAACGGTGGCGTCACCTTCGCTTGACATATGCTCATGAGCGGCAGCATGAACATTTTTAGCTGAGGGCTTAGCGGCACCTGCTGATGAGAAGTTTGAAGAGTGCCTCGCAGCCTCCACGATTAGCTCCGGAAACGCGTTGCCTGAACTAATCACGGAGGAGCGCCTGGCTTGCGAGGCGGTAAAGGGACCTCACATGACGAGGATTCATATAACTTATTCTACCTGCATTTTCTATTCTAAAATGGTCAAAAATGTCAATATGAAGGTGGTTAACCACAGTTTCACTCACTCCTGTGAAAGCAGAACCTTGAGTGTAATGCGAGGAGGGTTTCTCCAAACTTGGCAGTTTGGAGAAACGGAATCCTTGGTAGCCATTTCTTCACTGTAACTTGAGCACTAGTTATCTGTCCTGCACATTATGTGGCTAGCGCAGGCCCCTTTTTTGCTTAATATTTGTCAGAATATTGGCCACCCCTGTGTTTTCTGACCAATTCTGCTGTCGTCCTGTCATGTAACGTTACACTTCTCCTTTTTCGTTCCATTGCACACTGTATAATCGTGAACTTTTTCTCTTGTTTCTTTGAAGTTTCAGCCCCATACGTTTGCACCGGCAATATGATATGGTTGTACACTTTTCACTTTAGGGACAGCAGTAAATTGCCTGTCATGATTTAGGAATGTCTGTCGTATGCGCTTTGGCACATCCTTATTTTTTGGCCAATTTCCTCTTCACAAGTCGGCTCTCCTTTTAGTAATTGGCCTAGTAGGCAAACGTACTGTTCGCACAGATTCTTGAGGCTGGTTGCTCATCATGAACTCTTGCGCTTTCACTAGGCTATTGAGCAGTATTTTTGCTTTTTGCATATCTGTTTTCAAGCCTACTTTAATACTTTTTCATGTTAAAGAAGCACTGACACAAAACTTTTGCACCTTGTTTTTTTTTTTTTTGTTGCAATAGGTAGCTTATGACCCACTTATCACGGCTGGAAACCTGGTTTGTGCGAGTGCGCGACAGTTATTTATTTAGAGACGTTTTTAGAGCGCCCAGTCGCAGTTTCGGTTTCAAAGAGCACCGACCTAGGCAGGAGCAGTTCCGGTGGCAAGATAAACGCAGCTGGCCACGTGGGCGCCACGCGCGCGAGCGGGCGCCGCACTGACAGCCAGCACAGCCAGCACACCCAAAGCCGCAGGCAAGGAGGAAGGAATCGCCGGCAGCGCAAGCGCAAGGCGTGTGCCAGCAACCAGCCAACACAAACTCGTGACGTAGGTTTGTTTACATTGCCACTGCGTTGATGTCGGCGTCGCGGGGGCCTCCGCATCTCGCTCAGTCGCGCGGCATGCACTTTAAAATTGATTTTAAATATGTTCTAGGCTATATTTGCCCTTGGTATTTCGTAGGTGTTGTGCATGTCTCCACATAAATCTATTTCGCTCATTATCTCGCCTTCGAAATTTTGTGTCAGTGCTCCTTTAAAGCTTAGGGTGAGTTAGGTTAAAACAAGTCAGATTTTTTCTGACACGCAGCACTCATACTTAGCTAAAACAGACATTTAAAGCTTAGTGAATAAATGTTAATGAATGATAATGTACTTGCGACAAAAACGGTTTACTGTAACCATTGCATTACTAAATCCATCTAACATATTGTGTTCACAATGTGTTATAAATAGGGCTCCGTGTTTTTGAAGTTTATTTTTCTTGAAATTCAGAGGGTGTTTTTCTCATATTATTTTTTTGAGCAGAAATTCAACGTGTATTGGAGTTTATTTTTCTTAAATTCCCAGTTCTCTGAAATTCGGAGTTTAATTTTGCTGTATTCACAATACTCCAATCTCTTAGATTAACTGATATCTGAACACAAAAACAGCAGAACACATGAAGCGTATTTTATTGTGTCGCACAGACACATATATACACTGAAGCACAAATACTTAAATACGAAACACTTACGTTTGTGCATATTACAACCTTAAAGCTTTTTGTAATAGACGCAAGCATACTTTATGAGGTCTGTATATTCGATGTCTTCTGGTGCGCCCCAGTGCCGCCAGGGGACCATATATCAAGATGTCTCATGCTCGCGGGGCCCTACATGGGTTGACGTCTTTCGCTTCATGCGCGACAAACTCTTTGTTAACCCTTTGAGGGTCTAATTTTTTCGCGAAATGCAGTCCAAAAATGTGTAATTTTTTATTGCTGAAATAAGTTCTTCAGACGATTCTATTAAGAAAAAAAATTGTCTAAAATTTTTTGTGACCGTAAAGTGACAAAAAAATCATTTTTGTTACATAACATGGTTTACTCGTGAGTAACGTCAAGCAAAATCCTAAAAAAAAAAACTCATGCAACTTTTTGTAAATAAAAATTCTGTATTGTATTAAACAGAGCTCACAGACATACAAAAATAAGCACACCAGAGTACTTTTCCAGTAAAAAATGTTTTTCCTCTAACACTAAAAACTGGGGAATGGTCACCTTTGATCCAGTCCGGATTGTCTTGCCGTGCACGCTTTCGAGATGTCGCTCCTTCATCATCTTCCGAGTCTGAACTCTTAAGTAAATCCTCATCTGACGAACTGACATCCAATGAATCAGATTCTGATACGGCGCATCGTAAGAATCGCTGCTCGACTCACTAGCAGCAGAGCAACCGGTGTGCACCTCTGTAGCGTAATGGAACTGCGTGAATGAGCACACGGAAAACTGTATGGTTGTGCGCCCGTCCAGAAAGCAAAATGAGTGAAAAAGCTATAATAATCCTTCATCTTATCGCTAACGAGACGGAGTTACCGTATTTACACGATTGTAGGTCGACCCATTTTATCTAAATTAGAAATTTGAAGTTGGGGGGGTCGACTTGCAATTTGCCGAGCGATTTTAGGGGGGTCGATCTACATTCGAGTCGACTTAAAATTGTGTAAATACGGTAGTTCTTCAGATTCCCCAAAATAGGAAACACAACCACAGCAGCGTCGTTTGTGTAACGAGAGAGTCAAAAGCGGTCACCCTTTGGGAGATTAGAAACCAGACAGCCATCAGCTTTGCGTGCGTGAGAAGCGATAACCACCTGAAGGACGAAACCGAAACCAGCTGAACCACGTGCGCGCGTTTGGATGCGCTGGTGAAAGTCGCTGTGCCGCTTTGGAAAGCAAAAAAAAAAATAATAATAAAATAAAAAATGGAGAGACATCGGCACATGAAAAAAAATTCCCCGTATTCCCGAAGTGTGGCAGCATATGTCAAGCAGGAGAAATGATCGAAAAGGCGTGCATTTTAAACATACAGGCAATGTCGTACATCTACGGCGAAAACCCTCAAAGGGTTAAATGTGCGGTGAATTAGAGCTGTGCACGGGCCGTATTTCCGAGCCCGAGCCCGGCCCGGGCCCGCTGACTGCTTCGAAGGCCCGCCCGAGCCCGACGCTATAGGGCTGCGAGCCCGCCCGGCCCAGCCCGACGTACAGTAACAAAAGCCCGGGGCCGGCCCGGTGCGTCCCACCATTACGTAGGTTTGCTGCGAAGACCAGATATCGCCCTTCGATAATGTGGCATTTTATTCAACATGTCGCAGTGAAACATATTGTCGGTATATACACAGATTACAAGACGATGTGTCAAAAGAACAGGCTGTCCAATGATTCGGGCTTCAGTGAAGTACGGCGTTCCTGCATCGCATCTTCCACCGCTGTGAAGTTCTGTTCGCTGCTCACACTGGTAGCCGGAATCGCCGATATCTTTTTTTGTCAGCATAGCGAGCTTGGGATATTCAGACTGCTCGTTCTTCCAGAAGTTTAGTACCTTAGATGGAGGACGGGGTAATGATGAATAGATAATTACAAAGCTCATATTACGGGTTCATCGCTAGGTGTAGGAAAAATATTCCGGTACAGCGTCTATATTTTGGACTTGATACGGACTTTGCACCTGGCCCGGCCGGCCCGATAAAAAAACTAAGTGGCCTGAGCCGGGCCGGGCTCGGGCTTTCGGGCTACCTGGAGCCCGTGCACGCCTCTACGGTGAATGTGGTCTAAGAGATACTGCTGACATTGGCCAAACTGGCCGATGTATCATTGACCACTTAGAAAATGCCTTTTCTTTAAAGGGCCCGTCAACAGGCTCCTACTTTTTTTTAACACCCCCCAAACAAGCTCGTCAATTCGTACAGTAGACCGCGGCGACCACGTTTCCCGAATATTACAGCGCTACGCGCCGCGCAGACCCTCCATTTCGAAAAACAATTCCCGCGCTGCTTTCCTGCACCTGACCCATCCTCCTTGTACGCGCAGTGACGTCAAGTCGGCGATCGCCGAGCTGACGTGGCACTGAGCTCGTCGATTGGTCTTTTGCCCTACGAAACAGAGCCTTGGCCCTACGGTGATGCAGTTTCGGCCGCGCAGTACGCATTTTCATTTTCCTGTGCTGCCCTCTGCCGTTTTGTAGAGCCCGAGACTACCGGGAGAAGCGGTATTGCCAGAACGAAAGCCTCCGAGATAAAGAGGCGTCTCGCTACTTTACCGCTAGGGAAAGGGTCGTCTCTTCGCATCGCGCTTCCTCCCTGCGCCGCTGACACGTGCTCGTGTGGGGGAAGCCCTGCTCGGTCGTTGGCTGCGCGCCGATGACGTATCACTGACGTCGTGTCACGTTGCCGAAGTGGGCGGAGTCACGACGACGGGCTACGCCTCCCCATTTCTACAGCGGAGAAGGGTGGCGAGGCCGCGCGAAAATTTGAAACCAGCTGAAATGGATGTTCTAACCCCTGTAACTTCCTTATTATTGCGCGTATTCGCAAAATTCTTGCGGCAGCAGGTTCACATAGCAAAAGTGCACATATTTCTCTCTATAACAATTTTTGGACCTCGGGGTTGTTGACGGGCCCTTTAAAGAATGGAACAGGGTCATATTGGCCAGTAAAATCCGAGTTTGTCGGATAAACTCGAGTTGTCAAAAATTTTACCAGCGAGTATTTATCAGATTTTTTCGGATTTATCGGAAAACATGGGAGCCCTAGTTATAAACCACTCATTCGCAGCGTAAACAGCAAGTACTACATAATACTCGGGCCACTAAGGTTTTTATACAGTCAACTTTTTTGTTTGTTTAAAGGTGCACTGCTTGTGTCCTGTGCCTTGACTTTTTTGAAAATACATGAACAAATTATTGCAAATGGCACTGAGATGGCTATGGCTAAAGATATTAGTGGAGGAAAGCAACACCACGTTGTACAGTTCATGCAGAAAGAACCTGTTTTCAATATCTGACGCATGTTTACAATCGCAGTAGTAAAAAACATGGAGCATTGTTTTGCAGTGCAAGCTGATTTTGAATGTTTGATGGTCATATATTTTCAGCGATGAACGATTGACTCTAATGTTTTAACGCGATAGCGTTAAAGAGCTCATTTCGCAGAAATTCCGGCGTCGGCGTCGTTGGTTGTGAGCAAAAAATCATCACCTTCTCCGTGACCGAAAAATCGAGAAAGATGCAAATAAAATAAATAATAAAAATTTCCGTGTACGAGTGAGGATCGAACCCAGGCCGTCTGCATGGCAAGCAGGTGTTCTACCACACAGTCACGCCTCTGCTTGGAAATACAGTGAAAAGAACTTCCTCTGCTTGGAAATGCAGTGGAAATAACTTTCATGCTTCACAAACGCAGGCGTCCTTTATATAGGCGTCACAATATAACATGTACAACCCAGTAATATTGCGTGGTACAAGCGTACATTGCCATCGTACGTCAGAACATGCGACTATCATGACGATTTCGTAGTTTAAAGCCGGCCACCCATTACAAAAGGCACACACCTTACTGCGCGTATTTTCTTAATACCACGTAGTGGGTGCATAGGAACTATGTACTAAGTGGCTGAAGTATGCACTTGGGACAGGATATCGCTATCGCGTTCAACTCTTAAGGGCGAAGATTAAGGGTCCCCCCAATTTTTTCCTCAGATCAGAAGTGCACGTTGCAACAGAACAAGGTTGAGTGCAAGGTTCAGTTGCAAAGCAGTACGCCTTTTGCACATTTCATCCGTGCGAGTTTTTAAATGTGCAGTACTGTGAAGGATTGTGTTCTCGTTTATTTGTGGCAGCACAGTAAGGTTTGCTGACCACTTGCCGCTGAATGTCAAAGGAAATGGCTGCATTTGGCCTGAAAGTTCCAGGAACAATTGCCACTCGGCCTCTACTGGCCCTGTGTCCTAATGGAGGTGCTAGCAGATGATTCCATGACTGTGCCCAACAAAAAATGGTGGATGCACCCAGTGTTGTCGTGGCATAAAGTACTATGCATATTCCCTGTTCATCTTCCCCTACGTGCTGTTCTTAAGTTTAGTTATGTACTCGTTGGCTGACCTGTTAATGCATCTTGCTTTGAATTGGTATCTAGCCTGTTGATTTTTGGTCAAATTACTATGTACATTTATAATTATTGGAAGTAAAAGGTTAATTAATTAGGCAAAAATGCCTCATAAGTATGTTTTATGTGTACCACTAGGTAACATCATTGCATTGAATTTCTGTCTAGTCAACAAAAATGAAGACATCAACCAAAAAAAATGTGTATATTCTTGACTTGTGACTCACAGAAGTTCACATGAGTGTCGTTAAAGTCATAAGTTGTAACTTATTCTTTTGGTGTTTTATTATTGAATTACAGCTTATAGAATTTTCTTTAACAGTGTACATACAACTTAATCTGTTAGATCATGTTGGTAATACAAAAATGTGTGTCAGCATTGCTGAGTAAAATGCTTGTCACTGCTTTTTTGCTGTAGGGCCACGCAGGAGGCATTTTAAGAGTACGCCTCAAGAATGGTGGATCAGCACAACAGCAAGCATCCATGCAACTTGTAACAGGCACATCACCGGAATCTCCCGTCCGCTCTTTGCACCTGCTCATTCAGTACATTTACTACATGTTTTACATTAGCGCACAAGTCATACAATTGGCTGATCACAGCATACACTAAAAATTTGTATATAAAATTACATTGTCTACACATCAAACATCCGCCAATTTTTAACTGTACAGTGAAGGATTTTAGACAAAAATCTTGCTTGATTACCCGGTTGAACTAACAGTACCTGCCTTTACTATAACATCCCTTGCCTTTGTGTTGCACTTCAAATATTTTTTGTTACTCATTGCATCGTGTAGTACAGGATACGAGAATGAGCACTGTCATACCACACCAGGATTACGATAAACTGCAGCTGCTCAAATATGACCATGTTTTGAAAAAAATTTAAATCTTGCAGCGAATTCGGCAGCAATCTCTACTTATTGGACTGGTCTAGACTATACCTAAGCAATAAGCTGTATTAGGATAGTTATTTTTCTTATGTTTGCTTTCTGTTTCTGTATTTTTTTGTCTGGTAGTAGATTGTCATGGCAAAGCATACTTGCCTTAGTCAACCTTTTTTTTTTTTCTGTGTGGTGTTTACGTAACTGCAATTACGTCCTTGGTCTTATGTTGAAGCAGTTGCAGCAATATTACGCAACAGGAGTCTGAGGCATGTCAGAAGGTGGCTGTTCATCAAATAGACATTGCATTTTTTTTCCCTTCATAGCCAAATTATTTATGCTGATCTTTGTTTGTACACGTAGCCAGTTGCCAGTACAAACTCTAAAAGAGCAGTTCTAGTAGCCATTTATTGTGTGTTCTTTGTGTGTTTTTTTTTTTCTTCATTTATTGGCTGCATAGCTGCCAAGTCTCTTGGTCTATGCTACCTGTTTAGTGTGTGAAAAGCAAGATGTTATAAGCAGTTTTTGAGCTTTCTCTTTAATGTATATTTGAGCTATTTAATCCATAATAAAGAAATAAAAACGATTTGGTGTTTCCTTGAATTTCACAATATAGCTAAGCATGCCATAAATTACATGCATAGTGATTGAAGAGCAACGGCAAACAGACATTGCCCTCCATAACAGGTGCTTTTTGAAACATCTCCCCTGGCTGATTCCACCTACAATCTTTAACGAGGTACAATGACACTCAATGTCCAATTCATGACCGAACACAAATATGATGCGGCAGCCAGAAAGACTGAGTGAACATGCAACATTGTCTTCAATATAAATCCAGTAATCGAGTTCTTCCATTTTTTTTTTAATATACCAAATTTTCATAAATCCCTGTGACAGTAATTACAGTTGTGGTCCTTGTGTAGGGTAGGTGCACAGTGATTGCCTGGGAAATTAAAACACAAAACTTCTACTGTTTAATAAAACCTCAATAATAAAGCTTTGATTACTTTATGGAGCATATGGTAAATTACAAATTCTAAGCATTCATATTATAGGGGAACAAAACAAGGACACTGAAAGATGCACACAGGACAACAGCTAGATGTGTGCGTCTTTCTGTGTCCTTGTTTTGTTCCGCTAAAATATGTTCAAGCCAAAACCAACTAGCCCAAACTTCAGCTTTAAATTCTAATCATCTCTGAGAAAAAATTCAGGATATTAAAATTTCAACATTAAAGGCTACTTTTTCTTTGTCTAATCAGCTTAATTTTAGTTTCACTGAACAAACTGGCCCAAAGAAGATCCAAACAGCATAGCAGAAAATAAAAAACCGCGAACTGTTTTCTTAATGTGCATGGCCTTAGTGTACATTACCAATGTAATGTTGAATGTCAGTGGAGCATGCGAGAGTATGGTACACTTGATACTGGCAATTTCGGACACCAAACTGTGCTATATAGTTATGACAAATCTGGCATAGATGAACAAGGCATGACACACGTCAAGTGCCATCAGAATAGAAAGCAACCAATTCTTATACCAAAAACTGGAAAACGCCAAACCATACCCAATTTTAAACCCATCTCCTTAACATTGTGTGTTGGAAACCTAATGGAATGTATAGCTCTTAATCGGCTTTGCACTCACCTAGACTGGAAGAACTACATATGCCATAATATTGTTAATACAGGAAGCGCATCTCCAGCCAAGATGCCCTCCAAATCCAAGAGCGTGTTGCCAGGAAACCAGGTGCACTTCAACTCGAGGCTATTCTCATCAGTGACCTTAAAGGGGCCCTGCAACACTTTTTGAGCATCGTTGGAAAATGCTGCCGATCGGTAGTCGAGGCTCCTGAGAACACACGAGCGAATTATTATAGCGAAGCACGCGGCCTGGAATTTAAAATAAATTCTCAACATCGGCTAAAAATCGCTTTCTCTTCTCTCGACAAATGACGCTACAGGCTCAAAATCACTGCGTCACAGCTTAAGTATCAGCCATTGGCTGATTTGAGCATGGCGCACTCGGTCGTTATGGCCACCGTGGGAGGCTGCGACTTGTCCACGCGTGCGCGCGCTATCGCACTGAAAAGCCGCGCATTCGAAAAAAAAGAGAAAAAGTGCTCAAGGTCACGGGGCGTGCGTAACGTATTTTCTTCCCCCGTGCCATCCCTCCCTGCTTAGCTTCCAGCGCTTTCGTCGGGACGAGAGAAGAGAGAATGCAATTGCAGCGTGCGACAAATCTTTGTAACACGGCTCGTACTGGACGGATTCTAAAAAATTTTGCGGCGGTGAATTCGTGAGGCAATAAGCTCCTTTAGTGAATCCATTCCATGGCTACTTAAAAAAGTGTTGCAAGGCCCCTTTAAGAAAGTCGTGTGAAAACCATGCCTCGGCGTTTAAAAGCCGAAAAAAAAAACGCAAAACGAGCATTCCTGCCAATGAGCGTGTTTTCTTTTTTTCCCGTTCTTTACTTTTTCGTCGCCGCCGAAATCATTTGATGCACGTGGCTTCCCGCCCAGAATCGCCACCTCTCTGTTGTGTGTGTGTGTGTGTGTGTGTGTGTGTGTGTGTGTGTGTGTGTGTGTGTGTGTGTGTGTGTGTGTGTACACGCGCTTTTTAAATGCGAATGCATTTCTTAGTCGGGCTATGTCAGGCATCCGGCGTTGTCCGCGGAGGAGGATAGGTTGAGGAGGTGTCCGCGCGCCGGCAGGTGTTATCTCCGCTCTCACTCCCTCTCCCATAGCAACAGCTGCGGGCGCGCGCGCTTATCCTCGCCCCTAGCAACCGGAGCTGGTGGTGCGGGCGGAGTAGCGGAGAGTGAGTGGAGAGGAGGAGCGCGCTCTGGTGTGTGAGGGCGCTCGGCGGAGCTCCCGCGTGTGTGGAGAGAGTGTAGGAGAGGGTAGGTGCAGTGCTTCGCCGCTCCTTCTCTCGCCGTTCGCTCTCCTCCCTGCGCCCCACTCTCCCGTCCGCTGGCTCGCACGTATATATAAATGGAGTGAAGCGCGCGCGAAATGCATTCGCATTTCCTCACGATTCCCTTCGGGGAGGTGGGGGGCATTTTTTTTTTAATGCGAATGCATTTCTTAGTCGGGCTATATCAGGCGCATCCGGCGGCGTCCGCGGAGGAGGAGGATAGGTTGAGGAGGTGTCCGCGCGCCGGCAGGTGTTATCTCTCCGCTCTCACTCCCTCTCCCATAGCAACAGCTGCGGGCGCGCGCGCTTATCCTCGCCCCTAGCAACCGGAGCATGTGGTGCGAGAGAGTGTAGGAGAGGGTAGGTGCAGTGCTTCGCCGCTCCTCTCGCCGTTCGCTCTCTCTCCTCTCTGCGCCCCACCCTCCCGTCCACTCGCGCCTCTCGACCGTTCGCTGGCTGGGCGCCTCTCAAGGCGATGGCAGAAGTCGGTGTCGGCGCAAGAAATGCATTCGCATTTCCTCACGATTCCCTTCGGGGAGGTGGGGGGCATTTTTAAGTCCTCGCATCTCTTTTGGGACATATTGGACAAAATTCAAGAAGAGAGCTTCCAACATGCTTCAAGAACCCGTGGCATAGCGGCACTGTTCCTGTTCCTCGGCAGTGGAAGAGAAGCAGCTTAATATCACTGTTCAGCAAGGAAAATCAGCTGTTCGCCTTGACAGCACAACGCCCCATTGCTCTGGAAAGCTGCCTTGAAAGAGCGATGGAAAGGATGGTGCTTTTGTATAGCTGGCCGGGCTTTAGTTTTCGCAACAGTACATCTACCCTGCCTGCACAGCAGGTTTTCATTGAGGTCGGTCTCACCATCAAGGTGAACTGACCATAGAATATTTAACATTTGGGGGGGTCCATTTTTCTTTGAATATTTGTACTCATTTAAAAGATTGCAATATTAAGGCCACAAGTTTTAAGACAATTTTCTTCAAATTTCTGGTATCCAGACATCTACTGTCCCAAGAAAAGACTAGAGGCCCATAATTCATCTGTAGTGACACGATTCAAGTAAAGATGTGAAGGCTTTCTTTTGTTCATACGAAAAAGTTGCAGAGTATTTACTTGAATTATGTCATTACAGTTGAATTATATATATATCCAAGAAACCATACACATTTAAAATTGGAGCTGACAGGCACATCCATGTAGAAAGAGAGACACAGGGGTGGAACAGGGTACATGGGTTTGGGAGCAGTCCTGGGAGCAGGCAGAATTGCCTTTTGTAGCAGGCTTGGAGCATCCAGAAAGACATTTTGGAACAGGCTTGGAGCAGCCAGAAAGGCCCTTTCGAGCAAGTTTGGAGCAGTCATAGAGAACGTTCAGAGCAGGTGTAGCTCCGTTACACAGCACTTGGGAAGCACCGTTTGTCCAATGCTGCATTTTTCAAACACTAAGCTAAGTTGTGCAATAGCCTTATTGCGATAGCAATTATATGGACACTTTGGACGGGTTTTTGCCGTTGCCGTCATGTCCCGTATAAAGTCCAAAATGATAACATTCACCCGCGCATCGTATGTTCTACCCGCGGGTAAAAAGCGCGCGAGCGGGGGCGACGAACGCGGCTGAAGCAGAGATCAAACGAGCCGGCCCATCTCCGTCGCTCGGAGGGCGCATGCGATAACATCACCCCGCTCGGGAGGCCTGCCGTCGAAGCAGAGAGTTAAACACCCCGCCCGTCTCGAACGAGCATGAAAAGACGCGAGTGGGGTGGGTGTCACTCGAGCAGCAACTGTGAACTTCGCTTCTAAGGGCGCGGTCGCGATCGCTGGCGCACGCGCTAGCTCGGCAGCCATCAGCGGGCGGCTCGCATACACTTCTACGTGCTGCGCTCACATCGCGAAGAGACTGTGCAAGAAGTGTTGTTCTCCCTGGAGTGGCCGTACTCTCTCACACCAGCGTTTTGTAGAGTTACGTGAGATCTGATCCAAAATTTCTTGTTATCGGATTCATTGCTTCGCCCTTGCGGTGAAACTGCGACTTTTTTGGCTATGGACAGCCGCCCATTTTTTAAGCGTTAACCGCCGAGCGTCAAGTGCCGTATAACGGAGCGCAGCGGTGAAATGAACGCGTGCGCTCGATGAGCAGTCCCATAGAGTTAATGAGTAGTCCTGGTCCTGGCAGTCCTGCTGTGCACAGCTGCCCTTGCTAGGCTGTTCCGGGAACCGGACACTACTCCCGCTTCTTTTGAGCACCGTTACCGTCATCTTTTCTTTTCTGAACGCTGCCATCAAGTTACAAAAAAATCACAGTTTCACCGCATGGGCAAAGCAATGAATGCGATAACAACAAACTGAAATGTTATGTGAAGTAAGGCTGGCAGCTAACTCTTTTGGATTCGTCATCGCTTAACTCTACAAAATGCTAGTGTAAGATATGCTCTTTTCGCAGTCTTCGCAGTGAGAGCGTAGCACGTAGAAGGGTTCACGCGCTGATTCCTGCCGAGTTAGCGGGCGCGCCAGCGCCCCTAGAATCGACGTTCACAGCTGCTGCTTGGACGATCCCAGCCTTGACGAAACCGAAACTATAACCGTTTCGATGAAACCGAAAATATGCTGTTTCAGCTACGTTTCCGGGCACGGGGCTTGATGGCTGTTGCACCTTGCGGCAAAATTCGGGTGCTGCGGCGCAGTACGGCGCTGATAAGCGTGTTTGGCGCAACAAGGTTGGTTCGGCGCAGGATGGAGCAGGTAAACAAGTTGGCGCACAATGGCGCAAATGGTGCCGCTGTTCCACCCCTGACAGACAGTACTTGCAGCATGCAGTGTTTACCACGGGTGTTTTGTATAACCTCAGCTGGAGTGAAGTTGTTGAACACAGCAGGTACTGGGTTTGATACCCAGTGCCACTAAGCACTGGTGGCGCATACCCATGGGTTTTTCTGTTTGGCACGGAGGTACCTCACCTGGCACTTGGTGGTGAGGGTACTCGCCCGATAGTGGTTCAAAGTGAAGAAAGGCTAATTTCTGTAACCCACAGGAAACCATGGTGCAACAATATGGGGGGCAAGGGTGAACGAAAGAAGGGAGTGTAAACTAGTGACCAGCTTCTGGAGACTAGAACCCACACTAAGGATCACTAGGACCTCTGGACAGCTCTCTCCCCCCATCATATATCAGCGGATCCTTCTCCCCATTATATATATAAGTGCCCTGCAGCACTGGGAATAAAACTCACTACCTCCTCTGTTGGAGGCCCACACGCCACCACTTCACTACTGCTGTTGGTACTCATCTTGACAAGATGGCCTCCCCTTTCGGCTCTCTTTCATCCTCTCCCCCAGCTCCCCACAAGGCTACACCATGCTCCATCATAGGGCTGCAGACAATAGCGGCCTTCCTTAGCTAAGTCACTGTCTTCGTTCGTATAACTCTGTTCATTAAGTCTGCTGTGAGGAAGTTTTCAAAGAAAGACATGCAAGATGTTTTCTGTTACTACATGCTCTAGTGACAGGTCTACATTCGAACAGCAACATTACTGTATTTTGTACTCGTGTATTTTATCTGCTAAAATATTACTTTGGTTTAAAAAATGTTCTGCTAGCATCATAAAAATCAAAAGAGGGACACCGACTATGAAAAATAATGTAAAAAAGATGTTTCAACTCCCCCGGCGGAAGCTCAAACGTGTTTTTCATATTCTTTTTCGTAGTCGGTGTCCCTTTTAATTTGTATAATGTTACTTCCCGACCAGACAGGCTTCCGTCAAAACCTCGACTTCATTTCTACTGGCATATTTTGCACATCCTGTAATGCTCTACAAGCACGCATGCGAGGCATGCTGGGAAGATTGGTGCAGTAAATATGCGTAGTTTGGCCGCATACAAAAAGTTCGGGCAGAAACACAATAAAACCTCGTTAATACACAGCAATGTTAATACTAACGGTTAAAATAGTTGCAATGAATCCTGCATAAAGCCTCACTGTTGTACATGGTGATAACTTTTTTTGTCAAGTCAAGCTGTGCCAAAAATTTATTATCCCCCCAACAACTACCTAACCCCAGGTGGAGCCCGACACCCTCCTCCTTCCACAAACACACGCATACACGCGCACACACACACTGATGGCATGAGTTTCATCGGAAGCATGCTGCACACCAATAGTTCTAGGGACTATCGTCTCAATGCGGCGGTAATACAGTGCTGCAATGAAGCTGTGCTGGTTTTCACTTGGCAGCGGATTGCTTTTACAAACATGCACGCACATATCTGGGCTGGATGAGTTGTCCACTTTGGCACAATGTTCCCCATTGCAGTTGCAAAATGTTTCTTGATATCACCACTGTGCTATCGTACGATCATGCAAGAGAGCCGAATTTTTTTTTCTGCACTTCAGTAAAAAAAAAGAAGTCACCACTGCCAAAAGCTTTTTTTTATAATTTACTTTTTAAGTATTTACTGCTTCCCTTTGCCTTCTGCTCACGTTCATCCTCTCCTGTGCATATTTTTTGCTCTTAACACCAGGATGTGCATAACCCACAAATGGGTGCTTTAGAGCTGAGCTATGAATGCCCTACAGAAGTACTTTGCAGATAATGCATAGTTATGGTGCAAGTTCCCGAGAGGTATGAATTAACAAGATTTTAGCCTAGTGCATGGCATTCTGGGATATGGTTTTACCACTGTTTCGGTATTTCATTGCAAGGGGGAAGGGGCGTCACTGTTGCTTTACTGGCATTCATTGCCATTTGCTGCCAATTTTGGGAAGCCGATTTTTTGGTCATAATTAGGCGAACACTGTTTTGCGTGCCATGACTTTTCTAGATGTTACCGAGGATGTGTGTGAAAATTTCGCTTACTGGCAATTTGTGCGTCCCCTCCTTGAAACCCTAAAACACAAAAAAGTAAATAACGCAAGTAAATACGTACAGTATGTACAAGTTGTATTTAAAAGTAAGGGCCATTTGGTTATTAAGAAAAATATTTTCGTGAGTGAAAGTTATTTGTGGTGGGTTCAGTTTTGCAAATCAACTTTTCTAAACAGTTGTATTACCTTCTGAGCAGTGTTCATAATGTTGCATAGCTTTAATCCACCTGCATAGAAGCCTGCACAGGAGTTACACCAGTACAGAACAACAAGGGGAGATGCTACTCGAAAAACGCAAGTTTTTTCCAAAATGACATATTTTTTTTTTGTTTTTACTTGCTTTCACAAGTTTTGTTTCCCTACTTTCATGACAAAAAAAAAAAAAAAAAATCAACGTTGTAGTTAAACTCGAAGTAGGTAAAAATCGCCTTTAAAGAGCACAAGGTGGCTATTAAAAACTAAAATGAGCTCATTGTCTCAGAGTCCCCTGGAAATTGTCACATGGCTGCTTGCCATTGCATTTCGCATGAGGAGTTCACCAAAGCCTCATGCTCAAAATAATCATGATTCCCTAGCTCTCATAGTGTAGAAATTATTTTAAAAAGCATATCTTTGCCACACAGACGAGCTTTCATTTCTACGTTTAAAATGAGTTTTTCTCGAGATGCAATTTAGGGCAACTTCTTGAGTTTGGACATCCACGTTTGTGGTACTTCTGATGGCCAGATTGAATGAAATTTTTTTCCACATATTTCTTAACATGTGAAGAGTGCAATCATCACCTTTAAAATGTGATATCGCTCATATAATTATGAACTTAAAGCAATTAGTATGGGCTTAGCATTTTAAAACTTTTCACATTACAATTTTTCTTGTTCATTTAAATGTTTTATACGCACTTTTTGATAGTTATTTGCATTATAGAGTCAATGTAAAGCAATATGAGCCATTAATAGCTCATATTTATAAAAGTTCGGTGGCAGAAAAAGGCTGTCCAGAAAGAGCTATATTTTACACATTGTCATGGTACAAAACGAAAACTATGCAACTTACTATAAAACCGATTACATATTTGAAATCAGCATACAACCTTATGTAAACAGCTAAAATGTCATTGCCCTAGGCTACAGATTAAAGAAACTTTTTTTTTTTTCGAGTAGCATCTCCCCTTAAATGTTTTTTTTGCTACTGTGAGGAATGGCTCTGCTGCATGGGCTGTTCGGCGTCTGCATTAGTGTAGGATATCCACAATATATCGCCCTGAAGAAGTAGTGGAAACAAGCCACTTGTTTTTTCTATACAGTCAAACCTGCATATGTCAAACCCACATATAACAAATGATTGTGTATATAGAACAATTGTAAAGCTTCCTTGAATATATTTTCGATATAAAGGATATTTTATATATCGAATTTTTTCTGTGCTTCAGATATATCTATAGTGGTCCAAAAATGCTCCCCTCGTTGACATTCTTTCCTCTCAGTGTTGGCTGGCGAGAATTTTCGATACCCACTTTGCCTACAGTTTGCGATATCCGAAAAACAATCATGCAAATACTGGAGTCTCCGGAATCGTTGATCAAATTGCAGTTCTTGGTTCACTTGTTAAACGATTTCATTGGTTTCAATACTGGGCATCCCACTCCACTCTTCACCAGGCAAATTGGTGCTGCCATTTTTTTAAAGTCTACGCCATTCTCTCACCTTTCATTCACATTACGGTAGGTGCATAAACTAGACAACCCTTGATGAATTTTACCAGCCGATCTTTTTGCACAAAAATCAAATTGCAGCACACACTTCGCCAGTAGAAGTGACAATTTGCCCAGACATTGTAGCCTGCATTCACTGTCAAGTAAACAAATACTGGATCCAAACAGTGCCTTCAGAAACAACCACTTGGCGAGGCTGCATGTGTTCAACTTAGTTCTAACCTGCAAATAGTTAAATATAAGCCAACTGCCTTTACTTTTTGAATATGCCTGGGAGCTATTCTTGATGTGTCCACCTAGTGGACATGTCCACTTCGGTGGAGCACATTGAATTACTCGAAAAAACCGCGAGCCGTGATGTCATGGCGCTCTTGACCACGTCGACGCACTGAATCCGCCAGCACATTCCCAGCGTAAAGAGGAAGAAAGTGGACGAAATGTACTGTAACAGGGCACTTAAACTTGACAAGCCTAAACTTGCGTATGAACATGTTGAGATGTCGGAGAACGATGCAGGGAATGCGTACCGACCTTCCGGGCGGGCGGCCGCTTTAAACCAAATTCAAGGGCTAATGTGATTACAGTTTGTGCACGGCCTCCGAGATGTGCATTCAAAAGCGGATCTCTGGGGGCAGCAATCGTTGCGGTGAAACGCATTCCGTCCCTCTCATTTGTGTCAATGGTTGTGAAAGCTTCGTGACCAAAGTGGCCAGTCCACAAGGTGGACACATCGAGAATCACGCCCCTGGTATGTGCCATCTTAGCAGCATTGTCAGCTTCTGCAAAGTTTCCATAATAGTAGTAATAATAATACCTGGGGTTTTACTTCCCAAAATCACGATATGATTATGAAAGACGCCGTAGTGGAGGGCTCCAGAAATTTCGAGCATCTGGTGTTTTGTAATGTGCACTGACATCGCGCAGTACATGGGCCTCTACCGTTTCGCCTCCATCGAAATGTGACCGCCCAGCCGAGACTGAACCCGCGACTGTTGGGTCAGCAGCCGAGCACCATAATTCGAAGTTTCCAGTAACCTTCAGAAAAGCATTCATTCAGCACAGCAATGAAGAATTTATTGATCATATCACTGATCAAGGTCATAAGCACAATGACTGTGTACTATATTAAATTTCACTCATTTACAGTTTGCTGCAATTATATAATAAGAGGATGAGAAATGACGATGGTGATATCATGAATGAAGGATGTTGATAAAAGATAACTTTTTTTAGCACATTTGTAAGCATCATAGTACAATGATAAAACTAGTATATTTACGTACTTGGATAAAATATACAAAATACAAGAAAATAGCCTTGGAAAAGTGGTCACATAGGAGGCTTGGGCAGCATGTTTTCTTTTGCTGTTTGGTTGAGCGTGCCTCTTTGTCCTTGTTTCATTTTCTGGCTGCTGAGTTGCACTTGCAGCATAGGCGATTTCTTTGGTCTGCTTGAGGTTCTTCTCTCTGAGAATGTGCAGCTCCTTGGGGAAAAAAAAACAAAAATCTTTCGACATCAATACAATAACCAATACAATAATCCCTGAGTGATGTGAATTCGTGATTCACTATTTCCGAGCTCCTACGTTGCGCTAGGACGCATAAACAGTAAGCTGCTAGTTTAGGAATATTTTGAGAAGTGTCTAGCAATCACAACAGCGCAGCACTATCTCAAGCTTGAAATACGAAGAACCAGATGCCGTTTGCATGAAGGAAATGCTACCTGTGCTTGTTTTCATAATCATCTGAGAGATGAGTAAAGCTTATTAACCATAATAAAATTTTTTTTATTCTTGCCTTAACAGCAGGCTTGATGCTGCAACATTAGCAACTGAATTGTGACAGGAGCACTATGCAGCATTTTCACACCAACAGGATATAAGGCACCTTGAGGCGTTTCAGCGCAACTCAGATTAAGTAAAGAAAAAACGAAAGGCAACAAACAGTAAAAAACATTTAGGTTTTCCTTCACGCAATCCGAGTAGAGCCAAAAACCCTAAGCATCATGCTATCAAGACGCCAATCTACCATCCATGTACATGGGATTGTTTACTGAATGAATTCCTCGTAACCTGAATCTGCATGCAAGATTTTTTTTTAAATGTTGAAGTGTTCTTCAAAATAAGCACACACATCAATATTGAGATTCTTTTTATACTTGATCTGGTTTCAGTGCATGTTGTACCAATATAGCCGCCATGGGTCCCAACGCCTCTTGGTACCGTGGCTGTTGTGGTTTTGAAATTGGTGAAGCTTGCCCCAAGGGAGCGCTAGAGATAGTGATGTAGCTTACGTAACCGGCTCTCAACACCTGGAGCACCCCCTGTGGGCGAGATTCACTTATTTTGAAATGACAACAGCAATGATTCCACAGTGTAGATATACAATTGTGTATGGTGGAGCTTGCTTTATAATGAATATATTTTGCACCAAATGGCTGTTGTCAGTTTTTTGTAACGAAGCTACAAACCAATTTCACACAATTGCAGCAAACAGTCCAACAAACACAGTGTTTGGTAAGAATCACTTTTCTTTTTTCCTTCAGATAAAATTTAAGTCAGAAGGGATTAAGACCGCCTAAAGATGCCTGCAGAAAGTTGAATATGCCGACATCTTCCCTTATCCAAACTAAAGAATTTTAACCTAACCACAAGGACTGGAATAAATGTGACCGTAAAGGCTATTCTAAAAAAGCATTACTGCAAGATTGTCATGAATGTCGCTCTTATGAAATCTTGCTTGTACATGATGACAATCCAAAGTAACACTGCTCTGGTTTGTCAGTTTTTGAGCCGTTTAGCTCCAGATATGCTTCTAACTTTCTGCACAGGTGAATGCAAAAAGAACTTAAAAGAAAAACCTAACTGAAGAATAGTTCCCAGCTCTTATTAGGAATTAGCCTTCGATTCGACCAAGTGAGATTCTTTGGCATAACCAACTGCAACACATCACATGCACAAAAGTTGATCCAACTTGCTTGAATAGGGGATATTCAAAATGTACAGCGCCATCTGTCGATGATCCCGCAAGTCTGATCCGCCATGTTTTGCTGGGCACGAAAATAAAAATACCAGTCGCTTATCGCAGCATTTACAATGCTAGTTGCAGATTGTTTTTCTTCGTTTTGCGATGACTTTCCAATGCTTCGTGTGCTGTTCAGGCAACGAGGGAGCCCTGACAATGTCGGGAACAAGGTAGGACTAATTTTAACCGAATTTATCAGTTACATGAACGAAGAAAAGAACATACCGACGCACACTTGTTTCGTCAACAAGATTGGCACTCTGTATAGGTTTGGAAATGACTGGCTTGCGCAAAAGCGCTCTACAACCTCAGTTCTTGTTTCTCCGTGCAATTTAATTGCTCGCCTGCTACATAGCCAGACTTACAGAACAATACAGAACGACATGGTGAAGCCTACAAGGTCAAACAGGGCCAACAATATAACCGGAGACATGGGACCTTGGAAAGAGATCCCGTTCAACTGCAGACAGCTGTCTGCACTCTGTCTGGTGCTCCAGTAACAGAAACCGTCATCGGGCCAGCTCACACGTCTTGTTCGTATGTAGTGAGCACAGCTAGAGGTCTCAGAAGACGCACCAGCAAACATCTACAGCCACTACAACCTGTGGCGACAGCAAGAATGGACGAATCGTGAAAGCTCCAAGTCGGCTTGACGTGTGACAAGAGCAGAAGGGCCACTTCAAAGAGGGGGAGGTGTCGTGAGTGCAACGAGATGGCGCCATGCATACCACATCACGTGACCAGATGAACATCACATGGGACTGTGTGCGAAGGACCACGAACAGAGACCGTGTCTGTAGAGCTAACATGTAGCCGCGCCAGCCTGCGTGCTTTAATCCTTAACTCATTAAACAGTTGTCATTACCCGTCTGCTCGTGCGTGTGCTCTGCTCTCGACCACGACAAATGTATTACCGATATATGCATTTTAAAACAGACGGCCGACATTGCACAAGCACCAGAGAGCATGATTGATCAACATTAGCTTGTCGGTGTTGCAGATTGACGAAAACAAGGACTTAATTGCACGTGTATAAGCAGTTCCACGGACGATGCTGCGCGCGTCCGCAGTAAATCAGTGCCGCCACACGAGACCCGATAGCAAGGATTCACAGCCGCCGCTTTACAAGCTTCGCAAGGCAATGCGCACCCATCTTGTGTGCGACGAAGTACGTAGTCTGCACGCCACGTCTGCCCTTCGCTTTACACCCCCTTAATAAGGCTTGTTCACACCAAAAGCGGAGCGGCAAAGCAGGCTTTTCGCAGTGGCTAGGCGGCGAGTGCGCGCACCTGTTCAGACTGCACCCCTCCTCTGTCTGCCCGCGCGTTCGATGAGGTGGTGCAACTCCAGCTTTTGTGCACGCGTCTCTATCACGTGACACTACTTCTCCCAAAGATGCACCAGCAACACCGCCGCGTGGCGTTCTGAAGGCTGTGGCAAAGCGGAGAGCTTTGACAAGTGGCAAAAAATCGGTCACCCGAGCGATCTGGCTCGCTGCCTCGTTTTCCCTCCGCTTTCCACTTTCCCGTATTCCCACTTCGGCCGTGCTGCTTTTGGTGTGAACAAGCCTTTATCCCTCCGCTTTTTTCTTCTGCTTCCTTTGGTCAGTGTGTGCTGAACAGAGTGCTCAGTTACAGAGCCATACTATAGATGGAGCTATTTGTTCGGTAGATCTTTAGGTAGATCATCGTACTCATTTTTCCGCTGATCGCGAGCACTTGTATGCTGTTCGCAATAGCATGCGTTGTGCGATAATGCACGCCACTGTGGCATGCGAAGCAAAGAGCACAATATTTTTGAAAGATAAGTCAATGAATGCACACGTGTAGCGTTCAAGAAAACCAGAACAACACTAAATCTGTGCAATAGATTACGACTGCAAGACATAATAAACAACCAGTGTGTATTAAAAGAGCATTACTCGGGTCGTTCTTCCGTATACAGTTGAAACACGCGATCAGTATTTTTGTTTGGTTTGCGACGCACTGCTCATGCACATGCCCATGCCTTGTTTATTTCGAAAAACTACGACACATGCTATTGTGAAGGGTGTAGAGATACCTGTGGCGAAAGAAATGAGTTGAGGAATGCAGCACAGCGTTGAACAGGTCGCGCAGAAAGAACGTGGTTTTGATATATGACGCGTGTTGTTATAATCGCTGTGGGAAATACAATGGAGATTTATTGCTGTGCAAGGTCATCTGAGAAGTTTCATAGTCTCATCTCCTCTGCAATAAACACTTTTCTTGAACGCCTACCTCAGATCGGCAGCACACGCCACCAGAGAACAGCAGTTCAGCTTTGCAAAGCGATGCGCCTCGTGCAGCTGCCGTCCAGACAAGTTTTGAAGCGCGCAGAGCTCCGATATTGCGTCCTTGTCTATTTGTGGCGACACAGTGAGGTTCACTGAGAGTTCGGCGCTGGATGACGAAAGAAAAGGCCGTATTTTCTCGGTCCGAAAGCTCCGCCAACAACAGTGGCTCAGCCTCTTTGTGGCCTCTCCTATGGAGACGCTAGCAGACGATTCCGCGATGGGCGTGCCCAGTATTGCCAGAGCACTAAGCATTATGAATATCCCCTATTGCTAATCTATGTCATCGGTAGATCAAGCTCTTACTGACCTTCCTAGACTTATGTTGCTCTTCCAGAAGGTTGCTCAGGTAGTGGATCTTTTGTTTATGATTTTGGTGCCCCATCATTTCAGAGACCTTGCTGTAGAGTTTGGAGAGCTCGCTTTCCGTTGCTTCATTCCTCTTCTCAAGAAGCTCCTTCTCCATCTCATATAGCTCTAACTGCTCCTGTACAAAATACAAAAAAGAAATTAAGTGCAAGTTTAATTTCACCCTGAGAGTTGAAATCCATTTTTTAGATGCCCTCCTTCAGCGTCCCACAGCACCACAGCGCATGCGCGTCCCCTCCCCCCTCTCTCTCTCCTACGCTCACCCCCTTTCTCTACTCTAGGAATGCTCTACTCTACGGAGCGGCGCCCGCGTCTGACATCCCCACAGAGCACGCGCGTCCTCTCTCCTACGCTTACCCCTTTCTCTCCTCTAGGAATCGTCTACTCTACGGAGCGGTTCCCGCGTCCCCACACCCCCCACAGCGCATGCGCGTCCACTCTCTCTCTCCTCTCCTACGGTTCCCCCCGTTCTCTCCTCTAGGAATCCTCTACGGAGCGGCGCGCACGACAGGTGGTGCGACAGCTGCATACTCCGCTGGGAGTATGCAGCTTCGCATCCACACATGGTCCCCTTTAGCAGGAGATGGGGAAGTTTTAGATGCGAAGCATCTTATGCTCGGGGCTCTGTCCGTCCCTCCTGCGTCCCCCGTCCCGTGTCCGGCCACTGTCATGAAGTAGGGAAGCACCCATTATGCGAACCAGAACCCTGTAGTAATATGAAGGCCGTCAACCCTAACACAGTCATCAGAGTCATGGCCGAGAGCACAGAGAGGCTGCTTAGCAATGGCTAGGCAGGTGGTGTCTGTCGCCCAGGTTGACCCCATTCCTTGAGTCATGGCCGAGAGCACAGAGAGGCTGCTTAGCAATGGCTAGGCAGGTGGTGTCTGTCGCCCAGGTTGACCCCATTCCTTAATCTTGCTTGCATGTGTTTGTAGGGGGGCTTAGTCCGTCCCTCCTTCCCGCGTCCCACACCACCACAGCGCATGCGCGTCCCCTCCCCTGTGCTCTCCTACGCTCACCCCCCTTCCTCTACTCTAGGAATCATCTACTCTGCGGAGCGGTGCATGCGCGTCCTCTCCCCCCTCTCTCCTCTAGGAATACTCTACGTTGCGGCTCCGGCGTCCCGCATCCCCACAGCGCATTCACGTCCCCTCCCTCTCTCTCTCCTCTCCTACGGTCCCCCCCCCCCCGTCCTTTCCTCTAGGAATCCTCTACGGAGCGGCGCGAACGACAGGTGGTGTGACAGCTGCTTACTCCGCTGGGGGCGCCACGGTAGTTCCGCGGTATGAAAATGACGGAGCGCGCGCGCCTCATTCTCTCTCCTGCGCAGCGCCGCGATGAGCGCCTGGACCACTGCCGTGAAATGAGAGCGGCGACGTTCCTCCCGCTCAAGCTAATTATCTCCCCGCTGCTTCGCATCCACACATGGTTCCCTTTAGCGGGAGATGGGGAATTTTTTTAGATGCGAAGCATCTTATGCTCGGGGCTATGTCCGTCCCTCCCGCGTCCGGCCACTTTCATGAAGTAGGGAAGCACCCACTATGCGAACGAGAACACTGTAGTACAATATAAGGCCGTCAACCACCACTACAGTCACCAGAGTCATGGCCGAGAGCACAGAGAGGCTGCTTAGCAATGGCTAGGCAGGTGGTGTGTGTCGCCCAGGTTGACTCCATTCCTCGATCTTGCTTGCATGTGTTTGGGGAGGGGCTTAGTCCGTCCCTCCTCCCCGCGTCTTACACCACCACAGCCCATGCGCGTCTCCTCCCCCCCCCCCTCTCTCCTCTCCTACGCTCACGCCATTTCTCTCCTCTAGGAATACTCTACTCTACGGAGCGGCGCCAGCGTCCTGCGTCCAACACCCCCCACAGCGCATGCGCGTCCCCTCCCCCTCTCTCTCCTCTCCTAAGCTCACCCCTTTCTCTCCTCTAGGAATCCTCTACTCTACGGAGCGGCCCCCGCGTCCGACAGCGGATGCGTGTCCCCTCCCCCCTATCTCTCCTCTCCCACGCTCACCCCCTTTCTCTACTCTAGGAATCGTCTACTCTACGGAGCGGCTCCTGCGTCCCACAGCGTATGCGCGTCCTCTCTCCTACGCTCACCCCCTTTCTCTACTTTAGGAATCCTCTACTCTACGGAGCGGCTCCCCGCGTCCCCTCTCTCTCTCCTCTCCTACGGTTCCCCCCGTTCTCTGCTCTAGGAATCCTCTACGGAGAGGCGCGCGACAGGTGGTGCGACAGCTGCATACTCCGCTGGGGGGCACCACGGTAGTTCCGCTGTATAAAAATGACGGAGCGGCGACGTTTCTCCCGCTCAAGCTAACCATCTCCCCGCTGCTTCGCATCCACACATGGTTCCCTTTAGCGGGAGATGGGGAAGTTTTTTTTTCTCTAGGAGTCTAGGGTAATCCATCTCAGTAGAATCTGCTGGGCACATTTGCCCCACACACTTCTGCCATTTCTTCAAAACGACCTAGCCCGAGAATTGTGCAGATATTTTAAGAATTAATTTCGTTGACTGCCTTGAACCACCTCCTTTGCCTCCTCCACAGTTAATGACCACACTGTTTCATGATACAAAAAGATTGTCTACGCAGAGTATGCTGGGTATGAATGGCAGATAGTGACAGCAGCAGTGAGGAATCTACATTCGTGAGGTAGTGTTCGATGCTAGACCACGCTGTCACTACAATTCACATTCAGTGATCATAAACAAATGACAGGTGATAAGTGGTAAGGGTCCCGCTGCAGTCGCTCGACTTTGGGACCCTCGTCTGCATACTACTAATCATGAACCTTTGTATTTTGAATGAGTAATAAACTGAAACTGAAGGGTGCATTATTAACTGCATGAGCTTCAGCCCTTGCCAGCCACACATGCAATTTGAGCTGATGCCAACTGCACTCAGCTGTGGAGAGGCACTGTGCATCTTTACCACTGAACAAGACCTGAAGCATTACTCGTAAGGGCAAATAAAACTGCTTTTTCTTTTTACTTTAATTTTGAGCATATGGACTTGAAATCACCAACCCATCTCGTACAGTTTAAACATAAAAAGCGCGTTGCAGCGACAGAGTGCTCCATCAACATCAGCACTTTTCTGTACTCCAAGGCAGAAAGTTGCACTCGCTGACACTTCGCCGAGTTATAGGTGACTACATGCAGGGAGGTATTTATGCATATTGTTATGCTGACTCATTAACTTTAGATGCGCACTGTTTACCTCTTATCCTAAACAGGCAACAAGTAGTGGCCTCATCAAGAGAGCAGTACGAACAATGACCTTGTTTAGCTACCAACAATGTCAGTACCATGAGTTTATAAACTACACATTTCCCATTTCCACAAGAAAGGTACACATTCTAAAAATGAGTGATCATAAATTTAAAGTCATAATACATGCCTAGCTTATGGAACACATGATTTGTGTGCAACAAAAAGTATGCACGAATGATAAACAATTTAACAGTACATACTACACAGGTTGTCCCACATAACTTGAGACATGACATGAAAGGCGTGCCAGAAGCAAACAGACCCAAATGTTCACTGTTCATGCTAGCCTACACTTACTAAAGCTATTTTTTAATTTTTCCCTCAAAGGGATCCTGAAATGGTTTAGACTATTTTGTACAAACACACTTAGCCGGTAAAGCAAGTACTAAGGAACATTTGCAGACTGGTTAAAGCCCTCTGCGTCAAGTACTTCAACTGAATATTAATAAGAACTAACAGACAATGATGCCAAGGAAAGCATAGGGGGATGTTATTAGAAGTAATTGTAATGTGAATGTGAAGAAAGAAAAGTAGACGAAAAGATAACTGGCCACCGGCAGGGACCGAACCTGCGACCTTCGAATAACGCGTCCGATGCTCTACCACTGAGCTACGGTGGCGGTATGTGCATTTAAACGTGGGAGCGTCAGTCAGCGCCACCTGTTGCTATTACGGCAAGTGTGGAACACCCTTTATGCCTGTTGGCGTCACGTAGCACGTGATCTTATTACGAGCTGGCACCTGACTAATAATCCCTCGCGTACCACCCGAAGGCATCAATTTCACAGTCCTTTTTTACGAGTTGCAAAGAAAGCCAGTGGAAAAAAAAAAAAAAAAAAATGTGATGCAGCACTTGCGCGCTGCTCTCAAGCAGGCAGTCTGTGATCAATGTTGCCTGCAGCTCAACTGTGGCCATGGGGAAGCAGCACAGTTTTGATGGTGGCTGGCGTATGAGCCTCCAGCTTCTGTTGGATGACAGTGCAAACACATGCTACTGGCCGAGTGCCGCTGAAGCAATAAAGCACTCATAAAATGCTGCAGGCGACCTGGGTTCACGGATTGCACACTTGAAAGCAGCACAGCGTACAAGTGCTTTACCACGTGGCTTTTTTCGTATATTATGGGCTTTCTTCACAGTGCGGAAAAAAGGACCATGCGAGATGTATTGTACAGGAAACAATTTGATCAGGGGTTTCACAAGGTACTCTGCAACTCTGATCATTAGTTGGGTCTTTGGCCAATAATTAAAAAGTTGTGTAACTAAACAACTAATGAGCTAGACTGAGTAACAAGGCTAGAGCAAATAGTATGCGTTCAATTCAATTCACTTCCAATGCACCTTTCAGTTTTAAAGTCTTGGCTAAAGTTATGAGGGACACCCTGTATAGACATACAGGGTGGCTCAGCTAACTCTAGCCAGAGTTTAAAACTATACTTATGCACTTTATGATGACGCGGCCAAATGCATGTTGCTGACTATCGCACAAAGTAAGCCGCACTATTTTTTGTGTTTGTTTATTAGGAAAGAAAAACTTCTAAAGCAACAAAGCTGGGCAATAAGTTCCATTTGGAAAGTTGTAGATTGGTTTGCAAAATGTCTGGTTAGACAGCTAACTTTCTATTTGTGAAGTATTTCTGCTAGTTTCTCCGCTCGCTGCACATGCCCGCAAAATACAAAAAAATACCATGTGGCACACCCACTTGCGCCTAGTTATTGCAGTGCTCGCCAATGTTCCGCATACAAATGACATGCTTCCGTTGCGGCAGTTCGGCATTGAGCTGCCGCAAGCAACAAGTTCGTCACCACCAGCATTGCTTTCCTGTCACCTTTTAAGTGGCAGCACATGTGGCCTAATGCTATAGTTGCTTGCAGGTGGAAAGTTATGGAGCACTGCAATTATGGCACTCAAGCGGGCATGTTGCACGGTATTTTATTTTGCGGGCATTTGTAGGAAGCAGAAAAACACTAATACTTAATAGATAGAAAACTAGAAACTGTCTAATCAGGACATTTCACAAACATATTGTCATCTTCCTAATAGAAATTTTTTGCCCAGCTTTGTTGCTTCAGAAGTTAATTAACCTTGCCAATTAAGAAATTAGGCAGAATAAAAATAGTATGACTTGCTGCACGCAATAGTCACCAACATGCATTTAGTTGCGTGGTCATAAAGTGCACAGGCATATTTTCAAACTGGCTAGAGTTCCCTAGGGCACCCTGTATAGTATGCAGTCTACTGCTCACTGTTTCAGGACATAGGTCACTCCCACCAGTGCAACTCTGAAAGGTGCAATGGTCCTTGAACAAAAATTGCTTGTTTTACTACGTTCGACATTACTTGATGACACTGATTTACAGCTTGCATTACATATAAATAGCGCTCAGTGTTTTTGGAGTTTATTTTTCTTGAAAAATTCGGAGGGTGTTTTTTGGTGTTTGTTATCCGAAAACACTGAGCGCTACATATAAACAAAAAACAAGCAGCTGCTATGCCTGCCGATTTAAACAAATGCTCCAATTGTTGCTTTGGATTCAGTGCCTGTAATTTGGCCACTGCACTGAAGGAACACCCCTTGAGAGATCAAATGTGTGCCCGGTCGATATTTTTGTTTTGTATTTTTTTAAGTATGTTATGTGGGGACATTCGAAGTCCACGGAACCCAAAATTTTATTTCGAAAAAAATGCTCCCAGCGCGGCAGAAAAAAATATTTGAAGGTGGCAGTGTGAGAGTTGTTTTTGCTTAGCCCAATATTTTCCGATTTCACAGCCAAATTTAATGCAAACTATAAACATTGTGTGAAATTGTCTTTCTGCTGGTTTTAATAAGCATCACGTGAATTACATCCATGCTTTCTTTATGCTGTCCTCGAAGGAGAAAAAATGAAAAAAATGGCAAACACCACCGAAATTGGTAATGTTTGCTAACATTGATGAGCCTTGGTGTGTTTCCTATTTCACAAAGAGACTTAAAAAGATGTGTCAAGTATAGAAGAAGGCCTTTGCAACATTTCTGTCTTCCTACAAAAACTGCAAAAGAAGCTCATTTTCAAAAAAAATAAAATAAAAAGCTTCGGTCTCAATTTTGACAAAACCTTTTTTATCAAAGAGCACTTATGTCAGTCAAAATGCAATTTCAATATCATACGTCCTCAAGTGCTTTGTACACAAGATATAACGGGCCAAAATGTCCTGTGCTCTGTGCGCTCGCTTCAGTGCCTTTGCTTGTTATCATCTTGCATTGTGCGTAAATCTACAGTTTTAATTATTTTGCTGCAGAAAAACTTTGTTCTGGTGACTTGTCTTCAAGAAATGTTATTCTCAGATTTTATTTGTCTCTAGCTTGTGCGGGGGCGGGGTGCTGCTGCTGCCCTGTGAATGGTTGACACGTACACAGCTTGCAGCCTACAACATTAGCTTACCTCTCCATTATTTGCTTGTCAGGAGCATGCTAGAGACTACGAACGTATGTTTTAGGTGACCTTTCCAAACTCGTCGTGCAAACAAAACAAAGTATCAGTATGCAGCGGCAGGCCAGCTTAATCCGCAACTGAATTTCATAATCAGCAGGTGCGCTGTTACGGCCGTGCTTTCTCAGTCTGCTTCCTTTCCATACCGTGCATTGGATACTCTAACCATCTTCCCCATACGATGCGCATTGTACCTAAATAACATTTGTATAAAATTATTCCAGAGTCCTTTATTTTGCTTCCCACTATCATGTTTCAGCCTTGTAGATGTCTTCCTGTATCACCTCGACCTTTACCTTGCGTTTCAGCAGTTAGATAACGTGCAGTGCGAAATGATAAATCCATAAGTGGCCGAAGCTGCCCAATTTATGTTTTGTTGACACCTTGCTAGCATGCTTTCCCACGCCGAGAACAGCAGAGGCCACTGGTGGTGCCAGACAGACATTATTCTTCAACGAGTGTGGCCCACACCTTAATTATTGCAGTACTAAGCGACCCATAACACAATGAATATGTTAATTTGCACAAAGCATGGTCTAGAAATAATGCTTTCATTTTACAACCACAATAACGTGACCACTGTGGCCTGGCATCAGACAAGCAACCTCTAAGCAAGAGAACCTTGGCTCAGTTGGTATCTGCTGAGATTCCTGTTATTTTGCATGAAAATGACCTGCAGACACACACAGGAGTGTGTTTTTGAACTGAGATTTGCATCTTGCATACCTGGAATGGTGCAACTCTCATCTGCAGAGCCTCAAAGCTTGCCTTCCATCTGCAAACAGAAGCAGTAATACTCAATGGCTGCAAATATAAAAACACTGAATTTCCATAATTATACATAAGAACACCAGATCAGCAGTACCTTTACATAGCATGGAATGTTTACCACAGTTATTCCACATAAACATTCATAGTATAACCAAATGAAGCTACTTCCAGTTATGCAGCAGTGCCAAATAGGAGGCGTATATACCAAACAATAACGTACTAATTCTGAAAATAAAGCACAACAAAATATAATTGGGGATACTATAATAACTTTGCAGTACTTTCTGAAAATGATGTCCAATGTGAAACTTAACACCCATGAAGTTATGAGGGGCACCTTAGTGAAGGGCTCTCTATTTCGCCCATTTGGGCCTCTTCAATCTACATTCAAGTTGTGGTACACAAGCATTTTTGCATTTTGCTCCATCAGAATGCAGCCACAATGGCTGCAGTGCCTGTAGTTGGAGTCCGCTATGTTTCCCCCCTCAATCTCAGCAATGATTTTCCCTTCTCCCACTCCTTTGTTTATGCCCCTGGTATAACCAAATATAGACAACATGAATCAATCAACAGAAGCAAGGTCCCAGTAATATTACAATAAATTTTCATTGTTACCTATTTTCAGTGATGAGTAAGGACTGAAACAACTGAAAACTGACCTCTCAGCATCAGCTGCCATTGAGTTGAGCTGCTCAATTAGGTTGCTCATTTGCCTGAAAAAAAGAAAGAGATATGCAAGTGGTGGTTCTTACACACTTTGCCCATGAAACGTGGAAGAAAAGCAAGTGGGTTCCACGCTTTCAATGCAAAAATTTACTGCGAAGGGTGGAGATCAAAAAGCAAAAAGTAGAAGCTTGTGTGCGAGGATGCACTAACACATTGACACACATGCCATGCACACTGACACAGGCAGACATATACACAAAGCCGCATGAGTAGTTTAGACATTCAGCTGGTTAGACGATGGTAAGCAGTGTGACCTTCACTTTTGCAGCACATAACACGCAAATACCTTGCGTGAATATCCCAATTTGAAGAAAGAAAATTCTCTAAAGAGAGCCACGATGATAGCCTAGACACCATCATCTCGTAAAATTCTGCAGCCACCTGCATCCTGAGCAGCACAAAAAAAAAAAAAATCTTGCGTTAGCTACTGAAGACTTCCCTGATTTATGTCAAGTGCGAACAGCTTTTATACATGAAAAAAAAAAATTTTTTTTTTTCTTTCAGTTTCAGGTGACTAGACTTGTTTTATGCACCAATACAACAGCTGGTCTACCAGTGCTACTTCTAGTGGAGTGCCTTGAATAAAATTTTCACTACAGCATTCTTTGCCATGCAGTGACAATTAACCAGACAAGCCTTTCTGCATTGTGCCTACACCTGAATGCAAGCACGATGGCTGGGAACAAATCTAAGAACAAAGACTAAGCTTTGCTTTTAACGGCAATTGCCAGCATTAATTATTTTGGGGAACTATTTGGGAACACATTGTATGTAAAAAGAAAAGAGCATGATAATGTGGGTAGCCAAGTGGCATGTTAGGAAAAAAGACCTACTCTCACGTGCAAATCATAATTCTCCTATAACGAACTACTGTAACAAACTGGCATGGAAATAATCCACAATGATGAAAAACAAGCGTGATCCTACATTCTCGCACCTAATGATCCTCCAAATGTTTGCTTCACTAAGGAGTGGCAAAAGTGCTCTTGTGTGCCAATGAAGTGGCACTCTGTATGTTGACCAGACCAAACACACCGCTCATTACACCCCAGACTTCATGGCCCTGTATACAGGTCACCACATTCGAGCTGATAAAATGGGACACAGCATTTCTGATCAATATATAAAACAGTATCTATCATTAGACAAACACAAATTAAGGGCACAGTGTAGGGCAAAATTCGAAAAAAAGATCACTTTTTTTTTTCTTTGCTGTTTGGGAAGGGTGTCCCTTTCTGCATATTTTCCACATTCGTGCTTTTCTTAAACAGCATTTTTTTGTGGCTCAAAACCAGTTTTTCTGAAAGCAAGTAGTGAGTGAAAACGCACCCTAGGGCAAGCCCCTCGTATGCGCTCTGTGCTTACGGTCTATTTTTCTAAAAACTGACATGGGACTCCGGTGCTCCCCCAAGAAATCAGAGCTCCTCCTTTACAGCCCAACTAGGAAGGGACCCAAGCCGCAGAACTGGAAACCCCCCACAGAAATTGACATTAATCTCTACACCAAGTGTGGAGATCCGATCCCCAAAGTCTCATCCATTCGAATCTTGGGAATGACACTCGAAGCGACGGGCACAAATTGCTAAACATTCACAAATTGGCAAAGAAGACGGATACCGTCATTGGTCTAATCAAGCGGGTAGCTAACAGAAGGCGAGGCCTGAGCGAAGAGAACCTGATAAGGCTTGTGCACGCTTTCATGTTATGCCATTTCACGTATGTAGCGGCTATGCACGTCTGGAAGAGGGCTGAGCGAGACAAACTAAATGCCATGATAAGGAGGGGGGATCAAGAGCGCGCTCGGACTACCCAATTACACACGCACTGACCGGCTCCTGCAGTTGGGTATTCACAATACTTTGGAAGAGATTGCAGAAGCGCAAGAAAGGGCGCAGATTGTCAGACTCTCTGGCACCAGGGTGGGCAGACGGCTCCTCATAGAGATGGCCGTCCCGCCCGCCAAGGTTGAAGACGCCTACCAGGGCCTTCGGGAAGGGCTGAAAGACAACATCATCATATCCCCCGCCTTGCGCAATATGCATCCCTAGCGCAACGTGGAAAGAAGGAAGGCCAGGGCGGTGGCGCTCCTACGTCGGGCGAGAGAACTTCCTGGTCGCAGCTGCTTCATAAACGCGGCCCAGTATGCCAACAGCAATAGTTTAGCAGCAGTGTCGATCAACCACAGGGGTTCGACCGTTAACGCCGCTTCGGTACGATGCTCGTCGTCGTGTGCGGCCGAGCAAGTGGCCATTGCCTTGGCCCTTCTGGATGACAAACATGAACATATATTCAGCGACTCCAGGGCAGCCATCCGCGCCTTCAGCGTTGGCGCCGTGTGTAAGGAAGCCTGTCGCATACTGGAGGGCAAAAGCATCACCACCCACACTCTCACGTGGTTCCTCGCTCATAAGGGATCCATCACGGGAGGCCCCACAAACCTGAACGAGCTGGCCCACTCCAAGGCGCGAGGTCTCGCTTTCCGCGACCATGGAGAACTCCCCCGCCGGCCCACAGTTGTGGAGAACAGAGATCATCCGACCACTTATAACGAAATTACACAGCACTTCTATCTCGGCAGGAGAGACTTTCCCCTTCCTAACAAGAAATTAAATCGAGCGCAGGCATTGACTCTCAGGTTACTGCAGACGGGTTCGTATCTCAGCCCGGTTTTATTACATAAAATTTATCCCGACATTTATCCCAATAGCTCCTGCTGGCACTGCAACGAATTCGCTAGCCTAGACCACATGCTCTGGCATTGCCCCTCGTTACAGGGCACGGACCAATCCAATGAAGACAAGTGGCTATCCGCTATCAAGAGCCCCGATGTCTGGGCTCAACTGTGGGCTGTCCAGAGGGCCTACGATGCGGCGGTCCTGCTTGGCCGGACTGTCCCAACGTGGGAGCGGCCCGCTGCGCGTTGAGTCGTGCACCTCAGGACTCGCAATAAAGTTTTGCATCCATCCATCCATGTACGAAAGCCAAAATGCTCATCAAAAGTCAGCTGTGTATAGGAAATTGTCAGGTAACTTCTAAGGCAGTCGGAAGACACTGTGCGCCTTTATATTCACACTTTGTGCACGGAGCGCATCGGGTCGAACACTTTCAGCTCCTAGTTTCATTACACCTTGGGTTTGTCGTGCTTGTCGATAAGTTTAGATGCTGAGGGTAAAGAAGGTCTTCAGAAAGTGTAAACTTCGCGGCAACCCATACAGTTCTCTTGTGAATGTGAATAAATGTCAGGGACGTACTGAGGCGCTGAACGCTGAACCAGTGAACTCTTCATCGTTGAACCTCTCAGCCTTTTCACATGCAGGGTGACAACAGGGATGCTCTAATAGACATGACTTATTTGTCATGCAATTGGACTGAATAGCGCGTGCAAACTGCCCGGTGCAAGTGTTGAGTTAATGGGAATTGCGTCGCAGAGTCTTTGTTGTCTTTCTTTAGGTTCACAGTCTTAAGGATTGCGACATTGGATAGTGTTCTTGCATTTAATGATGGTAGTATCACATGAGCCAAAATTCTGAAATAGTTAGGATTGAAGCCTCGCCAAAGTACAGCCAATTTGCTGGAAAACGTTGACCCCACTCGACGATACATTGCGGATAGTGCTGCATGACAGCTCACAAAAGAAGCAAGGCAAGCATTACGAGAGGCTCCAAAGTGAAAAATTGATTTTGGCAATGATTACCAAGCTTGTAGCTACCAAATAAAATAGTTGAACGGTGTTTGTGACAAAGTGTGCTCACTTTTCAGCCGTTTTCTAACTTTAAACTCGATTATCTCAAAACCATGTTTTCATTACTTAGGTACCATTATTTCCTATGTATTCCAAGATCACCAGTCGATTATTTTTCCTTGTATTCTGCATAAATGCATACAGCTACTGAAGCAGAATTGAAATTATGCACTTTACAGTCTTTGTGTTACAAATTTTCATAGATGCCAATTAACTCAAAATTTAGGTCCTAGTGGTAAAAAATTTGCAAAAATTCTAATATTGGTCAGATTTTAATAAACCTGCTTCAGTTAAAAGAGCGGAAAATGTGAAACAAAATGATGTATGGATTATGTGAATATCCCTTTTAGTCACAGAGAAAACGGTACCTCAAAATGACCAAAAATGCATGGGAATTATAGGGCCCACCCCCTGTGTCCTTAACCAGAGATAATAGGACATTTGTAACTTAATCGCAACAGCACTGGATAGCTATCTAGCACATATCATCCATTTGTTTAGCTGCATGCAGAAAGGTCACTATCACTGGTCCACCAGCATACGTGTTTTCTCTGTTAGTGGAGGTGGCAGCTCTTAACTGCTCTTTAGGTATCTTTATGCAAACTAGGCCTTACTATTTGTTTATGCAATTTGCACAAAGCACCTTTTCTGCAACACCACGTCACAGACAGCAATATTAAAGGGCCAGTAAACAACCTAGTGGTCCAACGATTTTTAATGGGGAAATAACTGCGCACTTGTACAATGTGAACATGGTGCTGAAGAACTTTGCGAATAATGCTGTATTAAGCAAGTTACTGGGTATAGAACAACCCGCGTTGGTTGGTTTCGGTTTCTCGCTCTTCCTTTTCACCCTTCTCTCGCAGTGGATGGAGAGGGGTAGGCGTAGCCCTTTGTCGTGACTATGCCCACTTCGTCACCGTAACACGACATCAGCAATTAAGTCATCGGTACGCAGCCAACAACCAAGCAAGGTTTCCTTCACGTGCGCACGTGTCATAGCAACGCGGAGAGGAAGCACGGTGTGAGGAGTATGAGGCACTGAGGAGCTATGCACCATTCCCCTAGCGGTAAAGTAGCGAGACACTTCATCTCGGAGGCTTTCGTTCAGGCAATACCACTTGACCCGGTAGTCTCGGCCTCTATAAAATGGCAGAGGGCAGCACAGGAAAATGAAAATGCGGACTGTGCAGCCACAACTGCATCACCGCAGGGCCAAGGCACTGTTTCGTTGTGTGAAGAACCAATCGCCAAGCTCAGTGGTACGTAATGTTGCCCACGGGCAAGATTTCATCACTGTGCGTACAAGGAGGATTGGACAGGTGTAGGAAAGAGGTCACAGGAATTGTTTTTCGAGATGGAGAGTCTGCGTGGTGTGCAGCACTGTAGTATTTGCCAAATGTGATCGCCACGGTCTACTGCACTAATTGCGAGCTTGTTTGGGGGGTGTAAAAAAAAGTCGGAGCCTGTTTACTGGCCCTTTATGTAGCTGCATTCTCATATGCCTCAGCAATATCCCCCCCCCCCCCCCCCCCCAGTTATTTGGCAGCTTAAAATAGCCCATTTTTAATGTGACAAACAACTTGAATGCAGCCGGAACAAGTTCCCACCTGCCATAACGTCACCGCCTTGCTAAACATGCAGATTACATGGTCTACAAACTTTAGGGGAGCAGAATTGTTGAAAATCTCTACAAATGCAAATTAAGGGCCAATATACAAAAGAAGTGAGCTAATTAACCTAACTAATAAGCAAGCTGAGAGATGCTGTTCTCAATCGGCCTGATACTATACGAGCACTAGCAAGAAAATGAACATACGAGTTGGAACATAATTTTTTTAATGGTAGCTGTGGGTCTTAATACAGTGAAACCCCGGTGATACGATCACAGGTCATACGAATTTCGGCGTGATACGAATTTTGCTTTGGTCCCGGCCAGGGCCCATTGGCCTGCAATGTAATGGAGTACGGTTGTTGCGAACCGATTTTCACCCCGCGACGTTTGATACGAATTTACGCTACCGCCCAGGTACGAAAAGGTGCTGTCCGCGCTGTCGCGGAAGACGCGCGAAGCACGTGCGAGCGGAAACGCAAGCGCGGGCATGTACGCCGCACCGCCTAATCGTCAGAATCACGGTGTAAGAAAAATACTTTTCTTACGGTCAGAATAAACCTTCAGAGAAGCGTCACGGACTCCGAGATTGTGTGCCCGAATCTTTGAGGCTCTGATGTGCCTCTGTGGGCCTTCGCGTTTATATTACAGAGGGCATTTTTTCTAACGCATCGACGTGGGCTGTTGTCGTTGTACTGTGTTTACACGTGCCTGCCTCGTGCATGAGACATCCTATGAAAGGTGGACGAGGACCGAAAGAAGGATAGGAGGGTCTTGCCGAAGGAGTCAGGCCTCACAACGTCAACATGCGCAACTTTTGA
Source organism: Rhipicephalus appendiculatus (assembly GCA_030522465.1). Classification (NCBI taxonomy): domain Eukaryota; kingdom Metazoa; phylum Arthropoda; class Arachnida; order Ixodida; family Ixodidae; genus Rhipicephalus; species Rhipicephalus appendiculatus. The sequence continues at coordinate 1,247,698 of JALIZH010032945.1, read as the reverse complement.
GGTTCGCACTTGTGCGGGCACGGCCGTAAGTCTCCCGAAAGACATCCCCAACACCTCCGCGATAACAAAACCATAACATAGGACCATGGTTCTGAAATTTTTGTGGCCTCGATCTATCGCGTCAAAGCGCTTCTTCCAGTTACTTTCGTCGCAGTACTTCAGTGAAATGCGAAAAAGCATACTAAAATTTGGAAGGGGCTACTGCTGTCGCGGGTAACAACGCATCTGGTTCATTAATTAAACATGCGCGTACGGGCCGTATATTTACGAGTGCTGGTATGATTGCCGACATCTAAAAAGTCAACTGACAATCATTCAGAGTTCTTCCTAACGTTGCTTGCGGCCCTGAAAAACAATAAATAAAAATGCGCGCCAGCTTTCTTTTGTCGCATGCTAATTTTCTGTGCTTTCTGGTGATACGAATTTCGGATGATACGATTATTTTTGGTGGTTCCGTGAGATTCGTATCACCGAGGTTTCACTGTATTTTTTTATTGGTTGGGTGAACTGGATGAAATTTAATACGCTTATTCAGTTCTTTTCTAGGTAGATTTTTTAATAGCTGCATTGGAATAAAATATATGCAATTTCTAAAATATTTATTTAGTATATTGCTGACAGAGCCTTTTGACAATTTCACTTTGTATAGCACAAAAACAAAGTATGAGGCAAAATCGCCTGAGAGCTGGTCTAGTTGGTGATGCTAATTTCATTGTTTTCAAAAAACTGAATGCAAAATAAGCACATGCAAACACGAGTGAAAAATTTTTGCTGCATACTATTTATGATTATTGAGAATTATAATATGACGAACAACAATATAAGAAAATAGCATCACCTGAAAGACCACCTATCTAGCAACCTTGCCACATACGTTGTTTTTGTGTTTGACAAAGCAAAGTTGCCAAAAAGCTCCCCAAGAAACATGCAAAATTCATTTTAGAAATTGCATATCTTTTGTCTGCATATCTACTCAGAGATTTGAAATATGCAGAAAAAAGCTTAATAAGCAGATTAAATTTCCGTTCACCCAACTGCTAAAAAAACATTTTTTAAGACCCGCATCTCTCGTTAAGTACTCGGTTATATTTTGTAAAAACATTTGTGGCAACAAGGGTGGTTGAGGAAGCCAAGTTATATACATGATAGTCGATTGCATTGTAACGTGTACCCACTCACAAGAGGGCTCAGGCGAATGTGATATCTTGCTCACTGTACAAATCTAATTAAATCCAAATACTTCTGTAGATTCTAATGAGCGTTAAACGTTTCGTCTGCCATGTTAGTTACTCTCTTTCGTCCTTGTTGTTTCCACACTGTTAAACATTAGCAAGATCAAATATTCCTATTTAATTGATAACACAGGGCATGCAAATTTGACAAGAACATTTGCAGAGGCAAGTTTGACCACAGAAAAGCAACATTTGAATGTACCAATGCAGATGCCCAAAGCAATGAATGCACAATTTCACCAAATTTTGGAGCAGAATGTCAGTGAATCCTGCATTGAACGCATTCTATGCCTGTGTATCGGGAACTTAAGGTAAGAACACACAAGTGGTAAGCTGTCAGTGACAAAATAACATGGTGGTATCCGATAGATCAACGTTTGTAACAGACAAAGACCAGGAGGGGTCAGCAATGTAAAAGAGACATGGGCACTTTTGGTAGCAACTCGCACATGCATGCACCAGCACAGCAATGCGTTCACATTTTTATCCATTCTATACCTTAGCTGGAAAGAAAATGATGATAAGGATCAGACACCAGATTAACACACCTAGCCATGAGAGTGAGACCTTGGTAGTCCATTTGTACTCTTAACCTGATTCAGTTGTTACATCTAAGGCCACCTAAATCACAGCATAATAAATATCAACAAAATTTACCCAAGATGAGTTCTCTACATATGACACTTTTTTTCTATCAAGGTTTTTTTTTACGTGCATTGCAAGTGTCAAAGCTTTTCCATAGGCTGCTCATCAAGGCATGCCATGCCAATGCAGCAATCCACAAGCAAAGATTAGGGTTGCCACATGCCCGCTTTTAGACCAACCCAGCCGTTTTTTTTTTTTTTGGACAGTGGGCTGGTTACTCGTCCGCACCTAAGACAGGCCATCATTGGCTGGTTTTCAGAGCATCGTATCACAATTATTTTTTTTTGGCCTTTTATGAGTGCAAATCCAACAACTGCAACGATACATATTTGCCGTCAATCACCAAGACTTACCCTTTTTGTCAACCACATTAATATCTACCACCCATAAAAACCTGAAGCAAGATCCCTTCAAGTATACTGATCATTGGCATAGAGTGAAAATCAACATCAGTGGTTAAACGTTTCCTTTGCTTACTTTACGAACAACACGAAATCATTGAAACAGCGAAAATTATGTCAATGCATGTACCAGAAAGACAGGAGATATTAACTCGAGTACCAGAGCAGACTATTATTGCCCCTGGACAACGCCACAGCCATAAGGTGCACTTAATGAGCAAGCACGTCTATGGAGAAATCTTTTGGCATTAACATTCTCACATTACCGGGTATACTAACCAGCAGACTAGATGGTCAGCTGAGTGTTTTGTCTATGTTTCATCTAGAAAAGCCATGTTACAGTAAATGGCATTGCATGTGAAAGATTTAACATGGCATTCCCCCCCCCCCCCCCGTCAACATAACATTTGAGCACCTGCCGAAATGTGAGAAAGATTTGTTCTGGATGCTAACTTTTTTAAAATCTGAAGCACAAGTGCAAGCAAATTATTCGTTCTATGCCAAGTACAACCTAAATACAGCCTAGAAAATTACAAGCAAAAAGAAAAACAAAATGTAACTCACTCATCCTTGACTTGTGTTAGTTCTTCTGACAGCTGCTTCAGTTGGTCACGCAGCTCCCTCTTCTGTCTGTCAAGTTCACTGCACACACATTTGTACCTGTCTGCACGAAGTACAGCAGCTTCAAGCTGCCGAGCATAGTCTGTCAGTGCTTCACGTTGACGAAGATTTTCACAAGACAAGGAGTCTGCCTTTTCCTTCAAGATACCAAGATTGCGTGTGGCATCTGAAAGCTTTACTTCTACTTCTTCCCTACCTTCATGGCACGACTGAATGATTTCTTCAAGTTGTTCTCTTTCTTGCAGCAACTTAGCAATATCATTTCTTGCTGCCCTGTTTGCATCCTCCAGTGCGATCATTTCCCTGCCAAATTTCACATTGCTACTCTGAAGGCTGTCAACTTCAACAAGTGCTGAAGCAAGTTTTTCTTCCAGGCTTGTTTTGAGTGTTAGCATGTCACCAAAGCCATCCAGTTGCTCTAGCATGTCCTGCTTCAGCTGCTCATGAATGGAAATTTCATCATGCAGATGGGCCACTGAAGACTTAAGCTCAGCTACTTCACAGTGAGCTTCATCAAGTTCCGACTGCAGGGCTTCATTTTTTTCCAAAACTTTGTTCAATTTCGTGTTTAGTACTGCTTTCTCCTCCTGATGTTGCATGGATTCGTGGTAAAGCTTATGAAAGTTGGCTGTAAGATTTTCCAGGCTTTTTTCTATTGTTACTTTCTCCAAATGCAGCTCTGCTACCTTCTTTTCAATGTCTTCTTTTTCCAATTTCACATGAGAGAGTGTACTACTAAGTTCACTAAGCTCTTGCTTACAGTCATCAAGCAACTGTGCCTCCCTTTTCAATAAATTATTTTCAAGGACCAATTGTTCAACTTGTGTCTGCATGGCAGTGTTTTCCTCTTTATGGCATAGCAGCTGATGATGGAGCTCACAAAGCTCAGCCTCAAGGTTCTCAGTTCTTACTTCCAGAGAAGACTTCTCATCGCAAGTTTGTGCCATCTTCTTCTCCAATTCTTGCTGATCTGCCTTCATTTGGTCAACTGTTGCAATGAGCTCTTGCTTACAATCAGTCAGTGACTGTCCTTCATTTTTCAGCGCTTTGTTTTCAAGGACCAATTGTTCAATTTGAGCCTGCATGGCAGAGCTTTCCTGCTTCTTGTATACAAGCTCATCATGAAGTTCGGTTTGCTTGGCCTTGAGGTTCTCAATGCTTACTTGCAGAGAAGACTTCTCTTTGAAAGTTTCAGCAAAATTCTTCTCCAATTCTTGATTCTCTGTCTTCATTTGCTCCAAAATTTCATTCAGCTCTTTTTTGCAATCAGTCAATGACTGTGCTTCATTCTTCAGCATTTCATTTTCAAGAATTAATTGTTCAACTTGAGCCTGCAGGGCAGTGTTTTCTTGTTTTTGGCATACAAGCTCGTCGTGAAGTTCAGCTTGCTTGGCTTCCAAGTTCTCAATATTTGTTTCCAGAGAAGACTTCTGTGTGCAAGTTTCTGCAAAATTCTTCTCCAATTCTTGATTCTCTGCCTTCATTTGCTCCAAAATTGCATTCAGCTCTTTTTTGCAATCAGTCAATGACTGTGCATCATTCTTCAGCACTTCATTTTCAAGAATTAATTGTTCAACTTGAGCCTGCAGGGCAGTGTTTTCTTGTTTTTGGCATACAAGCTCGTCGTGAAGTTCAGCTTGCTTGGCTTCCAAGTTCTCAATATTTGTTTCCAGAGAATACTTCTGTGTGCAAGTTTCTGCAAAATTCTTCTCCAATTCTTGATTCTCTGCCTTCATTTGCTCCAAAATTGCATTCAGCTCTTTTTTGCAATCAGTCAATGACTGTGCATCATTCTTCAGCACTTCATTTTCAAGAATTAATTGTTCAACTTGAGCCTGTAGGGCAGTGTTTTCTTGTTTTTGGCATACAAGCTCGTCGTGAAATTCAGCTTGCTTGGTCTCGAGGTCCACAATGCTTACTTGCAGAGAAGACCTATCTTTGCAAGTTTCTGCCAACTCCTTCTCCAATTTTTGCTTTTCTGCCTTCATCTGCTCCACGATTGTGTTCAGCTCTTTTTTGCAATCAGTTAATGACTGTGCTTCATTCTTTAGCACTCCATTTTCAAGAACAAGTTGATCAACTTGAGCCTGCAGGGCAGCTTTTTCTTGTTTCTTGCATACAAGCTCATCATGAAATTCAGCTTGCTTGGTCTCGAGGTCCATAATGCTTACTTGCAGAGAAGACCTATCTTTGCAAGTTTCTGCCAACTCCTTCTCCAATTTTTGCTTTTCTGCCTTCATCTGCTCCACGATTGTGTTCAGCTCTTTCTTGCAATCAGTTAATGACTGTGCTTTGGTCTTCAGCATTTCATTTTCAAGGACAAATTGTTCAACTTGAGCCTTCAGGGCAGTGTTTTCTTGTTTCTTGCATACAAGCTCATCATGAAGTTCAGTTTGCTTGGCATCCAAGTTTTCAACATGTGCTTCCAGATAAGACTTCTCTTTGCAAGTTTCTGCCAACGTCTCCTCCAGTTGTTGCTTCTCTGCCTTTATCTGGTCCATGATTGCGTTCAGCTCTTGCTTGCTATCAATCAATGACCGTGCTTCATTTTTCAGCTCAACATTTTCACGAACCAATTTCTCTACTTCTGCATGCTTGGCTGCACATTCTTCTTTATGGCGTAGTACTTGCTGGTGAAGTTCACTACACTTTGCTTCAGTATCATCTATTCTTCCTTGCAGAGATGACTTTTCTTTGCAAATTTCTGCCACATTCTTCTCCAATTCTTGTTTTTCTGTGGCAATATTTGTCAGCCTATCACTCAAAGACTTAATTTCTTGCTCAAGATGATAGCTTGCGTTTTCTTGCACATGTGCATCCAAGACATCCGTTTGCGAAGATGTGCTTGTGAATACAGAGCCTGCAATGAAATTGCAGCGAGAACTCTATAATTTGTAGAATTTTACAACACATTTTAGGTCTTTTAAATAAACATGATCACATAGCAATATTGCAATAAGGTAAAACACAGGAACACACAAAAAAAAAAAAAAAAAACTTACAGATACTGACAGCAAATTTATACAGCAAGAGCAAGAAAAATACTGGAGTTGGACATGCCTGCAAAACACATCCCATGTAGCATTTCTGCTACACCAACCTATCCTCACATGCTAGCTTTAAAGGGTTTTATAGCACAAAAATAAAAGCAAAAGCTCTCGTGTAATGAAACCCTGGCAAACATCTTTGAAAATGGAATTCTATGCTTCATATTATTTGTGAAACATTTTGTGCACGATCATAAGTTAAGCGCGGCACTGAAGTGACTAGGACGGGACAGGGAAAACACACACGAGCGCTAACTTTCAACAATGATTTATTGGAAGCCGGATCATAGAATATATACATGACAAATGGCGGACACTCAGGCATGTGCAATAGTGGTGGCATCAAGAAATGACAATTCTTTTCTGGATAATGATAAAGATGGTGCGCTGACACATTCCTGGCCTAGCTTATGTATAGTAGCCGATTCTACGATCAACCGCGTAGTTTCATCTTTCTGCATGCGTATAACAGAACACTTATCAAAAACAGGTGAACACCCACACGTGCGGCAATGCGTGGTTAACAAACCGTCGCCCCCCCTTCTTGACATTGTTTTTGTGCTCTCTAAGCCTGTCGTTGAGGCACCGCCCCGTCTGCCCCACGTAGGACTTCCCACACGACAGGGGGAGCTGGTACACGACACCTTCCTTGCGTTGCACGTGCCGTGTTCTGTGATTTTTTTCACAGCCACGTGCTTTGAGAGCAGTTGGGTTGCTGAGCCTGCACAATTTTGCCAGCTTGTTCGGAGCCGTAAAAACGACGCTAATATTTGCTGGAGCGCCCACTTTTTTTACGTTGTGGGCAATTTTGTGGTGGTAGGGCATGGTTACAAACTTTTTCCGTTCATTGATAGCGGTTGTGTTCTGTTGTCGACCTGAAGGCTTTTTGAGCAGGGACTCTGCTACCGACACCAGGAGATGGTCGGGGTAGCCTGCTTGTGAAAGGCGTGCTTTTTGGCAGTCTAGGCTGCTCTCCATTAAATGGTGGCATGATTTGCTGAGCGCATTGTCGAGGCAGTGTCTCACGACACTTCTCTTAACTAGTTTTGAGTGCGAAGACGAGAATGGCAGCAAAGGTTTGTTTCCCCGTGGATCGTACGACCAGCACGTGTGCGTGTCGTGGAAATAAAATCTTACGTCTAAGAACTTTAAAGAACCATCCTCTCCCGGGACCTCATGAGTGAGCACCAGAGGCTGTAGGCAGTCACTGACAAGTGTTAGTAGGTTAGAAGCTTGCGACTCAAAAGAACCTTTGTCACATTTCATCAAAAACAGATAGTCGTCAACGTATCGAAAACATTTAAAAACACACGATCCCGTGAGACGCGTCAGAAGGATTCTGTTGAGGCTGCCTAAAAACAAATCGCTAAGAATAGGCGCGATGCAGGAGCCTATACATATGCCTTGCTTCTGGATAAAAGGCTTACCATACCACAGGATGTAAGTAGAATCCAGGTACACAGCTAAAAGATCTAAAAGATGTCTGGACGAAATGCCAGAAGCGTCCTTAAAATCTATCCAGCCGAACTGCATTAGAGCGTCCTTAATACATTCGAGCAAGGCGCTACGGGGCAAAGAGTAGTAGAGGTCTTTAATGTCAATAGACATGGATCGGGGGACGATGGCGTTCAAGACTTCTTGCGACTTTTTTACGAGGAAGGGATCATTTACTTCCAAAAGCTTAAGCTTTTCTTGAAGGAACGTGGCTAAGGCCTTCTGCCAGGTACCTATTTCGGAAACTATTACTCGTAGGGGCGTTTCTGGCTTATGCGTCTTAGCGCTAAAAAATACTTCAAGGCAGTCCTTCTTGCATTTTCCAAACTTTGACAGCACGCTGTCTAATCTAAGCTTTTCACATAAGTCATTTGCCTTTTTCTTGATAGTGGACATGCGTACATCCGCGCGGCATTCAAGTACACCGGAGACAGCTTCATTAGCCTTGGAAAGAAAAAGGTCATGGGAAATTAACGCGAACCCTCCTTTATCTGCCGGCAATAGACATAAAGAATTGTCTTTTAGAAAAGAAACAACGTTTCGGACAGGAAGTTTTGAAGATGCCTGCTTACATCGGGTTAACACGTCGACTCCTTCTGAGATGCATCTCGGCTCCTCAGAACGTCCTGTGGAATGGTAAGCCTTTTATCCAGAAGCAAGGCATATGTATAGGCTCCTGCATCGCGCCTATTCTTAGCGATTTGTTTTTAGGCAGCCTCAACAGAATCCTTCTGACGCGTCTCACGGGATCGTGTGTTTTTAAATGTTTTCGATACGTTGACGACTATCTGTTTTTGATGAAATGTGACAAAGGTTCTTTTGAGTCGCAAGCTTCTAACCTACTAACACTTGTCAGTGACTGCCTACAGCCTCTGGTGCTCACTCATGAGGTCCCGGGAGAGGATGGTTCTTTAAAGTTCTTAGACGTAAGATTTTATTTCCACGACACGCACACGTGCTGGTCGTACGATCCACGGGGAAACAAACCTTTGCTGCCATTCTCGTCTTCGCACTCAAAACTAGTTAAGAGAAGTGTCGTGAGACACTGCCTCGACAATGCTCTCAGCAAATCATGCCACCATTTAATGGAGAGCAGCCTAGACTGCCAAAAAGCACGCCTTTCACAAGCAGGCTACCCCGACCATCTCCTGGTGTCGGTAGCAGAGTCCCTGCTCAAAAAGCCTTCAGGTCGACAACAGAACACAACCGCTATCAATGAACGGAAAAAGTTTGTAACCATGCCCTACCTCCACAAAATTGCCCACAACGTAAAAAAAGTGGGCGCTCGAGCAAATATTAGCGTCGTTTTTACGGCTCCGAACAAGCTGGCAAAATTGTGCAGGCTCAGCAACCCAACTGCTCTCAAAGCACGTGGCTGTGAAAAAAATCACAGAACACGGCACGTGCAACGCAAGGAAGGTGTCGTGTACCAGCTCCCCCTGTCGTGTGGGAAGTCCTACGTGGGGCAGACGGGGCGGTGCCTCAACGACAGGCTTAGAGAGCACAAAAACAATGTCAAGAAGGGGGGGCGACGGTTTGTTAACCACGCATTGCCGCACGTGTGGGTGTTCACCTGTTTTTGATAAGTGTTTTGTTATACGCATGCAGAAAGATGAAACTACGCGGTTGATCGTAGAATCGGCTACTATACATAAGCTAGGCCAGGAATGTGTCAGCACACCATCTTTATCATTATCCAGAAAAGAATTGTCATTTCTTGATGCCACCACTATTGCGCATGCCTGATTGTCCGCCATTTGTGATGTATATATTCTGTGATCCGGCTTCCAATAAATCATTGTTGAAAGTTAGCGCTTGTGTGTGTTCTCCCTGTCCCGTCCTCGTCACTTCAGTGCCGCGCTTAACTTATGATCATGTTACACCAACAAGGCCAACAATCTACCCTTGCTAAGTTCATTTTGTGCACCGCTTCGAGTCTATATGAAATGAACGCAAAAAAATGGGTCGTATTTGCTATTACTACAGATGAGAGCACACTAATTTATCATCAGCTACTAACTTAGAATCTCGAGCATGTTGCATTGGTAGTGACACCTAGCTGTCTGATCATGCAGACAACTCTAGAAACACTTCTCCCACACTGGAGAATAATTAGGTAGTATTTATCCGAGGCCACTTGTGTTGGGCATTTCAATGAGACTTGACACACAGAAAACAACAGTATACAACATAAGAGAAGTTCAATTAAATAAAAGCCTTGTCTTATTTGGTGATGTTAACTCCTGCAACAATTTTACAATTTCAAAGTCTTAAGCACAGCTACTCTACTGTACAATCACATGGGCTAGAAAGTTCACACTGCTACAAATAGTCAACTTCTGCATGTACAGAGTCGCCAATACGTGTAACATCCTATGTTAATAGACAAGAGCCATGCCTGAATGCATCTAAGAATTCTATAATGTTTTCAATTGTTCGAAACAGATTACGTGAGTGACAAACAGTAGAAAAACTTCTCAAACACACACACGCGACCACCAATGATTGTGGTCAAGTGCACTGTGACTTATGTATAAAAAGTGCGTGAAATCTGTAGATTAGATTCTTCATAAAAAACAACAGTGCTATCACTGTACTGCAAGTGTTTCGTTTTGCCAGGCACAAGTTCGCCCAATAAATAGCTTCTTTGCTGTCATGACCACATCACAGTATTGATTGATCTATGATTTTGTGCTAACTTCTTTTTCCTTTTGCATTGCAAACGTCCGTAAATGTGTGTTCTGCATCTTTTCTCCCTCTTGTAAGGGAATCTAATGGTACAGTAATAAACCAACAAACTACAAACCAGTGTTGCTGGCCTTGGCATCATCAGCATTCATCTTGTCAATCATGTCATTGAGCTCCTCCTTGAGCTCTTGTGTTCCTTTTGATAGCCGGACTTCAGACAAGGCTTCTGCCGCATCACTTTCACCTAGTTCTTCCAAGATAGCTTGAGCTGCGTCTATATCTTGCGGTCTTGTCAGTGAAGACTCCCAGCTTTTAGGTTTCCTCGAACTGTGCAAGCTACACCAAAGATTTTATTAAAACAGCATGAGTTTAGACCTTTCAGAAAGCAGAACGTCCACATCAACTTTAAAAAACACGAGACAAATAAAAATGAAAAACTTAGTGCAAACAAAGAATAAGGAAGTTTTACAGCAGCACCTACTCCTACATGAAGCACCTCATTAAGTGGTATTAATTCCACAGTGATGTTGCCTAACGAGGAATGGCTCGCACCTGGTTTGATATGAATGAGTATGACCTGATGAGGTGGAAAACGAGTAAACAGAAGTTCAGCGACTTGCTTGGAAAGCCTTTTGGCTGTCACCTGGCTGCAAGGTAAGAACTATCCTGTGCTCAGACAGCTACACAATTGTATTTAGCACACATTCAGGATTTACTGGCTCTGTGCAAGAAAGTTGACATTCACATGTCTTAAGCCGATGAAGTTGGCAATTATCAAGGGCATGGTAAACACTCCGGATGATGCTGTCATGAGAGAATGCCTATGTTTTGAGCAAGCCGAAAGCTGCTGCATTCAAAGTCAATTCCACACTCGCCTTGGCAGCTTAGAAAGCAAAGTGTCGCAAGCTCGAGGACGCCTGTTGAATTCCTGTTCATTGCAGCCGCATTTCGACAACGGTGATTCCAGCCACAATTGGACAACCGTGTTTTCAGATTTAAGAGCACATTAAAGAACCCCAGTTGATTGAAGTTCCCCACTATGATGGGATTTGTGGCAAATTTTAAGCACTTTTTTTTTCTTCTTTTGTCCTAACAAGCATGCTAGAAGGTACACAAGGGGGGGGGGGGGGGGGGGGATGAACAACAAATGGGCAAGAAGTCAGCATGCATTAAGCATGTTTCCAAAAGAAGGGCAAGCGATTTCTAATTCTCTTTCAAATGTAACTGGATTCCCTGCAGTGTGCCCTGCTATAATTGGCTCACATGTTCACAGGAGCCTCGATTACCGATTGGCAGCATTTTCTGACCATGTTCAAAAAGTGTTGCACGGCCCCTTTAATATCACCACAATATCCACGCTGATGGCCCTGAGCACCTGCTTAACGTTCTTGCACAACTGCATTCAACTGTTCTCAAGTAGCTTCACGATGAGCCAACCGCTGGACATCTCTGGTGACACCAACATATGATCGTGTCTGGTTTCATTTATACAGGCAGTCTTTTATTGCATCATCCAAGGCTACGTCACCAGCTGTGAAATCTCAACAATACAGGTGACCAGCAGTGCTTTCTTCCAGCATCCTATATGGCCGGTATTATGTAGTGAAGCATTATGCATAATTCTACACTAATTTTATCTACCACTCAGGGCCAGCTGGTCCCACTGATAATGAGGGCACACCATTGCTCTAGCACACAACCAGGCATGGGCGTCGAAAAAGGCATGGCTGCAACTTGCCAACCCAGCCCATCAACTCTGGATCATTTTTCGGTTTTGGTTGCTTTTAGTTGTGTATAAGCAACTTGGGCTATCATGCACCAAACACATGGTATCCGTCTAGAATGTTGGAATAGCTCGACGAGTACTTGTCTGGGCAAGGGCCCCGCAGATGTCAACAGGTTAAAAAGACCTCAATCTTCTTCTCAACAGTGAGAAGCTCAACGAGGTGTGCCTGTGTATTTAGAGCGGTACAGGGCAGGAATTTACAGTTTTTCTGAAATATCTGCTTTTCATAGGAAGCTAAGAACACATGAGTTATAAATCCACACGTGTTCTCTTAAGAGCAATGCAGGATGAAGAGGTAGGCATTCATTATAAAATATGGCAAAATGTTTTTTCCTCAGTAGTTCTAATTTAGTACATGAGAGTAAAATGTGATTCACTGAGAGCTCATCTCCGCATCTCTCAATAGGTTTATCTTCTTTTGCTAGTAGGAAATTGTGTTTGTCCAATGTGTAAGTGACATGTGTTTGTCCAATGCATAAGTGACACAGAATGATTTTATGAAATGGTCTTGGTGTGAGCATGACTTTCTATCTTATACAGTGGGTTTTACGAGGTGGAGTTTATTCTTTGCTTCTACCTCCCATCAAGACTGCCATTTACTTCAGAGTTTGTGGTGCACTAAATTTACGCCATCTTTGTAGGAAATGCAGACATTCTTGATTTCTTTATGCCATGCTTTCGCTGCACATTCATCTGCCTTCTCATTTCCACAGGGTTCCATGTGGCTCAGCACCCAGCAAAATTTTATGTTGGGTCCACGTCTTGGGACTTATACTGTGTAGGATATCGCCTATTATTGGTATATCGGCATATATAGGTTGAAGTGCTGTGAAGTGCACTTCATGAGTCCGTGTACATAATGCTGTCCTCTATGTTTTCATTTATTATTTTTTTTCTACTGCCACTGAGACTGCGTAGCATTCTGCAGTAAAGACTGATACGCACTGGGGTGGCCAATTGTTTTTTTTCCCACTGATCTTGCATTACTGCACTTCCAACGTATCATGTCAATTTAGAACCGTCGGAGTAAAATGCTCTGTGTTTCACATATTCTTCCTTTAGTGCTAGGAACTCCTGTAATATATGCTTGTGGGGCATTTGCTTTTTCTGAAATCAAGTCAGCATGAAATCATGTACACAGGGTTCATTGTAAAATATGGTGAAATGTTTTTTCCTCAGTTCTAGTTTAGTACATGAGAGTAAAATGTGATTCACTGAGAGCTCATCTCCACATCTCTCACATAGGTTTGCGTTTTTTTGCTAGTGTGAGGTGCGAGTGGCCAATGCATAAAAGACATAGAATGACTTCTATGAAATGTTTTTTGTGTGATCGTGACTTCCATTCTTCTATAGTGGGTTTTACGAGGAACTTCTCTTCAAAGCAAAAAAGAAGTGGTATAGTTGCTTAGTATAGTGTTCTAGATGGGCACTTATTTACTATAGGGTAACAGAGGTGGTGCGGCAGTGAATGAATCTTGAGAGCATGTGAGCATGATTCATCGGTCTGCCAGTGGTGGTTCACTGGCTTTTAAATACAGACTTAATGGGCGACATCCCGTATGCACCTGGCGAGAGGTGCAGACCTAGATTGTGTACTGGATCTAGTTTCAAATATGATTGCCTCGCTGACCAGTATAGAATGCTACCATAATCTAAACAGGAGTGTACTACAGAATGGTAAATTAGCAGGCGGCATGCCCCAATGTTTGCGTGACAGGACTTTCAGTATGTTCAGAGATCGGGATATTTTTTTTTCTTTAGCGCATTTATATGTGGAAGGAAGGCAAATTTCTTGTCAAAAAATAGTCCAGTTCATGAACTATTCCATGCTGGTCAGGAGCTACTGAGGTTCTTTCCGATACCAGCATCAAGAAACAAATGGGTGGCCGTCGCAACATTGAACAAAATGGAACATGGCACGCAATTTCCAAGGCTCTGCCAAAATGTTGTACGAATTAATGTCATCGATTTCCTTCCCATTGATGTCATCCTGAAACACGACTCCCTTCAACATTCGCTTACTTACAGAGACTGGACTTCTTTATGTAAAGTGGTTGACAACATTTTGTGGACATGTTCTACCAGTACCATAAAACTGCCACCGCTTACCTCTTGCAAACAAATGGCCTCACCGAAAGACTGAACTAATGCAATAAGCATATCCGCCCTAAAAGATAAATCTGAGTTACAGTCACTCTTTCACTGTCGTACGATAGCCAGCCTTGGTCTCTTTCATAAATTTTTCTACAGTTCACTTAATCACATGCCGTACATCACCCCACCCGCGAGAATATCGCAACGCACTGGTCATCCGCTACAGGTTTTAAGACCACGCTCACACACAACTACCTTCTCCGCTTCATTTTTCTCCCGAACAGAGTCAGATTGGAATGCCCTTCCCCATCACGCTGTATCAACAAGTAACCACCATATGTTCAATGCTGCTCTGTCTTCTGTGTTGCCAAATTAATTGCCATAGATTATACGAAGTCATCACTGACAGTAGTCAGTGTCAGTATTTATTTCTACAGTGTTTATTTTTGTTGGTGTTGTATTTATTTGTACAGTGTTATTTTCGTGCAAGATCTACTGCGTTCCATTGCCACATGCAGTTGTTTTTTCTATTGTCACCAAATTAATGAACCTTTCTTGTACAGTGAACTTTTCTTGAACTCCTTACTTAAGCGTGTTTTCGTTTGCACAGTGTATCAACATTTTTTAAAATCTTTTTTCAAAGTTCCATTGGTTTTTATTATGAATTTCCCATTGCATGATGTACCCCACCCCTTATGTAACACCCCTAACGGGGCCTTTAAGGAAAATAAACTGAACTGAACTGAACTAATGCAACTTATGTCTACGTATGCCTATAGACATAAATTCCAATGTATGTACAAAGCCCCCCCTCTTTGTTGTTTACTGAAACAATCGCTTTTTACCCTGACAATTTTAAATAGGCATGACATGCACGTGTACATCACATAACCTAAATGACATTTTTTAACCGCGCCAACTCTGCTCAGCTTCTCACTTAGATTTTAGGAATAAGAATATACTCAATACTTGATTGGATTGTATATAATAATCGTTGAGGTTTAACGTCCCAAAACCATAATACGATCATGAGAGACGCCATAGAGGAGGGCTCCGGAAATTTTAACCAACTGGGGTTCTTCAACATGCGCGCAAGTCTAATAAGCACACGAGCCTCTAACCATTTGCTTCCATTGAAATAAGGCTCCCGCGGCCAGGATTCTATCCTGCAACCCTTGGGCCAGCAATTGAGCCCCATCACCACTAGACCACCGCAACGGGTAATACTTGAATGGATATTTGGAGGTAGTCGTTCTGAGTTATTCATATTCAATCAAGGAGTTTCATTATAAACAACCCTAATTACTGCAAACCTTCATACACAACACAAACATGGCAAATTTAAAGCCGTCTTTCATAATAAACAGATATATATAACCAGTAGTTACATAAGCCACAAGCAAGCTAAAGTGCCAAATTAGGACATACGTTTCACTTCTGGATGACACCTTCCGCGAGAGGCCTCTCAGAAGTTGCTCCAGCTGGGTCACACGCGTTGAGAGCTTCCCTTTGCTGACTCGAAGCTGCGCTATAAGAGTGTCCCTTTCCTCCAGGTGATGTGCCATCTCAGACAATCTGCGCTTCAAAAGTTCTTTGGAGGCCTGTAAGTTACAGTAATTGTTTCTCAAATTTTACACTCCATATTGACAAACAAAATGCCTGGTAGCTGTATCTGCAATAGTAAAGGCACATCTATATTAGGGTCTCAAACTCACCTCACCTAGTGGGCCGCAGTCACAAGATCATGAGCAGAACAAAAGTCAAGGCAACAGAAAAACAGAGCTATGCACACTTCGAAGTTTCGAAATGGAGCCCAGATGGCTACACTGCTGATTTTGGCCCCATAAGTATGGTGTACTGGAACTGGGAAGTGTGTCATCTGGAGCAGAAGATGTAGCTTTTTTTTTGTTTGCAATGACTGCCTTTGGTGCTAAAGCACACCGGTGCCATCTGTTGCTGCCCACTTGAGTAATTTTTTGTAAGTAAGGATACAGGGCCTACGGGTTATACGACAGCAGTTGTGTTAGTTGTGCATGCCTGTGCAGAACACGCCAATTGATTCCCGCCACTTTTCATGCTATGCTCTAAAATTTGGGTGGCTCGGATGGATGACGTCGCTGTCGTTGTCTTGTCTACCGAAAAAGGCATTGCTGCTTCTCTTGGCACGAAAGGTTGCTGGCGTGCTTCTTCAACGACACGTGCGTAGCCAAGTCGATTCTACTGCCGTGCGAGATGCTGATGTCACAATTGCAAACAGTGCAAAATGCATGATGCTCGCCTTTCCGCGACGACACAATACAGCCAAACTCTGCGTTATACTGCCTTAAAAAGATCTGAAGATATTTCTTGCCTTGTTTACTAAGCACCATGGCCGACAACTAAGTAAAGGACGCACTACACCATGCACCCGAGTGCCGAAGCCAACAAGGAACATAAAAAAATTTCCGATGAGCGCATGGAGGCAGCCTAGTTGCTGCCTGCAGCAAAAGCCGGCAAAACTGGGAGAAACTGCAGGGAGGATCCGACTTAAGCGCCAGGCTAGTGCCTAGCTAGTGCCTAGTGCTACCCCAGGCAGCTGCGTTAGGCATGAAAGCGACGGCGGCGCTACGTTCACATAAGTAGTAATCACTCTACTAGGAGCTTCAATTTCGCTTTTGCGCTTGACTGGCTACGCTTTTTAGACTCTTCACAGATCACGATGTCAATGGGCGTTACGCAGTAGCATTGCATTGAATTTTCACGCAGCTCTGGCACTATGTGGCCAGGCTAGGAGAAAGGTTTCGCCAAACACGGGTGCGTTTTCGGGAGATTTCTGTTCAGGTCGTACAATCGTACAAAACCATCAAAATTCGGGAGTCTCCCGGACAATTCGGGAGACCTGGCAGGTATGAATTTTTGTGTGTACACAGCACACAAAGTGTTTGCGAAAGCCTGCTTTTTTTTTATGCATTGTGTTTCTTTTGGGTTTATGGGAACTCCAGGTTTCTTCACACTGGATACAACGTGGGAACATTGAGCTGCATTTCTGAATTTTGGCGCCCCTTTGTGGGGCACGAAAATTGTCGCAGCATGCATCATACAACACTGCGTTTTCCCTAGACAAGACTTCACGGCTGCTCTTATGGCTCATTCAAGCGAGGGGATGCCCGTGCAGCCAACCTAACAGAGTGAATGTAATCCTTCCAGACCTCCTCATGTGTTTTGTCACATAACATCAAAAATACTGATGATGAAACAGACATTCATATACAGTAGACTCTCATTAAACAGAACCTGAAGGGACCAGGAAAATTTGTTCCATTTAACAAGAGTTCCGTTTACTGAGAGATGGACAGGGAAGCAGAATACAGTTAGGAAACCTATCATATTAGAGGCAGTTGTTCCAATTTACGCGACAGTTCCCGTTTAACAGATTTCCATTTACTGAAAGTCTACTGTACATGGAATAAACAGACAAGCGTTCCTTTTTACCCCCTTCAATTAAAACAGTAGGTAGGCAGGTGATCTGGAACACTGATCTGTGATAGGAAACGTTCATGCTCAAACAGAACAGAAGCAGCTTGATTTATAGATATAATGCAACTTAATGGTTCGTGGCGTGAAAGGAATATTGCATGTTGTGCTAGCTTCAATTGCATTATACGACCGTTGTATTTGATGAATGCAGAAAGTTTCGCCCTGCATATTCAAATTTTGTGGGCTAGGCATACCCGAAGATTGCAGCGCACTTCTCCCGACGTCATTGCAAGAGTCATCACAAGAGTGACCACTGTTCCATTATTTTACTGCACAGACGACACACTGCCACATTCCGATACACAATATCTCAGCCGTACACCAATTTTTCTTCGTGTACCCTCCTCATCTAACCTGGCATTATGCAAGAGTAGGCATCTGCATATGCTCAATTTATGCAAGCAATATAGTTCATTAATTCAAGGTAGGTGCAGACACAAAAGTATGAAGCCGTAGCTGTAACCTGGGGTCAGAAAGAATGAAGATTGTATGCTGCTTGGATACTCTCTTGAAATACTCAAAGCAATACTCACATGCAATGGTACGGGTGGCAAACGGAAGGAACCACCAGGTGTTGAAAAACTGGCTGCTGAGAGCAAGACAGTTTAAAAATTAATAATTTCAATATACTTTGTTCTTGAGTAAAACACGACTACCCTATCACAACATGTACACATGACATATAGCACAGGAGGGAATAAAAAGGCCTACGAATTGAACAGACAGCGAATGATGCGTAGTTAAATGGAATTAGGGCCAGATAGGGCATAGGAGTGCCAGTTCATTCAGTGACAATTCAACTGCAAAATTGAGCCCAATGGTTAATGTGACGTGGCTGCACAGAGGCCTTTTACTCTATTTCCAAAAAGCTTACAATGTTAACCTATTAAAATTATGATAACAACTGAACAGTGGAGTACATACAAGGACATGAAAGATGCGCAACAATGAAAGAGACAGCAAACAAAAATGCCAAGGATTTACTAGGCCAAGTAATTACGTAGAACATTACCTTATTTTTCTGTTAAAGGACCTTGACAGCCACATTTTTGTTTCACATTTTTATGCTTTAAATAGTTGCTTTGTGTCTGATAATAGCCGAAAGTGAATCGTAAATGCTCTAATGTATCATGTAACTAATGCTACAGTTGTTAATTATGACCAATTTTGGCATCACTTCAAAACGCCCGCCAAAAATCATAAGACACTAGTGACCCACTGTGGTGAAGACATACAATTAAGTACGCTAAAGCTTTGGCAATGTTGAGAGCACACTTTCTGAATTGGGCCCCGCGTGCAGGAAAAGAATGAGACAACGTGGGTGCTGTGGTACGAGTTAAGGTGAGAAGAACCAGGCACATTCTTCAAAACGGCATGTTACACACCCACCTGTCAAGCAGAGTGCCCCCCTCAGAAAAGAAAAAAAAAAAAAAAAAAAGAGATTCCTTCCTATGCTACTTCAGAAGTCACTGGTGTAAGCAGCCTGAACCACCTTGAGAGCAGCCCGACAACAGCCCGGCGAGGGGTACGAGAAACAATAACCCTGGTCAGGCACCAGTCGCGAGTACCCTGCAAACTTCCTGTGATGTCGACAATACTCTATTTACTCGTGAAACATCACGCCATGTCACCGACCTACGGCATACTAGTGGCGATGTCACGAGGTGCTGCCAACTCAGATGAGCAGTCACGCTTACTTTAATACCAAATAAATATATATTAAAGACAACGCTTGTCACCAATATTCGGTCAGAAGTGCCTATGTATACAGGACAATCAAACAACACAAACATCCAGAGTTCGTAATTTTGGTGTCGGGGGGGTTTAAGTTTTTCCAGCTCTTATGCTCAAAGGGTCACGAGTATTTGCATCTCATTTGTTCCTAGAGGGCCATTATTGCACAAATGGGAAACAAACGAGTACAGTTAAAACTTGATGTAATGAAACCCAATTTTATGAAGTTTCTGATCTAACGAAGAAATTACCATGCTCCGGCAGCTGCCCATAGGGTTCCATGATGTCATCAACCCAAATTAACAAATCTAACCAAACCAGATTTAACGAAGCTTTTTTTTGAAATAGTCAACACGCAGCGATTTCTTTCCAATTTTGACATGCCTGGATTTTTCTTTGAGTGTGCGTTCTTACGCCATCACATTAAAACATCTAGCCACCCAATGACGACTGTAGGATTATTTTGACAAGGCTGCATGCCACACCCATGCACGGAACAACAGACAACAGTAGGAAGCACTCTCACACATCATATAACGCTAGGGGTGGCAGAGGTTAATAGTTCCTGTACATGCCAGCCATTATGGCAGTTGCTCCCATTATTATATGGTTTATGTAAAAAATGGCACCGATTGTCTTCTCATAACTTTCTTGCTTGGCCTGCTCACACAATCACTGCATTTGTTCTCTCCTTTTTTGCATATCGACAACTTTGCAGAGCCTCACGTGAGCTGGCCTGCACTACCCAGACATGGAAGGCTGCATGTCCAGTCCACCCTCGTGATCCTTTCAACCAAAGAGGAGTGAGTAATGGTAAATAAAATAAGATGGTAGCTTTCGAGCATTAGTTTCAACTGTATATCGGAAATAAAGCAAGAAACTTCCTGGTAAATAATAAAAACTTGGATATTACATTCTGGTGTCCTTACAAAGATAGTAAGAATTTCTGCACATGTAGAAACACCAATGCTTTGGCCAACATAGTGTTAGGAGACTCCCAGTTGAAATTTCTAAAAACAGTACACCTAGTTTTATCACATTTACATATTGCCAAGTGGCACAAGCTTGGTTAATAATTTCTGGTGTTTTACATGTGACAAACATGAAACCATCATGAGGCATGCCATAGTGGGGGGACTCCATATTAATTTTGACCACCTGAGGTTAATTAAAGTGAACGCGGGTGTTCCTGCATTCACCATCATCGAAAAGCGGCCACTGTGGCCAGAAACAAAATCGGCGTCCTTGAGTTTAGCAATGAGACACTTCACCTGCTAAGCTACCATGACAAGCTGCTTATTTTAAGGTGCCCGCTGTGTCTTCCGACAAAATGTGGGCTAGGGTTCAAATCCCACTTCTGATGTCATGCTATGTCTTCTGACAAACTATTTCATAAAACTGGAGTATTTATTGCTTGCAGTAGGTTACATGCCAAACAGGCACGGCAAACACCACACAGAGAGCGCAATGTCGGAAGAGGTCAACTCTGAGGTTAACCTCAGTGGTGCTAATACCCATTCATATATAACGATGTCTAAATAATTTATTTAGTGCTGTCAACCGCAAAACATTAAACCTCAAGCAGTAGTGTAACCAAGCAGTAGTGTAACCAATGCACATAAAATCAAAGGCGGTACAACATTCAGAGGGCAGCTGTTTGTGACAGTGTCGCAGCAAGCAAATGTTCAAGCCATCCTTGTAGTCCCAAAAAGCACTGCACATAAAGCTCAAAGGGAGTCAGTCACTGGATAAGAATGAAGTGGCTCGGCATTCCAAGTTGTGTATCGGACAATGCGCGGCCCGGCCCGTAAAGGTGGTAACCAATCACTAAGTTAGCACAATAGAAATGGTATCAAATTGGCGAGCAGATACCAGTCACAAGCTCAAGCAACAAGCGAGTGTCTGTAAACCTTCGACAGCTGCAACGCATGTCGCTTGATCGCAAGATCACCACCTGACCGGTTCATGATGTCTGCCTAGAGTGTATGCCCATTGGTCAGGGCTTGTGTGCATGTGCCTTTGAGGTGGGAATGCTGCTGCCTTTGAAAGTTACAGGCAACTATAACATCCATACAAAATGTGAACGTGCTACCGCAAGAATTTCACGAACAAGTGCTGTAATAAGGATGTTACAGGGTGTAGAACAACACACTTTGGCTAGTTTTGGTTTGTCGCTCGGCATTCCCACCCTGCTCGGCAGTGAGGAAAAGTAGCCGAAGCCCTTTGTCGTGACAACACCCCCTTCGGCAACGTAACAAGACGTCAACGATTATGTCGCCAGCGCGCAGCCAACGATCAAGCAAGGCTACCTCTATATGTCGCTCGAGTCAGAGTGACATGGTGAAGAAACATGGTGTAAGGGGTACGAACATGTGGCGAGGTAAACTAATACGCCATGGTTAAAGTCCCTCTATCCTTCACAAGTAGCGAAAGGTCTTGATCCAGCCGCTGCGCCCTGAGATAGGCCGGTTGGAAACACATGACCTTTTCGCCTTCGCGCCCCGCCCAAAGGGGCCAGCGGCAGCAGTGCTGTGCCGGCAGGCGAAAGGTACGGATGAATGCGTTTTCAGGGGTGGAGTTGAACAATTTTAGCAAGTGGAAAGTACTTCACGCACCTCTGTCGCATTGCTGTTGCAATCCAGAAGCGTTTATTTACTTGAAGTTGAGTGCATGTGGGAATTCTGTGCTCGAATTGAATGTTTGGAGCACAACGGGCTAGTATTCCGGGTCTCAATGCCTTCGAATTCACCATGCGGAGGACAGAAAAGTTTTTTTCTTTTCTGTTCCTCGAGGTGACAAAAATATATTCTGAAGGAAGGTATGGCCCCACAAAATCAGTTGCAAGAAATTTTTGCACACAGAAAACACCCGGCTATGCGAAGTAAGTGATTTTGTAATGTTTATAACTTCAAGCATCCTTTCGTCTGGCAGCGAGCTTTTGTTCGTGCATATACGTGAGCATTATCTCAGCAAGGCTATTATTGTTTCCGCATTCTTTATACCATAGATTTGTGCGCAGTAGACAATGCAGAGTCACGCCCGTATCTCTAACACTGAATAGCTCGGAACCCAATACAGCTGCCTTCGTTTTTCTCCCCGGGGTGGCTTCAACACTAAAAGCTCACTAGAAAAGGACCATTTGGGATTAGTCTTTTGCCACATCTTGCCATGTTTTGCCGCACTGCTGTGCGCGGGATCGATCAAGGCTTCTTCGTTGAAGCATTCCGCGGGATGTTTTCCCTAGGGGACCAAAACGCTTTTGGCGAGTTCGAGTAAGTAATCCTGCATGACACTGAGAGGAAAAAACTGAAACCATATATGGTGCACCGAGAATCTTTGCCAATTTGCCAAGGCAGAAGGAACAGAAGCCACCCTGCAAACGAATGAGGGGTGATCAGTACTGACCACAAACCTTCCAAAGAAAAGCTTTGCTATGAATTCATGCAATAAAACCCAATTTTCCAATAAGTGCTCTTTTATCAGTGATGTGATTGACCAAAGACATTCTGGCGCAACTTCTGGAGCAGCTAAAATCTCCTTTTGGAGCAGCATAACAATCATTTGGAGCAGTTACGTGCCGCACATTTCCAGACGCAAATATTTTAATCTAAGCCGGAGCAGTTGCAACACATGTCAGACGAAATCAATTTATGCACGCATGCATGCATGTTCATTTGCAGTGCTCCTAAACATGAAATTCACTTTTCACTTGAAATTAACTGCTCTTCACTTTTCTGCAGACATCGCCAATTTTGTCAAGTCCAGTCAGCTCAAGCCACCTAACACTTCCCAGGAATTTACTTGGTACTTCTAAATGACTCAGGCTTTCCTTGATGCTTTAAATACAATACTGGATGCACAATTAAGCAGTCTAAATTTTCCATGCACTCTATTTACTTTGCAAAAATTAAGGCAGCTTTGCAGTAGTGGTGGCAAGCCGGAAGTAAGCCTCTTCATTTCTCTTCGGTTTTCTTTCTTTCCTCCTCTCTTTCTTTTTCTCTTTTTCCGTTCTTTGTGTCTTTTTTTTCTGTCTTTATTTCCATTTATTTTTAGTTTTCTCCCCATTTCTTCCCTTTCTTTCTCTCTCTCTCCCTATTTCTCGCTTGCTCTCTCTTTTCTATTCTTATACGTGGTTTTGCCTACGTTACGCCAAGCGGCGACAGCTTGCGACAGGTCGGGCCCCTAAAGTGCTCCGCACTTAATATCATCCTGTATTTTGATATCGTCAGTCAAGTAAGACAAGACTGTCATCCAAGAACAACTAGGTCATTATTACTTTTCTCTGACTGTAACCATAACACTTTAGCAACGATTTTATTCAAATCAGTAAGGTAGTAATAGAAAACTAACGCAGGAAGAGCGAGTTGAAATTGTTTGGAAGGCTTGTGCCCAGAGACTAACTACTTGAACTACACAGAAGTTTCCTGTCTGCTGCGATGACCACTCGAAATTGCAGGGGGATTTCGAGCGCCTGTCTCGTTTCTCATCGAAAGAACACAAAAACGACATCTTGGCGCATGCTTGGCGCAAATGAAATTTTACCCAGATGTAGCAGGATGTAGCAGGTGTCGCCTCTTGGCGCAGTTTGGCGCAGCTATCACATCACTGTTTTATACTCATGCATCCATACAAAAAGTCACCTAGCTCAGCTTTACTGGTTGTGGTCTGGTTTTAGGGCCTGTAGGTGTATACATACCTCGAATATATTTGAAATTGCATTAGGTAACATTGCAACATAACTTTATATCTGCGGGACGCGGAAGCGGCGGGGGTAGTAAAAGGGAGACTGCTTTGAATAAAGGTACGTCGTTAAAAAAAAGTTGAACATTAAAGTGGGTGAGACACTAGTCGGCATGCTATATTTCCTAGATCTTGAAAGGTACTGTGGTTGTTTCTGAATGCTGACAAACCCAATAAAACCAATAATAGCGCATGTTTTGCACTGCACACTACGCTAGGCGACCCATGAGGTTTCCGAAAGAAGAAGCAAGCTCACAACCCAATTATTTTTTTTCAAACTAGAAAACAAGCAGTACATCTACTTCAAGTTACGCTGATTTTGAAAACACGCAAAGAATGAAAATATAAATGTCATGCATGACAACTGCTGTGGGCAACTGCTCAGAAGCTGCTTCGGAAAAGCACGAGTTTTTATTTCAATAATGCATGTTGCTGGGCGAGTCGGTCGTACATGATGAAACAAGGTGCTGCGCAAAGGACACAGGGACAAGGAAGTGAACGAGTTTTTATTTCAGGGTTTAGCGAGCTCCAGGATTGTTAGTTGTTGTTCCTGTCGTTTGAAGTTTCCTGAGCAGCTTACGCAACAAATGGCAATAATTAACCGATTCAAGCGCGCACTGAGAGTGGTTTTAGGCGTCCGGAAAATGCACGCGAGCGAGCGGAGAGTCGTCTGCTAGCGCTGCTCCTTCGACCCCTCAAGAGAGTGCGCGCGTAGTTGTCACTACCTTTATAAATATAGGGACCTTAGCCATGGTGCATGCACTCTTACTCTAGTGGTAAAGCCACGAGGTGCCTCAATCTCAGAGGCTTTCGTTTTGGCAATACTGCTTGTGTCGGTAGTCTCAGGTCTACCAAAATGGCAGAGGGCAGCACAGGAAAAGGAAATGTGTAATATCACAGCGCAGCGCTGTGATATTCGCATATTGTGATTGCCGTGGCCTTCTGCATGAATAAGCAAGCTTGTCTGAGAGGTGTAGAAAAAGAGTCGGAGCCTGTTTACTGGCCCTTAAGATACTGTATTCCCATAAGCTTAATGCTTTATTATCAACAAGCAGAATTCTACAAGCAAAGGTCTGTGCATATAAAAAATTTCTTTAGTTGTTCCCAGTGCTCCCTTTATGCTCTTGTGGAAAAACTTATGAATACCAGGATGCATACATGAATGTAATAAATGGGTTTTCCATACTTGACAAATATTTTCCAATGTATCCAATACAACTCATTTTTGGCACCAGAAAATTCGGTCCTAAAAATTGTACAACTGTTTTCCACAGATATTTTATGAGAATTACAGCCTAGACATCTTAACACAGGGGCCTTAACCCTTTCAGTCCCTATGATTCCAATTGGAATCATAAATTATGTAGGTCAGTCAGCAAGCATCTGGTAAAGATAAAGCTTTGTTCTTCCTCAAGAGCCCGTATTTAGCATCTGCCCTACATGTGGTGTCAACATGGTACATATAATAAAGGCAGGTCACGTCTGAGCGAAGAAATTACAGAAGCGGTCGTGCTGCTCGCATTTCGCTGAGGCAGCGTCTTCTTTCACCGTGCAGAGATAGGGCAATTTTAGTTCTGTGTCGGAAATTTGAATTTTGGCTATTGGACAATATGCTATCCTATGTAAATAATATTTTATGTAGTAAATGAAGCAAAAATTATGGAATGATTATTAAATAATAATTATTTGTTAAATTATATGACACGTTAATTACTCTTCTCTGAAAAGTGTGAGCGAATAGTTTTTCAGTTTTTTAGGACTACCACGATCATGCTCATCTCAAAATGTAAGAGCTAGTTGCTTACATTGAAAATATTTAATTCGGGACTGAAAGGGGTTAAACTCACCTCAGCTAGCGGGTCGCAGTCACAAAATTTAGTCTCCTGGTGGGCCGATATGAGGTGGGCGGGGGTGGAGAGCTTTAACAAAACATCAAGCTAACGTTGCCATTTGACAGAAGGCCTTTCCCATGACATATACAGTAGAACCTCGTCGATACGTTTCCGAAAAAAAAACGCGGAAAATAAACGTACGATCCGGGAAAACGTATGATCCGAATCAGGTTAATTTAATTTTCGCGATTGCGATCGTAGGAGCCGGGAAATCGTATTAACCAGGAACGTATAAACGAGGTTCTACTGTACATGGGCCATTTCTGAAGATTGATGTCACATTTCGAGAAACATAGTGACATTGATCTCATGAATGAGTGATATCTGGATGCCGATTGTGACTGGATGGGGTTCCTCACGAAAAAAAAATGCTTGAGACCAGTCACGTCTGTGTAGGTTATGAACACACTTATTCAAAAAAAAAAAAAAAAAAAAAAAAAAAAAAAAAAAAAAAAAAAAAAAATGTACAATGACTAATGTGCGGGCCAGGCTGCTAGCGAAAGGTCCGCGGGCCACATGCAACGCATGGGCCACGTGTTTCAGACCCTTGTCTTAGCAGAACATATTAACCATGCGCTACCAATTGATGTTGGATTACTCACCATACATTGAAGCATATAACTTGTGTAATGACTAGGCTTGTGCGAATAGTGAATTTTAGGTTCGAAGCGAATAGCGATTTTGGTCGAATAATTTCGAATCAAATTCGAATAGCATATATCACATATTATAAAAAAAAAAAAAGTGGGCATATTTGTCATGACCTAACTAACCTGGAAAAAAAAAATTTTTTTTTTTTAATTGAAACAAAGCCTGTACGAATGCCTTTTTTTTTTTTTTTGTTCAAAGGAAGTGGAAACAACTTTGAATAGTAGCAGGATTTGACTTTCATTAGAATGCAAGTGACAACCTGTAAAATATGTTACGTTTTAAAATTTACTATACTTAGAGCATATAAGCTATGATGAATCGATGTGAGGGTAACATGTTCATTTAACCTTGAAGTGGAGCTTCGCGGCAGTGCGGATTTCCCCTGCTTACGTGTTTTCACAGCTTAGTACACCTTCAATGCAGTGAAACCACCTATGCAGGTAGTTACATGCGAACTAAAATACACTTAAATAGGTGCTTTCACGGCTTAGCATCCATCCACTGCAGTGAAACCACCTTTACAGGGGGGTTACATGCGGACTAATATACATTTATTCGTTCATTTCGATTTTCGAATACTTCGAAATTTTCAATAAATTAAATTCGAATACAGTAATATTCGTTCGAATATTCGAAGCATTTGAATATTCGCACAAGCCTAGTAATGACCCTAATTGCATTTTTTTTAAAACTGAATATGCTGCATGTTTGTTTTTGCCGAGAGAATATATCCTCCATCGTATAAATCTAGGTTCACGAGTGGCAATTGTCCCTCTTATGTAATGCCACACTAGGGGCCCTTCAGGGTATTTTAAATAAATTATGGAACATATCATCAAACTGGCTAGTAACAAAAATTACAACTATACACTTTGTGGCAGGAAAGTATGGTTGCATTTGATGCAAATAAATCTCACATTTTTATAGGATATCCCAACCAAAGATGGCAGCCTTACAATGTTCCAGCCACAACCTCACTATATGGGGTAAGGCCAGCTTCTTTAAGGGGGGCCCTCAAACACTTTTGAAGCACCCATTTTTTTTATTTGTGGTATGTGTAGATTGTGTGGCTGGGGAAAATTTTTGCATAGGTCGAAGCTCCGAGATCAAATAATTTAGTATTTTAATCACGCAACAGGGTCTCTACATCGCTGCTGACCATATCAGCACGTAGTGCCGCTCGCCAGAACTATTGCGGGCGAAACTGATGACGCAGGGCGCAGGCCTGCGATTGAATAAACGTAATGTTAGAAGCGATCGTGGCGTGGCATCAAAACCGAGATTACTCATGTGTTTAGTTTCTTTTCTGTGCTTTTTTATTGAACCCCAAGTAGACGCCGTCGCAACAAAGAAGGTCGCTACGACTACATAGCACGACAGAGGCACTGACCACCATTTCACCTCTGAATTTGTTGCTTGAGCGGGTCGGATGTCCATACAAAAGGCTTCTCTCTCTCTTCCCTCTTCTTGCTTCTGTGCATTTGCGAGCTGCCTCTTTCCGCACATGCGGTAGGCTCTTGATTGTTGTTGAAGCGGCGCAAGTAATCCCCTTCAGTGAATGGATGTAGCTGTAGCTGCACCCTTGTAGTTCAGAAAGGGAAAATAGACAACCACCTGTTTGTAAACGGGTAGTTGTCTATTGTCCCTTTCTTAACCCTTCCGCCACCTTGCGGGATTCCGCAGAACTTATTTGCATTACTTGTGTCCATGTGCTTCTAGTTTTTGACGAATTCGCCCTCGCGCTGCCAGTTGCTAGCTTCCTGGTTAGCTCAATTGGTAGAACAACCGCCCCGGAAAGGCGTTCCCGGGTTAGAACCCCGAACCAGGACGAATTTTTCAGCAACTAAGAAGCTTTTCTTTCTGAGAAATCCGTATGGGTTTCCTTGTGGCTTCGGGCTACAAACGGGTGGTTGTTTATTTTCCCTTTCTTAACCCTTCCACCACCTTGCGGGATTCCGCAGAACTCATTTGCATTACCCTTGTAGTTCGTCTGGCGGTTCACCAAACATCCCGCGAAGGGGCAACAGTACTTTACCGCCCTGGTCATTAAACAATTTCTCTTCTCAGAATAAGAGGAGGGAGTGGAATGGAATGTTGTTGTAAAGAACAGCAGACAATGCCTTGCTTCGAAACAGTAGTGCCCGCTCAAGTTCTGACAAGTCAGGCACCACATTTGTTACTATGACAATGACGTCAACAATATGTTGGAAAAGGACAAGCAGCAATGGTGTGCGAGCTTCCCCTACGTAGGAGCTTCCGGCTAATTTCATTGGGGCTCCCTCCAATGTCACAGGGCAAGTGAAATGTGGTCATGGGACACCCCAAAAATCAAGTTGAGGGTTGGCATTTTTTTTTCTTGTATTTTGAATTGTCTAAATCAAATAACTTCGGACTATGAGCCGCTGTCACTGCCGTTCTTGCTCCACTAGGTTGTGGGAAGCATTACATAGGCCAAACTGGCTGATGTGTCAATGACAGGTTCAGGGAGCATGACAGCAACATCACGAAAGGCCAGGGAGACCTGCTTGCTCTACATTGTCAGGATGGCATGTGTAAGCCAATCTTACAAGAAGAGGATATTGCAAGAAAAGTCAGTTTCGCCACTAGGGCGTAGCAATGAATGCGATAGCAAGAAATGAGTGCCACACGAAGAACAACGAGCAGCTCAATACTTGCAGCACGCCGCTGCAGCACAAAGAAGGACGCTCGAAAGTAACACATAGGTATACACAGGACAAGCATGAACTAACAACTGTCATAGTTGTTACGTGTTTGTATTTGAGCAACGTGCTGCAAGTGTCCACAATGCAGAAGTAGACGCTGTTTGATATTTCTTTTTCTTTTAAACTGCGGCACGTGGAATGGCCCCTCTGCGTCTCCTGCCACGGGGTGGCGTCTGACGCCAAGTGTGCCCGGTGTTTTTTTTTTTTTTCCCTTCTACATCACGAGTGGTACAAAAGGGAACCACTTTTTCGTGTGCATCTCAAGGACGGTTTTCAATTTGAAAGAAAATGTAAGTGTTGCGTCATAGAAAACACGCTCAAGCTGTCCCGAGATCTGTGTACCGCTAGCGGTAAATGGTGCATATGAATAGCTCGCCGTTATATCGCCGGCACAAGCATGGCGCGTGGCTGTGTTGGTTAGCACAGTGGGCTGCGGAGCGAAGGGTCGCTGGTTCGAATCCTCGATCAGGTGCTTTGGAATTTTTTTCTTCAGATTAATTTTTTTTTATGCCTTTTTTGTATGTATAAATACACGTACATATCCAGGACATGACGGCAAAAATCAGCCGAGAATGTCCATATAATTGCTATCGCAATAAAAACAGGAACAAACATGTGCGCGAAATGATAAAAGCAGAAATGATTCAGAGGTTAGGTGATCAACGTGTCAGTTTGTCTTCTATCATACCATCTAATGAAGAGTTACAATTCTTGAAATCGTGGTTTCCAAGATGATGGGAAGTGTTTAACTGCTTTTGACATGTGCAATGAACTGGCTGATTCCCTATGTGAAAGAAAGGCTCTAATAAATTGTCAGTCAGCGCTCTCGTGTGTTTCCTTTCTGTGTCCTGGTCGTATACATGCGTTGTTTGTTTCATAATGAGGGTATCAGCACCGCATCACTCGTGACAAGCCGTACTGGTAGAATAGGCGTGATAGCTTCACTTAACCCCACAGTGCATTAAACTTGCAATCCTTTTGGCTTAATGCATGACATATGGCCACTATAAAGGAGACTTCACTGGCACATCAAGTCGTGGTAGATGGATCTCAGGTTCAACATAATGTATCTTTTTTACGTCACTGAAATGTCTCTTGTACTTGTACTGGCATATTATTCAAACAACCTTCCAACAATCCCCATGCAAAAAAGAAGCCTTTAGTGACTATATTATGGACAAAAGGTCGAATTTGAAATTACAAAGTTTTGATATAATGAAGAAAACTTCCCACTTAACCGACTTCATTATATAGAGGTTTAACTATATTAATGTTTTGATGGACAGAGGGAAATACAATACTCTTGTCTCAGGAAAGCATTGCTGCACCGCAGACCTGAAATGCAACAAGTATGAATGGCTGTGTTTTTGGACCTCTTTCAATCTCCTTTAATTTCATATATCAATAAGATGAAACAGACATACTGAAGTTGATCGATGTTGCACTTTCGGGCATGTCAGCTTAGCACAAAACAGGAATCTGGGCGCATTACAGTTAACACACATGAGAGAACATAAAACAGACACTTGGCAGACACATACAGTGACAAGTGTGTGTGTTTTGTGTTTTCTCGTATCTTCACTTGGGTGCATTAAACCCTAATCGTACACTGGTGTCTCTTTACTTACCTGTTTCTTTCCACCATAGGAGTAATTGGGGAGGGGCACCCCCCACCCTCAACGGCCGAAATGTTGAGCTTGTATGTCAGTGCTAGTAATATATATATATATATATATATATATATATATATATATATATATATATATATATATATATATATATATGTGTGTGTGTGTGTGTATGTGTGTGTGTGTGTGTGTGTGTGTGTGTGGATATATATATCCACACGTATAAACACACAGATAAATACAAGTAGGTGGTCGGACCACCCCAGAAAACAACAAAGCCAGGCTACGCCCCCCGCTTTCTACTGCTTTCTTTAGCGGTTTTCTTGCAAACCTCCGCAATATATCAAGTTTGTTGAGAGCCAAACGTCTTCCTTGCAATCAACACGGCAAATTGGGCTAGTTGGCATGTCATACCAGAAAGCTAAATAGCACTGAAATTAAGGGGACAGACGTACGCTAGAACATATCGCCAAGTGTTGTTCATACTATATTTATAGTTCTAGCTAGGATTCGATAGCAAAAGCAAATTTTCCCGCATAAGTAGTGAAATACCTGCCCACCCCCACACACACACACTTCCAGAGAGGAAAGGACGTTACCATGGCTGTCGCGAAACCTGCTCGCACTAGAAAACTTGGGCGCAGGTGTGTGGCCTTCCGAAGGTAAGTTGTAAGACCCAACTGGAGGCACATCATCTGCAAGAACACAAACAAGCTGCTTTGACGATACGCCCAACGGAGAAAAAACAGAAAATGTAGCAGTGCAAACCATACCTGTGCTGTTCGCAGTGAAGCGGGGTGCCTTTGGAAAAGACATCGGGAAAAGGCAAGTACCTACGCCCAAACTTTAGCAAACAGTTATTGCTAAGCACAACGACTCAGCTTTCCCCGGCAGAAAGCCCGGGGCCTTGCAGTTGAGACATAGAATAAGGACGCAGCCAACCTGAAATGCAACAACGGCGCGAACTACAGGCCACCAACCAGGCCGAGCCACCGGGTTCAGTCGTTTCGGTCTCTCTCTAGTTCAAACAATTCAAATTTGAGCGGACAACAGCAGTTGGTGATTGGTCAGAAGTTAGAACCGACGACCCAACGTAGCCAACGCAGCCAACGTCTCCAGCGTGGTAAGCCTCAGCAATGCACATTGGGTTGTGAGCCAAAATATTTAAGTCATTTGCTTTACGCTGCAGCGTATATTTTTAAAAGTGCTAATAAGTGTGCAGTTAATAATAAAAGCAGTCAAATCGGCAAAATTGTCTTTTTTCGCACGGTGGGAACGGTCACCATCATCATCACCACTAGGCGCTTCGTTTCGTTACAGTGTACTAGAAGTTTCGTTACGCTGTGGTCCCGATTTACCGTGGTTTTTTCGCTTTTGAACGTTTTGTCGGTGTTGCGTTGCGTTTATGTATTGTTGTAGCTGGCATCAGTCAGTTTCTGCCAACGGCAACATTTTCTGTAGATGCTCTCATGTCTCGAATCGTGGAGAAAGAAATTTTTCCTTGCTCAATCATTGTAATGTATTTTCTGCATGCTTTTCTGGTAACGAAACTGACACGAAGTCCATTTGCGATGTGTGTACTAAATAAGAAAATGATATCGGTTACCAGAGTTTCTAGGCTGTGGTCGGTTGAAATGCTGTAAAAGACAAAAACAAACTCAAGCTAATGGCAATGTTACATTTCACTATTCGTGAGAGCAGGTTAGAGCTGTTAAAATGCTTGTGTCTATTTTATTAATACCCTAAAATTGTGCATTTCAAAATTCGCCGTTATCGACATCGTCAGGTCAAATGCCATTAAATTTAGACGTGTAACAGCTCGGCTGACAAAAATGTCATTCAGGAACTTAATGCCTTAACTGCTCAATGTCATTTCTTGTGCACATGTGGCAGAGGTATAAGCTTGATTACAAGGTGTTCGTTAACGTGCGCCTAAATCTAAGTACACTGGTGTTAGTGCATTTTGCCCCACTGATATCTGGCTACCGTGGGAGCCAAACCTGTGTCAATGGGTCTAGCATCACAACACCTTACCATTAAGCTGCTTGTGAGTGTTAACTATACTCAAGCTGTAACTTAATTAGTACACAGTAATCATTTAGTGAATGATTTGTTTATCTGTCCCACATCTGAAACTTCGTGCCAGGGACGAGGTTGTGCAAGCATCTACGTACGGTTGCCCTCTCAGATTTACCAGGCACCGTGCTTCCGTCACTGGACATCAGCGCAGTGAAACTGGACAGTTTGCTTGGTGAATAACATTACGGCAACTAAACATTTGGAAAGCTAGATGCCTGCATGATTTCACTCCAACATACCAAAGACTATGGGCCTTGTGTTAAGTTAAATCAACATACTTTACATTGGGCATTACAGGATAAAATATGTAAACAATGGCAGTGGTAGTTTAGGAGCCCCTGAACTCCGAGGGATGACCAAATTTAGGTCATGTGCTAAGTGCGAATTGCTGCTCTCACTAATGAACAAATAAATGAACACTTGAGAAAAACAAGACCGAAAAATAGACAGTGAGGTCAGCACACTAGGTGTCTGCACCGTTGCCCTACCAAGCAGGGGTGCTTTAACAAGCAAATAAATCTAAGTACTACATGTGCATTTTGCATCTTGTTAAAATGTGACCACTACACCCAAGATTGAAACTACAAACTTGAGCTCAGCAGTGCAATGCGATAGTGACTGAGCTACGCGGTTGTATATAGCAAATGAAAGTTGAGCAAGCTGGTAGAGTTTAACCAAAGGAATTGAAAACCTAAGGGTAAACGAACTACAGCGATATCCTTGCTTGTTTCTTCTTGGTTCCGCATTTTCAATTACACTGGTCCAACTGACATAAGCTATGACCCATATAGCTCAGTTGTACAGCCGCCCATTTTTTAAACCTGAACGCGCGAGCGTCGACCGCTCAGTTGATTACTGCCGTATAATGAAGCACGGCGGCGAAATGAACGAGAATATGAGAATGCGCGCGATGAACAGTCCTATGCGGTTATTTTCTGCCACACTGTTCTGGTCACCAGACAGTGGGACGCCAGGAACCGGCGCTTACTGACTCGGCGGTCGACGCTCGCGCGTTCAGGTTAAAAAAATGGGCGGCTGTACATTATTCTGCTAAAGACTTGCGTTACTGAAAGGAAAGGATAGAAATATGGACACTAGTAGTGACAAAAATGCCATTCATGGTGTGTGTTTTATTTCACCTTGTGTACCGATTTGCATGCTTACCTTTCAAAAACACTAACAAGCATCCTTGTTCTTATCTCGAAAGAATTGTAATGTTTCCTGTGGCAATTTTCCTAGAACAAAAGTTCAGGCATTGTCCCTTTTCAGTCACCTGGCCAGATTTCTGCCATGGAAGACAACAGCCACTGTAAATTAAGCGGTCCTTTATTCAAATAATTAAAGAGTCAAGCATCGCATGTAAACATCCTGTTCAGATCAACAATCAGAAAAATCAATCCAACCGAGGAAAAGTATAGGAGCATTATTTGTGGCTTCTTAACTGTAGTGTAGCGATGCTCACTTATGGGGAGATGCTACTCGAAAAACGCAAGTTTTTTCTAAAATCACATATTTTCTGTTTTTACTTGCTTTCACAAGTTTAGTTTCTCTACTTGCATGACAAAAAAAAAATCAAGGTTGTAATTTACATCGAAGTAGGTTAAAATTGCTTTTAAAGAGCACAAGGTGACTATCAAAAACTAAAACGAGCTCATAGCCTAGAGTCCCCTGGAAATTGTCACCTGGCTGCTTACCATTGCATTTCGCAAGAGTTCAACAAAGCCACATGCTCAAAATAACCATGATTCCAAAGCTCTCATGACGGAAGAAATCATTTTAAAAAGCATATCTTTGCCACATAGATGAGCTTTCATTTCTATGTTTAAAATGCGTTTTTCTAAAGATGCAATTTTGGGCAACTTCTTGAGTTAGGACATCATGCTTTTGGTACTTCTGATGGCCAGATTGTGATGAAATTTTTCTCACATAATCCTTAACATGTGAAGAGTGCAATTATCTTAGTTAAGACCTCATGTCACTAATATAATTATTATGAATTTAAAGTAAGCTATTAGTATGGGCTGAGCATTTTAAGATTTCTCACATTACAATTTTTCTTGTTGATTAGAATGTATTATACACACTTTCTTGATAGTTTCTTGCATTCTACAGTTATTGTGGAGCAATATGAGCCATTAATGGCTCATAACTAGAGACCGGATTATAGGCAAATGCCTATTTTGTTCCTTGCGTTCCTATCATGCCACATTGATATATGAGCATGAATTAGAGGTTAAGAAGGGCTTTTATAGTGTTTTTATAGTGCCTATAAATGCCTATTTTTGGCGATCGTGCCTAAACGCCTATAAGTGCCTATAAATGCCTTTTTTTCAAAATGGGTGCCTATATGAACACTATTTCACCCCAAATTTCACTTTCGAGTGCAGTTTGAGACCGTTATTCATGTTACCAGGGAACATTGACCTTTAGGAATACTAGTCGGTTCAAACTAGCCTTCTACTAGTTCAACCAATTTCCGGAAAACAACCGCTAGCAGCCGTAAAATGGGACGCGCCGGCCATCTTACGCCAACACGCTGAGATGTCACGAGCGGCTAAAGGAGAGGTTCAAGAACGGAAAAGACGCTGTTTCTGCAACCCTGAATGGGAGCAAATCAACATATACTATGGAATGGGGAGAGGGAAATAAACATGGGAAGAGGAGATGAGAAGGAGGGAGAGTGGCGTCCATGGTCGAGGACACGGCGTTTGGCTTCTAGAGCCGTTTTTCCATTCCAGTGTCTCAAGGAAGTGAACCACCTTGAAGACATGGGTGTGGCAGTGGGCAAGAAATAGGAGGTCCCTCTGTGCAGCCGCGGGAAGGTGGCGGACGAATGCGAAACCATGGAGTGCTGTCAGGGGAAAGGAGAGTGTAGATCAAAAGTACGAAAAATGTGATGTGCACGCTGGTTTGGTTTTGTTTGTTGATGCGTGCCCAATGAAGAGCGTTGGACCACTATAATTTTTCAAGTTGGTTCATTACGAGCCGCGAAACCATTATGCGAGGAGGCGTCTTGCGCACGCAAGGTCACGTGCGCATGACGTCAGTGGCGTAGCCACGGGGTGGCACAACGGGCCCGTGCACCCCCCCCCCCGAATTTTTTCGCCATGGCATACATAGCGAAAAATGACCATTCCAAGAAGAGGTGCCACCCCCGAAATCAAGGAGGTCCCCCCCCCCCTCCCCCCGAAAAAAATTTCTGGCTACGCCCCTGCATGACATGCCTAAACCAGGTCGTGCACTCGAGTGGTGTTGTGTCGTTTCGGCGTTCTCTGCAGTGTACTGCCTATTTCTTTAGGATGGATCTCTCAGTGCGCGCACGTTTGGAGAGGCTGGCATGGATCACGTATCCTTAACGCGTCCACGACACACCGCGTCGCACAGCTGGAACTGTTGTTAGGGACAATGCACCAAAATCGCTCCAAGCATTGTTAGGGCTGGTGCCGGCTCGACGCGGGAACGGCGAAAACACGAGCGCATACGAAATGGAGGCAGATTAGTCTCGCATCTCGCTGTGATTCGGATTAAGAAATAAAAAATAAAAATTCAAACACATTCCGCTTGTGTGTTTTATTATTTCTCTCAACTTTGACCAAAATATGGATACATACCAACTTTCCCAGTTATCAGTCTTATTGCAATTTCATTCATCTATTTAAGCAACCCTATTACAGAAATTACACATGTCGCCTCGAATAATTCTCGCAGTGTCACGTGCTACTGGAAGCGATGTCAGAACACCAATGTCTACGTAGAGGAGCGACGTTAGAGCTCAGATAACTACGGAGGAGCATTCTTTGTTGTACGTCAACCCCTCCATCTTGGGTCGCGCACCTGCGAGAAGGGCAAGCGGT
Source organism: Rhipicephalus appendiculatus (assembly GCA_030522465.1). NCBI lineage: Eukaryota > Metazoa > Arthropoda > Arachnida > Ixodida > Ixodidae > Rhipicephalus > Rhipicephalus appendiculatus. The sequence goes on along the minus strand of JALIZH010032945.1, from coordinate 1,210,873 downwards.
TTCATTTTGAAAGTTCACATTTTTCCGCGGCGCGTAACGTTGGAAATCTTGGCAGACGTGATCGTGAGCGCCCAGTTCATGCAAAACACTTGTCAGTTCAAAATGCTCACACCTGGTGAGGGGCCCTTTAAAGGTGTTCGTCGACAGATTAGCAACTGACCCTAAGCGATTAGACCCGGCCAATACGAGGCATCCCTCCCTTCTGGTTTTTTAGCGGTCTAACCTGTTTCTGTGCATGCCGTAAATAGAGATCCACGACTGTGTCGATTCCACGGTGGAGACTTTGCTCACCATGATAGAGAATAAAAGAAGAGACTGTGTTCTATGAACCGTGCGGCGAAAAGGACAATTGCGTGGTTATGTTCAACTGTTGGCGCCTTTGCGTCATCGTGAACAATGACATTTCTTGCTTTTCTGTCGTAAATACAGGTCGCGTACGTCTTTGTTCGCAATATTTTCAATTTATGTAAAAATTTATTGTGCTATATTTACGATTTTGGAAGCCTAAAACTGTGTTTTGCCTGCCTATTTTTGGCGCCTAAAACGCGCTTTTCAAGTGCCTAAAAATCGGGCCTCTACTCATAACCATGTAAGTTTAGTGGAAGAAAAAGTGTCCAAAAAGAGCTACATTTTACACATTGTCATGGTACAAAACGAGAACTATGGAACCTACTATAAAACTGATTATATTTGAAATCAGCATAAAAGCCTATGTATACAGCAAAAATTTCATTGCCCTAGGGTTCAGATTAAAGAAACTTTTTTTTTTTGCGTAGCATCTGCCCTTAAACTGAAAGGAATTAAAGTGGACGAAAAATCGCCCCTTTTGTTGGTGGGATTCAAACCCATAACATTCGAATTATGCGTCCAATGCTCTACCATTTGAGCTACAACAGAGGGCACTCCCTGGTCCACTTTTTTGTAGGAATGTTAGCCAGCGCCACTCGTACGTAGCCCAGGCGGCGAGTGTGGAACACTCATTCCTTCTTTTTCCTTTTTTGTAAGAGGGCGTCCCAAGGCAAGTGAGAATTGGATGCGTAATTTGAAAAATTTGGGTTCGGATCCCGCGGATGGAAAAGGTGATTTTTCATTCACTTTGATTCCTTTCAAATTGGTGAGAATCATTACACTACAGTTAAAAAACTACAACTAATGTTTCCTATGCTTTCCTTGGCTTAATTGCCTGCCGGTTTCATTAGTTGTGTATAATACAGAAAAACGGGCTCCTCGGACAATTCCCCTTCTTTCGTACACTCAGGAAATCGCCACACATGCTGAAATCAGCTTTCATGTTGTAGAAATCGGCTCTGGCACCACCCAAAAATATGTCTAAATTTATCCCAATCAAACCATACTTACAAACAAGTCAACAGTGAGCAACAATTCATTTTATTATTCCACTTCAGTACACCACACCAAGGACCTTCCAAAATTCAAGTTTCGTAAACAAAAATAATAACATGCTGAAAGGCAAAAATTTTTAAGTGCCAGTCTAAATGCAAATGTCCTGCACTCTATTTTGGCAGGCAACCACAAAGTCCTACAACCACCCTACACTTATATTGATAGATGATGTTTAGTCTAAATTGCATAGGCGCTTGCTCTTGTTAATCCTACATCACAAAAAACTAGTTCACGCCACCATTTCTTTTTTTTGCAAGATTAAGACACCCATGCAGTTTCACTTCAAACAAAGGCAAATATGTCAAGTATTTCAATTAATAATTTCAGGATACAAAACTGCATATGACACACTGATCATGCTTACTAGAATGTCCAGGCTTCTTCTTCTAAAGTGCAACATAGAGGCATTTGGAGAGACTGTAATGCACCTCCGGAGCAATTTTACTTCTAAGAAGGGTAGGGGGGGGGGGATGGAGGAGGGGATGTCTGTAAACTTCCATATGAGTGTGCACATGCATGAGTATGCAATATATACATGCAATAAGTGTAAAAAAGTTTCAGAGAGAGGTTGAACCCACTCCCCTCCTGGCTATGTCAATGGTGCACCTACTGCACGGTATACAAATGTATGACACAGTCTCTGCTTTTGTGCTAACAAAATACTAATTTATTTAAAAAAAAAAACTTATTTTTATAATGAAGCAACGAATGCAGGGAACTGGTTAGGTACCTCTTACTAAAACATTTAATAAAGCTTTATGGCCAATCTTCCACATGCGATAATGTAATTAAGCCAGTATGCACTGTCATATTGCTTTCCACAAACCTATCACACATGACAATTTCAAAGGCAAAACCACTGTTAAGGCGCATCCAGAAAGAAGACTGAACACACTGCAATAAAAACGTGTGCTTTAGCCTCAGAGAAATGGAATGTGGAGAGTTCCTTGATGTCAGATAACACAATATATGGAATTGTGTAGGTCGGTGGACTATCTTGCAGGCTTATGGTCTGTGCACAGTGGATGCAAGATGGCTCACTGATTTTTTGGCTTCTCTGGTGATTTGTCAAAGCTCTCCCCAAATTCATTCACACGGCTTTTATCCACAGGATAGAGCCTGCCAGCAAATCAAAGGAGATATACATAATCAGATAATGATTTCAAGATATGCATGCATGACACAATTTACAGAGCAATTAGACACAACTATGCTAACATTGTACAAGTGTCAAGAGAAAGGACAACAATGGTCTCAATTGAAGCTGTATGGACTGCATGATTGAAAAGCACTATATACAGGGTTTGTCCAAAAAATAATGTCAGCTATTACTCTACTGTGAAGTGCCCATACATTGTAGCACGCTAGTACGAGCTGGTATACCCCAATCATGTCTCGCTGTGCTGGTTGTCCTGCATTAGCACTGTCAATTCTAACTACTATGTACCAAATGGCCCAACTATGCACTGTTTTAGGCTAACAGATGCAGTCTTGTGGGCTGGCTAAGCTGCACAATACAGCATCTAGCCATCCATGTTACTCACAATATTTAGAGCACATGCTTACTGGGATATATGAAAGAAAAAGCTATGATTACAATTCTGCTGGCAGATGACAACTCTCGTACACTCAAGCTGCACTATAAAAAGAATGGCTTTTCATTTAGTACCACTGCACAAAGTATAAAAGCCTATGTTCATTAGCCAGTCAAGTGAGCATGAATTCAAGTTTCGTTTATCAAAACTTGTATAAACTAGACTAACTTTGTATTTGTATTTAATATTACTTGTATTTAACCTTTGTATTTACTATTAGTACTTCTGAAATACAAACAATCTGTCCATCTTTGCTCAAACTAATACAATTATACATGTGGCAGGCACTACATTTATGAAGGAAGACTACCACAAGAATTAAATATGAAACTTCAATACAAATGAATTTCAAGTTTGTTTTTTGCAAACAGCAACGCTTTCATGGTAAAAAATGTGAAAATTGCCGTCTTTGAATATTTCAGCACAAGTTACACTTGAATAGCAGAAATGACAATTTTTAAGATTAATGTTAAGGAATGCTAGGTCGTTGAAATTTCTGTACAGCTCTTTCAACCTCCGCTTTAACTGTCAGAATTTTTTGCATAAATATGTTGTGATGTCTGAATTACTGTTAGCACATAAATTAGATTTTATTTAGAGGCAATAATACATGACATGAAGGCTATAATATTTGTACCTATTACATAACACAACCTTCTACCAAACTAATCAGTCATGCACAATATGCGTACGGCAGAAAAGTGTGGAATGATAAACAGCATTCACCTCATAAGCTTTTTCTTTTTTTCAACACAACACATTTCAATGTATTTTGTAGAACAGAGTTGCAGACAACCAACTGCTTGTTACTCTGCTGTGTCTTTTTCAAGCTGTGCACGAGGCCTTCGCTACATCTCAAACACTAGCAAGAACCTTTAGACATGAAATTGCGAGCACCACGGAATTTTATAGCTGGGGCACTTCTCTACTCATACGTACAGTGCTGATATAAAACTAGAGTAAAACTGATTTGACAGACTGGTTTTATTTTTATAATGAAACAACAAAGCAGGGAACTGGTTAGGTACCTCTTACTAAAAAATTTAATAAAGCTTTATGGCCAATCTTCCACATGTGACATGTATGCACTGTTATATTGCTTTCCACAAACCTACCACACATGACAATTTAAAAGGCAAAACCACTCTCCATTCCAAGTCAAACTGGTTTGACAGACTGGTTTGGTTATAGTCAATTCAGAAGCAGCAGTGCTTCTGTGAAACACATCAGCTGATAGAAAGCACATCTTTAAAACTTTGCAAGCACTGTTTAAAAAAAAGAAAGAAGATGGCAAGGGGGGAGAAACACTGGACAATTTAATTAAAGTGCAAATAATGGAATTTCATGTTCTGGAAACCTACGTTCAACTCTCACACACAGTCATGCTTCCAAACAGCTATACTAACAATTTAATTAGTGATCAGTAATTTTACAATACTATACACATTAAAGTGCACAGGCAAGCACCCCACTCGTTTGACATATGCAAATTTACCCATCCTTACATAGGCCTTTAAAGGTGAACATTTCACAGACTTCGGTCTGGTTGGGAAGCAAATAACATTGGAAAAAGGGACACCAACCAACGTATTCAATTAAAGTAATAACTTATTTTTACTTTAAAATGAAAAATCCCGACGTTTTGGGTCCAACTCGGACCCTTCTTCAGGGGGGGACTGAGGGACACCAGGGAGCAACAGTGTTTACAACGCCTTCTCCTCAAGTCGGGGGGGGGTCACGCTTGTGGCACATTCTTATCTCATTTTAACGACTTTTTTTTTTGTTGTTGTTGTTACCGCTTCCAGAACCTCGGCTTAATAAATTTGTCATAATTTCTCAACAAGTACAACAGCTGTTTTTATGCTTTTTGCATGGTGGTTCTAACATGTACTTAGACACAACTATATTAATTTAACCTGTGTTTTGTGAGGGGTGAACACACAAGACATATATTACTCTTGTTTTATGACATAATTCCGATAAAGAATTGCCAGAAAATGGAAAATGAGCAAAATGCAAAACACACTGCTGCTTGATAATGATGATTTTTCCTAGATGCAACTGTCTTTACATAGAAACTCAGTATCAATGCCTTCGCAGATAAAAGCACTGCACTTCAATATATGTGAACAGGTCGAAGGTCGAAATTAATTAAGATTGTTTTTGACAATCATATAAGAAACTCAACCAGGAGATCAACCAATGTTCGTAGGATGCCATTACAAAGATTTCAAACAACTTACCATCTCTGGTATAAATAGACTAGAAATACTGCATCGTCTCTGAAGCAAGCCACCCTATGAGCTGTTGGCATTGTAATGAGGAATGCAAACAGGTCATCAATGAAAGTATTAAATGCCTGCAATGAAAAAAGAAAAGAGAAACAGATTAGCAGCACAGCAGCAAAGCTTCACAGATTTTTTAAATTAATTTTTTTTTCTCAGGCACCTTCTTAAATATGTTCTCGAGCATTATGTATTTATAAGGGGCCCTGCACCAATATGCCAAGTTTTTCACTACAACACGTTCCTTGTAAGCCAACCCTTACAAGATAAATTATCAATTCTGCCATGATAACACACTTGAGTCAACTGTGTTGGCTGCCCATGAGTAGCCATGTGCGAGAAAAAGCTGACCTACCTAGATACAAATACCAGGGTGCAATAACGATATGAGTGGAATCTGTGTGTAGGTGCAATGTTCTCGTTTTGCCAAGTCTTCAGTAAAAATAGCTGTGCACCAGCAAAATAAACATTTCGTTGAAAGTCAGCATTGCATTTGTCTACTTCCTTTTTTTCGCCCTGTCCATTTTCTGTGCTGTAATCCCATACCAATTCTCCACACTTCACAACCTGCCTCATGAAATTTTTATTGAGGGAGAGGTTGCCAGAACACTTGAAAGAAGAGTTAACCCCCCCCCCCCCCCCCCCCAACCCTTGCCACACCACTGAGCCACAGCCATTCAGCCAAACTGTAGCCATGATCTCTGTAATGCTAAACATGCAAGACAGTTATGACCTTCCAAGTCAGAAGACATACACTTAAAAAATGAGGTAAAAGGTTTGTCATGGGGTACAAAATTGTGTAAAATTTAATCTTAAATGTTTCAACCAAAGTTACAGTGCAATTCAATGTGTTTTTTTTTTTTTTTTGCGGGGGGAGGGGGGGGGAAAACTCTGGCAATAGCAAAGTGTTAATAAATTTGTACTGTTCTGCATGTTGATTACTTTCTTATCAGAAAAATTGTGAGCTTGCAATTTATTCTGAAAGTTAGTTGCACGTTAAGATTTCGGTACACATTACCTTATGCTGCAAACCACCAAAAATTTTTCTAGGATACATTATATTTTAGGCTGCATTAGAATTATGCAAACATGGTACTAACTAGTACCTACCCATCATACGGATAAAGCTGAATGGACAGGGTGAGTATGCAATGATTGTCAAGGTGAAAATACTGCAAATGCAAAGTAAAATCTTTTTCCCAATATAAACCAGCACTGCTCAAAAAGAGAGCTACCTTACCTTATACATGAACACCTTCCAAGGCAGGTGAGCCACAGACTTCAACTTATAATTGAGAAATAGCTGGGGCAGCATGAACAGAAACCCAAAGGCATATACTCCTGCAGCAACAAGGTAGACACAAACCAGAAAAATATATGAGCGATGGAAAATGCATGTGTGCACACATACACACACACATAAATACACACAATATCCCCCCCCCCCTTCCCCTGTTTTTTTCTTGCTCTTTTATACTAGAATCACAGCATTATGTGAAGTAAATGCTAGGCCACTGGTGTACATTTTGTGGCTTTATTGAAACATTCATGCAATGTTTCAGTAGTCTGCATGGGCATATGCAAAATGGTGATAGCATACAGGTATTCCGTTGAGGACACTTCAGAGTAGAGCAGGGGTCTCAAGCACGCGGCCCATAGACCTATCGTCAGTGTCCTGGCTCACATATTACTGTCTTCGTACCCTCCTTTTCTTTTTCTTAATAAAAATGTTCATGAGCGAGACAGATGTAACTGGTCTCAAGCATTTTTTTCAAGAGCCACCCCATGCAGTCACCGTGTGTCCAAGCTGAAACAACTGTGGAACAAAAACTCTACGTCGGCGTCCAGATTTCAGTTATTCTGGAGATCAGTACAGATATGCTCCTCCCAACTTGATGCCAAATCCCCTTCAGAAATGACCCGCGTATAATGTAAAAGCAAGGCCTTCTTTCAAACCGCAACATTAGCTGACATTTTGTGCAGATACCCTCGCTCTCGAACCTGCTTCACTGTCCTGGCCCTTGTGGGAGACTAAATTTAGTGACTGCTGCCTGCTAGCTGAGGTGAGTTTGAGAACCCTGGAGCAGTGCATTCAACAAAACCAATGTCAATGCATAGCCAATGCTAAGCTCTATGGCACCACCTGTTTTTCAAAAATTTAACCAATTTCGTAAAAATGGTATAGTATGGTAAAGGACCTTTATAATGAAGGGCTTCTGACCTCCAAAATACTTCATTCTGCAGGTCACTTCATGGTAAAAATAACATAACATACCACTTCCTGCAGAGCAGGCTAAACATATTAAGCAAAAAATACTGCATGCATATCCAGACCGTTAATAACAAGAAATTGCTTTCTTTTCTGCATCTTCTGGTTGATGGAACATGACTTAAGCGTACCTAATGGCATCAGAGCTCACAAACAAGATCACGAACAGAAGTAATGCAAGCAAACAAGGCCATAAGAGAAGACAACCTGGTTCTTTTCTCTGGCATTCTTGTTTGCACACTTAATGAAAACCGACAGATAATGATGCCAAGGAAAACATAGGGGACGTAAATTGTACTGTTTTAACTGCATTGTAGTAATTACAATATAAATGTGAAGAAAGTAAAGTGGAAAGAAAAGACAACTTGCCGCAGGCAGGGACCGAACCTGCAACTCTCGGATAATGCGCCCGATGCTCTACCAATTTAGCTACGGCAGCGGTCATGCTCTTGACACTTTATCGGGTTTTTATGTGCATGCAAACCTGGGAGTGTTAGTCAGCGCCGCTTGTAGCCATGATGATGAATGTAAAACAGTATTTTTTTTTCCAGCTGGCGTCGCGTAACACGGGATCTTTTCAACGAGCGGGCAGTTGACCATTAAGCCCTCGCATGCTACCTGAAGGCATCAAGTTTGCTGGAACAAGACCCTTGCTATGAATGAATGAAAGAGAATTTCAAGGGTTCGTTCCTTTGTTGATGCAGTTTTAATGAAAACCGACAGATAATGAATTGAAGAAAGGTATAGGGGATGCTAATTCTACTGTTTCAACAATATTGTACTGTTAAATACAATAGTGTTACAATATTGTTACAAATACAATATAAAAGTAGTGATGTCAGTACTGGCTGGTTCACAGAGAAAGGGCAAAACGGAGGCTATACAATTATTATTATTATTATTATTATTATTGTTATTATTATTATTATTTCATTTTCATATGCAAGGACACAGAGAAAGGAGGGAGACAGCAGACTGACAACTGCCACCTAGAGGGGGGGGCACAATGCCTGCCTACGCTTTTGGGAGGAGGGAAGAGAGAAAGGAAAGAAGATAGGAAAGTAAAGAAAAAAAGAACGTCTATAAACGGGTTGCCAGATCCGTTTGGTCCATAAAAGTCGGCACAGCTCAACGGGCCTGCACGCGCATCCCAGTATCTTCAAAGCAGTGGTGCCTCGGCTACCCTGCGCACCCCGGCCTTCATGCACGACTCATCGCTCCATGGCTGGAGCACCGAGCCACGCATTGCGAGTTGAGCTGCTATCGCTCTCTCTGAAGGTGTGCTTGCTGTTTGTTTGTGGCTAATTTTGCCACAGCCCATGTGGAATGCTGTGCACAAACTGTGAAGTTTTGTATATAGTATTTGTTGTTCTAAATTGCTGTTCTAACCAAACCATGGTCATGAATCAGCGTGAACTGTGGGATAGGTGTCCCGCTCTGATAGGGCTGCTGCGAAAGGGCTAGTGAGTGACTGCCGCTCTGCTAGCATGCAGGTGATCTAGAGAAGGGTCAGGTTTACACATGCGCATCTGTGAGTTGTAACTAAAAACCGTGTAATGTGAATTCATCCGTTTTGAAGTGGGTGATTCCAATTCAGAAGCAGTAGTGGGATTGAATTGTCTTTTTACGAGCCTAAAAGTAACATACTTCCAATTCATTATGCTACATGAACATGCACTAAGAGATAATAAACAAAATTCTTATAAGAAAAATGAATAATATAGCAGTATTTTTAAAAATAGAGCTTACATTTGTGAAAATATCAAGATTGTAGTGCTTTGTCACATTATTCAATAAACATAAGAAACAAACTACAGCACTCAAATTTATTACAGATCTATCAACTCTAAATGCACAGTTATTAGGACTGTGTGACTATTCAAAATTTTGAATACCAATAGAATAGTTTCCTTATTTGAAAACTTTTTAATTAGAAAAATGGACATTCGGATTTTGCTGAGTATTCAGCCACAGCTGAATATGCGGAGAGGCAAAATATGGACGAATTCAGGTATTCGAAAAAGTATCAACTTATGAATGATAGGCATACTTATTTTTTGAAGCAAAACATCCCTAATATGTACCCGTTAGGTTATGCTGTACTTTGCAGTAAACAACACGACTGCAGCTCACACGACAAATCACTCAAAACGGCGAGATGAAGATCAGGCATGAGGATTAAGGAGAGCCACTAGGAGTGAAAGCACTTCCAGGTGTTGGCACCAGCCGGCATCACTATAAGAACACTTGGATCATCAACGACATCGCTACTAACGCATCATCACTCAGAATGGTATGGGCCGCACTGAACACGTCACAGTAATGTCAATGTCGCAGGGAGCTGAACACCCCATTGAGCTTTCATACGCTCTTTGCCCTCGAAATAAAGTAACTTCCAGGTGATGGACACCATAAAAATTTGGTCAAAAATGCTTATGTATGACGAGCAATCGATTGAAGGACCCATCTCGAGCATGAAACTGTATGTCAGTGGCCCTTTAAAGCACTTAAAGAGTTCTCCACTTGTAAACATCTAAAGCAGTTAATTTTTATGCAAGATAATTTGTAACGAAAGCATTATCAAAAGTATCGTCAATGTGCTGCAGCCTAAGAATAACGAAAGCTATTGTTATTCTCATTTTGCAAAATTTAACGAAGCACAAAGTGGGCTGGAAATCATTGGGAGAGGCCTTATTCCTATAGTGAACATAAGTATGGCTGATTATTTATTTATTATTATTATTATAATAATAATAATTATTATTATTATGACATATTTGATTCAATATTTGAAGGCAGTTTTTTTTCTTATTTGCACCTCAATATTCACACACCTCTAATGGTTATTCCACGACTGCCTTTCCAGGAAACAAACAAGCAAACATAAAAAATAGATTGAAGTAAAAAAACGAACGTTCAGTATATCCACGAAGGCATCTCTGCAAAAATGCAGAGATGCATCCTGCTAACGAAAAAGCCTTCGTGCTAAAGAAAAAGTTGGGGATTCCAAGGCACTCTTGAATGCCGTTCGGGTTCCCCAAGGCCAGAAAGTTTGAGAACCTTTGTACTAGAGTGTCACGAACCATCAAATCATAAACCGCTGAAAAAGTGAAGTAAACACAGCCTGCCTGACCCTAGAGTTCCCTACAATATTTACTAGAGGGAACTCTGGCACTGTAAGTAGTACATGGATTTGCCTCATCTTCACGCTTGCGGCTTTGAACGCACTTGTGGGTTTGTTTATTGTTGTGTTTTGGCTTTTGTTTCGGATAAAAGAATAGATTGTTGTGAACTCCTGAACCGATCTGAATTGGTGAGCCTTAAAGAGTCAAGGTCCCATGAAGTAGAACTACTGAACTTTTGCTGAACTTTGTCTTGTGACAAAGTGGCTGCACACCTCACAGAGTCAAACGAAGCTGAAAGAATAAAGCTTAGACAAATCCATGTACTACCCATCATTCCTATGCTGCCTGAAGCGTCATGCGTGCAGCTCCCATAAGCACTAAGGCCAAATGTTCGCTCTCGTGTGTTATTGGGAAACTCTATGTGCCTGACTTCCATCCTCAATAGTGCAATATCATATCAAAAAGTGTTTGTTTCTGTAGATCACCTCATCATAAAGCCACGTTGGTGCAGAAAAATTCTGTTTGAAGTGCAAGGAAAAACTCTGACATACTGGTGGACAGAGAATGCACTGACATCAGTCTGAAGGTTTGAAGGCAAGTGATGGTGCTAGATGAACTATCTGTCCTTCTAAATCGATTCAATATTTCCCTTTCGTGCCATTTTAAAGCAAGGCAATAAATAGAGAATATGATGTTGCAAAACTCTCATTTCGTGCCATATCTTTTTCTTGAGTAGTAGAGAAAGAATAAAAAGGAAATAGTGAATCGGTAGTGCTCAGAAATGAAGAAAAAAAAAAGTGAAGAAAACTGCAAATTTCCAGCGAGGAAGTATGTTCTTGTATGCTTTGCATTTGGACATATATATGGAGGAACTAAGGTGATTAGTCCACTGCAAATCACACTTATCATTCGGCTTATATAGCCAGCCAATTCCATTCTCACAAAATTGAACAACATGGATTGTTGCTATTGCAAAATAAACCAGCAAACAAAAGACACGTAGAGTGTAAAACTTACCATTGGCGAGACTGTGAATGCACCAGGAGTACCAGCTAAAAAAAAAGAAAGAGAAAGGCCTTGTGGTTTAAATGTTCATACTAAGATAGACATGCGTATGAGATTATCATGAATGGGCTCGAGATAAAGGAAGATGGATGAGAACGTGAACTCCCTCATGCTACAATGCTACAGCCAGTCAAATCTCTGTGGCACACCTCACCTTCATTTCTACCACGCTCGCTCGCTCGCTCTTTCCTCGTCCTTTTTTTTTTTGTTGCCAGTTATTCCATTCCATTCTCCTCCTTTACTCTTCACTACTTGCTGGTAGCAAATGCACACACAGCCGTATTAGCAACGCAACAGCTAAAAGCAACAAGTGCATGATATGGAGGCCTATCAAAATGTGCCACCATCATAAAATACAGCCCAACATGCTATATCGCTACAAAGTGTTTTCCACTCGTAAATGGAAAAGGTGCGACTGGATTATTGCTGTGGAGTGCATTACACAGCCGGTGTTTAAGAATTGCAAAGTAACTTCGCTGCACGCTCATTTTTGGTTGCTGAAGACAAATTTAACACAATCTATGTATTGTACCACAAAGCTGACTTCACTGGGATACTAGCAAGAGCACTTTACAAAGAGAGTTGGGACTTCCGTTCGGCACTGCAGTAGTGAGCTTCTAGTGGGCCTCTCTTTATCCAAGATTATGGAACATGCCCTCTCTCTGTGAATTGTTGAAGCCAGTGTGGAAAAAACAAAATGTTGGCCAGTGCTAAGTGGGTTATCCATGCACTTCGTCACAGATTTTGAGAATGTAGCTTTCTAAACTGGTGCAAAGCACAGGCCTTTTTCTAAAATTTTATGATTGCCTTACTGTTTGGCTTCCTGTGTGCAATAAGGACATGTGCACTAATGTGTTCACATTTACATATTCGACAAGTAAGAATTCGTTATTGAAACACGACGTGTTTAATGTGCAGGTATTGTTGGCTTCTCCAAGAAATCTAGCTAAGTATCAGAATAGCACTATCTGAGCCAGGTGGTTTTAAAAAAGGCATATTTCCCCTTAAAATAAATGATAACCTGCCATTGGAATGACATATTCTACCAAAGGATTTTATAAATATTTAACAAATTGAATAATGCCTATTATTAATATCAAAAAGTTAATCCTAGCATCCCTGTATTAAGCTCATTACGATTATGAGCGGAACATTCACATGCTTCCTATTAAAGAGACGCTGAAACACTTTTTTTAACATATTAAGAGGATGTTGTTTATCTGTTGATGAGGCTCCTGTAAATATGGGAGCCAAAAATTACTGCATTGCATACAGCAGGAAATCCACAATTTCATAAAAAAAAAAAAACAGTCAGAAACCGATCACTCTGTCCTTTGTAATATTCTCATCAGTTATGCAGCAAGCAGGTCCCACCAGTATTCGCTGAGTGCTTGATTCCAAGAATATTCTACATACTTATCACTGGTAATTTTTAAGTGACTAAATAGAAAGTATGCATATCTCCAGCGTCAAAAGGAATGAAAGACCATTTAACATTTGCTCGTCTAGTCTCAATTGACGAACATCTGTTTAATGTTTCTTTTCTCCTACACTTATCCCAGGCGCCACCTGGTGTACTAAATGCCTGCTCCTTCAAACCCTATGTTCCCAAATCGGTGACTTGTCTCGTATTGAGCCCACCACATAAGTACTCACCAGTGAAGATTTTTGCCAAACTACACGTATGCTTGCCATGCACACAAGCTCTCTTTTACACTCCTTGTGAGCTAGACCGCATCACAAATGCCATGATAAGAAACCTCAGCGACAAGTCTATCTCTGCACTCATGGCCTTTATCAACCAACACTGGGAACAAGGCACGGTGCCAGCGATGTGGAAACACGCAAGAATAATGATGATCCCCAAACCAGGCAGGAAGCTGGCAATCAAAAACCTCAGATTCATTTCGCTGACATCCTGCCTCGGCAAGGTGTACGAAAGAATCATAAACACAAGACTACAGAAGCACTTAGAAGATAATAAGCATCTGCCCGACACCATGTTCAGTTTCCTTGCTGGCCTGTCCTCGCAGGACGTACTACTACAAATCAAGGAAGAGGTTCTCAGCAACGTTCCCCGCAACAGTGAACACGTCCTCTTAGTCATCGACATTAAAGGGGCTTTCGACAACATCAGCCACCAAGGAATACTGGAGGGGCTCGCCAACACCAACTGTGGTGAAAGAACACACAGGTACATTCAGAGCTTCTTAAGCCAACGCACAGCGGAGCTGAAGATTGGAGAGCTCCAGACTCCTGCATACCAACCTCCCAACAAGGGCACGCTGCAAGGAGCAGTAATATCACCCACCAGGAGCGTAGCCAGAAATTTTTTATCAGGGGGGGGGGGGGGTTACCATACTTTATGTATGTTCGTGCGTGCGTTTTTATGTGTGCGTGTATATATACGCAAGCAAAATTGAAAAATTTCGGGGTGGGGGGGGGTTTGAACCCCCCCCCTGGCTACGCCACTGTCACCCACGCTCTTCAACGCCACCATGATCGGCCTTGCCAGAAAACTGCAGGAGGTAGAAGGCCTTCGCCACGCCTTCTATGCAGACGACATGATACTCTGGACCACAAAAGGATCACTCACTGAAAAGGGAAGAGCGCCTGCAAACTGCAGCTCACATCATCCAAGAATATGTCAGCCAATGGGGTCAACAGTTCTCCCCAGAGAAATCCGAAATCTTACGTGTATGGTGTAGCCGAAGTAACCACGCAGTCCCCACAGACCCATCACAAAACCTCATATCAGAGAAACCATTGATCAGGATCCTGGGCATGTGGCTGCAGAGTTACCAACGAGCCACCCACACCCTTATGCTCCTCCAATCCAGTGTCAAGGCCAGTTGCGTAGCCAGGGGGTGGCACACCGGGCACATGCCCCCCCCTGAAATTTTTTTTCGCCATGGCATTCAGAGTGAAAAATGACCATTTCAGGGCGGTGCACCCCCGAAATCAAGGAGGTGCCCCCCCCCCCCCCGAAAAAAATTTCTGGCTACGCCCCTGGTCAAGGCTATATCACGCATGATATCCCGCGTAACATCCAAGAACAGAGGCATGAAGGAAGGAGACACCCTCCGACTCGTTCGAAGCCTGGTGGTAAGCCGAATAACATATAGCCTACCCTATTATAATCTCACACAATCTCAGACCAAACGAGCTGACACCCTTTTAAGAATGGCATCCAAGACTGATCTCTGCCTGCCGACGAGTACATCCACTGAGAAACTGATGGCACTGGGGCTTCATAACACCCTCAGCGAACTTGCTGAAGGCCTTCACATCTCACAACAACAGAGACTTGAGCGTACTCGCACGAGCCGGCAGGTCCTACAAACCCTAGGATTCCAAGCCTTGACAACGAGAGCCCAGGAAACCTGCGAGATACCTCGTCACGTCCGGGAGGGGTATCACGTTACCCATATCCCATGCAACATGCACCCCAACCTACACGGCGGCAGAAGGAGAGCAAGGGCCCACTACTTTCAGAAAACCTATCGATTCCAAACTACGGCCCGTTTTACGGACGCCGCCATGTATGGGATGACGACTAAAGGAGCAACGGCAGTGGTATGCGACCGCCGAGGCCACGTTACCTCTGGAGCATCAGTTCGCCCTTGCAAGATCACGGAAGCCGAAGAGCTGGCCATCGCATTTGCCATCTGCGAAGGCCTGCATGCAAATAAGCCACTGACAATACTCACGGACTCACAGCAGGCCTGCAGGAACTTCCTGCAGGGCAGAATTGGTGCGCCTGCTGCACATGTCCTTGCACAAATACCAAGGGAAGACAAGGAGGACTCCTACATACAGACCGTCATATGGATACCAGGACACTCTGGCATCACGGGTAACCTGCACGCCGACCGGGCAGCTCAAGGCTTCATACAGAACCAAGCGCTCCTTACGTCGACTGCAGCGGACCCGGAGCCAGTAGACCTCCAGTATGCCACAATACTGAATTACCACAGAGGGCGACGCCTACAGTATCCACCACCTCATCAAAAGCTTACGACGCAGGAGGCCACTGCCTGGCGTAGACTCCAAACCGGAACTAACAAAAACCTACACACATTACATTGCATGCACCCCACATCTTACAGGGATGAATGCCCATGGTGCAGGGCCAAACCAACCCAGTACCACATTACGTGGGAGTGCACACTACACAACCTCGAACACCACAACATGAACACCGCGTGTGAGCAATGGGAGGCACTGCTGTCCAGCTCAGCCCTCGACGACCAGATCAGGCTAGTCCAGAGAGCAGAGCGGATGGCAAGAGCCAGCGGAGCCCTGGACTAAGGGCCCCGACCATCAGCAAGGCCCCTTCGGGGCAATCCACAGGAGCTTTGCCTGTACATAGACAAAGTTTGTCATCATCATAGATGCTTTAGCTCCAATTTGGCTATGTTAAAGCACTCCAAAATGTGCAATCTGGACTTGGGATACTACTAGCCATCAGTTGAGTTGGGTTAATCCTGCCCACACTGGCTACTCACGTAGCTCTGCCAGACCAAGGCTCACAAGTGTGAGCTCGCACTTCAGCTTTGCGTTCAATTCAAAAATGCTTTCCTGTGTGCATGACAGTTGTGCATCACTTCTGCTGGATAATGTAGGTACTGCAGCTATCACAGCATACCACCACATGCTTGCACCACGCACATCTGAAGTTAGTGGCCAACAAGTTCACAGAAAACACTAGCGAAAATGCTCGAGGTCAATGAAGTGAAACGATATAACTTTACGTGGAGCCTTGGCCTCTTGCTATCCCCCCACTATGCAGCTTCCAGCACACTTGAGGTGATGAAAGGAGAGAGAAAGCTGCTTGGAAGGTGCGATAACTACCAGTAATTCCACTTATACTCGAAGGATTGAAAAAAATTCTTGTGACTGGACATTCGTGAGGCAATCTAGTCCAACAGTGGGACTTATGTTTATCTCGAAAGATGTTTCAGGGCCCCTTAACTGGGAATTGTGACCATGCAGACTCAGAATGAAGAAGCCTGTAG
This sequence comes from Rhipicephalus appendiculatus, assembly GCA_030522465.1. NCBI lineage: Eukaryota > Metazoa > Arthropoda > Arachnida > Ixodida > Ixodidae > Rhipicephalus > Rhipicephalus appendiculatus. The sequence continues at coordinate 1,194,112 of JALIZH010032945.1, read as the reverse complement.
TAAACAAATATTTTTTTCCCCCTAAAGCTGAATAGCTTCGTGAAAGCACAAGTTCATTGTTTTATGCTTACCTTCTATATGACTGGTACACAAGGGAGTATATTGCACCCCAAATGCAGAGTGGATAGAGCAAGTAGGATAGGTATCGCATTCCCTGCAGGGGATGAGAAGAACAGATTTAAGTTCCCGCTTACCTGACAGCATTGATGGTGCAACGACAAAGTGATTACACAGCAATGTGAATACTAAGCTCACATCTCATTTAATTTTTTTAACACAATAAATGCTGAATATATGATGCCAGGCTAGACTACAGTCAAGCCTTGATAAATTGATATGGATATAATGAATAACAGAATGAATTTGACACAGACACACATAACGAATAAAATTTAAAAATCTCTCTTGCTAACAAATGCATCCATGCAACATATATTGGATACAAAGAAAGGTATTTTTTGTGCCTGATTCAACTTTCGCATCATGGCCCTCTACAGTACTACATACTCAAACTCCCCGCATTCACTGCCGACTTACAAGACTTAATTCTCTTGAACCAGTTTAGCGGTGGCAATAATTCACAATGATTTACAGGTTTTGCTCGATTCTTTAGACATATGCATGAGAAAACAGAACACGTGGCTGCCATAAATAAAGGTGCTGGAATTTTGGTTGTTGCCTTGCTTTCATTGGATTGTAGTGCTTTTGTTTTGATGGCATGCAGCAGTTTTCAATGTTTCACATTCATCGGATGGACTGAGTGGAGAGCATGTGGTTCAGTTTGGCGAACATGTTAGCATCAGTGTCACACCATTCTGGCCAACACTCGTGGTTTTGATGACAAGCCATGGTGCCAGAATAGATGTGATGACTTTGCGTAACTTATATTACCACAGCTGATTTTTTGGGGGGGGAGGGCCTTACAGGTGACATATGGCTGCTGTGAAGATGAGTTCACCGGTTGGGACAAATCATAATCACTAAATGAAAAAAAATTTTTTTTTCTTCTTGAATATTTTGTTTTTCGGTACTGGTGTATAATACGAAGATTTTTGTAAGCACTTCCTGTGTAAAAAAAAATGAATCCCTTGGCGACCATACAATGCACAAACGGTTGAATTTCAATTTAACAATTTTTTAATATAACAAAGTATATTGCCAATTTTACCGACTTAATTATATTGAGATTTAGTGGTAAAAATGGGCTATAGCTCAAATGTCCAACGATGCTCTTTCTTTTCTTGAATATACACAATTATCACTTTCTTCTAAACATAGAAAATACTTGCAACAATTTTCACCACCAGTTGTGTGCTATAAAAGCATACCTTCAACGTTCACTTACCTGAGAATCTAGCTCCTGTGTCTTTGTTTCTTCAGCATTTATAGCACCAAACTAAAAAATAAAAAGAAACACTTTGGTGAACAGTAAAGAGACCCATCCCAAGATGAATGAATGACTGGGCAAGAAAATTACAGCTTCACTTTAATGTGCAGATGAGATAGCAAGAATCCGTTGGTGGGCTAGTTGGTACATGTCTTGATATATAAGAAGTATGTGCAGCGCAAATAAATGAAGACAAGGACCAGCGCCAGTCTATGTTGTTTATATGTCTTCCCTTGTCTTCGCCTCTTTGCGCTTCACATACATAGTATCTATGAGATAACTAGGGATGGGCAATTGCTCGAGCACGTCGAATATTCGACCGAGTATTACAACATTTGAATTCGCTTCAACAGGAATTTAAATTATTCGAAATTTCGAAGAGAACAAATAGGCGTATATTTGACATGTAACCGCCTGAAATGGTGGTTTCACTGCAGCGGGCGCTATGCCGTGAAACCACCTTTTAGGGGAAATCCAGACTGCCGCGAAGCCACACTTTAAAAGGGGCCCTGCAACACTTTTCTGAGTTATAATGGAATAGTCTCACTATTAGCACATGACGCTTCACAAATCACATACCGCAAAAATTTTTAGAATACGGCAAGTACGAGCGTAATTACAGAGATTTGCTGCACGCTTCAAGCGCTCTCTCTCTCTCCTCTCGTACTAGCGAGCGCACTGAAAGCTTCACTGGGAGGGGGGATGACAAGGGGGGCAAGAAGATACTCCCTTCGTCAGCACACGTCGTGACCTTCAGCAGTTTCTTTTCATTTCTCTTCCTTCTTCATCGCCCCCACCCCCCGAACGCGCGGCTTACTTTCAGTGTGATCGCGAGCATGCGCGGGGGCACGTGGCGGCATCCCATGGCGGCCACGCTAACTATGCAGCTTCTGATGCTCAAATCAGCCAACGGCCACTGGCTTGGGTCCACAGTAATTTGGGTGTATGGCCTCATTTGTTGAGAGAAGAGGGAGCGATTTCTAGCGGACTTTAAGAAATAATTGTAAATTCAAGGCCGTGTGCTGCGCCATAATATTTGGCTCGCATGTTCTCGGGAGCCTCGACTGCCAATTGGCAGCGTTTTCTGACCATGCTCAAAAAGTGTTGCAGGGCCCCTCAAAGGTTAAAATGTACATATTGCCTGCACCTCGACATATATATATATATTTCTTTTAGTTTAACCCCTTAAGATCTTTGGACGTGCAGAGCTCGTCCTGCCCAAACTGTCCCCAAACTGCTTTGGACGAGCAGAGCTCGTCCTGGCGGAATAGGTACTCCCCTTTAGTTTTCAGGACGAAAAACGCTCGTCTGCGACTCAGATTACGTGTCGTCCACTAGATGGCAGCATTTACTCGACGATTTAGTTTTCTCCTGCGGCAGGAGCGCGGCTTCTGTATGGAAAGATGGCGTGTGGAGGCGGCGACCCATGCATAGCTGGCCCGTCAACACGAAAAAGAAGCTCTTCATTTTCATCATCTCCTTCGAGTGATGATGATTCGGATACAGATGTTTATCTTGTGCCCGGAAGCGAAGACAGCGATGACGGTGAATTGAGCAGCTACTCCGGTGATGGTGAAGACAGCTCGGAAGCAAACATCGCGAGTGCTCGCCAGTGAAGCCGCTTTGCATTATTCCGTGTTTTGAAATTTTCCGCAGTCCCGAAGCTTCCCGAGTGAAATTGCCCAAGGGTGCATAGCCTGCACAAGTGTAGGCTAAGTTATGGTGTCTGCAGCTGTTTTCTTTATAAGGTTTCTTAATTTTTATTAGCAGCAGGTGGCTGCTTTGCTATGCATTGTTCATAAATAAACTTTATGGTGTTGATTTCACTAAGTATGTGGTACAAAAAATTTTTAAACATCGACTAGCTTCTTTTTAGTACAATCAGATTCGAAATCAGCAATAAAAAAAACAGGCACTTTTGGTTGAGAAATTTTCAAAAAAAATAAAGCACTTAAGGGGTTAAAAGTGTGTTGAGAGGGCTATAGGCCCTAAGTGTAGCAAATTTTCTAACTTAAAGGGGCCCTGCGACACTTTTGCAAGCACCTTATTTAGCACCGGAAAGCGTGTAGTAATGAATGCCGAGACGAATGCAACAAGAATGATGCAAATTGGTGGGCGAAAAGTTAAGTTATGAGTCCTCAAAGTTCAAAACTCAAGCAGACGACGACGAGAAACGTTCCCTTTAATATTTCACTCTCCCGCTGACGTCAAAGACCGCTTCCAATCACCGCGCGTCTCATAAAGACCTACCGGAAATGTCACCTCATGGTGGCCTTCACACAGTACCTTGCTACTGCTCTTTTTGACGGCGTCGTTACCATGGTTAGGCGCTAGCAGTGAAGTGCAAGGAGCACACTTTGCGAGTTGATGCACTTTTTTTGCTCTCAAGACCAAGCGCCTGTAGCCACAGTTCCCGTCGCTCATTGCTCGTTGGCAGCCGGTGAAATGATACACTGGCAGGAGTGTTGCACTGCTCGCGCAACTAGCAACTGCGCATCGAATGCGCACCATACTCCACGCACGCAGGCGATTACACGGGTGTGGCACTACACTACAATGTACTTTCGCCGAAAGGCGAAAGTACATTGTAGAAAAAAATTCATATTTTTGTAGAAACATTGTAGAAATTTTTGTTGTACATTGTAGAAAAAAATCCATATTTTTACGACTGAAGTCGAGGGTGCGTTTATGATGCGAGTGCGTTCATTACGCAAGTAAATACGGTATTTTGCATGCACAGAACTCTTTTTGAGTCTAAAACATGCCTTAGAAGACCCTTGTACCATCTGCATGTGCTATTCAGTGCATCGCTCCACTATGCATTGAATAGCACCTGACCACTCACAGCCCCATCACTACATCACATCTTGTCTACACACCAGAGAAGCATTACTTATGTGCAATCTTTTGACATTTCTTCATTTGTTATCTCATAGCAACATAATGAACTTCAGCCTTCTCATCAGTGATAGGCCAGTAATGATACAACTTGGCTTCATTGGGTAACAACAGCTTCTACCTCTTATGTAGGCGCATCACCACTGTACTACTCGTGCTTAGAGAAGAATTCCAAAATTAGATGCAGACTTCTAAATGTAATGTACATACAGAGCCCCAGAAATGGCAGACAAATTTCTAAACGTGTACATATAAGATTGGTGCAGGAAAGCTCACCGATTGAAGTGATGTTATATATATTACCAAATATAGTCTTGCAGCCAACACATATGTCATGCAATGCAAATGAATTATTAATCAGGAGACACCACGAACAGCCATTTTATATTTTCTATAGTTAATATTACGTTGCCTATAACACTTGTGTATTGGCTTAAGCTCACAGAATGCCTGTCTTCAGGCATGTGAAGTTGTGGGTAATGAAATTTCTTTGCCATGAAAGAGAGAACACCATATAAAACAAAAACGAAATTTGTTTGCTACAGCTCCTTTCCTGTTATTTCATACCTGCTCACAACAATGACACTTCCTATCTGTTTTCTTGTTACAAGTGTAGTTTATTACACTGTGAGAAACCTGTGCCTAATACTACAAATCCAAATGTAATGTGAGGAGCATATCGGGGGTCTTGAGAGATGGAAATAAAAAAAAATTATCCTTGAACAATAAAGTCAGGAAATGTGCCACAGTAATGTCAGTACCCAAATGTAACACGAGAATCAAATCTGATGCCCCATTTTCAGAAAATAACGTTATATTATACACGAAATTTTACAGTACATCACACAAAAGTTTCTCGAGCAACAAAAGATAAATGACATCAGTAACAAACCTCAATGCGAGGCCTAAAGCTTGACCAGTGCACTGTCATTTTAAGAGCCTTGGTTACTTTCCAGACCTGTAGTAACAAACGAGAGCGAAAGATAAATTGCTTTTGAAATGTGTACACGAGTCAAAGTGCTGTGACAACACATATACCTAATGGAAGCACAATTAAACATTTATACTGCAGTACCAGCAAAACAAAAAAAAATTATTTATGCATATCTAAACCATGTCACATTAATGCATGCCATCCAAGCTCTGCCATTAGCACTGCCAGTTGATGGGCACTTATTCTAAAAAAAGAGTTGAGGAATATTGCTACCTACTACACTAATAAATAGAGGCTTCCTTCACACAATATAAACTGCATACAAGAAACAAAAAGAAGATAATTTAAGGACTGGATTGTGACTATAAACAAGATATACTGTAGGACCTAGTAACCTAGCAATCTCTGATCTGATACTTTATGGAGTTCTTAGGAAGTGTGAATGCTCAGAATTTTTGAACCTCTTCTGTGCCATAGACAAGTTGGGATCGCCTGCACATTTCTGGCAGAAATGGCCAAAGACGAGCTCAGCCAGTCGACCGTACTTTTCCTTTCCTCACACTGCCATGGGCAGGCAGACTTCGTTTTTGTGCTTAGCTGTGCTTTTGGTAGAAGGCAGGGCTCATCCCAATGTGCAGTGAACCAGGAGGCGGTACAGTTGAAAAATGCTGGCAAGAATGGTTCAAACGAATTTGGCCATATTTTGGTCAGTATTTGGGATCACAGCGTGGTACGGTAGGTGCTAATGCAGATTGAACAGTCTCTGCCATTCACTTCATATTCAATGGTATTTGAATACTATAAGGAATAATACTTATAGCAGTACTGAGGAAGACAATAGACAAATGAAAGTTTGAATTATTTTAAAATATTCTGTTGGCTGGTGAGCTGAAAAAGCAACTGTTCCTGAGCAAATGGACAAGTCAGAAGACTTCTACAAAATAATGTCTATTCATTCAATAAAACTTCTGATTTAAAAGTAGCCAGAATAAAACTGTTGTATAGACTAGAGCAAAGAAATCTAGTACTTGGCCACTATAGACCCTTTTCATAATTGTAAAGCTAGCTTTCCTGCAATGCAGTTTGCCCTACTAATGGCGGCTGGTCACTTACTGCAAACAGCGTGTTCAAGCGCAGTTTGCTTGCCCTATGGCGCGGTAAACGTTCACTGGACTCCCTTGATATAAACACGCATGATAGAAAAGCCATGTCACGTTCCACTAGCACCTGCTCTCCACTTGAAGGATGACAGGTGCTGCCCTTAGTAGGGCGAAGATGCAGCACAGGGAAGTGCACTTGCGGTTTATGAAAAGGGTCTATAGTTATGCTTTCAACTATTTAAAACAAATTAAATGTCCTGCTATTGCACTTCTTTCCAATAGGCATGTGAACCTATAATATATACTGGTCACTCTTATAGCAACAAAAATTATACAGGGGCACTACAGGCAAACACTCACTGTCAGCATCACCATGATGGTCTGAATATACATATTTATTTATACATGTAAGTAAAGATTAACTAAAAAATAAAAATGTCCCATGACTGGACTTAACTCAGTACACAAAGATCAGTTGCACTATTGAACACAGGAAGCTAACAATCTGAACTCTGTCCATTAAATCATAAACAGGTCATGCTTATGAATTTCTTGCATGTAAGCTAGCGTGGTGTGATTCTTGGCACGTTTTCACAATTCTTACAGTTTCTCACGGATCTCATCCTGTGCACCATCAATGTGTAATGTCTGCATCACCGCTGGCAGCACTTTTGTCATACCAGGGTTGCGAGATATTTTGCTGTTGCCAGGGAACTGCTCCTTCTATGCAGAAGGAATTCTCTTAAATACTGCATTATGCTGACATGATGTACCCTCAAACAGTTTAAACATAACGTGAAGGGTCCATGAGCAATGTTAAACCTTACAATTGCCATCAAGGTGTTGCCCGTCATACAAAATTGGCAATTTTTTTTTTATTACTGTCATTTCCATGGGACACCAGAGAAGTAAAAGAAGTTACGACTCGTTAACAATTTTATGATTTGACTAGAACCTAGATGCAAAGTTCCGAATGTCATTAGTACATGCATTTATCAAATGTAGCAAACAAGCAACTCATTCTTTTGTTTCTTATTTTTTACAGAATAAGCCACACACAAACTCCACATTCATTTTAAGATAAAAACAACAAACAATATATTTGATATTATATTCAAAGGTCACCCCTCACATGCATTCATATATGACTAGGACATTTCCCTATTCCATTATCTTTATAATGTTTTCCAGTGATTTAGTCAAATTCGAACTTGAGAAAGCTTAAAGGGTATCAAGACAACTTCATTAGATGCACACCCTTGACAATTTTTAAGATATTATTGCACGAGCACTGCCCCCCAGAGCATGGTAGGGCCTAATATAGGTGAGAAGTAACAAATATCTACTATGCAATGCCCAAGTGCAAAACCACACTCAAGTGCGAGCGCTGTGTGCTTTGCTGCTTACTTATAGATGCATGCACACAGTCAGCGTTATCTCTGTGATAATATGTTCAGAACACCACTGTGAAGCTGATTGTTGTATCACTGATCTCATTGCTCCTCACCAATATGAGACACTTAACACTCGTTCGATATTACTAAAAAATTGCAAGGGTGTACATAGTTTTTATCTACACACTACAAAGCAAAGAGAGCCAGCTCCCCATCAAACTCCTACACACTGTGACCACCACCCTTAACTACAGCATAACCTTAGGTTTCAAAATGTAAGTGGCACTAACCTCAATGACTGCTCCAACAGCACTCGTGACAAGCACAATGCGGCTGGTGTCTTCGTCAAGAAGGTAGAAAAAGATGATAACTTGACTAAAACCTCGCCATAGCACAGCCTTCACAGAAAGCCCTTCAAAGGTCTTACGACCACGCCAAAAATTGACATCATTCTTGAAAGCCAAGAAATCAAACAGTAGCTGCAACAAAAATAAGACAACAGTGTTAAAGTGGCAAAAATGAGAAATGAACTGTAAAGCAAAGCATAAAAATAAGATCAGCCAGCTGAATGTGCCTCACTGAGCAATAAAACCGACGCAAGTAGAAAATGACAATGAAAATCAGGTACAAGACTTCGGCGCCTGTGCCCCCCACATTCAATCCTAGCCTGGTACTGGACATTAGGGCCATAGGTCGGCAATAAAGATTGAGCTCACTCAGACTCACTCAAGAAATATATTGTGCGCTTAGGGCTCACTTGAACTCAGACTCACCGACATTTACCTAAACCGGACTCACTCGGACTCAGACTCAAAAATTTTCCTCAACCGGACTCACTCGGACTAAAATTCACCAAAATATTACTCACTCGGACTCAGACTCTTGGCCCGATCTGAGTCTGAGCCAGTCGACTCATGAGTGAGTTTGCCGACCTATGATTAGGGCAATAACAAACATTAAGTCTTATACAGTCTACATCCATTGAGGAGCTCTTTGGCCATATCTGGCCCTTGTACAAATAAACATTAAGTCATCATCATAAATCTGAATTAATTTGGCACTGAAGTGGCTGATGAAATTGATCACATCATTTGGTGGGCTGATTAGAAGAGAGGGCTAATAAATGTTGAAGCTCACCCTTGCATTAGTTGGCAAAGTAATCATGAATTGCTGTTAGTAGTTGCCATTTTCATAACAGGCGTTCTTGAGAATGCATGATTTACACATTCAAGGTCGTGAAGTACTGTTAAGTGCGCCTTTGGTACCAGCCTCGGGCATAAAGAACAATCTTGACACTTCTAGTTTCACCTTAGCATCTGCTACGCTCAGACACACAATAGCATTATGCGTGCAGTTCTTGCCATGGTTATTGCCGCAGCCATCACCTTTGTCATTACTGTCAATCATACCACTGGTCATGCAGCATAAAATGTCACTAATTATCAGAGGACCACATACTGCCCTCTGTGTTCAGCATTTACAAAGTACTCAAAGGAAACACTGCCAAGAGCTGGGTGAAAGTTGGCTTATTCGGGGGCAGACTGCCTTTTCAGCATATTTGATGCATTCGCTCGATAATGGCACTGCCATGGCAGATGCAGCTGCTTTTGTGGTAATGAATTCGCATTTTCTGAAACTATCTGCAACGGTTACTGGCTTAACCAACTCCCAGCAATTGTGCATGGCCCTAAGCAGAATAACTTCATATTCTTTGTTGCTTTTGACGAACATGATCATATCCTGAAGAATCGCTTTCCTGTACAAGACCAAGCCCCTTAGCACACTTGGGTTCAGGGGCTGCACGAGTGCCATTATTTTACGGTAATCAGTAAGACCTTCAAGAATATCAAAGTTAGCCATTCTAAATTGACATGTGCACTGTAGTTACCAACGAAAAAAAAGTATGTGGTGATTTTTGCGTGAGCAAACTTTCTACTTTTATGAAATAAATTTGTGATTCTTAAAAATCTGTTTACAGAAAAGGTCACTCGCAATCAAAGCTTCTGAGTTCGCAGCATATATAACAATGAGTGTTTTCACACTCATTGCTGCCACTGATCATGCTGCCTCTGAAGCAGCATGATTTCAAAGCCTTCACTAGGAACAAGCAAGCGACATTCTCTGTGCCATTCATGTTAACAGCAAAGCTATCCACTTCTTGCTTCTTTTTCTGGTGGTGCACAAGTCATTCTTAAAAAGGCCCTGTAGCATTTTTTGAACATATAATCCTAAAATGTTGCTGATCTGTTATCAAGGCTCTATGTCTTTGTCTGCGTCTTCAGCGCTAACTATCACAAAAATCACTTGGCATGAGCCTTCAAGTCGACTTAAGTAACCATCTGAACAGATAAAGTCTTGAGCACTGAGCGTGGCTGTGAATATCTGGGCTTCCTCGCAGACAAGAGGGAAGTTCTAAGGTGAATTTAGAAAGTGAAATTTGCTCATTCAATACAGCACTGCTTTGAAGATGGTGGGATATGCAGAACCTTGCATTTGCTTTCTACCCTCTGATAGTCTTCAGGAAACTTTCCTTCGATGGATAAAAATGTTGTGATTGTGGTCTTTTTTATATACCTAATACTTTTTTGCTGATCTGCTCCCTTGTGAATACAACATGAGGAACATCTTCAGGTATAGCCCCTTTCATGTTCATATAAAGCCCTGTGTAGCTTCCATGGCAAAGATGCTGCACAAAGCAAGCTGAAATGTTTTAAGTGCGGAGCACTTTAGGGGGCCGGGCTGTTGTATGCTGTTGTCGCTTGGCGTAACACAGGCAAAACCACATATAGCATAGCCATCTGTATCGTATCGAGTAAGCGCTCGTGCCAGAGAGAAGTCTTCTTCCTTTTGTTCTTCGAGTGCCTTGATGATGATATTAGAAGCGGAACACTTTAGGGGCTCGGGCTGTCGTATGCTGTCGTCGCTTAGCGTAACGCAGGCAAAACCACGTATAAAAATTTAAAAAAAAGAGGAAGCAAGCAAGAAATAGAAAGAGAGAGAACGAAAGGAAAAAATAGGAAGAAAAATAGAAATAAGTAGAAATAAAGAGGAAAAAAAAGACAGAAAAACTCGAAAAGAGAAAAAGAAAGAAAGGGAGGAGGAAAGAAAGAAAACCGAAGAGAAACAAAGAAGGCTGCCCTGCTCTGCACTTCCATCAGGCTTTGCACCACTAGTGCGAAACTGCCTTAATTTCTTTTACTAGCTTATCAGCCACTTCAGTGTTTTTCATTTTCCATCTAAGGGCGCTCTGTGGGTGGGACACCAAAGCTGACAAGAGCGAGTTATCATTGTTAGGACAGGCTTTTGCATTTAAATGCTGACAAAAGCAGCCACCACATCATCAACAGCTGAGCAAAAATATCAAACCAACATTGCTACTGTACCAATATCCGAATAAAGGAAGGGAATTTTCAAGGGCTATTTCCTTTGATTGACACAACCTTAATGAAAACCAACAGACCAATATCCGTGCTTGCAAAGTTAAAGGAGCACTGACACAAAAATTTTGCACCTTGTTTTTTTTGTTGCACTGACAGCCACCACAGCCAGCACACGCAAAGCCGCAGGCAAGGAGGAAGGAATCGCAGGCAGCGCAAGCGCAAGGCGTGTGCCAGCAACCAGCCAACACAAACTCGTGACGTAGGTTTGTTTACATTGCCACTGCGTTGATGTCGGCGTCGCGGGGGGCTCCGCATCTCGCTCAGTCGCGCGGCATGCACTTTGAAATTGATTTTAAATATGTTCTAGGCTATATTTGCCCTTGATATTTCGTAGATGTTGTGTATGTCTCCACATAAATCTATCTCGCCTTCGAAATTTTGTGTCAGTGCTCCTTTAAGATGCACAGGTTTCATACTTTTCCAACAGCCTGTATCAAATTTGGACTGATGCTGGTCCCACTGAACAATGATGTGGCCCTTTGGAATAGCTCTTCCAATGGGACTTTAGTGGTGTTGAGATTGGTACAAGGTGCAATTGCTGGCCAGTGAAGTTTGAATTATTTGGAAACGTTTAATTTCAGGACAGAAATAATGAAAATCTTTGCCAATATAACTGCATGAATAGCAGCTGGGACATTTGGTTGCAGTCAAATCACCCAACATAGTTAATTATCCAGAAGTGAATTCAATGAAAGTCTACAGTATTACACAGCTTGAGGATATTGTACACTACCATCTATCAAAGATGCCTCAGTTACGGAGATGGTTGAAGTTGCATTCTGATACTTCTAGAATAAGTCTACTTTGATTATAGTTGCTCCTGAGTCCCTTCACAAGAAATTAAGTTTTGATGTCCAAACAAGAATTCTCACAAAGGAGAGAGGGGGGGATCTAAGTAGCTATTTAACTATTTAATTATGTATGCTAAAACATAGTGCACCTATTACCGATCTGCAGAACTTTGCAAATTTTGCTAAACCAATTAATGCTGTTTAAATATGCTAGACTTAACAAAAGTGAAGCAACAGCTAATGCATATTCGTTAAAATCTGATTTGTCACACTTCATGTCTGCACACTACTCACAGAAGTTATTAATGCCCTTGAGTATTCTACAGCCTTTGCTCTGAATGCAGAGCAATTGCTACAGTATTATGGTACTCTAGTAAACAGACACAAAGAGGTAAATACAGAAGATCCTCTTTAACATGCACATGAAAGTGCCTTGAAACAATTTAAAGAAGCATGCAAATCAAAGTGCTTCATGCGCTGCTCCTTTATGCACACGGTTTTTAGATCCTGCTAAAGGTATTCAAAATGGTTCGCTGTTTGCTTGTCATGATGCAATCCCCCATTTAGTACAGGTACTCACATGAAAGCCAGAAACCAGGAGTGTCATGAGTAGAACATAAAAGTTTGTGTCAAAAAAGATGCTTTTAACTTCATCTGTGTCCTTAGTTGTCAGGCCTGTCATAAACATAACAAGGCATTGTTAAGATTCCAAAGGAACTCCAGTCCTCCAGAAATAAACATAAAGGATGGCATTACAGCCAACATTCACTGCACACAACCTTGAGTGTGTACAAGGACATGCATGCTGCAAATTGGCAAAACTTGGAACTGCCGATAATGAAGCCCTTCAATCATTCACGATGCATCGAAGGGACTCTAAAGGCAAATGTTAAAGGAACAGACTATGAATACAGAAAACCCTGCTGATGGAAAGAACACATCTTGTATTAACTGGAACGAGCACTGTCTTCTTTATTAAATGAGACTTTATATTTTGAATTCTCCCCAACCAGCCACAAAAGAATGACATCTGGCAGGCACCTCATGCAGGAAAAACAAACATAGGATGCCCTTTCACGTGACCTTTTGTTAGTTTGGCTGCATGTATGGATTTAGATTCTGCCTTTTTTAGCTGAGCTAGATTTTCAAGTTCTGAATTGGTGAGGTTTCTGAGCAACTAGGTGATTCCGAAAGTGGACACACTGAAATTGCACATGGTACTGTGCTATTCTGCAGACATATGGAAAAGCATGGCTTAATTTTCGGTAAGCTGGCTTGGCTTGTCTGTCAGCAGAATAAAGGATGCTGAAGGCTAGCCTTAATGAAGGTCGCGGGGCCTCCCAGCGTGGCGCGCTCGAAGGCCCCGCAACTGGGAGGCGAGAGCGAGCACTCATTAGTGCGCGCAGGTGTGCGCGAGGCAGGCCAGCGCCGCTTGAGCCGGCGTTGGCGCCGTTCTTGCCGCTGCGGGCGTGTGCGCGGATGTGCACCTCCCCCCGTCAAACCAAGAAAAAAAAAAGACTTTTGCGTTGGCAGCACCACTCTTAGGTTGTCGCAGAAGTTTCTGACCTGCACTTCGTTGAAGTGACGCCCGGTGATGCCACTAAAAAAGAAAAAATCTTGCTCCGTGTCCTGACGCGTCCAGTTCGCGCCGCATATGGAGAACGCTTTTCCGAATAGTGTTCCGTGGTATCCGTGTCATTCTCTCTTCGTTATCGGCACTGTGCGCGCGTGCGTGGTTGCACTGCACGCGCATGGAGTGGCGCTCGACGACGTTCAGCTTTGCAATTTTTTGGTCAATTTGCCCCGCGCTTCGAGATTAGCTCCGGCAATGCGCCGTCCCGTTGCCGGAGCTAATCGCGAAGTCCACGGTCCTAGGCGATGATGGAGCAGCGTTGTATTGATGTTCAATAGAGAAAAAGAAAAAGCGATTGCAACAAATTGTAATGTTATACGAAGTAAGGCTGGCAGATAACTCTTTTGGATCCGATATCGCGTTACAAAACGCTGGTGGAAGAAAATACAGCCGCTCCGGGGAGAAATGCTCTTTTCACACAGTGTCTTCGCATTGACAGCGCCGAGATAGTGCCCGCGCCAGCGATCGCGACCACGCCCTTAGAATCAAAGGTTCACTGTCGCTGCTTGAGCACCCCCCCCCCCCGCGTCTTTTCATGTTCGTCCGAGACGGGTGGGGTGTTTCCTCTCTGCTTGAGCATTCGACGGCAGGTCTAACACGCGTGGCGATGTTATCGCGTGCGCCCGACGGAGATGAGCCGGCTCGTTTGATCTCTGCTTCGGCAGCGCTCGTCGCCACCGCTCGCGCACTTTTACCCGCGGGTAGAACTTACGATGCGCGGGGGGGGGGGATGTTATCACTTTGGACGTTATACGGAACATGACGGCAAAAACTCGTCGAGAGTGTCCATATAATTGCTGTCGCAGTTTCTGGCCGCTAAATAAATGTTTTGGGTGAGCTCTGCCTTCAGTTCCCCTTTTGCTTAATTTGTGCGTTTCTTTTTCGAATTTTCGCGTTGTACTGTATATAACAAAAACCTGTTTATAACAAATTTTTTCGGGAATTTGTCAATTTCGTTATATCCAGGTTTAACAGTATATTTTTTAAAATCTCCTTTCCTCGGCTACCGCCTTTTTTTGACACTGCAGTTGAATAACACATTTCACAATGTATGTTCACATCCATCAAAGTTTGTGCTTTTTAAGGTATAATAACTAGCACACACAACAGTAGTGTGTTGTTGCTGTTGCATGCTACAATATGCTAAATGATTAGAACATCTCACACAAGTAGCTTAAGAATTTAAAAAAAAAGAAAACAAAGACACTCACCAAAGGCATGCATAGACTTGAGAGCTTCGCTGACAGTAATCATGAGCCGAAGTCGACCAATAGACACTGGGCTAACTACTATTTTCAACGAAACTTCAGGCTCAGTCTTTTTTACCATCTGAAACATCATAAAAATTTTGTCCAGATAAGCATTCGGCAAGTATTGGTACTAGATGTATATAAAACTTCCTCATGCTAATCTCAGTCATGCGTATACGTAGAGTTCAACACGTTTAACACGTGCAAAACATGTGCTAACCCCTTCAGACACAACTGCTTGTAAATGCATCAAATTTACAGAACATTATTCCAAGACAGTCGATATTCTATTGCAGTGAAAAGAATGTCAGAATACATTAATTTGTGTGTTTTGGGGTAATTAATTCTAACTACATTGTAACTGAAGATCTATTCCCCCCCAAAGGCATTCGTGCTCTCTTTTTACATTAACAGAATCAAATCTCACGCTAAAAATATAGTGCAATTTGGTTCTCGGTTATATTCATTTCAAGTGAACAAAAGTTATACTTTGCCACGTGGCTCACTGAAAGCAGCATGTCAAACGACTCATTTGAATATGGCAGTGCCTTCAGCAAAGTAATGATATGCAGCAATACACCGCAAAACGAAATTAATTCAAGACACATTCACTATGCAGAAGATTCAATTAATCTAAAGTTCACTGAATCTTGCTCTGTCTTAGCCACTAGTTGACCAACTAGCAACAACAATTTGCATACACAAATGTGGACAAAGTGCCTGAAAGGGCTAAACATGTTACTGTATATGATAGATGCTAGTGGAAGGCTGCACACTAGTATGCCACTAGCAACTCTGTAGCATATTTGGAGGTAAATTGGTCAAAAATAAATAAAGGAAGAAACAACAGAAACAAAGGTGTATGATTGTGGAAAATGTTTAGTCTTGTAGGCACGGGATTGCAGAAGTGCATTTACAATGTCAAAAGAAAAGACATGGCAAGAACAAAGCAAAGCAGCCGCAATGTCTATGTTATAAAGCATATGAACCTTCCCAAATATTGAAAGGATTTACAGTAAAAGCTCGTTAATTCAAATTCGGTTAATTCTAACTTGTAGTTAATTCGAACTGACATGCTGGTCCCGGCACAGCCCTGTGTATTTCTATGGGGGAAAACTCCCGATAATTCGAAGGCGTCAGTATCCACAACAGTTAATTCGAACTGGAAGCCCCCTGACTTTCATCGCTCCTCGCAGAAGCCGGCCAAGAGGGATCACAATGCGCTGCAAAACCAAATCCAACCAAGTTTACCAGAGATGCAAAACAACAAAACAGCAGCATTTCTCCGTAGTAAGAACTCGGGACTGCACTGGAGCTCTTGGGCAAGCTGCAAACGATGCTCATGGAGTCGCCACAAAAGTGCAAGCAAATGCAAATTACTGATTACTTTTAATTTTGACTGCGTTAACCCTGCCATGCAAATTAACGGGCTTTGGAGCATAACTAGTGTCATATATTTTGACATTACGGCTCACCGCTCACATAAATGCATGTCGGTGCTTGTTTCTGGCATATCACTGACTATTCAATTAATGCTGTTCGCTGTTAGAGCTCCATGATCTTAATTTATGAAAGCACCTGCCACAAACGCGTAGTAGCACCTGATTCGCGATAACAAGTCTAGAGGTGGCTTTTTTGGCTTCTGCCCGCGCGGTGTGGCACGATGTCCGTTCATTCTAGCGCCCGCCCGCTAATTCGAACTCCACTTAATTAGAACAGTTTGATAGTCCCCTTCGAGTTCGAATGAACGAGCTTTTACTGTATTTACATAAATGTGGAAGTTTCATGCTATGTAAGCTACACTTTAACCTTGTAGTACAGCCCTTTCAATACTAACAGAATATGGCTGCAATGTGGCAGCCAATGTAGCAATGTAGAATAATGTGACTGTGTAAAATGCAACGAAGTTGCATTTTACACAGCCACATTATGCTACAGGTGCGTAAATGCAACACAGCCACATTACAGGTGTGTAAATGCAACAAAGTTGCATTTTAAACACCTGCAATTACGAAGTTGCATTACAATGCTTTCTTTTTTTTTTCTTAATACAATGCAAAAAAATTTTTATTCAACCTCGCTCAGTAAACAAGATAAAACAATGTAGTAATTTAATAGAACTAACTTACTATAAAATCTTTTTCCCTTGTTGTTACGTCAGTCAGGTGGACTATAGGGACATATTCTCGTCGAGAGTTCAGTCTGGGAAAAAAAAAAAAGAGAAGAAAAAGCTTTCACAACTTACACAGTCAGATGTTGGAGAACTGTAAGAACTAACTTACCCCCCCCCCCCCCCCCGCCCCCCCTTTCTTTTCCTTTCTTTGGGCATAACATTTATTAGTTATAACAATGAAATTTTCTTGGCAGTTGAGTTTCATATAAGCAGGTTTGACTATATGTATGCCAATAACAATGAGGATTATAAAAGGATTGGTAAAAACCAAAAGAAGTTAATACCGTATATAAAGACAACAACAGCAATGTATAACAGAAGAATGCATTTTTCACTCACAATGCACAAAAGGATTGATCAGTAGTGAAGTTGACAAAATGATCATAGCTGTAACATTCTCAAGGACAAATGGCAAACCAGAAAGAGATTACAAGGCAAAGGCACCTAATTTCCAGTGTACACAAGTAATCCTCGACTACAAAAGAGGTACTGGGCAACTTTAAGTGTATGCCACTAGCATTAGAAAGAATGTGGTAAAAAATACCACACTTAAAAAGTCATGCTAAATAAAAGTTGCCGAAATATGTGCTACTAGTGACGCAAAGAACTACTTTATTTCCAAAGGAAAAACAAAAAGAAAGTACAATTTTAAACACATCTGCGTGGAATCTGCGAGAAATAAGAGTAATACAAGAGTTCTTTTTTTTTCAATGTGAGGCTTGATTCATATTTTATAATGTGATGACAAGCTTTTATAGATGTGTAGTAACTGGTACATGACCTTTAGGCATTTCAACTTTACCCTAATTCTCTTAACTAAATGCATTTTAGTGTTCTTTAGCAAGTGTGCAGCAGATTTGTAAAAACAATTTGCACGTAGTAATTAGTCGAGTCATTAACTGCACTTTCTGAAAGTATTCAATAAATATTCTACTCAGCAATGACCGCTGTATTTCAACTATTTTTTGTGCAATCAATTACATGTAACCAGTTTATTGACAAGATGCTACCACTGGTAATGCAGCTCTAAAGGACCCCTCACCAGATTTGGAAACAGAAAACAACTGTGGAGAGTAGATTATGCCATAGTGATCATGTATGCCAATTATTAAACACAAGCACGATGAAAAAAAAAAATTGAAATTCAGAATAGAAGGCCACACAGCCTTCTTTTAATGGGAGTTGCTCCTCATGAGAGAGTGAAAGGTAACCCACACATATGCCTACACCGCATTCACAGCTTACAACTTCCACGGCTAATGTAGAGTCACGCACACCTTAATCTGCCATAAAATGTCACTGACCATGGCGCACGACTTTGCTCTTCATCCAGTGCGGAACATGCAATGCCACCGCTGCAAGTGCACCGCAAAGCAAAAAACAAAAAGAAAGAAAGAAAAGGAGGTGGTACTCTTATACCCGTGCCACACGGGCACAAGAAATGACATTCAGTAGTTAAGGCATTAAGTTGCTGAATTACATTTTTGTCGGCCAAGCTGCCACATGTCTAAATTTAATGCCATTTGACCTGATGATGTCAATAACAGTGACTTTTGAAGTGAGCAATTTTAGGGTAATAATAGAATATAAATGCACACTTTAACAACTCTACTCTGCGTTCACCAATAGTGAAATGTTGAAGTAAGCATTTTATGGTGCCATTAGCTTGAGTTTGTTCCTGTCTTTTACAATATTGCAACCAACCACGGCAACTTCGGCCATTGCATGTTGAATCCGAAGCCTCGAATCACACATGGCGCCTGTCACATCGAAGCTGCTGCCATTCTTAAGTGAATATCGCTATAGTGCAACAGGAAAATACTATTTTATGTGTTAAAAGTCATGTATAAAATATTTTTGACACAATATATGCTACTTAAAATGATTTATGAGTGAGCAAGCTTTGATTTATAAGTGAGCAAGCTGCAGTGAGCAAGCTTTGGCGTCGAGAGCATGCATTTCTCTGTCAAATGGGTTCTAGCGAAGGCATTACGTGACTGACGAATGGCATTAAGGCAAATGCTGTTTGATTTTCCTATGTGGCGCCACGTAAATGGCATTAAATCTTAAGGCATTAGGAAGTTAATGCCATTTTCTGTGCCCGTGTGGCACAGGTATTAAGATCAACATAATATGCTCCCACTCCTCTGGCAGCTGAGAGTACACAAGAGAGCTATGCCACTTGGGGATGCTACTCATAGCAAAGGGGTAAAATGAAGGCTTTGGTAGTGAAGCTCAGCTACTGGAGGAATGACAACAGTTCAATTTCTTTTAGCATGTCCAATAAAAAAAAATCTTCCATATCTCCCGCTAAAGGGAACCATGTGTGGATGCGAAGCAGCAGGGAGATGGCTAGCTTGAGCGGGAGAAACGTCGCCGCTCCCGATTCATGGCAGCGGCCCGGGCGCTCATCGCGGCGCTGCACAGGAGAGAGAATGAGGCGCGCGTGCTCCGTCATTTTCATACCGCGGAACTACCGTGGTGCCCACAGCTGAGTACGCAGCTGTCACACCACCTGTCGTGCGCGCCGCTCCGTAGAGGATTCCTAGAGGAAAGGACGGGGTGGAGCGTAGGAGAGGAGAGAGAGGGGCAGGGTACGTGCATGCGCTGTGGGGGGTGTGGGACGCGGGATCCGCTCCGTAGAGTAGAGGATTTCTAGAGGAGAGAGGGGGGAGAGGACGCGCATGCGCTGTGGGTATGTGGGACGCCGGAGCCGCTCCGTAGAGTATTCCAAGAGTAGAGGAAGGGGGTGAGCGTACGAGAGCATAGGGGAGGGGACGCGAATGCGCTGTGGGGGGGTGTGGGACGCTCCGTAGAGTAGATGATTCCTAGAGGAGAGAAAGGGGGTGAGCGTAGGAGAGAGAGGGGGGAGGGGACGCGCATGCGTTGTGGTGGTGTGGGAAGGAGGGACGGACTAAGCCCCCTCCAAACACATGCAAGCAAGATCAAGGAATGGGGTCAACCTGGGCGACAGACACCACCTGCCTAGCCATTGCTGAGCAGCCTCTCTGTGCTCTCGGCCATGACTCAAGGAATGGGGTCAACCTGGGCGACAGACACCACCTGCCTAGCCATTACTAAGCAGCCTCTCTGTGCTCTCGGCCATGACTCTGATGATTGTAGTAGGGTTGACGGCCTTCATATTACTACAGTGTTCTGGTTCGCATAATGGGTGCTTCCCTACTTCATGAAAGTGGCCGGACACGGGACGGACAGAGCCCCGAGCATAAGATGCTTCGCATCTAAAACTTCCCCATCTCCCGCTAAAGGGAACCATGTATGGATGCGAAGCAGCGGGGTGATGGCTGGCTTGAGCGGGAGAAATGTCGCCGCTCCCGATTCGTGCCAGCGGCCCGGTCGCTCATCACGGCGCTGCACAGGAGAGAGAATGAGGCGTGCACGCTCCATCATTTTCATACCGCGGAACTACCGTGGCACCCCCAGCGGAGTGTGCAGCTGTCGCACCACCTGTCGTGCACGCCTCTCCGTAGAGTAGAGCATTCCTAGAGGAGAGAAAGGAAGGAGCGTAGGAGAGGAGGAGGGGACGCGCATGCGCTGTGGGGGGGTGTGGGACGCGGGAAGGAGGGACGGACAAAGCCCCCCGCAAGCACATGCAAGCAAGATCAAGGAAGGAGTCAACGGGACTGGGGCACCACTCCGTAGAGTAGAGGATTTCTAGAGGAGAGAAAGGTGGGGAGCGTAGGAAAGGAGAGAGAGGGGGGTGTGGGACGCGGGAAGGAGGGACGGAAAAAGCCCCCCGCAAGCACATGCAAGCAAGATCAAGGAATGGCGTCAACGGGACGCACAAGCGTAGAGTATTCTTAGAGGAGAGAAAGGTGGGGAGCGTAGGAGAGGAGAGAGGGGGGGTGTGGGACACGGGAAGGAGGGATGGACAAAGCCCCGCAAGCACATGCAAGCAAGATCAAGGAATGGAGTCAATGGGACGCGGGACGCCCCTCCGTAGAGTAGAGGATTCCTAGAGGAGAGAAAGGGCGGGAGCGTAGGAGAGGAGAGAGAGGGGCTGTGGGACACGGGACGCGGGAAGGAGTGATGGACAAAGCCCCCGCAAGCACACGCAAGCAAGATCAAGGAATGGAGTCAACGTGGGCGACAGACACCACCGTTAGTGCGCATTATTCTTTGCTTGCACCCACCACCTGCCTAGCCATTGCTAAGCAGCCATTCTGTGCTCTCGGCCATGACTCTTGTGACTGTGGTGGTGGTTGACGGCCTTATTGTACTACAGTGTTCTGGTTCGCATAGTGGCTGCTTCCCTACCTCATGAATGTGACCGGACGCGGGACGCGGGAGGGACGGACACAGCCCCGAGCAAAAGATCTAATAAACCAATCTGAAAAGTTCTTTTGGTAGAATGCTCCACAGACAGCACACTACAACTTCCAGTGATTGAATAAAGGTTGAAATGGGGCTTGGTTAGGGTCCATTTGGATGTGGTTGGAGATACAGTCGAATGTACGAAGTGGTACCATGAAGCAGACTTGTGGTTGCGCATGTCCCAGACCCGTAGCCAGGAATTTTTTTCGGGGGGGGGGGGGGGCACTCGTTGAAGGCCTTGAAAAAAACACCTATTTTCATGATCTATGCTCGCTAAAACACCCCCCTCCATCCGAATTTTGGGGGGGGGGGGTAGGGTCCTAGGGCACCCCCCCCTGGCTACGGGTCTGGCATGTCCACATATGCAAACACGGGTGCTCTGTCTCATTTCGTCTTAACCCATTCATTAATTCAACCCGTGCGGCTATGGTGTGATAGCAATGGCCATGGCCACTTCGGCTTTTTATTGGCCCTATCAGGAGCACCTTCTTCGAGCCCTAGCAACTGTAAAACAGTGTGCTTCATACAAGAGCCAAGTGCAATCATCGTAGCATTGTAACCACACGCTTGTGAGTCCTTTCAGTCATTTCATCAGTCATCAAGTGAGTCCTTTCGTGTCATTGCTGATGTCTTAGTAATAGAAACAATAGAAGATGATCAAGAAAAGTTTTGAAAAGCAATTGTTGATCAAGATAAACACATGTGAAAGGTTGTGAGGTTTCGATGAAAAAGCCAGATTAGCTTGTCCTAGGCACTGTATTTGTTCAATGCCATTGGATGTTAGGATAAAATGACCCAGAAGTAACGGAAGACTTTTTAGTAATTCTTCACTTGCTTTCTTGGAACAGTAATTGGTTACTGTAATCAATTACATTTTTTAGGGATTGTAACTAGTTGCATTTTATTGGTAATATGAACATGTCTGTTGAAGAGTCTGTTGTGTAGTATTTGTCAAAGATAACCATAAGTAGTTTTTTTTTTTTTTGTATGTCAGTTTTTATGCACAGGACAACCAATGATCATTTGCTTATTTCTGAAGTGGTCTGACAAATGTGTTGTCAGCTAAATCCTTAGTATCTGGCGGTGAGGAAATACGTTGGAGGTGTTGGAGAAATATGTTGGAGAAAAATGTCATATGAAGTTGTGCAGTATTATTCCAAGGTATATTTACTTCTAGACTTTGGTTAGAACAATTGAATGAGGTATTTCAAGTTGGATGAATACCGCTTTCTGCTTACATTAAATAGAGCAGATATTTTTTACATACAGTATCTAGCACCATAACAAATTTTACAGCAGACAATAGATAGGAACACCAACGGCAATTTTTCTGACAACAAAGCTACTGAAGGTGACTGAAAAAAGGTGACTTTTCACAAAAACTAAGAATTACAAAAAAAATAAAATAAATAAAATGTGTGTGTGCAGAAACCATGAGCACAAAAAGAATAAGACAAGAACAAGTTACCAACAAAAATAGTGGCGAACGAATGCACTTAAACTGTATTTATATATGCATCCTTGTACAGTACGGTCCACTGTTAGAGGGAACACGCGAGTACGTGGCCGGTGGTCCGCGGAGAGCTAACTGGCTGGCGAGATTTCGAAATGCGGCGCATGCGCATTGGTTCATCAAGGTGGTGCGTCGTCTGCTACATCTCTGCCCATGCACTCGGCGTGCGCTAGCGAGCCATGACCCTTCGCGCTTTTCGTTTTCGCACTGTAAATCAGCTGATACCTACTCAGCCTTCCGCTTCTTTAATAAGTCGATATTTCATGGTCGCAAGGGCGGGCTTAGAATGTTCGCTGCATCAGCCTTATCTGTTATCAAAAGCGGTCAGTCGCGGGGAGCGGTATGTGAAAAATATGACGGGCTTAACGGCGAGAGTTTGCGAAAAACTGCAGCAATAAATAAATTCATATACGTTTTTTGTGCTTGCTGGAAATCCGACGAACAGCAAGCAGAGTGACAGCTAGATGAATTGCACCGCAAAAATACTGAAGCGCTTTCCAACGCTTTCATGCGCACAGACAGAGAAGTAGCAGACGAAACTGGGCGCGCGCCACCCTCGCGATTCTATGCGCATGCGCCACATTTAGAAATCTCGCCGCCATTTAGCGCCGCTCGACCCGCCGGCCACGAGCTCGCGTGTTCCCTCTAACAGTGGACCGTACTGTACCTGCTGTGCTTAGATGAACATGGCATCATTCACTGCAACAGTGGGTTGCCAGCTATGGCACTCTGCTACTGAGTGCAAGGAAGAGGCATTCAATTTACAGCTGTAGCAGCCATGTTTTCATAAACGTTGAACACAGAAACACCCGTGAGCAAAGATTCCAGTAAACATTTAAAAAAACACAGTTGGTCAAAATTAATCTGTAGTGCCCCATTGTAGGGTTTCTAAGCATTCCAAGTGCTGCAGTTGATAGGCTAGATAAAGATTTGATTGGCTAGTACATAAACAGAATAAATTGGACTTACTGAAGCAAGTGGGCTATCTCACCAGGAATCTGGTTTGATTTGATGGGGAATGGGTCACTCAGGATGTTCACTTCAACCCTAGGATTCCAATGGGTAACTGGCTTTCTTTCTACCCCTCCAGCAGAAGGCGGTGTCTGAGGAGTAAAGGAGGAACACAGGTATACTCTCACTGTTCAGACTGCAGGTTATGCATGGGATAAAGAGCATGGGATAAAAATGCAGTGACTTGCACTACGAAAAAGGAGTACACACACCTTGCCCTTGCAAATTTTTCAAAATGCGAAAGCAGCAAGACAGGAGTGGATATATTATACAGTGGATCGGCTTTATAAGAAACACATACCAGGGAGACGTTCTTGACCCTTATATGAAACGCCTCTCATAAGCAGGGTACCATGTTTTCATTTTCTGATCGCCCATATTCCTATTAGGCGTCCTACGAATAAAATAAGCACTAAGGAAAGCCCTGTTGCAAAAGGTGCCACTTGTTTATTGTTATGCGATTGGCTTTATGGACTGCTACATAGCACACCTTTCCACACTACCTGGCTATAGTGGCTTTTTCTTGAAAGTACGCATGATGGCCTGTTTGTGTTAGTGAACGTGACGCTAATCGCTTTGATTGCATTTACAGGTAGATTTGTCGTTAGTGGAATTCAATGTGAGGGGTAGTGTCTGCCACGCACTATGTTTTTATTCTTCAGCCTTTCAGACAACGTGAACTCTGTGAAGCTTCTTGGATTGGTAGCTGCACGAACAGGAGAAATCACCATGTGCTCCCTGTATATTTTTTGCTCACACAGGTGTGTGTGCACGTACACTGGCTCATAACCTTGGCAAAGTTGAAGTACTTCTCTACATAGCTGCCAATGCAGGGACTTCATTCACTTTATTCACACAAAGCTATCAGTGCCAACGGCATTACTGCGAGGGCACAACATGCTACAAAACAAATCAGCAGTCTTCTGGTTCACAACCTCAGGCGGTAACAAGTTCCACTCCTATATCGTACGTGGAAAGAAAGAAGATTTAGAAAGATTGGTCCTGGGGAGGTACCCCTTAACTTTAAACTGATGATCTCTTCAGGATGACATATAATGTGGGGCATGCAGATATAAAACGATGCCGTGATCCCAGTTTGATTATTGTACATTGAGTAAAACAGCTTCAGACGTTTAGACTTGAAAGTTCTTGTCATTGTTTTTTAGTCGACTGGCTCACTTGGCATTCACAGAAGTTATAGTTAGTGGAGAGTTCACACAGAGACATAGGTTTCTCATGTGCCAGAGGAGGAGAGGGGGGGGTTGATAGAAGGCAACACAGCGAGACTCACTGTGAACTGAGAGTGATGTACACAAAACAAATCTGTCATTCTTGCCATCAAAATTTGCATCATTTTGTGCAAAGCTCATTCCAGCATTAACAACATTTATAAAAAAAATGCAGCTCTATTTAGAGCTGCTAAGGTACGTAGCATGGAGGGGCAGGGATGAGGCCGGCATGGACGAGTTCACGGAGGGGCACGGGGTGCAGTGACTGCACCCCTCTAGCCCCCCCCTACAGTTAGCAGCCATTGGCACTAAATTTAAAGTTAGAATGTCTGTTACAAGCATCACTGTTGACCATAATTCAAGGTTAATTTGTCCTTTAAATCGATTGTCTTTTACATACAATGTCCGTTAGAAGTGGTGCCAAATTCACGGGAAAGATAGGGCAGCCAACCATGCGGGTGAGCGGTGTTCGTTATACCCAACTGTCTATTACACCAGTGCCTCTTATAAAGGCATTCAACTGCATATGTATATGTAGTGAGAGAGAGATAGAAATCACTCATTATGCAATATACAATAATTACGCTCCTATGGCCAAGAAGGAGTAGCTTAAAATTGTATTATATGGGCCTTCACATACAGAAACAAGAAAGCTTAATGAAGAATAAAAAATTGAGTAAATAACGCAAATATTTTACAATACATTATTTTTAAAAGGTTTGAAGTTCTGAAAATCACAAACATTCGGTCTAACTGAAGTTTCTACTAAAACTTCAAACGTTTGAATTTTAGATACACAATAGAGGTTGTGGGCAGGGCTGCAACAGGAAAAAAAAAGTTACATTTTGGTTCATTATTGGACAATTTATAAGCAACAGAAAACATTGAACTACCCCATTACCACGCCTCCATAAGGCAAGCTTCACTGCCAAAATGAACACCTTCCCTCTTTACTTCAGCTAGTGTTTGCAAAAGGCAATAGAGTGTGTCTAGGTTCACTTGACAAGCCCTGCCTTTAATTTTTCTTTTTTCGCTTTCTATTTTGCTTCACAGTGCATTTCCGGTGGCAGCCCTCAGCACTGAATGAAGAAACAAAGTCATGTGCCACAGTGGCGTAGCCAGAAATTTTTTTCGGGGGGGGGGGTTCAACCATACTTTATGTATGTTCGTGCGTGTGTTTGCATGTGTGCGTATATATACGCAAGCAAAATTGAAAAATTTCGAAGGGGGGTTTGAACCCCCCCCAACCCCCCCCCTTGGCTACGCCACTGATGTGCCAGGATCAAAACAGAGTTAGTCTGTTAGTTCTATTAATATTGTGTTTAACAAAAGAAAAACGAGCCCTTAAATTTACTCTTCGAGTCAGGATCAGTAACTTTCCAAGAAGTGCTGGTTGCATAGGGCATGCATGTGTGTGATTTTCATTCTCTGATAAAACATAGCTCCTCCAAAAGGAAAGGTGCACAGCTTTCTCTTTTAAATTTCAACCATTTCTGCCTCATGCAGGCATTTCATGTTTCACAGTCACGATCACCACTGCTTGATCTACATGCCACGCCTGTTTGTTTGCAATGCCCAAACCAGGTAAATGCCCCGCATTTATAAAGCATGATGATGTTTTAGAAGATTAACAGTAAGTGTCGCTTATGTTAGGAAATGTTGAAGCAGTGCAAAAAACAAACTGCACATTATTTGTAATGATTCATAAATTTCAAGAACTTATTATGGACTCTGATCCTGAAGATTTTGATGTTGATCATGAGGTGTCTTCAAGGAACAAGGATAGTGACAAAGAAGTCACGCTGTCTGAGAAACACTATCTAAATTAAAATAATAACTAGCATACAGCATGATTTTGTTCAAGCTATCAGATTTTAAAAATGTTTGAGCAAAGTTCACCATGATATTGCCAATAAAGAGCCTTTGTATTTAAAACCTGATAATACACGACATGGAGAAAATTAATTGCACTTCAGAAAAGTCTCAGCACCAAAAAGGTTAAAGAGGCCTTTGAAACGACAGTTGCAAACAGATGCACTGATTTGGTAGGAATGTTTTTGAGACTTATGTGAGCCAAGTATAGTGCCCCACATAAACACAGTAATTAAAGAATTCTAGAAATCTCACATTTACACCAATCACTATAGCACTGCTCCGTACAGTTTTGTCCCTCTCTGCATGCCCCACACAGGTTGCGAATGATGACAAACTTGGGCAAGCAGCCTCATTGGACTCTTGGACACAGCAGGCCTCAGGAATGTAAGTGCCAGAATCGACAATAAATCTGTAATATAGTACAGACACTTACTGGTGCCTCTGACTTGAAGGAATTGATGAGCTGGACCTCCTCTTCAGTTGGAACCAAGTAGCGAGTAAGAGGATTGCTGCTTGTGCTGACAGTTGAAGTACTCAGCACTTGTTCTAGTGTTTTCACTGACTCCCTTTTCTTACGCTCCAACAGCAGCACATAAGCATCCAATGTTCCATTCCTTAATGTCTTCCTGGGGAGCGTCAGGTTGAAATCTCTGTCCAATTACAAAAAAAAAAAAAAAGAAACTTTTTTATTGTAGTAGCTTAGCTAAGTGGAAAATGTAGAAGCTGCAATGTCTTTGGGCTAGTTGGTATAAGATATAAAAGTACATGAGCACTGACACAGAGGAAAAGAAAACTGACACAGACAGGAAAGCTGCTCCGTTGAAACTGATTTCAGTGAAGTTTAAGTCCCACAAGCGTTTACTGTGCATGCATCTAAAGCAGTTAGCTTCAAACAAACATGTGTCAAACAAAAAATAATGGAAGTTAACCATGCTAAAAATGCTATGGCAACATGGTGACATAATTCATATTATATTAAGACACCTCCAGATGGCTTATATAAAACTTGTTTAGAACATGGTGACTGCCCCTTTGAAATGGTAAATCTTGTGATAGGGGCTGGGGGGTGAATTTGAAGGGTGTACAGCCGTGTACCATCAAATCATCGAATAGGTTATTTCCCTCCATGTGAGATCTACCGAGAGTTCGCTATTGCATGGATCTGCTGTGGTGCTCATCTTTTCAGCCTCAAGAATCTCCCTCTCCAACCTGCCTCTGTCTCTGCTGACCACTTCGGCACCACCGAAGAGGGCAGAGAGGTTACTTGTGAGATAGATTTGTGAGGGCACACACACATCGTCTACAATATATCAATGAGTAATGTAGTTGAGAAGATATTTAAAATCAACGTTAAAGTGTGTGCTGTGCAAATGCTTGCTAAACGGAGCCCCTCACGACAACTACATCGACTTGGCTTGAATGTAGGCAACCAGCAACCACCTGTGTGTGCACCCTCTTCACAGTTGTCAACGCAGTGCTCACGTGCATGCGATGCTGTACGTGACAAAAGCTTCACTGTTCTGCAGGTTCCTATGGCCAGCTGTGTTTACCAACAAAGCCCACTGGATCCCTCCTATCTCGATGCCCTCTGAACTGTGACTAGGCACTATTAAAAAGTCTGAAAACAATTAGTATCATGCACTTGAGCAAATGAAGCTTCCAGCCTTGATAAGAGGGTTGTTAGCTACTTATTGAAACAGAACAAACATGATTTATTTATTTATTTATGTAGCCTACATTGCCCAAGTGGGCATTACCGTAGGAGTGTCGGGGGTGTCGAAAAAATATGAAACAGATGCACAATCGAAACAATGAAGTACGCTAGCACAGCTGTTTCTGCGCATTCACACACAGAACACATCTTGTAACAAAGAATAAAATGCGTCTGCGGGAAGATCGACAACACACGCACCCGATTGATTCCATTCACGAATAGTAAAAGGAAAAAAAAAAGAATGAGCAAAAACACCCGTGGGACAGTTTATTTCACAAATCTTTTTTTTTTTTTTTTTTGTTGAATGATCACTTCTATGTGACACGTAGTAAGAGCTCGTCATGTATAAACTTTTGTTAATATGAGTTTTCATCACAAAAAGTTAAATACAAAATCTTTAATCACAAGAATTTTTTTTTGCTGCTGAAAAGGTTTCCAACCTGTCACTCTTAAACAAAACTGGAATTATAGTTGTAATTGCCACTGAAAAAGCAAATACAACTTTCATTAAAAAACTCTGCACAACTTTTGTGTCAGTAATCCTTTAGGCTTCATTACAATGATGTAAACAAATGAAATGCCAGCCTAGCATTGGCAGGAAATGATGACATGATATAAATCAAACAGTGCATGCATATAACAGGACACAGAGAGGGAACACATGACAGTGCTTCACCAATGCTTCACCAACAAGCCCAAGTTCACACTACGATATGATATAAATAAATGAACATCTTGCTGCTTTTAGCAGATTGTACGTTTTTTCGCATGGCGGTCATGCTGTGATTGTTAATTCTATACCATGTGAATATCATTGTTTTCATGCACAAAATCTGAGGACATTCTGCATACAAAAGGTATGATCAGCTAAGCAAGGACAAGAAAATATTACACAGAATATGGGATAGTTCTTCAGTATTTAAAGATAGCCTATTTTTGAGAGAGTCACAGTACAACCCTTCTGATTTCCATACATGTGCTTGCATATGCATCAACTTACCTTTCTTGAAGTTTAGAAATATCAAACTCATCTTCAGACCACACTACATGTAAATCACTTGCCCTTCTGACATGCTTTGCAGTCGTTACACAGAAGAAGAACTACAAGAGAAGAAAAAGGTAGCAATCAAACAGGGAAAGGCATACCATTTCTATGCGACTTTTCAAAGGTTGTGAGAAAATAACAGAGGGAAACACACATTGATATTTTTTTTATGCTCAGTGTGGAAATAAAAAAGAAGTGCATGTCTTCCAAAACTGACAGATCAAATAAATACAGTGAAAGTGATAAAGAAGTGAGTTACAGCACAACTGATGACAATACAGGACAAGATTTATCAAGTTTAACTATGATATCTACCAAATTCCCTATTTCTTTCACTTTTTTTTAATGTTAGTACTGGGAAATAGATGACACAGTATGTACATGACTCTTCACAACTGAGACAATGCTGTTTGCACATTTGAGTATGCATGAGCCAAAATGATGGAGCAGTTATCTGCCTTTTCTTGTTGCTATTCTAACCTAAAAAAAATTGGTTTCACATAAGTTACAACTAAAAAATCCTGTATTTTGGTTTGCCAGTTAGGTGAGTTAATTGATACGGGCGAACCCACATGTAATTACATATTGTGTCTGTTGAACAGTTGTAAAATCCTCTTGAATATGTTTTTAATATATTATAATATTTTATATACCCAATTACCTATATATAAAATTCTTTTGGGATCCCCTTCAAATTTGTTACATCTGTGTTCTACTGTACTATACTATAACTGTATTTTACTGCAACTCAAACAACAAATAAAATAAATTCCCTATTCAAAAACTAGGAGGTCATTATTAACACCCCGTGAACAGACTCGTACACAATGAATTACCTTTATTAGCAGTTCTGTAATTATTTTATTACTTTTATCACTTGGTAATGGTTGCTGGCTCAATTATTTCTTAGCAATCATTTACATGTAATTTGTTACATCATTGACAAGGTAGGAACAGCAGGTAAACACTGGCAAATGCCACCAACAGCACTGCTGCTGTGAATGTATGGAAAGGCGAACTTAAGCACTATGTGTTTGTTTTCTAAACTTAATATTCAACCAGATTTTGATCAGTTGATTGAAACAGTGCAACTATGTTTCGACAGCAATAACCAAGTCAACTTTTCATTGATCCTACCAGAAGCTTCTTTGAGGGCGTTCAAGCTCCCTAGAAGCTGAAAAGCGGCACACTTCATAAGACATGCAAGCATTGCAGCTATGTAACCACAATTGTGAAAGTGAAGTGTTGATATATACATTATAAGGCCACCCTTTTCTCTGGCACATTCATCCAGAGAATTTTCAGTGTTGTTACAGATGTTTAAACAAAATGAAATGGGAGAGGGTGACAGGAGAAATTCTCGAGCAACTGCTAATTACAATAAAAAGGGTGTGATGGGCTGAGGAGAATGCAATCAAACAGGCAGGCCAAGGGTGCTATGGTGGAGAGATGCCTTATGCCTTACTCTATGCTATTCTTGCTGATCCCGCTGAAAACACAGATGAACCATTACTCTGAAAATTGGTAAAGCACAGGCAGTACGGGCAGCATTGGCAAAAAAAAAAAAAGTCGCTCCACGATAGAAGCCTAGCTCACTCTACTTACTGCATCTGTGTGATATTAAAGGGGCCCTGCAACACTTCTTTAGTATGGACAGAAAACGCTGCTGATCTGTAGTCGAGGCTCCCAAGAACATGCAAGACAAAAATTATAGTGCAGCACGCAGCCTGGAATTTACAATTAATCCTGAAAATCAGCTAGAAATTGCTTCCTCTACTCTCTACAAATGATGCCATATACCCAAACAACCACGCCAGATACCCAAATTCATGGTCATTGGCTGATTTGAGCATCGTGAGCTGGATAGTTATCAAGGCCACCATGAGAGGCCGCCACATGCCCGCGCACTCGCTCGCGATCACACTGAAACTAAGCGGCACATTTGAAGAAAAAAAAAGAAAAAAAGAAAAAGTGCTCAAGCTCATAACGCGCAAGTGCTTTGCGGCAAAGTGACAACAAAAGGCATGCAGGGTGCATTCTGAGGGCCAACTTCAAAAATTATTTTCTTTCTTAAAACAAAAATGATCTAATCAGACTTTCTTCATCATTTAGCGATGAAGCGGTCTATCAAATGCCGCATCATGAGGATTTTTACTTGGACCGCATCAGTACAAAAAATACGGTCAAATATGTGACAAATCGCATATTTTCTCTGACTTTGCAATTTTGGGGGGCGAAGATTTGAAGTCTGTAACAACCCCAAACATTTTTGTAGGAAAATACACTTTCTTGCGAACCGTATAAATATTAAGATTGCTTAGGCAGAGTTTGAGTAAGCTGAAGAAAAAATCGCGAACTTTGAAGAATTTTATTGTTTTTGAAAATATGTAATTTGCAAGTAAACACGAAAATTTCGGAATTGTTAAAGCACAACTAAACTGAACCTTTGCAGTATCATAAGCGCTGTTTTGAAGCTCATCATGCAAAAATGGGTTTTATATGCATTTTTCTATTAGGCACCGTTTAAAAAAAGCAAGCCAACTTTGAGGGGGTGCCACGGCGTTGAAAAAATTTTTTTCGAGCAAAAATGTTTAGCCACAATACTCCGCGGGGTATACGAAAAAGGTATAAATTTTACTGGCAAAATCTGCTATGTGTGTGTGTGTGTGTGTGTGTGTGTGTGTGTGTGTGTGTATATATATATATATATATATATATATATATATATATATATATATATATATATATATATATATATATATATATATACACACGAGTCGTTTGTCACACTGAAGAATGCCAGCCGCGAAACGTTTGTGATTATTAAAGGTGTTTCCACGTACGTCGTGCTTTGCGTGTGTGTGTGTGTATATATATATATATATAAGCATGAAATTCAAACAAAGTGAAATGAACACAATCTGAAAAATCACCCAAACATGCTACGTTACCAATAAAAAACAGCAAAATATATCACATTACCAAACAAAACAAGGGGACTGTAACCACACCTTCTCTAAATTCCAGAAAATAGTGTCTGCACTTCACAGTGCCTTTACAGCTACAAACTCCAGTTATATCTTGCTCAGCCATCATGCAAAAATTAGGCAGCAAGAAATTTGCATATTTTTTTGGAATGCCATGCCTGCTGACAATCCTGGCCATGTGCTGCCAGATGCACAGCAATGCAGGCTTTACGGAGCAAGGGAAGTCAACAGCTTGTTTTACACAGTGTACATGATAGCACTACTACGACAGAATTGTACGCCATTTGCAAACATGGCCATAGAAAAGATAGACACTACTAGCCTTACTTGAAATCGTGATTCGCTGCTCCATGTAGGTCTGATGCAGATCTCATTTTTAGAACAGCGCTTTGGGTAGTACAAAGTGTACAGTGTCCACATAGAATGCAGAATGTAGGCCAAAAATATCCCGCTCAAGGTTAGTGTCCATGAAAATCTCATACTTCCAGGTTCTTGTTCTATATTCTGAATAAATTAAGCTGCAAAAAACAAACAAGCAATAAAATACACAGAGAAAACAACTATCCCTTGAAGAACACTTTCCCACAGCGGTGTGCTGCAAGGTGTCCGCACAATCTTCTGATGGCTACACGATAAAAAATTCATGTACAGTTCAAACTTGATTTAACGAAGTTATGACCATGCCAGAATTACTTCAGTGATTTCAGAAGTTTGCAACGTCGATAAAGAGATGTTTTGGTCCTTTGATACTCAAAATTGTAACATTGTAACTCCAAAAAGCTACTGCGGAAAACCATTTGCCGCTAATCCCCGCCTCACATGTACAAAAAGTCTGGGCCCTAGAGCGGCCCAGACAAGGGTCTTCCCATGTCGCCCAAACATGGGTGGCTCCATGTCCAGGCAATGCAGGCTAGGTAGTCAGTCACATGAAGCTACAACAGGCTGCAGGTATGCAAAGACACAAAGAACAAATGCAGTGATTGTGCGAGCAGGCCATGCAAGCAAGTTGTACGGAGACAATGAGTGCCATCTGCCACATAAACCTTGCAATAACGAAAGCAACCTACCGCTGCTCCCAACGCCATCTAGTACTATGCAACATGTGGAACGACACAACATGTGGAAATAGTAGGTATTACAAGATAGGAAGACAGCACAATAGGTCAGAGAACAAACAGGGGTAGCTTATATTTTAGTTGACATTAAGCAAGGAATAGTTGAGCAAGAAATAAACCAGGGATGGCCACGTAATGTGTATAACAGACAACCGGTGGTCAGTGAGAGCAACGGAACGGATACTTAGGGGTGGGAAATAAATGCAGCCGAGGACGGCAGCGAGTCAAGTGGTGTGACGAAATTAAGTTTGCAAGCATGATTAGCTCGCACAAGAAAGGGTAAATTGGTGATTACTGGGAGAGTCCTTCATCCTGCAGTGGACATAAAATAGGCTGAAAAGGATGTTGATAGGCACGTATTACAGGCAAACACGCGAGCCAGACAACTGGTCCTATAACTCGAGGGAAAATATTACAAATGTTTACTAGAGCGCATTGACTGCACGTCACCCGAGTTATTGTCGGCTAGTACAACTGCTTTCACCACTTCACACCCAAATTTTTTTTACGAAATTTTTTCAATGTCCTTGCACAGACAATGCTATTAGCTAAACGAACGGCTAGAGAGAGAGAGAAATAACATTTATTTATACATCCGCCGTGTAGGAAGTCCCCGGCCTCGCAGGGCGCGGATGTTCCCTATCTTAAGATTACGGCTATTAGAGTCCGATAATCTCAGAGCCTAGACCTCGAGGATGTTGTGCTCCGACTAGGCGACGGCTAGACGCTTCGTTAAACGACTGCGTGACGAAATGGTGGAAAGCGATGTGCATATGTATATAAATAAAGAGAGAAAATGGCCCTATAGAACAGATGAAACACTACAGAAGTCACTTGTATGTTGCTCCACATCCACCACGTCACATCAAGTGCCCGACACAGTTCAAAATAAGCCGCGCTCGCGCGCGTGACACGTACAGCATGGCAAAGGCTGAAAACATTTTGCTATAAAAGCACTACCATATTCATGCAAGCTATGGCACGACACTCGAAACCATATAAAGCAAATAGGAAGGATCATAAATGTACTACTCGCTCCGCATCGCAGTTCTCAGCTGTTTTACGTGAAAGAAAAGCTAAACAAATCTTCAGAGCAGATCTTAAACAGAACTATACGTACAACAATGCTACACAGGCTACACTACATACCTACAAGTCAGTAGCGGCTGCTATTTGATTTATTTAAAGCACCGAATACAGAGCATGCCAGTGCCGGCTTCACCGCTTCGTTGTACACGTTCGAAACAACTGGCAGCAGAAAACAATTTCATGCGACGCCATTTTTCCGCGTCGGTCATCGTTCGAACAAACTAGACAAATATATTATATTTTGTTAAAATACACCAAAGTTTATTTACGAATTGCTTACTGCAATAAAATACTTTAGACGCTTGTTATTTATGTAGCACACAATGCAGAAAATAAGACAATGCAGCAAAGTCTTTGATCAACTTTTGTGGGTTGTAGAACTGCGTATCGACATCGAGAGCAATACGAACCGCAAAGTTGCCGTTTGTCGCGTGGTGTTTGCGTGCTGAGTTCGTAAAGTTTATTTGGTGATCTTATTGCTCTACCACTCAAGATGTCGTTCAAAGGAGGCCCTGGACAGAAAGTCCAGAAGGTTATGGTGCAACCTATTGTATCCTTTGTTGTGTGAAGGCACGGTTGTGTCTCAGACGCGGATTTGCCGGCTTTGGCCTTTTGTCTCTTCGCGTCAAGAATTGCCCGTCATGTAATGGTACCTGCACTAGCAGCCGTCGTAAATGTACGAGAAGCCAGAGTTTCGTTAGGTTTCTTTAAGTGTCTTAACTGCTGCATTGTATGTGCATAACTATTTGAGTGACAATTTCGCGGGTTCTTTAAATGTTTGGGTTCATGTTCGTCTACGAGGGAACCTTTCGCAGAGCTTGCGTTGCCGTTTCTTCCTTGACGTTTTCATTTCAGAACCTAATCTTCAGATATCTACAGAATGTAAGTATTAGCATTGTGAGACAATCTTTAGTCTTGTGTCGTCAGTGCCAGAAAGAACCATAAGTAGAGATTTCTAGTGTTGCTGTGGCTGTATTCAAATTTTGTTAGAACACAGTTGCCATCCTTATGTTGCTGCTGTTCACAGCTATTGAAAATAGGAGGCAGGAGAAAGTTATGTTGACGTGTTGAATATAATAGCAAGCAACCATAAGAGATATTAGTTAAAAAGGCACTTTAAGGAATAAATAAATTTAGCAAAGTGCTCAGTAAATGCCAGTATTACAGCGATACGGAACACAGCCTGATAACAGATGCCCATGTGAATCGTCGAGCCTAGCCTGCTGAAATATCATATTTCAGCAATAGTTCAGCTTAGTAGCATTTTTCTGTCAATTGTTATTACTGTCTGTAGCCAGTATCGGCCTGAAACACTTCGATCTACCATTGCAGTGACATATTATTTATTGACTGAAGCATTGTGGTCATGCTTGAAATGATTCCGACTCGTGGATCAAAACGCGACAGTGGGAATGTGTGGCTGCTGATACAAGCAGTGCCACCAAGTTTTGCACTGATGGTATATTGTGAGGGTGAGAGCATTCACGTTATGTGATAACTGCCTCTGGTCAAAAAGTCAGTCTGTGTTCAGTCCTTGTGCTCTGTTGTTTTTCACCACAGCAGAGCACAAGAACGCTGCAATCCTGATGTGCTTTTATTCGCTAGCCAAACTATCTCGGCTATGCACGTCGCCAGTTGCACATGCCTTTGGCACTACGGTGAACCTGAGAACGGCTCATTGGCAGCTGGAAGCAGTAATAATGCTTCAGGAATGCTCTCATCCTTCCACTACCATATAGGGCAATACCTTGCTGCCACAAACGACACTGTTTGTACCAGCGGTCATGCACTTTTACTGTCACATTTCAACCCGTGTACTGTACATATGCAGCCCTGCCATGTTTTAGTAAGGCACTTTCGACTTGTTGCATCAGAGCACTCTAGCAGTGCTACAAAGGGCATGGGTTGCACTGGAAATGTTTGATAAAACCTTAAAATAAGTATAAAGAAGCCGTGCGAGCACTGTTAAGGGCCCATGTATCCTTAAAAATATAACACAGTGCTTAACACACTGGAAACGGGAAGAAGTGGAACGCACCACACTGAGCAACTCGTAATTTCTTAATAAGCCCAGTTGGAAGAATCAGTGCCGTGTGTGTCACTTCTCCCTTTGTCCCTTGTGTCAACAGCTGTTGTAGATTCAGGGTTGGGCAGAGATACTCGGAAAAGTATTCCGGAATACAGATATCGAAATACATGAGTTGGAAGCCTAAAATACAGATACTGAGATACATTTGCCTTTGACGTCACATTATATTTCAGCGTTACTTTAGTAAAAAGACGAAAAAAGTATTCCACAACACCGATACTGGAATGTTCTTTCTTTTTATTTCTGGGGTGCTCGTACTCCGCTAAGACATCTACCACATGGACCAATGTGTGCCTCAGGGGAAGCCATCACCGCCCTTCCTATGCTGCCTAATGGCGGCCTGCCTTTGCTTGTCTGACCACAAACGGAAAGAACTGTCATTCCCCCCTTTGGAAACACGCCTCAGCTCGGTTCCGACAAAAAAAAAAAATGTAATGAGATACCCGTGTCCTGCATAGTATCGGATACAGTCGATACATCGCAATTGTATTTACTACTGATACAAATACATTTTTCAAATGTATCTCGATACAGAAATACAGATACTCAAAAGTATCTCTGAAATACTATCGCGATACTGCCCAGCCCTGTGTATATTTTTATCAGGGTAACCTACCAACTTGCGCAATCTGCCTGTTTTCTTCAATGTATCCCTAAAATACTTCTTCACTGCTTTTTTTTTTCCACAACTTCATAAAGTCACTGGAGTGGTTTGGAAGCAATAAGTCAAAATGTCATTAGCTTATTTACACACAATTTGCACAGCTCATGCAAATTATTGTGACTGGCAACTGTGCAGCAACTCAAGGCAACCTGCCTGTCGCCTCATGAAATGCCTTGGAGTAGATGTCATTTATGTATGATTGTACTGCCATTGTCTTGTATGGCAAGCTAATGTCCTGTTCCTACACATTTTTCACGAGTCAAGAGTTCAGCAGTGAGTGGCCAAATCTAAGTATTTTAACCAAAGCAGCTACAGTCGCATCCGTATATATCAAATCCAAATATAATGAATTATAGTGTATATCAAACAGTTGTAAAATCCCCTTGACTATTTTTTTCAATATATAAAATATTTTATATTTCACATTACCTATATCTATAAAACCTTTTGTGATCCATTTCAGATTCATTATATCCAGGTTCAACTCGAATAAATTGGTTGCATGCAGCTGCGAGTCGCCGATACTGATGTGAATTGTCCTTAAACCATTGCATCAGTGTCATGCTAACATTGTGATTGCTTTGCTTTTCAGAGAGCACGGATTCAAGTTTGGCTGTATGAAAATGTTCACCTGAGAATTGAGGGCCACATTATCGTAAGTTCGCATTGTTTTAAATACTGTTTTCGACACCCACCTTAACCTTTGATGTTGTTGTGAAACCGGTATATCACAAATGTAGTTTCTTGGTTTTAGTGATGACTTGTCTACATTCAATTTGCTAATTGCAGGTGGGGGGTACTCTGCAGGGGTGGTATCATCAGGCAATCACTTTCAGAAGTGCTTTCATTTTCTGTGTATTTTCACGAGGCTAGCACCAGACACATTGGGGGGGGGGGAATATCTCAAAACTTGATACTGAAATTTCCAATTCCAACATTCTATTAAACTACTACCTTCACCGAGAAGATCATATGTTACAAAATATTTTGAAGTTATATAACAACTTTTGGTAAGCAGTGTTCAATTAGCCATGAGAGCAGAGTTCATGATCTCTTCCCCCTACTGCACAGAAATGGAAAAAGTAAGTGATGCCTACAAACATGGATGCGGTGTCAGAAGGGGGGTAAAACTGTGCCAAACCAAAGTGACAATTGTTCACTTATGAATGGAAAATTGTTTTGCTTACCCATGCTTCATGTGCCTTCAAGGAGTGCTTTCGTATCTATAATTGGGTGTTTCTTTTTTTTTCCAATAATCTACATTTTTCCAGTGTTACTATATGTGTGACATTGGAAGGCAAGAAAGTCTTGCCATTATTCGTTCACTCTGTCAGTATGTTCCCTTAGCCACTCATTCATGAATCTAAGTTTGCCAAATTTAACATTACCCGCAGGATAGCCATATTCAATGTATGGCACATGTTCTCCATTCAAAAGAAGTGTCGATCCTTTTCTTGTGCTTCCTTTATTGCACTATTTCTGGTTTTCTTTTTTGCTTTTTTTTTTCCCCACACAAGGCTGCTCGATTAGAGCAGAAAAAAAAAAAACATTCACTTTTACACATAGGCTCATCTTCAGGTTATTATCCGGTAGGTATCAAATGTTTAGCATGTTGATTTTTTTAATTGGGTGCTTGCTGGAATCAAGGTTGCAGCTGCTTGTGACTGTACTACCCTGAGAAGCCCCTCGGCAACCAGCACATTGCTCAGAAACCCTGCATCGTCCTTGCAAAATGCCAGCTGTACCAGTTTCTCTGTCAGCCTCATAGTGATATCACTTGCGAACATGATTAGTTTTCTTGCATTTATGCCGATGTAGTGAAAGCAAAAGTTATTTTATTTACTTGTTTCCAGGGTTTCGATGAATACATGAACCTTGTGCTAGATGATGCAGAAGAAATCTACACCAAGCCAAAGTATCGTAAACAAGTTGGTAAGTTATGGAAATATTATTTTAGAAAAAATTAATGTGGGATGTGGGTAACCTGTACCTTCGATCAGGCAAGCAAAATAGGAAAGGGGTTGGTAATGGGCTTTTCATTACAGCAAATGAAAGCATGTTTTTAATTTGCTCAGTGATGTGATTGCTGCATGAATTGCACCAAGAGATGAAACTTGCTACATGCTGCTCCATTTGGGGAAAAATTTCATAATTTGTGCCGAGCTTGCCACATGATGTCATTTTTGTGCCCATTCGAAGAATAGGCGATCATGTACTTGTAAACATCAATTTCTGACTACTACAGGGCCGTATTGAGCAACTATTAGAGCAAAGTCGAAGGCTCATGAGGATATTTGAAGGCTAATTGCTGCATGGCAATCGTGACTTGGTTAGGCTGATGCTGATCAGCAAGTAAATTGCAGTTGTCGATGCTTGACAGGCGCTGATTAATAGTTTTAAGTCAAATTTTAAGTCTACCACTTATGCTGCAGTAAAAAAAAATGACGCCTGTCAAGATCATCTTGCTTGGCTATAAGGACCTGCACCTAAGCACTGTGTCTTGCCTACTACTGAAAGCGTGAACATCAAAAATGCTTTTTGCAATGGTGAAAATAATGTCTGAAAAATTTACATGGAGTTTCCAGAATTCAAGGTATTGCTTCATCTTGCATTTTGTCTCAGATACTATAACTAAAGGTGTCTTTAAAAAGGAGAAATCTGTTTCGCAGTGCAAGTAATGTGTCATGCTAATACTACGTAATACAATCAGGTGGCTAGGCCTCTCTGAACTGCGCACTGGGAGAGGGGAGCACTTGTTCCGGAGCTATTTCCCCATCCTTTAGGAGGGAAATGTGCTGCTTGACTTTGGTGCTTAGGGACAACTAGGAGGCTTGCTGGAAATGGCATTGTGGATAGCTCTGCATGCAGATGTGCCCGTTGTAAGCATCCCTTAAAGGGCTCCTCACCAGCCTCTGAAAAATTCAAAGAACGAGCGCGTTATTCTGTCCTGGCGTTTCTCGTTTTCCTTGCGCACTTTGTGACACATGAACAATTATTCCCATGACGTCCATAGTGTACGTACTCTTGATTGGCCTATATACGTGAAATATCAGATGTGAATTGCCTCCTGCGCTACTTTGCCATGCAGTCGCCCACCCATTCTTTTTTTGCCTCACGTGACTGTCGTGCACGATCAACTGATTTCACTTCATTTTGTGTTTCTGACTGCGCAAGCGGCGGTAACAGCGTGTAGCCGACAAGCGTGAAATCTTGATAGGCACAGTGTTTAATGCTGACATTGTACACATGCTTTTAAAAAATAAGTGGCGAGGAGGAGCTATCGCCTGTACGAAGGGTAGCGAAGGTGAGGAAACCACTCCCTCGTCTTAGAACGTGGGAAGGTGAGGGGCCCTTTAAAGATCTGGGGAAATATTCCTTGAATGATGTACAGATATGAACTTTATGTACAGTCGCGTCCAATACAAGTTGCAACACGCTGGCTGTGGTTAAAGTGACGCCCCAAACCTGAAGAATGCAACCGAGAAACGTTAAATGGGTTCAGAAAGTACCGCTAACTGAGTGAGTTTAATTCACCAATTTTTTTCTACGGAGGTGTTGATTTGCAGTGTTTGTGCCATTTTGAGCCCAGACAGCATGTTGCAACTCATATTGAGTGCGACTGTACATCCCCAGTTGCTTGATATACCTTTAGTATGTGAAGGTATTAGGAAGAGGGAAAGGGGGTGATAAAGACCTCAGCCACCACCTTTTCCTCGGCATGTGTATATGTGGGAATGCCTCAGTGCACTTCCGCTACCTGCTGTGGTAGCTTAGCAGTTAAGGTGTGCTGCCAAGCTAGAAGACATGGGTTCTATTGCCAGCCAATGGAGCAAAATGCAAAACGCCCATGTACTTATGATTCGGAAGCACATTAACAAACCCCAAACCCCAAGTGGCTAAATTTTATCCAGACTGCGCTGCTACAGTGTGCCTCATAATCGTATTGTGGTTTATGGGGTCTGAAGATGAGCCGCTCTCAGAACACACGGACACAGCACATGCCGTCAGGC
The DNA here is from genome assembly GCA_030522465.1 of Rhipicephalus appendiculatus. Taxonomy (NCBI): domain Eukaryota; kingdom Metazoa; phylum Arthropoda; class Arachnida; order Ixodida; family Ixodidae; genus Rhipicephalus; species Rhipicephalus appendiculatus. Next base: position 1,152,436 of record JALIZH010032945.1, on the reverse strand, counting down.
AAACCAACACGCATACATTTATTAACCTGCTTTTGCGTCGTGACGAGCTCGTCAGCCAAATCAATAAATCACTATTGACATGCTTAATAACACAATCGAATACCAATATAATTTATAAACAACATAACTAACACACAGTACTGCAAATGCGGCCTTGCCGGCATTCAACTCTCCACAAGAGGTCCACGAGAAACGACCTGCGGTGTCCCATTGCAGGACAATGGACCCATTGCAGGAGACGTCTGTCGACGCATGCCACCAAACCCCAAAAGAGACTTGTGACTGTTTCCTGTGTGCCGGTCTAGCCTATCCTGCCAGGTGGCGCTGCTGGCACCATTGCGCTAACCCTAATGCCCCCGCGAGCACAGTGCCACCTCTTGCTTGGCAGCTGTTAAACCTCACTGCGGATAATCTGCGAGATGCGCGTACAGGGTTATACATAGCACCCCCACATCCCCCCAACCTTAAAGGGACCCTGAAACGGTTATTTGAAGCTTTGTCAGCGTTTAGTCTAGAGCATCATCGAACCTTTGGCACCACAAATTTAGCGGCACGCCGTGTACCAAGGCGGCTACGGAAAATTATATCATACCCTCCTTCTCACCCCTGCCTTGCCTCCTCAACTCATGAGACACGCTGGCATTGCTGGCGATCGCAGAGCTCACGTGAGCACACTCGACGATTTGAGCTTCGCCCAGTGATCACCTCCGAGATTGCACGCCGACAGGTTGCGTGCATCTCGGAGACCATAGCCCAGTGTGCCCGGCAGCACGCACGCCGTCTGGCAATAGAGACATCGCGGAGTGGTTGATATCTGCTCCGACAGGTGCCGCCACCCTGCCAGCCAATTTTTCGTGCGCGCACACCGCAGCTCCAATGACGTCGTGCGGACACTGCATGTCGTACCCTCGCAAGGGGCGGTCGAAAACGCGTTGGGCTGAGCCGCAGTGATCTGCAGCGATTCGCAGCTTTATAGCGTTCTAATAAATTACACAGTGTAAGCAGAGAGCTTAAATTAGTCTGTAAATGAGCCTTAGGACTTGGTCTACTGGCCCAATGTGTTTGTACAAAATCGACAAAACCGTTTCAGGGTCCCTTTAAATCAACACACACCCCGCAGAGGCGTAGGTAGACATTTTGTTTCAATGGGGGGGCGGGGGGGGTAGTGGGGCATCATTTCTTTTTTTGAAGTGGAGGCCTGGCAGGAAGGTGCTGTCCCTAAAGAGTGTCCGCGCACCGCGATACAGCCGCTAGTCAACACCGCTGCGTTGCCTCGACGGTTTGACCTCAGTGCCGGAACCGCAACGGCAACGTGGCAGGCAGCGTGAGGAGGCGTCTCTCACGCCGACACGTCTTGTGGCCGAGGGTTGCAATCAGGATTCACGAAGGCGTGGGTTTGAAGGCAGTGTCGCAGGTTCCATTGGCTGAGATGTCTCGGCTGCATTCCTGGCCAGTGGCGAAGACCATGTGCAGAAAGCAGCCATCCGCGGGTGACATCGATCCCGTTGCGTACACTTAAAACACTCTTGCCAGAACGGTGCGCTTGGACGCGCAGCTGTTGTGTTATGCATATCTTCCTAATTACACCGCCAAGCACAAGTGCATTCGAGAATGATGGCATTTCAAATGCAAACAATGTGGCACTGTGAATCGCTAATGAAAGCATGTAACACTTGTATCCATAACATGTTAACAACATGAGAAAGAGCCAGCATGCGAACGACTAGACAGAGACTCGCTAGCAGATGAACCAGGTGTAGGTCCTCATTTGACTAATCGACAGCGTCTTCCCCGGTGACATCACCAGGTGTACCGTGGTCACATCACAAAGAGTGATTGAGTTGAAAGGTCTGGAGAGAAGCACAGGATCGTTGTTTGATTTTGTGGCACATAGCTTGTGGTAAGGTCCTCATTTGACTAATCGACAGCGTCTTCCCCGGTGACATCACCAGGTGTACCGTGGTCACATCACAAAGAGTGATCGAGTTGAAAGGTCTGGAGAGAAGCACAGGATCGTTGTTTGATTTTGTGGCACATAGCTTGTGGTGGCATTCTGAACATAATGTGCATTTACACGAAATGTGTAAAAAAAACTATGGGGTTGTTAAGGGGCCCTCCAAGGCTTTTGAAGCACCTATTTTTTATTTGTGGTTTGTGTAGAGTGATGGCTGGGGATAATTTTAGTCTGAGTGCCGATATCAAATGATTTAGTATTTTAATCACGCAATAAAGTCGCTTCATCGCTGCCGACCGCATCAGCACGTAGTGGCGCTCGCCTTAATATTGCGGGCGGAAATGACGGAGGATTGGGGCAAGGCTATGATTGGATAAATGTAAAGTTAGAAGCGATTGTGCCGTGGCATCAAAACTGAGAATACCAATGCATTTCGTTTTTCTTTTCTGTGCTTTTTCATTGAACCCCAAACAGACGCCTCCGCAACAGAAAAGATCACTACGACTAAAAAGCGCGACAGAGGCGCTGGCTATCATTTTGCCTCTGGATTTTTTGCTTGCGCGGGTCGGATATCCATGCGAAAGGCTTGCGTCAATGTGTTTGCGAGCTGCCGCTTTCCGCATGTGCGGTAGGCTCTTGATTGTTGTTGAAGGTGTGCAAGCAATCCCTTTCGTTGAATTGATGTTGCTACACTGTTGTAGTTCGTCGGGCGGCTCACCGAACAACCCACGAAGGGTCAGCGGTACTTCACGACCATGGTCATTCCACAAGTTCCCGTCTCAGAATGAGAAAACGGGGGTTGCACAGAATGTTGTTGTAAATAACGGCAGAAGATACCCTGCTTTGAAACAGTAGTGCCCGCTCACGTTCTGTTAAAGGGGAACTCCGGCGATTTTTGGATATTCACCGATTTCGATAAAACTTTCAACATATGTTCTCGTCGGTACCGTGGTGATATGTGCCAATTTATACAGCCATAAGTCATTTAGTTCTTTAGAAAACGAATTTTAAAGTTGTTAGCCAATTCTGGAATCACGCTCGTAAACGCGGGCCACCCTGTGTATGTCACGTAAGTGCCTACTCTTTTCCAAACCCCGCCTCGCCCAGCAGACGGGTGCAGCGCGCGCTTTCTTCTACGAGGCGACGACGACGCGAGCACAGTTCGGTTTTGTCAGCTGCCTATCGTGTTAGTCGTCGTTGACATCGGGTCATACACTAAGCATGCATAATACTGAGCAACGAGAAGATCGTTTTGGGGCATGTCAGATTCCTCACGCGCCGGCGGGTCGAAATCAAAAGCCGATGCTTCTGCGCTCAGATTAGTAGCTGCAATCATAGCTGGACTTGTCGCTGGTAAGTTCAGACGAGCTGGCAGAGCTTGATTCCGCGTCGGATGACATCGCGAACTAGCTTTTCGCGCGATAGAAGAAGCACGTGTGCTATGCTTACACCCTGGTTAGCCGTGGCGGCGTGTCGTGACGTCATCGTATACCCAGCCCGGAGCAGCTGCCTGTTTCGGTTTTGGTTATGAGTCATTGTTTTTTGCTTATTTAAAATTATTAATGAGTCTCTTAGCAAAATGAACCACCTTAGCTGTTACAGGAATGTTACTGCTATTCCAAAACGGCATTTCCTGAATATGGTCGAAAATGCACCGGAATTCCCCTTTAAGTCAGGCGTCAGGTGCCACATTTGTTACTATGGAAACGACGTCAACAGTACGTTGGTAAGGACAAGCAACAATGGTATGCGAACTTCCCCTACGTAGAAGCTTTCAGCTCATTTCATTGGGGGGGGGAGCCCTCCTACGTCACAGGGCTAGTCAGGGAGAGTGAAATGTGGTTAGGTGACCCCTTGCGAAAATCTAGTTGAGGGTAGGCATATTTTTTCTTGCATTTTGAATCTTCTAAATCGAATAACTTCAGACTGCGTGCCGTTATAGCTGCCGTTCTTGCTGTGTTAACCTGTCTGTACTTCAGTCTATGCAACCCACAAGTAAAAATGAGGGGTTGAAGAGTGTTGGAAGCATAAAGGCTAGCAATCTGGCGGAAATGTGATTCTCATTTACAATTACTGACTTGCATTTATATAAAAAATGGATTTTCAGTGCAGCACTGTTCTATTTCTATATTTGAATATCCACCACAGTGAACTTCCCTCTGTTTTCTTTGCCTTCATAGTTTTGTTGAAGGACAAAAATAGAGCCTTTGCTTCCCCTTTTCATACAGTTTGTCAACTGTACTGAAGCCATCATGAGGTTATATGTGGAATAGCTTTGGCACAATGCATTCTCACACATGGTGCCCTTCCACAAAAAGAGTGCTTGGTTTTAAAATGCAACAGCCGTGCATTAAGAATCTGCTGGAGACGAGGCATTTTGTACACGTTTACACTCCACCTATTTTGTTCCTTTGTTGTCACCCTTTGCCCCATTTATATTGTTTAACAAAGGATGGTACATTGCCAGTTACCTTAAAGGAGCACTGACACAACAATTTTGCACTTTTTTTTCAATAGGTAGCCTATGACCCACTTATCACGGCTGGAAACCTCGTTTGTGCAAGTGCGTGACGGTTATTTATTTAGAGACATTTTTAGAGCGCCCAGTTGTAGTTTTGGTTTCAAAGACCACTGAGCAAGGCAGGAGCAGTTCCGGTGTCAAGGTAAACACAGCTGGCCACGTGACCACACAAAACTGTGACGTGGGCGTCGCACGCGCGAGCGGGCGCCGCACTGACAGCCAGCACACACTGAGCCGCAGGCACGGAGGAAGAAATCGCAGGTAGCGCAAGCACAAGGCAAGCAACAGGCCGACACGCACTCCTGACGTAGGCTTGTTTGCATTAACACCACGTTGGTGTCAGCATCACGAGGGGCTCCGTACCTCGCTCAGTCACGCGGCATGCACTTAAAATTGATTTTAAGTATGTTCTAGGCTATATTTGCTCTCGATATTTTGTAGATGTTGTATATGTCTCCACATAAATCTATCTCATTCATTATCTCGCCTTCGAAATGTTGTGTCAGTGCTCCTTTAAAGCATGCAGTTTGCTGACGTGCTCCACAAATCATCCAGGGATAGTGTTTGTAACTTTATTGTTTTTCTCTTTTTAGGGCGGATCCTTCTGAAGGGTGAAAACATCACACTCATTATGAGCACACAGAGCATGTGAATGGGACCAAGTGCTTAGTGGGTTGTGTCCAGGAGATTTCTACCTTTTGTATTTCCATCTCATGTACATAAGTTGAAATTAAGTGGGGTGGCTTCATAAAAGCTTATCAAGTACCATAAAATATCTGAGTGTGTAGCCTGTTTGAGCCACAGAAGCAAGCTTTGCAAAACAATATATTGTCTTCTGTGGTTCAGTACAGGTCATTTGGAAGCATTTCGTGCTTTGTTTTATGTTTCTGCATTGAAATGCTCTGTATCACTGTTGAAGCTGCTGTTTGATACTGAGGCTTTCCCTCATTTCAACACTGGTGGAATGCTACAAGGCAAACAAAATTGAAGCAGTATGTGTGATACCCATGATAACCTGGCCAGTTCTGTGGCAGTGCATTGTATTTATTTTTTTTGGTGGAATTCCAAATGTGGTCTCCAGTGTTTTTAGAAGGAAACTGATCACTAATTTTTCCTGAAACTGAAATAACCTTTCCTGATACAACAACTATAAATAAAGGAAAAAGACAGATGGGAGAGATGGCAAGAGTTTCATGGCTATGTAGTGGATTGTTTTTCTAGAGATTTTCAGTGGGAAATGCTTCAAGCCATTTTTTTTTTTTTTTTTCATATGGGCCAACTGCATTACTCGTACAGCATCTTGTGTTTAGTCATGAACATGAGAAAAAATGTATTGGTATGTTTGAAGTCTGTGGTCATCTGGAATTAAACATTTCTTAAGTTTATGTCATCATGTAAAGAGTATTGGACTAGTGTCATAAAATTTCACAGAATGAAGCTGAGGCCTTTTTGTGCAGTAGGCTAGGGTCACTGCTTTATGCAATGCAAATTTTTCTTTTTGTGAATACCTTGTGTACTTGAGCTCGACTGAAGTTGCTTGTTCAAAATTGCCTACTGTTACACGACTTCCATGACCACTGTCACTTATTTTAATATTTCGCCATTCTGGGCATAATGTTCACAGAAATCTTCAGCTCCACTGTCAGAAACGTTCCTTTGCACAGTCGCATTGTTGTCACATTGATGTAGGGAAAATGTGTCTTTCATTGTTTATAAAAGAATATGCAGATGCAGTAATGTGGCATCTTGAGACTTGTACGAGTAGTGGATCTGTTCCATTGGCAGAGATTGGTTCCAATTTTAATTCTGTTATGTTGCATTGAAAATCACTGAATGTAGACAGCGCTTTTTTTCTTAGCTGATTGCATTGTTTCTAGTTAATTATGTTTTTTACAATCATTGTGAGTTAGCTGCACTGAGGAAGACAGTATGCAAAACACTGTAAAAGATGCTGTTGGGGGGCATGCTGAAGTCTTGCAAGATACATGTACTAGGTTAAAAGCAAATATCTCATTTTAATAAGTTTAAATCAATATTCAATAAACTATAACTTACTGTGGACTGATTTTGTGCTGATTAGACCAAATTAAGCAGCACTCAATGGTGCTTGTAATTTGTCAGAATTTTAATTGTGAAGCAGCTGTAATAATCTGCTACACATGAACAGCTAAGGGACTGTAGTTTATAATTATCTGTACACTTCTTTTTTTTTGCACGCATTCACTCGAAGCTGCGCCACTATTATCACCCACACAGGGCCTTGTACATTAAATGGAAAATGAAATAAACCATTATAACTCATTACCACTGCTCATATTTTCAGTGATCACTCAGTATACTAGCATTTCTTAAACCAGTGGAGTACATGTACCCTACAATCCAGCTCAGTTCCTATCAGTAGACACTAGCCTTGTTTTTCTTCTTTCTTGTTTTGTTGGCTTGCAGTAATGTGGCAGTATATATATATATAGCAGTGAGCATTGTATGAAATTGGACACTTCTCTGTGGCACTTGTGAAACATTGTATGGCCTGTTACAGTGCTAAAGCATGCAAGACAATCTGAAAGATGGATTGTTGTTGCGTGAGCATTGGAGCAACTAGTCGTCGTTGTGACGAAGACATGCCAGAAATCTTTTCTGGAAATTTTGTTAGTGGGCACTGGGATTTTTCATTGGCTTACCCAGCAGTTACTGCTAACACCCCTTTTTCTTTGATGATGGCCATAAGGGTGGACGTTTATTATGAAGTAATAGCTTTCACAGAGTAAGTGCAGCTTGCACTTAAATTCTGTTGTATAGCTAGTTTTACTGTAGGTTTTGTAATAAATTGCTTCTGATGTTTAACGTATGTTCCATGCTTTTTGTGTTCTGTGTACCATCTTCTTTAGTGCTGTTAACATATTTAATATTGCAGGGTGTCATTTGAGCAAAATCTCTTGTACCTGTGTCATTCGTTCTAATTAAAGTAGCCGTCATTCCAAAGGTCTACGGTTTCTATCTCTCAGCAGTACTCTGCCAAAGCACTTCTGTTGGTGCACTATTCTAGCAGCAATGTGAAAGGTGTATTTGCTGTCATGTGTTGGGCACAAGTTAATGTGCTTCCTAGATTTTGATCTACTGATGGCTTGTAATAGTATGTGGACACAGTTTATGCTTCATTGCACATCAGTGTGGTGCAGTAACATGGTTTAGGTATCAGGGAAAGCATAGGGACAAATGTAAGTCTTGTAGCAGGTTACCTTAACTCTTTGTTGGACAGCGGGACATACCGTATTTACGCGAATGTAGGTCGACCCATTTTTTCAAATTTGACAAGCCAATGTTGGGGGGTCGACTTAGAATCGAAACCAGAACTAGAGCTTTTTTTTGTTTTTTTTTTTTTTTTTTTTTTTTTTTTTTTTTTTTTTTTTTTTTTTGACGAGCGATTTTGGGGGGGGGGGGGGGTCGACCTACATTGGAGTCGACTTACATTCGTGTAAATACGGTATATGTCCCACTTTTTCTTCCTTGTTTTCGGTGCTCTAGCTCGTTAAGAGAGCACGCGCCACCACGTCCTAGCCACTTACCCTATCTATTGAGCGTACTACAACATTATATTTGCGCAGTTTCGTGACAGTTCCACGAGATGGAAGCACGTAAGAAGTCACTGAGCAGTTCTCCTTTTTTCGTGTCCACATTTCATTTTTTGCGTGTTTTTGTCGTCTAATATAGACCAAGACAAAGATGTCTGGTGAATAAATCTTGTGTTTCTTGCACTACAGTAGCCACTTGGCAAAAACTATCGGCGGTTTTTTGTGATGTTTAAGTATGAATAGATAAACTGTGTTTTACGATAAGTGGTGTGATTCACATGCTCCATGCTACGCTTAGCATACAGAGCCATAGCGTGGGTGCTGTTCGGTCTGTACTGTTTGCCCCGTTTTACAGCGGAGCTGTTCAGGTCTTCGTTATGCCGTGTGGTGGCACCAGAAAACTATCAGAATCATGAACCGGCATGCACACTCTTCGTTCTCTTCATCTCCTGCTTCGCTCCCAGTACACGTGAGCCAATTGTTCCGCATGGGATGCAATAACTGATGGGCGAGAGGACGAGTACAGAGAAAAAGAGATGGAATGATAGAAAGAAAGAAAAAGAGAGGAAGAGGAAATGCTAAGAAAGAAAGGGAAGAAAGAAAAACTGACAGCGAAAGTAATAGAGAGGAAGAGAAACAAATGGACAGAAAAAAAGCAAATGTAGCTGTATATAGTATAGCATAGTAAGGGATGCGGAAGGCAAGTGAGGGTGAGGAGGTGAGAGGGTAAAGATAGCATAGACTTCTATAGTATAGCAAAGGGTGGGAAAGGAAGTGAGGGTGAGGAGCAAAATGAGTAGAGCAATGCCATAATTGGAGTAGCTATGCACCACTTGTGCGTAGTTCTTCCAATTTTTTTTCTAAAGATGAGAAAGGCTTCCCACTGCTGTGGAGGTACCTGAGCTATTCTGGAGCTTCACAGAGAACTCTAACAACAGTGATGACGCGATGACTGGTGTTCCGAATGAGCATTGGTTCTGTGGAAACACTGACCACCAGAACTTGACATGCACGCGACGGCGGTGCCGCTGGTGCTCGGCTAGTAAAAAAAAAAGCGTGCACGAAGTACATGTGACTTGTGTGTAATGTTCCGCTACATGCAAATTGCTTCATTCCATTTTACACAAAAATTCGCTGTTTCAAGTGGACAGCGGGACATGTGAATCCGACTTGGTGAAAGTGGCCTGAGTGGACATGGGACATATAGGTCCCACTTTTTTCTTCGTAATTAAACACTTCTGAACTTTCGGATTGACTTTCTTGGAAACAAGAAGTGATAAATAACTCGCGCAAAGTGTTTTTAAAGCCATAACATTTGTTCCCTCGTGTCCACCAAAGGGTTAACAGTATGATTGGTCAGTCTGAAAGGAACGTATTGCAGGTCGTCTTGTGAGCAAGGAAAGCAAAAAACATTAGGAAAGCAGGTTTGGTTGTCTGAAAATAATTTCCTGCAGATGAAGCGTTGCCAATTCGTGTCCTATTTTTCCCATTCAAATTTACTGGTGATTCGGTACCAAATGAGATTACTGTGGAAATAGACTTAACAAAGCAGAAAAGTAGTCTCTACTTTGTCTCAGTGCTACTCTTTGTATTTTATTGTGGCTCGGTGGTCCCAAAGGAAAATCAAATGAATAAAGTGTAACTTCACTTTATTGAAACATGCCATGGGTTACACACTTGTATGTTTCATCAAATTAAGGTCAGAGTTGGAGTACTTTCCTAAAAACATTTCAGTTTTGGAGAGCTGCACCTTTCAGCTGCTTGAAAAGGAAGTGCTAGCAGGTGACCTGCAAGAGATCAAGGTGACATAATTTGGGAAACTGAATTTGCTTCCTAGTTAAATATACTCACAAATTCAGGTGTCTCCTCCGGGTTGGCCCATAGGGGGGTTCTGGGCAGCTGTTGCAGAAATTGGCAATATGAAAAATGTATATATACTAAGAACAATAATTTGGTATAGCTAAGGGAGGTCTATTACAACAAAGCTTTTTTTTTTTTTTCCCAAGAATACTTTGACATCAGCATTTTTGGAATTGAATAAAATCTCATAGCCTTTGTTCTTGTAATGCCTGATGCCACAATATGCTGACTTGTTCATGGGAAAGTTCACCTATAATTTCATTTTTGTATACTGGAATGAAGTATCAGCTGCGGACAGTTCAACAAGCCAACACTTAAGTTCAGCGCCGTGTCCGTCTTCATCTCGTCCCGTCCTTAAGCGCCGTTTTATTCTTCGTCTACAATACTGGAGCTTTCACTCTAAACACAATTTCTATTTTTTTAGTGGCACGAGCAGTGATTGATGTTAAAATTATTACGTCAATGAAATTCGCTGGGTACGATCCTGCAGGTGCGCTTTTTTTTTTTTTTTCAAAACTGCAGGCTTGGGAGTTGCTGCCCACATTATGGTATAACGTAACTAACTGTATACGCAGAGCAAACTGGAATTTAATGACAGACAGCAGTGTCGTGCATTCGACGATCGTGAGCTGGTTTGTCCCGAAAAGTTGCGTTGTGTGTGGACGGGCAAGTAAAGGGTAGAAAACGGGTGTTGCATTGCTCGGTGTGCGAACCTCGGCCCGCACCATTCGCACATGCAGTTTGAGCTGTGTCGATCGCGTTCAACGAAGGTCGCCGAGTTTGCGCGTTTGCTACAGCAGACCCGACATCAAAATTGAAGCCATTACCGCGAAGAGAACCGCTTTTAACGCGATAGCGTTTTTCGGCAAGGTTGGTGAAACCGCGCTCCAGCTGGTGCCCTGAAAGCACGTGACCTTTCGCCGGTACTGACGCCGGCGCCGACAGTGATTTCCCTACACAGACTTCTAGGAGGGTGTACACCCGTGAGCAAAAGTATACGGACCACGGAAGCGCGAGCCGAAATCGCCGTCTAGTCGCGAGACGCCCGTTGTCGAGAGCATTGCATTACTCTGACGGAATTCGTCAGGGAAATGGTCTCGACCGCAGACGGAAAAGGTATACGGACGGCAATGGTCCGTATACTTTTGCTCACGGGTGTACATTCATTTTTACTGCGCAAAATTCAACATTATTCAATGAGGGTGTACACTCCCTCCCCTTGTTTTTCTCAAGGCGCCTTTCAATGGTTTTTACTAGGGATGGGGGGAACAGTAAGTGTGAGATTCGAAGCGCATAGTTGGAATAGTATATATCACATTAAGAAAAATTAGCATTGTGATCATGGCGCGAAATTTTTTTAAGCATTGGAACTAAGCATGCAAGAATGTTACTTTTTTTGGAAATGGACATAAAAGCACTCTTACGAGTGCTTTTATATCCATTTTTCACCCGAATAAATTTCAGTTGTTAGTCAGCGCTTCGTGTGTGTGTTCGTTCCTTCCTCCGTCGTCGTTTTTACTGCGCTGTTTTGCCGTTTCAGTATGTTCCACCAACTAGCCGACAAGTTGACCTTATTACTTTTTTAGTTCGAAGTGATGTGGAAGCAACTTTGAATATTGGCAACATTTGTATAGCAGTTGGGTGCAAGTTATAACTGGTACAATACGTTACGTTTTAAAAATTACTGTACTTAGCGCATACAAGCCCTTATAACATGCTTTTAAACTTCAAAAATAATTAATTGAGGTGAAGGTAATATGTACATGTAACATTGAAGTGTCGCTTCGCGGCAGTGCGGATTCCCCTTGGATAATTGGTTTCACGGCATTACACCCCCCATGCTGCAGTGAAACCACCTTTAGAGGGGGGCTTATATGCGCTCATATATACATAAATTCGTTCATTTCAAATACTTCGAAATTTTGAATACTGTAATATTCATTCGAATGTTCGAAGCGCCCAAATATTCGTCCATCCCTAATTTTTACGCGCGACGGAATTTGTGTCAGAGCACTGGAAGTAGTGCATATAGGACACATTCGATAGTTTTCTTATGATGGGAAACTCCAACACGAAGGAAAGTACGGCGAATACGACGACCGCCCGGGATTCAAAGAGTCAGGGCCAGGGCACAAGCGTGGAAAGCAGGCCCGTAGCCAGGAATTCTTTTCGGGGGGGGGGGGGGGGGGCACTTGTTGAAGGCCTTGAAAAACCCATATTTTCATTATTTATTCTCGGTAAAACACCCCTCTCCATCCGAATTTCGGGAAGGGGGGGGGGGAGGAACTAACCCCCCCCCCCCCCCCCTGGCTACGGGCCTGGTGGAAAGCGTGCAGCGAGGCGGTGTTACCGCGTGGTGACACCGGACAGAAACTCGTGGCGTGTTGTCTTGCGGCGGCATGGAGCAACGAATCGTAAACTTTTCATTATTCTTCGCATGATTTGCTACATCGTTGAATGCTCAGATACGTGGGCGAAGTGTCCTCCAGGGATGAATTTCTACCGTTTTTTAACACGGTCGTGCTTCCAGGACCAGCGGTCTTTGAAGCACGGTGTCCATACATTTTAAGCGAGTGCTTCTGCACGGGTCTTGCCAAGTGCGCCTGTGCGCACAACGAAAACGTAATCGTAGTGGTGTGCTCATGCAGCGCTGACGGAACAAAGTGGAAACTAGGGAAGCGGTCTCGGCAAGACATTAAACGTTTGTCGCGAACACCGCTTTGGGCACGTTCGCGACATGTACACCAAAAGCTAGAAAAACGTGTTTGAAAAATGCAGAATTAGCACATGTGCAAAAGACTGGACGAATTCCACAAATTCTAAAACTTCAACACCAGAAAAAACGCACGAACACATCACGCAGGAAGGACTTAACGCGGTCAGAATACGTGGGCTAAAAAAAAGTGTTTTTGTGTATCGATTGGTGTAGTACTAAATTCTGCGCTAAATGCAGCTTCACTACTGTGAAACCTGAGAAAGTGCGTAGCATGGGCACCCAGCGATTCCCGTTCGTAGAGTTCCCACTGCTCCGTTAACCAAACCGTGGATGACGTCAATATTTGACGTAAATATGTAGGGTTTCCCCGGCACGAGTAGAATATTTTAGGAATATTCGCAAACTCGGTGGGCGAGATGCGCGCTACAAGTGCTTTTCATCAACTTCCTACTTTTTACGGCAGTTGAGATGTGTTTCGTCAGCAGCGTATTTCGTCGGGTTGTTCCCCTTCAGATGTAGCGACGAAGGTGCCAGAGAAGCTGCGGTGGGAGGAGCAATCGCGCGCTGGGCAAGGCGGTGGCGCCCTCTCTTGCGCGGCGTAGGTGTCAGCCGCATGTTTCCAAAGCGCTTTTAGCGATTTTAAGTTAATTATTGGGATTACTTCTTATTTCTGTTAATTATATTATTTTAGACCTTGTTCGTTTATTTTCAACCAGGATTTGAGCATTCCTAGCCTTGTTTTAGGGCTGTATTGACCACTTGATTGTAAGCGTGATCACGCCACATGAAATCTACGGATGGACGACACGCCAGGCCCCTGAAGTGCTACGCACTTAAAAGTGCGCGCGGGTGACCTGTTTCATGCACGTGGGCTACAAGTCTCTATCTGTCGTCTCGTGAAGTTGCTAAACAAAGGTATACATATACATAATGCCCTTTGCAAGAGGTACATCATCACACTAAAGGATGCAAAAAAAAAAAAACGCCTGAATTTAAGTCCGTATGCCTTCCGGTTGACCCCCTCCCCTTCCCCCCACCGCTCTATATTCAATTCTTGGGAAACCCATGGGCGCCAACTAATGAAGTGTCGCAGCAACCACCTTCAGCCTGGGGATGAAGGTGCCACTTCTAAGTTTCCAAAGCCATAAAAAGTCCATGATGTGAAGCAGGGCCGTACCCGGAAATTTTTTTCGGGGGGGGGTGTTTATGTGTAGAACGGCCAACTTTGGCAACTGGTGGTCGATGTGAAGGCGTGTAACTACTTTCGTGTCAACGAAAATGGTAAAGCATGAAAAAATTTCAGGGGGTGTCAGAACCCCCACAACTCTCCCTTAGTTACGGCCCTGAAAAGTTTGCTTGGATTGGACGCTTCTACCGTAACTTAACTCCCGAAATACGCCCTCACCGCTGAGCCTCTTACGAGACTGTTTTGTGATCTTTTAGCACTCCTTACTATGTGCGAAGATAATTCTCAAGGGCCAGGTTCTCGCGTGGTGCGAAACATTTTTTTTTCTTTTTTTCCTCATCGTGTTGTGTGGCTTTCCGCAACGTTAAGCCAGTCACGATGGCCGGAAGATATCACTTATTTTATATAGAGGTTGACATTACGAACTGAATTTCTGCGTGTTGTCATGAATTTTAGGTGCCAGAGTTTGGGTATCGTCATTGCTTCTGTTTTTCATTGTTTGTTGTGTATATTGTTTTTATCGTGAGTCAGTAAGTAGCTGAATAGGAGGTCGGCCGAGCATTTGTATGCAAAAGCAGTTAAGTAACTTTGGCGAGAACGCCTTAACGAGGACGTTAAGGTTTTCAGAATGGCCGAATGTTGGCACGTCGCTAGCGCCTCCATGAGAAGCGCAGTTTCTGGTATGGATCGTGGAAGAGGAGGATGACGTTGACGGGAGAGACTTTCGTGCTGTTCGCCTGTGTGGCATGCGAGTTATTGATTTTTTAGTAAATCACCTTTCTTACAAAGTCTCGTGTCTTCAACGACGGCGAAGACAACAGTAGTATCGATGAAAAGTGTCCTGCAAAATGATTAATCGGTGTCCATTTTTCATTTAATCGACTTAATTGATTAAACCTTTTCAATTAATCGGTTAGACAGCGATACGAGTGACGCGGAAATTCTGAAATCGTACAAGAATGCTGACAAAAAGCAGCGACCGTGATGGTGCGGCGAGTGCATGGTGAGCGGGTTGGAGCGGCTCTCTAATGTCGATTATTTTCTTGAGTCCCAAATGTTGCCACAGTCGTCCGGCCCAACGCTTCTCCTCCCCTTTCCTCCCGCACGCAGCCAGCGAGCGAACTCTCCGCGAATACGTGTTCCGCATATTTTTCCTCGTATCGGCCCAAACCGCATGAGTCAAAAATGCTTCGTTCGGGATAGTTTCTAATTTATGCGCACCTGTTCGACTTAGTTCGGCTGCGTTTGTTCGTCCTGCAAAGCGGGAGCGCTAATAGCTACCACACGCCTTGATTCGGAGATCGCGGGCTGGGCAGACACTTTCTTGCTTCAGTCGTGCTGTGCAATACTCTCCGAAGGTATAGCGGTTAGGGTACTCGGCTGCTGACCCGAAGGTCGCGGGTTCGATCCCGGCCGCGGCGGTCGCATTTCGATGGAGGCGAAATGGTAGAGGCCCGTGTACTGTGCGATGTCAGTGCACGTTAAAGAACACCAGATGGTCGAAATTTCCGGAGCCCTCCACTACGGCGTCTCTCATAATCATATGGTGGTTTTGGGACGTTAAACCCCAGATATTATTATATTAAGGTTACTTCGCCGTGATTGCTCTGGTATAACGGGTCAATCGTCGATAAGTCGTAGATGTCTTCGCAATACTAGGCGTACTAAAACAACTGAACCGTTGCATGTCACGCCGATCCTAGACCTCTGAAGGCTTTGCGAATGAAGAATTTATTTCACTGCACTTGCAACCACTGTTGCAACGCTATGCAGGTTTTTTATTTGTTTTTTTTTAGGAGGGGGGGGGGGGGGGCAACGCAGATTATTTTAATAAAAAATTCTATGACAGAACGGCTCCTGTCATTTTCGCGCGTCGAGGCGGAAATACTTCGCCGGAGCTAAACCGACATTGAAGTGACAAATTAAAAAAATACTCGTTAATTAACTTTTCAATTAATGACTTGAGGGCGCTCGCTCGAGCGTCATAATAAAGTCACGAAGTCGGGCACAGCACTGACGCGCCCCCCTGTCGTGAGAGCCCGCTAGCGGAGAAGGAAAACTAGCAGTTGTTCCGTGTACGAATACAACCGATGAGCGAAGCTCCTTAGAAATGGGACGCAAATGACTATGTACATTTTGAAACTGTTGGCGGCGTCGGCGCTTAGATTCGGCCGCTCTAGCACGTACGGCAGGATCCTGTCGGCGTAGCCGTTGTAGCTCCGCTCGTGCTTTAACCGCAGGATCCTGTTGCCCGGCTCGTTTTGCTGCCGCTGCTTTGGCTTTGCGTTCCGCATCCTTGCCAAGCTGCTTATCGTCTTCATCATCACGTTTACGTTTTTGAGGACGACTATCCAGGTTCTGTGAGCAGCCCTTAATAGTCTCAAGTGGGTCCCTATTTTATATATATACGCGCAAATATGGTTTCCGATGAATTTTACTGTCGTTTATAAACGCGAACTGTTTTTGCGCCGCGCGCCTTGTTTTTTGCGCGCCGAACGCCGCGCGCTTTTTTTCTTCTTCTTCTTCTTCTTTTTTTTTTTTTTGCGCCGGCGCCGGGTGGGGAGAGCGTCTGCTACTACCTTCGACAAAGGGCCCGTACTGCGCTAGAAATGATGGTTGTCATTTCACAATCCAACGATAAAGATGGTGAAAGTGAAGACGGCCATTATAACCAGTTGTGCACAGAGCTTACTTCTTTTATTTAACCTCGAATATCTGGTGCGCTTGAACCAAACCGCTCGGCGTTCGGCGCGCGCGGCGTTTCATTGTCTTTTGTATGCGCCGGCGCCGCATCTATGTTGCAGGGAGCTTCAACGGCGACGGTGACGGCAGGGTGCGGGTTCGCTCCTAAAAACGCGCGCGCCGCTCCCACTACGCTCTCCGACGAAGCTCGTCGGTTCAAGGCCATTCGGCGCTGATTCGCCGTTCGTGCTTCACGTCCAAATGGGTGTGTTTTTGTTCCGTCCTCGCCAGCTACAAATTTTAACGTGAAAGACCTCGTTTCGCAGAAATGCCGGCGTCGGCGGCTGTGAGCGAAAAATCAGCGTTGTATGTGGCCTCAAAATAGAGAAAGATGCAAATAAAATAAGAACTACCGGCACAGAGCACCGTATTATGCCTTTCAACCTCGCGGACGCCGGCGCTCATTTCTTCATAGTTCAATGCAGTAAATTCACGGGAAGAGGAGGTTGCAGGACACACAATATGTTTCTTCACCCTTGCAAGTAGAGGGCATGTTTGCATCTTGAGTCACCGAAGTATCTGTCCTTGCATGCTTTCCGTACTTCACGTCAGGTCCAGTTCGTTTTCTTTTTTTGTTTCGCGAACAGCAGACAAGTAGCTGGGGCAGAGCGGAAAGTTTGAAGGCACGGCGTCTGGTAATAACATTGGCCGTTTCGCTTTGCCAGGAGAACTTCACCACCAAGCTCGCCAAAATAGCGCCACTTGTCTGTGTCACTGTCCGAGAAGTGCTTCTTGCAAACGTAGTCACGAGGCGTCAGCTCTCGGACTTTCCTCTGGCATGGCGCGAGCCCAAGCTTCCAACACTGGGTCGCTAGAAACTTTGAAGGTAATAACCTCCTCCTTGTAGTATGCGTACACACTGTTGCAGTCCGGCAAAACACATTTCCGCCGAATCCTGAAGAAGCACTGAAGCACTGGTCGAAATCTGCAAAGCACTCCCCTTTGTCGCGGCGTGAAAAGCGCGCGATAACACCGAGGAATCGCCACCGGCGCAACGCGCGGAAGTTGCGCAAGCCACTGAGCGCACTACAGAGAAACAGAAAGCCCGCAAATCGCGAAAGGATGCACGACAGATTATTGAGAACTTTCCCTCCCAAGGCCACTTACGCATACGCGCACACAACATGCGAGCTAGGGGCGCGTGCATGCGGCAGACGTCGTCTGCTCAGGGGCCATTACCAGCAGCTCGTTTCAAGCGCTGTACTGCCTATAATTCTGGCAGTATCAATTAAAAGCTGCAGCTAGAATATCTTTCACATCTACCGATTGATGTTACAGACAGAAATCAGAAAAATTTGACAGTGTACGAGGTGCTATCACGATTTTTATGCGTCGCGTCCACAGAAGCGCATGTAAAGGATGGAAACACGCCGAAAGCGTGATCTGTCCTATTAAGGGAGCATACGCAAAATCTAAAGAAAGTAGTCGGTGCCCATCTTTCGTCCCACTGCCGAAAATGCATGTGTGAGTCGATGAGGTCAAGATTGAAGCCGGAACAAATCAGCCCGTGAACTTTGGGAGGCGTAAAGAAAAAAAGAACTAACTGTGTTAGTGACACGTCCATCTGCCTGTATAAGAACGAGATGAGGTTTTTTGATATCACACGCCGGTAGCCTGATAAGTGGTGTCGCCCTGATATGCGCTCGGCACGTGTGCGCACCACTGTGCTATATGCGTATTTCATTGCAACCTTTGCAATAAACCAGTTGTTAGTAGCGCCTGTCCTGTTTCTCACATGTGTTCGTCTTTTTTAGCGCAAAAATCACGATTTTATGCAATCTGTCGAGCTTCGGCGTAAACCACATTTCTCCGTGAATCTATCGCGTGGCCCTCGCGCGCTGCCGCGGCCTGGAAGTTTCTCCCCCTCAAATACTTATTTCTCCGTGGTTAACGACATACCAATCTTTCTTTCTTTCTTTTTTTCTTAGAAATGACAAAAGTTGCACGTTATTCGAGATATTCATGATCGAATTTTAATGCTGATGTCGAAACTGAACGTGGCCGGCGCGCACGAAACACGACGACTCTGTTACATCAGACCGGAACCGCTCGTGATGAGGAATCGGCGAAATTTGAATTAAAGCGGGTCGAAGCAAAATCTGGTCAGGAAAAACGCCAAGTAATCTGAGATACACAAGTCGACAGCTTACTCTTTTATTAAACAGGCGTAAAAAACTATTTCGCCTGTCAGCAGGAAGCACCGCAGTGGCTGCCCCTGAATTTTATGCTGTACAGAGAAAGAAAAGCTGTATACTGCGGTTTCCTTGCGCACAGCGCGAAGGAAAGAGATAAGTATCAAGCATCACACGCAAATTGAGCTAATTCTGATCCCTTCCCTCGTTATATGTTCGCGATAAAAGGCCATAATTTTCATGGTCTACTGTGAAAGGTAAAGGGGATCCGCTGGTGCAAGTAAGTGATATGACCGTCCGTATTAGACAAGACAGTGCCGCACGCGCCTTCATCTAAATTTCGTCACTTCCTTGTCACGGGAAGTTCCGATGTGACGTAACAGAGCGGTCGCATTTCCTGTGCGCCGGGTGCTGTCAGTTTTGATACCGGCCTTCACTTAGATTATGACTATCTCAAATTACGTGCAATTTTTGTCATTTCTAAAAAAAATTGGGTACACCATAAATGGCGACGGCTTACAACTTTCTGAGATAAACAAGGTCCCTCAAGCATATTACTAAAAAGTTCATGAACGTGGTTTTGTTAATTAGTCTGATCAATGTCACTTAAGCTTTGGAAAAGTATTGCCGCCTCGACGTGAGTTGGTGCGCGAAGACCACAAGAGCTTGTCTGTCAAAGCATTTTGATGAAAAATTTGCACTATATATATATGTATATATATATATATATATATATATAGGGTGTTTTTTTTTAAGCCATACAAACTTTTCCTTAACAAACTATAATAGTTAGGCACTTGTCGTCTTCGCAGCCAATTTCTAGGCCCAGGCAGAAAGATTTTGCCACTAATTAGATCACTCAGAAATGGTTAATTAACAAAAAATTTTTAATTTACTTTTTTTTCCAATTTTAGTGCGGTTGTTTATATGGCGAAGTTTTTCTATACGTCACAATTTATGGCGAGCCTAACTGGTAAAATTCGAAAATATCGCGCGTAGTTTGAGATCCATCGTCGAATTTCCAGACCGCGATGCCGGAGATACCGAAACTGAACGCACCGGGTGCGCCGGAAGGGCGGTCCGTGTGCTGCGTCAACTTCCCTTTACGTAATTCGAATGATGGCGCGCCGCGCGAGAACCACGCCGCGCGAGAAACGATTTGTCATCCTAGCAGAGCATGCCAACCGATGGTCCTTCGCGCGTGGTGTGCGGCGGTTGTCTGATTCTTTGTAATTTTAAGGCGAATTATTATTCGCCTTAAAATTAAGATGAACCAACTAGCCCTCATCAAGTTGTTATTTAAGGCGAAAGCCTTTAATGTCTCATACTCGCGGTGACCGGTGTCCGTTCCCCTGGCACGGTGCCAGCTGTGGCGTCTCCCCTTCACGTGGGAGGATAAATAAGCCTTATGAGCGCTGGAAAGCGGATGGCGTCTGCACGATGCGCAAAGCGCGAGAATACGAACGCATGCGAAACGGAGGCAGTTTAGTCTCGCGTCTCGCTGCGATTACGTAAAGGGAAGTTCCGGCATGACGCAGCCTTTCTTCTACATTATCTTACACTTTTTTTCGTCGACTTGCATGACTGACCTACTAGCTCTTCGCCTTCACTGCTTTCGTTATCCTCGCCAGTAACGCCACGATAGCGTATTTACGCTTCCTAGAAAGTGCAGTTAGGCTTGTCATACAGTGGCTGGCTTCTCAGTTTGTGCCGTCATTGGTTGGCCCGTGTCACTGGGGCGGACATAACCCAAAGGTTCGCCGCCCTTCGGTGCTCTCGCAATTTTGTTAGCGTAAATAATGCCACTGTAAAGGTCGTGAGCGACGGAGCCCACGTTTTCAAACACAATTACGGCTCTTGTAGAGGTAAAAACAAAAGCAGCATTTTAATAATGCGGTAATAAGGCCTGAGCTGTAATTCATCATAAATAGTCGCATCATCGGTTTAGGTGTCCACCGAGAAACGGAGGATGACAAGGGAATGAGAAGGCTGCGCGAACGGGTCCCGATAACGCTATGACATACACGCTATGGTACGCTGATGTGCGACGATTTCTTGTCCTGTGTAACAACGAGGTGTTGTTTCTTTTCTCCGATTTCGGCTCCGCCTTATTTTGTATTAGCTTGCAGGGCGTCAGGCACAACGGATGTATAGCGTAGACAACACGATCTTTGTCCGATGGTGAGTTAACGTGAGGACCACGTCACTTTACTTGCCAGAATTTCACTGAACAGAAAAATGCATTAACAGATAAATTGTTTCTGCGTTCTGCCTGATCTCGCGCATCCCCTTCACCAACGTTGCAAAGTTTTGCAGCATGCACTTTGGTTTATTGTACTGAAGAACAGTGGTTGTTTCAGACATGACATGCGAGTTCAAATCACTCGTTTGCATGTGTTAAAATCTTAAAAGCCTGTTTCACGTGCGAGCGGCGTTCGCGGAGATCGAGCAGCGCGGGGACGCGCGGACGCGCTGGCTTTAGTCATTTCGAGGAAATGATGAAAGCGAACACTACTCACCCTTATCGATGGGTTAAAAAAGCTCTTCGAATCTGCGAGAAAACGGCACATCTTTAGACGAGCATTGTACTGCGAAGAGCAGGCATAAGGTACATACTGTCGCTGATATCTAGTGGCACGATTGCGGGAATACCCGTGTTATACCTGAAATACGGACAAACAACCCAGTGAGTCTCGTCGTCCGTGCTTCGCGTGCGTACACTCACCGCGACAAGGAATCGGTGCTCGGTGTCCGGAAGCAGCTGCTGCTCAATGATGAGTCCGAGCCTGGAATTGACCTGTGGGCAACAGAAGGGCTCGAGTTTATATCGCACTAGGGCAGTCAGGAAGTGCAGGCAAGGTCGCTGCCTTAATGCATACAGCCGCTGCTGAATTCATACCGATCACCTTGTTCTCATCATCTGCCAGAGTCGAAAAAGAAAAAAAAAAAGGCATGCAAGAAAGCGGCGAGTAAGAAATCGGAGCACGGGAAAACGCAACAGAGTCGTATGCAAACGGCAACAAAATTTTACGTGCGCCGCTCAATTTATGGTTGACGTATCGCAGGTGATGTAGCCGCCATTAGATGACAGCAAACAACTTTCGGTCTGTTCTCTCTTTATTCGAAGGCTTTATTCTAAGAATCCCTTCTAAGTCCTGCACCTACATGAACAGATTGTATGTATGTGTGTATAGGGATGGGATATGTATATGTATTGCCACGTGGTCTGCGTATTGCTGACCACGTGGCAAGGGTGGGGGAGCGCCTCATTACATTTCTGTGTAAAGGCCCAGCAAACCCAGACTTTGAGCTCTGCTTGGTTCGTGATTCACGCCAACTTTGTACCATTTCATTGTCGCACTGGATACAGGGTGTTCTTTTTTAAGACAATGCCGATATTTAATAAAAATCCTGTACAGTAAGGCGCTTGTTGTTTTCGCACACGAACTATATGTCTGAGGGGAAATACTTTGCATCAGCTAAAATGACAATGACGCGACTAATCTTTAAAAATTCGTTATTTAACTTCTTAATGATTAACTTGAGGGCAGTAGTTTATATTAGAAAGCTGTAGTACGTACGAATCATACCATGCCTCCCCCCCCCCCCTTTTTTTTTTCTTTAAATCACGAAACTTGCACGTAATTCGATACATTCACCATCGAATTTTAAGGGCGATATCGAAACTCGTCGCGCCCGGCGCTCAGGAAACGCGGCTACTCTGTTACGCAGATCAACACAGATGACAAATACCATATTGGACCACGTTCACGAAGGCTCACAGAACCGAGCTAGTGAGCTCTACAAAGGATGTAGCTGATTTGCATATAAAAGAACTCTAGCCAGTGTCCCTTGGGAGGTTGTTTTAAGTGATGCATAAGCGTAGAGCTCTGTGTGAAACTCTATGGTCGCGGCCTTCCCTGGAACGCTGCTTTTGGGCGGCATCTTTCATTTTCTTGCTCTAGTGTTCGTCAGGAATGGAATGGCGTGAAGGAAGGCGCATCCCGCGAACACCGAAACGCGTGTTTGGCATTAAATTCTCTCAAAGTCTGAATTTCCTTGATATGTGGAAGGCTCCGTGCTGGCTTTATATCTTGTCCTAGAGAGGCCTCTTATTCCACCAACACGAAATCAACAAGACTGTTCTCTTTTTAAGGCACTAATGAGGCTGGAAAGTAGGCAGAAGAGAAAGTACAGGTGGCGACGCCGCCGTGAGGTTCCCGCACTAATATGCCGTAACGTCGTGTATTTCGATCGCGTCTGTTAAGGCCCATATAATTCTTCATCGATACAAATGAATTACATTGTGTTGCAAGGGAGTGACTGACTTAACATTGCATGTTTATGAAAACTTTATTGAACTAATGTGACCAACTACAAAAATAGACATTAAGACGTCTGAACTTGAACGTCAGACTGACATACAGGAACTACGGTCTCGGCGCAGATTTTAAAAATGCAACTCTGACCTACATCTTCTCTTCTAATCGTGAACCTGCGATGGCAATATTAACGTCAACAGACTTTTTTTTTTTGTAAGTTTGTCAGTATAAACTGATTTAGTGTTTCGCTTGATAGTGTCCCTTCATGGAGGCTGGCGGGATTCGTCTGAAGAAGGAGCGAGTGTCCTTACCTTCGGTGACCAGCGTTTGCTGGTGAAAATCCTAAAAAGGGAGGAGAAAACGAGAATGAGGAAGTTGTAATGTAGTAGATTATTGTAGTTTCCCATGCCGTCTTGAACGGAAGACGTTTGTTATGTACAAAACCCACTTAGCTGTGTTACGCTCTGGACTACGTGCGGCGCCAAAGCGACCGAATCATTCTCGCGAAGTTGCCATTCTTAATTTATGTAATGGTCATCTCTAAATGGCGTCAACTCATATTGATGGTGAACCTTTTAGCAAGGCTAGGCGGCCTGTCATGAGAAAAAGGATTCCTCCTGGTTCAGTGGCGTAGCCAGGGGTTGACAAACCGGGCCCGTGACCCCCCCCTCCCCCCCCACCTCCGAATTTTTTTTTTCTCCCATGGGATACAGAGCACAATGTGGCCCTCGACCACACTTGCCTGTCCGGACTCCATATCGGATCAAGGACGTGCCCCCCCCCCTCCCTGGGAAACAAACTTGTGCCTACGCCTCTGTCCTGACTCCACTTTGTTTTTTTATCTTGGGGGCCAGAGAACATTCGACCGTCTTGTCGAGCCACAAGCAAAATGACGGAATGTGCCGGTTGTGAATTCGCCATGAGCGTCCAAAACAGCACCGCTTTGATTCTTGCGACAGCACTGCCTATCGACATGGCACATTTGGTGCCCTCCGGCTTCGTATAATAAGCTAAGCAACTAAGATAAATTGAAAAGTTTTCCAGCAGATGTGTTTGGTGGCAAGGTTCGCTAGCTCGGAAGCGGAAAGCCGTAAGTCAGCGATTTTTCACTGCCGATGTTCGCGGTCGACTCCACGGGCCATTCTGGTTTCGAGATCATTTCCGCACGGCAACGATGACGCGAATTGATAAACGCAAATCGGTAACGGAAAAGCATGACTTGCAAACGGTTTACCGTTTTGCTCACGCGTTTATCAGATGCCTTCCCATAAATGACCGCGGTGCGTAACGGGGCTGCGCACACAGATGCATCCGTGAAGTTTTTTTTTTTTTTGTTATTATTATTATCCATTCCTTCAAATATAAACGCATAAAAGTTGATAAATCGGGAAACTCAGACGGCCGCAAATACTTTCCTTTTTGTAGCCAAAACAATAATCTTTCTTTAACGCATGTATGAACGTACTAACGGTGACAAAAGGGCCTAGGACACGATATTTGCGAAAATTTTCGAATTCTCGCTTAGCCCGAAAACACAGCCTCTAGCTAAAAGTTTGAGCCTGTAGTATAGTTCTTGCGACCTAACGTCACGAAATAACATTAACCGAAATTCGCATTAGCCGTAGTTCCTACGTCCCGGGCACTTCTGCCTCAGGGAGGACGTCTGCGGAACTGTGTTTATGGGTTGAACATAATCAACGCATCTTAAACTTCGTCAAAATGCCACACCAGCACCGTTTGTTCGATCTGCTTCACAAACGAATGTGACTCGGAGTACAGTCACGGTTAAATAAAGTTTCTTTTTGTCTTCATTTCCGCACAACACAGTGCGCTTGAGCTAACCATAGCTACACATATTTAGAAGCCTGCTGCCACAACAGCAGCGATACATGCAATGAGATGGACGTGACTTACGGAAGGGTGGTGTGACTGCTCCAACAATAGAGTGGCCACGGGGCTGGACATCGTCGTCATAGGCGCGCTGACTTCTCTGGTGGGATATGTCCTGCGGTGGTAGTTCGACAATTGTCAACACCGCGCTCACAAAACACTGCAGTCAAGGCCTTGCCTTGCAGCACTGACGCAGCGCGATGAGAAATTAGCGATAACTTATTTTTAACTCTTGCCGCGACACTCTGTTGCTATGTTTTGTCATCTGTGAAGCAGGGAAGTAGAGCTGGTACAAGTTCAATCAAGTTCATACGCATGTACGTGTAAACAAAAACTAGTTTACACGTCACTGTAGTATGCTCCGACACGACGCAAGGTCATTAATATCTACATAACAATTCGGCAACACCACAATATGGTAATTCACAAAACAGCCGTGGCGTAGTTTCCACACTGATTAAGAGTGTGGGAAGTACTCGCTACCGCTTGTTATACTTTCTTGAAGTTATATTTCTCGTCTTTCTTTCTTAAAGTCATACTTCTATAGCTGGCGCCAGAGGCATGTATTCGTCATTCAAGGGCGTCCGCAGAACTTTTTGCAGAGGGATGAGGGGGGGGGGGGGGTAGATGGCATACCAGCGCAGGCAGCCTTTCTTTCACTCGTGACATGGACCGGCAAAATTAGTCAATAGTGTGCAACGTGTAAAGTTGGCTGCCAATCCTGAAGGCCGTTTCACACAGATATGCGGGACCTGAGAGTGTTAATCAAGCTGTGTTGCTTATTGCTACCGCAAAGAAAAATATGATCCGACCCGGGAGGGGGAGGGGGGGGGGGCACCTTTCCCCTCTCTACGGACGACCGTGCGGCTAGCTGACTTTTCCGGAAGCTTGGAGTGGTGCTTGCGGCTTATATTTTGAAGATTTTCGTATCACCTCCGAGACGCGGGACGGCAGCCGTCAAGGTGGGAAGGGTGGACACACTATACCTGCTGCTGCGAAGGGTCGAGTGTTTGCAAAGATCATCATCATGCCTAACCAAAATTTGTAATGGGGCCTGATGATGGGCCTATCAAGCTGCTCCGTGTGAGTTCTCGAGTTAATTCAAAGCGCAATCAAGTATACTGAAGTGAAATGAAGCTGAAGCACTTAAAAAAAGACATTGGAGCATGTAAGGACAGTTTGATCCCTGCTGTATTCGAATGGCGGTGTGAGAGTTCTCAAAAATGAACGTAAATAGTACTCTTTGGCAAAAAAAAAAAAAATAGAGCCTGCGGCCGCAGGGCTTCTTGAGATGCTGAGCGAAAGCGGTGACGTCATCCTCGGTATGCCGCGTTATCTGCAACAACAGCATTGTTGAAGCGTTGCCTCGATTAGCTCCGGCAACGGCATGCCACGAGTTAGTCACAGGAGGCCATGGTTGAAGATACGAGAGACGCTTGTTCACGTTGCGCTCGGCTGTTCGGCTGTTTGTCGTTATTCCAGATTCGCAGCTCTCGCAGTGCGGGAACCTTCCGTCGGAGTGCAGCAAGGCTCCGCTTAGAAGGAACCGATGATGACGTAGGTTTACACGCCTACACTTTCGGCGTGCTCGCGTGGTCGGAGCAAGACAAACTTTTCTTTCGCTCCTGCTGCAAAAAGCCGGCAGATCCCACGCACTGTGGGAATCGATGTAATGCGATGCAGCCAGGAAGGAGCAAATCCTGCTTTACATAATTTGCATCTCATGTTTTACATGTTAGGACCTGTCATTTATGTTCGTCATACAGTCACGTCGCGCAATGCCAATTTTTGTGTATATCAAGCTAGCGAACTGGACGCAAGCGCACCATGAGCGTGGCATTTAAATGGCGTTGTAGATGACATGCATGCCCAAGATTTTCATGTTACCACCTGCCACTTATGTTCGTTATACAGTCATGTCACTCAATACCAAGTTTGGTGTATATCAAGCTAACGAAACGGCCGCGAGCGTGCCATGAGCGTGGAATGCAAGTCATGTTGCTCATGACATGTCATATGATTTCCATATTACCACTTGTCATTTATGTTCGTCATACAGTCATGTCACTCATTAGCAAATTTGGTGTATCTCAAGCTAACGAAACGGCCGCGAGCGCGCCATGAGCGTGGCATGCAAGTCATGTCGCACATGACAAGTCATGATTTTCATATTACCACTTGTCATTTATGTTCCTCATACAGTCACGTCACTCAATCCCAAATTTGGTGTATATCAGGCTAACGAAACGGCCGCGAGCGCGCCATGAGCGTGGCATGCAAGTCATGTCGCACACGACAAGTCATGATTTTCATATTACCACTTGTCATTTATGTTCGTCATACAGTCACGTCACTCAATCCCAAATTTGGTGTATATCAAGCTAACGAAACGGCCGCGAGCGTGCCATGAGCGTGGAATGCAAGTCATGTTGCTCATGACATGTCATATGATTTCCATATTACCACTTGTCATTTATGTTCGTCATACAGTCATGTCACTCATTAGCAAATTTGGTGTATCTCAAGCTAACGAAACGGCCGCGAGCGCGCCATGAGCGTGGCATGCAAGTCATGTCGCACATGACAAGTCATGATTTTCATATTACCACTTGTCATTTATGTTCCTCATACAGTCACGTCACTCAATCCCAAATTTGGTGTATATCAGGCTAACGAAACGGCCGCGAGCGCGCCATGAGCGTGGCATGCAAGTCATGTCGCACATGACAAGTCATGATTTTCATATTACCACTTGTCATTTATGTTCGTCATACAGTCACGTCACTCGATACCAAGTTTGGTGTATATCAAGCTAACGAAACGGCCGCGAGCGCGCCATGAGCGTGGCATGCAAGTCATGTCGCTCATGACAAGTCATGATTTTCATATTACCACTTGTCATTTATGTTCCTCATACAGTCACGTCACTCAATCCCAAATTTGGTGTATATCAGGCTAACGAAACGGCCGCGAGCGCGCCATGAGCGTGGCATGCAAGTCATGTCGCACATGACAAGTCATGATTTTCATATTACCACTTGTCATTTATGTTCGTCATACAGTCACGTCACTCAATCCCAAATTTGGTGTATATCAGGCTAACGAAACGGCCGCGAGCGCGCCATGAGCGTGGCATGCAAGTCATGTCGCTCATGACAAGTCATGATTTTCATATTACCACTTGTCATTTATGTTCGTCATACAGTCACGTCACTCAATCCCAAATTTGGTGTATATCAAGCTAACGAAACGGCCGCGAGCGTGCCATGAGCGTGGAATGCAAGTCATGTCGCTCATGACATGTCATATGATTTCCATATTACCACTTGTCATTTATGTTCGTCATACAGTCATGTCACTCATTAGCAAATTTGGTGTATCTCAAGCTAACGAAACGGCCGCGAGCGCGCCATGAGCGTGGCATGCAAGTCATGTCGCACATGACAAGTCATGATTTTCATATTACCACTTGTCATTTATGTTCCTCATACAGTCACGTCACTCAATCCCAAATTTGGTGTATATCAGGCTAACGAAACGGCCGCGAGCGCGCCATGAGCGTGGCATGCAAGTCATGTCGCACATGACAAGTCATGATTTTCATATTACCACTTGTCATTTATGTTCCTCATACAGTCACGTCACTCAATCCCAAATTTGGTGTATATCAGACTAACGAAACGGCCGCGAGCGCGCCATGAGCGTGGCATGCAAGTCATGTCGCACATGACAAGTCATGATTTTCATATTACCACTTGTCATTTATGTTCGTCATACAGTCACGTCACTCAATACCAAGTTTGGTGTATATCAAGCTAACGAAACGGCCGCGAGCGCGCCATGAGCGTGGAATGCAAGTCATGTCGCACATGACAAGTCATTATTTGCATATTACCACCTGTCATTTATGTTCGTCATGCAGTCACGTCACTCAATCCCAAATTTGGTGTATATCAAGCTAACGAAACAGCCGCGGGCGCACCATGAGCGTGGCATGTAAATCATACTTTTCATGACAAGTTAGTCATGATTTTCATGATATGACCAGCCATTTATGTTCGTCATAGAGTCATGTTATGCCATACCAAATTTGGTATAAATCCCATTAACGATACGGCCGGGAGAGCACAAAGTCGTAGGCGGCTAGATAGATAGATAGATAGATAGATAGATAGACAGACAGACAGACAGACAGACAGACAGACAGATAGATAGATAGATAGATAGATAGATAGATAGATAGATAGATAGATAGATAGATAGATAGATAGATAGATAGATACGCTCAAAGTCGCCGAAGTTCGCTAAGAAATGCTTCGCATTTAAAACCGCGGAAAAAATTACGACACCATCGTCAATAATGTTGATCCTTGTTAATCGAATTTGAAAACCTCCTCAGCATCCATTTAAGCGCTTAAGCTTGAGCGTTGCAAACTTACCATGTCAGCCATCATTCCAGCAGCTTGTCTGCTTGGCGTGTAGCTTAAAAAAAAAAAGAAAAAAAATTAATTGAAAGTAGCGCCGCATCTATAAGGCGAAAAAAAAAAAAGAAGAAGAAGAAAAGCGTAACTATTTACGAAACCGCCAAAATCATAACGTCTTGTTCAAATCAATGACCACACGCGACGGTTCCTGCGTGAAAATGTATACAACAATGAAGTATCGCGCAAGACCACGCTTGCGCATGCCTACAGATGAAGACTATTTATTTCGGTTCTACGTACTTTTTTTTTCGTGTTCTTTTTTTTTTTTTTGTTAGCCGGCACGGCGGTGCAGTGGTTACGTTACTGGGCTGCTGACCCGATCACGGATTCTGATCCCGGCCGCGGTGTTCGCATTTCGACGGAGACGAAATGCTCCAGGCCCGTGTGCTTAGAGGCCCGTATCCAGGCCCGATTTGGGTGCACGCTAACGAACCCCAGGTGGTAGAAATTTCCGGAGCCCTCCTCTGCGGCGTCCCTCATAATCACATCGGACGTAAACTCAGTATTTATACATATATATATATATATATATATATATATATATATATATATATATATATATATATATATATATATATATATATATATATATATATATATATATATATATATAACACAGGGTGCTTCATGAATTGTGTCCAATATACTTTAAAAAAATCAGGAAAATGAGGTATTTCCCCGCTGTCTTCACAATTGCTTTTTCTGTAGCGGCACGCATTTTAAGATGGTTGAAGACGTAATTTGGTATATTAATTAAGAAAGTTAAATGACGAACTTTTTAATTAGGAGAGTTAGGCGGTTAAGTCAGACGGGAGAATTGAAGTTCTTCATGCGAAGAACCCATTGCAGCTTTGAGTTTTCGAAAAAGCAGCCTCTAGTCATAATTGCGAAGCAGTGAAGTTCCCCCCAATTTCAGCGGCGAAACCGATACCGAAACGCGGAAGAGCGCAACTGCCACATTCGTCTGAGACGTTCACAATGAGTGAACGTCATCATATCAACCATCAACCGACTTCGTTGTGCGGGTGTGTGGGCTGCGCTTGCAATAATAGCACGCATGACGCACATGCGCTAACGAACGGGGAAGAACTGCACCTCTGTAATCGTTGCCTTGAACGGTGACGTCATTCTAGTCGTCTGCTTGTTGCGCTCATCGGTGCTGGGGTTTCGGTTTCACCGTTGAATTTGCCTGAACTTCATTACGCCACAATAATTAATAGAGGCCGCCTTTTCTAATTCTGAAAGCTGCGATGGGTTTTTCACATGAAGAATTTCAATTATCTCATTTGACATAACCGCATAACTCCACTAATTAGAAAGCTAATTAATTGAAATTTTTTAATTACTGTCCCAAATGACGTCTTCATCCATCTTAAGATGCAAGTTGCTACAGAAAAAGCAATTGTGAAAACAGCGAGCAAATATCGCATTTTCCTCGTTTTTTTTTAGGATATTGGACACGTTTCTTGAAACACCCTGTATCTATATCTATAGAAAGAGAGAGAGAGATGAAGAATTACACCGGGGTTCGGGCGCGCGGGCCGATCGCTCGGAGAGCAAGACAAAGTAGAAATCGAACAGCCGGCCCAGGGTACGGGCGTAGTATGTCTCTCTTCTTTATATATATATATATATATATATATATATATATATATATATATATATATATATATATATATATATATATATATATATATATATATATATATATATATATATATATATATTATTAATGAGAACTGACAGACAATGATGCCAAGGAATGTATAGGGGATGTTATTAGCAGTAATTGTAATGTAAATGTGAAGAAAGAAAAGTGGACGAAAAGATAACTTCTGTTCTGTGACGAGGAATTGAAAAAGAAATAAAAGCATACATTTCATTCACTGTACTGCAAAGGGGAAAGGGGAGCACAGAAATAGTGCATTTGTAGAGTTACCCTGTTACCACGGCATACTTCTTTTGGGAGCGATTCGACGGAGTGTGCATCCCGAAGGCTGTAAAAGATGGCAAAAGAAAATATTGATAGACTGTTGTTGCAAGCACGCTGCAGCTTAGGGCACGGAGAGTTCCTTACCGCTGCTCGACTGCGAGGCGGTGGGCTGCTCAAAAGCTGGCAGGGAAGGGTAGTCGGGTCGAGCCAGGAAAGTCGGGGACTGGGTGATGTCGATGCCAGTGCTGCAAGTCAGGGAGCCACGGGTATTTTTATTTATTGGCGAGAGCAACTTTAGAGACGTCGACTTCGCATGCAACTCTGCAGGTGGACGCGCTACGCGGTTGCTACGTTGATATGTGACGCTATCCTGAAAGTTCTAGTCCCATACGCAGACCTCTGTAGCAACGTTTCAGAAACACACACACACGCACACACTCGCGCGTGCGTGGCGTGCGTGTGTGTGTGTGTGTTTGTGTGCGTGAGTGTGTGCGCGCTGGTGGTGAAATCGACCAGCAAGTATAACATTAGTAACGTTCCGCCCTCTGGAGCCAAATTAATCACACCCTTGAGTCGCCGAATGTGCACACAGAACTACTTGCCACTATAGTACGTGCGTTATGCGCAGCGCATATACGCATTATACGGCAACCGCCGTTACGAATCTCCATTTTTAGCACCCACAGTTTTAGGGCAAAATATTTACACTGCTAGACGGAGCAGGTGCTATAATGACTGCCACGGTGCGACGTGCAGGAATGGACACGACTGCAGTTCGTAATATCCTGAGCCCAAAGTATACTCCGGCCGTAAACACGCAAAAACGATGGCGTGAGGCATACCTGCCGTCTTAAAGAGAACACTATGCGAGAAAGAACTGAAACTCTCGTTTGGAGAGGCCCTATAAGCTTACGCGTATTTCAGTGCACACCCGCGTAGCACAGGCAGACTGACTGGCTTCACGAGTCCCGCAGGCTAAAACGTTCAGCATGTTAGCGTACGTCTCTCAGATGTATAAGTGCCGATGCAAATGCTGAACTATATAGGCGAAAAAAAAAAGTTACTGGTGTGAATTTACGCATGCATTTCTGCTTATGCGGGTGATAAATACGTGTAGTGTTTGCCAGTTTTGGACGCGATGCAAAGTCTGAGTGAATCTGTCAGATAAACATAGACGCTATTTGGTCACACGGGTATTTACAATACCTTTGCTGGTCCTTCAGCTTGCTCAGCTCGTTCTTGAGGGCGACGTTCTCCTTGCGCAGGCTGTCGGCTTGCCTGCAAAGAGGAGTCCAATAAATTTGACAAGACAATACCCCCCTTCCCCCTTTTTTTTTCTTTTCTTGTTCGCGCACGATAACCAAACCGTGTAACCTGTTCCTCATTGTGGACGTGTGTTTTTCAACAAGAAATTACAGCTAGAGCACAACCTGTTTGTGAGGAAGCCAAAAAAACTACAGAAATCCGAAACGCAATGCGTGACTTCCGAAGGGCAATTCAGACGACCCGTTCGAAAATTCTTAAAAACAAAGGGTTCCGAAGAAAAATAAAAATAAAATTCTTCGTATTCAAAGTGCAAGGTACGGCGGACGTCCGTAATTGCTAAAGCCGAGCTAATTAGTAGCTACTAAGACTCAGTAATTAACTTAGCTCACTTATATTATGGTGCTGATTCCAATTGACGAATTGCAGCCGGCGAGTTCGCAAAAGCGTATCCTCTTGAATGCGGCCTCTGCCAGTACTTTGAGGAGGTGGCTGACACCTAACACATGGTATGGGCATGCCAGTTCAGTCCTTCTTTACCCCCCCAACCCAACCCGAGAGAACTTAGAGGCGGCCCTGCTCGGCCGCCAGGGCCTTCCGGCCCAACAAGCCCTAGTCCGGTGTGTCAGGACAGCGGCCACGACCAGTGGGGTCCCTAAGAATTCCACCTAGTATTGTAAGGGAGCTGATCCACTAGGGACTGGTTTCCCGAACAACCTCTCTGTAAATAACAGTTTAATAAACTCCTCAGGTGGGTATGCGCCACAGGAATTGGGCAAGCCCCACTACCGTGTATAGCAGGTGCGAATGTCATACGAAAACGATCACGTGAATAAGAGGTTCGACTGAATATTTACATTTTATGAGAATAATTTTATTTCCGCTTTACTTGACACACAGAGAACGTTTGGTGCGCTGGTCGTGTTCTTGGACGTACGATATATATCTATGGGAGCTTTATTAACTTAAATGTTGTGCCGCTTATGTGCAGGCGTCGCAGCCATGTTCAAATTTGCAGCAGAGTACCGGGATAAACATATACAGAGGAGCAACGGTGAGCGCAGGCAACGCGTACGGAACCCGCAAGTGTCCGAGCTCATGCCCCCCGGCCGAGCGCAGCGGAAGGCGTCGTTCGCGCACGACCGCATCGGGGAGGCGTGTCGTGCCGCTCTGTTGCGCGTTCCCTACACACAGATGGCCCGGTCTTGGCTTGGTAACAAAGACGCACAGTGTCCAGGAAGAACTGCGCGGCTGACTGCCCGCTCACGCTCTCTCCCGATGCGCGACGATAACCCGCGAGGAAGGAGGCGCGAGCTGCTGATGGGGTTTCTTGTTCGGTGACACATTACGACGCGCTCTTTTAGACGGATGAGCGCATCGTAACGAGGAGCAGCTCTGACCACGCCATGCATGGTTATGTACATATAGTTTATACGTCTACCAAAGGACCAAGGTCGTTGTTCTTTTTCCTACGTACCGTTTTACTACAGTCGACCTATCGTGCGGGTAGCGACAAAGCGGTTGCCACCAGTTATTGGTTATATATTTTAAAAAATAAAGAGCAGATGGGGGCGGAAACCTTTCTTTATTGACGCTGGATGCCGTGGAGTCGCGGGGATCGCTACAGGTGCCAGAAGAAAAAGTTCGCTCTTGCCCGAGTCGAGTAATCAGGATAGGATCAGCTGTTCGACCACTAGACGGCTCCAACCAAGGAAGCGGATAAAGCTCCATTCATCTCTCTTGCAGGTATTTTCGCTTGATAAGGTAAAAGAGAATTTCATACACCTTCGACACCCGTCGTGGTGGCTTAGCGGATACCGCGTTGCATTGCTAAGTATACGATGGCGCGGGTTCGATTCCCGGTTGCCGCGGACGATTTTGATAGGGGGTGAAATGAAAAAAAAAAAAAACAAAAAAACATGGCTGATCTCCCCGTCATAGGAATCGGTATAACACGAAAGTAAAACGCGTCTTCGCAGAAGTAGTGCTTATTGCGTAGCGATATATGAGAGCTTGTACAATGTCTATTGGTGTTTGACAGCTATAGCACCGTTTGACGTGGACACACCCACGTTGACGCCCTAGTGGCAAATCTCCATCGCGACGACTAACGCCCATGGTCATGAATTAACCGCTGTTGTAGCTGAAGTTGTCAACATGATATACCTGGACACAGCGTATCGTGAATCCAGCGCAAAGACACCAACAAGCACGTAATGAACACTGGCACTCGATATGCGCGTCTTCAAAGAGAAGTGGTACGGTGTGCGCGCCTGAGTAATAACGTAACCTACTCCTGCGCTCATGCATACACTACCACGCTGCGCTTCAGCAACGCGGGAGGCCGAGGTTCGTAGCTTGAGCCGCGAGCACGCGCAGGCGTTCTACGTCCTGCTGGTCTCTGTCTCGCTCCACCAAGGCACGACATTCGCCCGTCGACATCGCTGCCTTGCGGCCGCGCTCACTGCAGCAGTTTCATTAGTCGGTGCTATCGCACCCGAAGTAGCCGTCGGCGAAACAACGTTGGTGCATGTGGAAGATGCACTACTCCGACAAAGAGCCGTCACACGCTAACACGAAGCTAAAGGCAAAGAACATAGCTACATCGGCGACTCTCCGATGCTAGCGCGGCCAATGTTTTTCACTGCTATCGAGACGCAGTTAAAGCATGGCCTCCGAGATTGTGCGCCGGCGTGCAATCTCTGACGCCTGCTTTAACTGCATCGTCGACTAATCGTTCGCTATCGGCGCTAGTAAGTGTCATGCCGCATTACTTCTCTTCCCCGCTCACAGGCGGCGACACCGATCCCGCCACGCCTAAGCCACGCCAACAGAGAGCACCATGCGAGAGAGAATGTGCGAGAGATATAAGGCGTGTTGGCAGGTTGCTCTCCAGCTGCGTCGGTGGCTTAGTCGGTAAGAAACCGGGCGCCCTTCGTAGCGGGCCAAGAAGTCAGAGGTTCGATTCCCGGCGGGGGGAACATTTTCATAATGATTTTTCTTTCTCATTTGGTAGCGTTAATTATATCAACGTCATATCCGTAACGGATATACTTGGTGGACCCCGGCATAAAACACTTTCGTGTTAAAAAAAAACGTCCACCTGCTAAAATACGTTGTGTGTTCTGGCGCTATTGTCAGTCGTGGAAAGCTTCAGCGCAAGGCATGCCTATAAACTTGTTAAGGTCGGTCCACTTCACTGAATTGTCTCCGCGGGAAACCTGATTAATGCCCCGAGCGGTAGTACTTAATTTTCTTTGTAGTGCCTCTTGTATACAAGGACCGGCGTATAGTAGAAGGGAGACAATGTCGACGAATTTCGCGTACGCGCGCGTGCTCATGTACTTAGATTTAGGTCACGCATTAATGGACCTCAGGTGGTCGAAATTAATTCGGAGTGCACCACTATACGGCGTGCATCATAATCACATGGTAGCTCTGGCACGTTGAACTCCACGATTTAGTTATTGTAAATACGGCTTTGACGTCACTGGCTCATGAACAATATCTGTTATTTTAGCTGATTTCAACGGTTCATAGATGTATAGTCCTTTTGCACCGATTCGTGGTGTCTGGCTTGATATTTTGTCAGAGTGAGGATCGGTAATTGCGATGAAGAAAAGAAAAGTACCATTCATGAGGAAACTTCTCTCTGGCAAACTTGTTGCATCCCACAAATCGATCATATTGTCACGTGGTCGTGACGTCGACGAAGGCAGTAGGCAGTAGTCCAAGATGAAACACTTTATTTGGGCCGAACTCGTGGCCGGTAAACTGAAGGT
This sequence comes from Rhipicephalus appendiculatus, assembly GCA_030522465.1. Classification (NCBI taxonomy): domain Eukaryota; kingdom Metazoa; phylum Arthropoda; class Arachnida; order Ixodida; family Ixodidae; genus Rhipicephalus; species Rhipicephalus appendiculatus. The sequence goes on along the minus strand of JALIZH010032945.1, from coordinate 1,116,079 downwards.
GAGATTACAGCAATAAACGCTGGCACTGATAGCGGCGAACAGAGCGTCGGCCGTCGATCAACTGTACATCGTTGGAACGCGCCGGCTTTTATAACGCACGCGTCGAACATTCTAGCCTAATCACTAGTCGTCGCGGAAGCTCTGGAATAATCTTGAGTGTTAGCGTCTTGCGTGCAATCTTAAAAGAACGATCTACTACAAGCGAGAAGCTTCTGGAACAATAAGGCGCGGTCTGCGCCGAGTACTGCTGATAGTCTTTGTGGGCGGAAACCGAATACAGTGAAAGAAACGCGCGTGGACAATATCAACGTTTGCGCTTCGAAATGGCGTGTCAGGTGCTTTTGGAAGTAGAATATCGTATAATTGCTTTGTATGTTGTTTGCTAATACTGTGCCAGGTAAGTTGCCTGCATCTGCTAGCAGTTAAAAAAAAAACACGTAATGCAGTCAAAAGCTTTTGAAAGGGTACTTTCGCAAGATAACTGGCGCACTTTAGTGCTCGCCATGGAGCTAGAGCGTCCTTTTTTTTTTCTTTCTTGAAGCTTGACGTTTATTAGAAACAATCAGTAAATGTACAAAATATTCTTTCGGTACCCAACAGTATTGAATAAGGTCCCAACAAAATATATCTATGGGGCATAAACGTCATGCAGCAGCATGCGAACAAGACTAGTTGTTAAAAGTTGTTTAATTTGTATACTTTGGATACACAAAAAAAAAGAGAACACCTTTGTACAGGGAACAAGCAAACTCAAGCTATACAAGTTTTAATGAGTCCACATCTCGTAAACTGTTGCTGCTATTGAGGAAAAGTACTGTAGAACCGCAGACCATACGTACACTATGGTTTCGAGGAGCGTAAAATAGACTATAAATGCAACGAACGTGCTAATGAGCTCCGTAAAATGCTATCCACTTTCCGTACGAGTTCTTCGAGGCCCGACGGAACACTCGGACACGTTTGTCGTTAATCAACGAAATTGGGGCGCAGGCGTGCACGCCGATGTCGAGCGATACCGCGATACTTCATTTGCCGTGAATTGTAAACCCACAGCTCAGCAGTTAAAGCCATTGTTTTTTATTTTTGTGCGTGCGTGCGTGCGTGCGTGCGTGTGTGTGTGTGTGTGTGTGTGTGTGTGTGCGTGCGTGCGTGTGCGTGTGTGTGTGTGTGTGTGTGTGTGTGTGTGTGTGTGTGTGTGTGTGTGTGTGTGTGTGTGTGTGTTTGTAGATGACAGCTGTTAAGGCCCAGCCACCGTCACGTGCATACACGTTGCTGAGCAGTAATTTGAAATAGGTTACAGTCGGCCACAAAATAATGCGGACCACGCGAGCGCGTGGCGAAAGCACCGTTTGGTGTCGAGAAACTTGCTCTGGCCGCACATCCCAGAGCAATGCTCTCGACCCCTGACGGCTCGCCGCTAAACGGCGAAGACAGCAGTTTCGCCTCGGGGCCGACTCTACGATCCCCTCCTGTCAAAAGACAGACTTAAGACTATTAAAAATTGTCCTACAGGTGATGAAAAGTTGAATACCGTTTTGATTATAAGTAATAAATACCATCGATTTCAAGTGATTTAATTACGCAGTAATAAAGACTGCTATGATAACGTCCCTTACACGATGGCGGCACGCGCAACAAGATTGGAAATTCTACACCTAATTTAACGATAACATTCTTAGCTCAAGTCTTTAAAAGAAAAAAAAAGAAGAAGGAAGAAACGTGTTAACCATTATGACAAGCTTCTTAGATAAACACCGTCTTAATGTCCCGCAAACAAAATGTTTCTTTCGTATTGAACATAAGGCGGTGTTTATCTAAAAAAGCATGTCGTAATGCTTTGGCAGGATATATGACGCAGGCTTTGTTAGAGGAATTTTCCTACGCTAAATTTGACTTTCGAGCGAAATGAGATACAGTTTACGCGCTATTTCTGGATGTACATAAAACATGTGTCAGCGTGAGTCACAATATTTTCTTAAATAAGCTTTCACTGTTTGGAGTCGGAGGGCGCTTTTTCGTCTGAAATTTCTTCGCGACCGGTACCAGTATGTCTGCGTAGCCGGACAGCTCTGACGCTCACTTTCTTTCTGAATTAAAAGGTGGGGCTCTGCAGGGAGGGACACCATAGACTCACAAGTTTCATCATCGTTAGCTTACGTCCACTGCAGGACGAAGGCGACAGTGAACATCAATTATCTGGACATCTTACCAGATTATCTCTAACCAATTATCTCTAACCCATCCTATTCTGCGCGAGCTGATTCACTTTTATGCTTGAATTTTTTTCAATTTCGTCGCTCCCCCTAACCCTTTGTTGTCTCTGCCGCACTTCCCATCTTTTGTATCCATACGGACGCTATTGACTATCTGTTATCTGTCCTTCTCATGACGTGACCTGCATAGGTCCATTTTGTTCCTCTTAATGTCTACATAGGATATCGGCTACCCCTGATCGTTCTCTGATCCACCCTGCCGTCTTCCTATCTGTTAAAGATATGTCTGTCACTTTTCGTTCCATCGCGTACTATGTGCTTCTTAAGCTTCTAGACTTTATTCTCCAGGTTTCTGCCCCATATGCTACAGAACTGGGAAAATGCAAAGACTGTACTCTTTCCGCTTTATAGTGACAGTGCTAAGTTGCCGGTCATAAATTGAGAATATCTACCGTACGCGCACCAGCCCACCCTTATCTTTCGGTGAATTTCTTTCACAGGAGTTGGCTCCCCTGTTGGTACTGCTACATGCATATTGAATCTGGACTCTTCGATACTGCGCGCGGGTGCCAGAGCAATAAGAATAATATCTGGAGTTTTACGTGCCAAAATCACGATATGATTATGAGCCACGCCTTAGTGGAGGACTTCGGAAATTTTGACACGGGCCTCTAGCATTTCGCCTTCACTGAAATGCGATCGCCGCGACCGGGATCGAACACGCGACTTTCGGGTCAGCAGATGAGCACCGCAAGCACTTGTACCACCGAGGTGGACGAGAGGAAGATGAAGAGATGGCTTTACTCGGGATGTGAACTGAACCGGTCAGCGCTGCAACCGCTATTGTAAATATATCTTGTAAATAGTCTAGAGCAGGCGTCGGCAACGTGCGGCCCGCGGGGGCAGTATATTATGCGGCCCCCCGCCACGACGTCACCCCCCCCCCCCCCCTTCCCTTGTCACTTCTTATCTGAAGAACGACATGACAGTTTTGACCTAAAATGGGATTTTCACTTGTAACCTATGTTTGGTTGCAACTTTGTGACTTGCGTGCTGAAAATAAACATGATTTTTAATCCAATTTTGTACAGTGTTGTCAATTCGCTGAACTTTTACGCTTTGCCTGCAAAGCAACCCCCCCCCCCCCCCTCTGATGCGCCGTCCGGCCTCCGCTGTGTCGGCTTCATGCAACTTGGCCCTCCCACTCAAAAGGTTGCCTCGACATTCGCGTAACAATATTCTATACAGAGTGCCCCCCGCTATCTCTAGCCATAGTTTAAAAATATGCCGACACGCTCAACGACGACGCGACCAAATGCATGTTTCTGACTGTTGGCTAGCGTGAGTCAGACAAATTTTTGTGTTCTGATTAATCGCTTAATTAGGTAACTTTAATTAACCAAATTTTCGAGCAACGAAGCTGGGCTAAAAGTTCGAATGCGAAAATTGTAGAGCGCTTTGCAAAACACCCTAATAGGCAGTTTCGAACTTTATATCTGTTTATTATCAGTGTTTCTCTGCTTACTACAGATGCCCGGGAAATACCAAAAAAAATACCACGTGACATGCCCGCTCGCGCGCCTACGCGCGCCGTGATTCTAGTGCTCCTTAACGTTCCGTGCACGAACGATACGCTTCCCTCGCGATAGTTCATGAAAGCGTTAAACAAACAGCGATTATTGCTTCTGTTGCCGCTTTCAAAAGGTGTTCATCGCATAGCCATCACCATTGTCGCGGCCCTGTCGAGGCAGCACAACCGGCCAAATGCTATGGTCGTTTGCATAAGGAACGTTAGCGGCACTAGAATCATTGCGCGCACTAGCGCGCGAGCGGGCGTGTCATGTGGTATCTTTTTGTATTACGCGGGCATCTGTAGTAAGCAGAAAAACACTAATAATTAGCATATATAAGTTCGAAACTGCCTAATAGCATGTTTTGCAAACCGATCTGCAACTTTCGCATTGGAACTTTTTGCCCAGCTTTGTTGCTTCAAAAGTTAGTTAATTAAAGTTCCCTAAGTAATGAATTAATCAGAGCCCAAAAATAGTCTGAGTCACTCCAGGCAATAGTCAGCAACATGCATATGGTCGCGTCACCACTGAGTGTGTTTACATATTTTTAAAGTCTGGTTAAAAATAGCTGGGGCACCCTGTATACTCTTCTACTGATTCTAGGGTCTGGTTGTCTATCACAAATTCTCTTTCTCGCTGGACCACCTAGCATAATCTTTGCCTTCCGCATATTCATCTTCAGCCCTACTTTGACGCTCTCGCGGTTTCGATCTTTATTATTATTATTATTATTATTATTATTATTATTATTATTATTATTATTATTATTATTATTATTATTATTATTATCATTATTATTATTATTATTATTATTATTATTATTATTTCATTTCATCACCGTCATTGATTGTTAGCACGATGTACGATCTTGCAAATGCTAAATCTGTTTATGTTTGCCATGAAATTATTCTGATGCGACGTCCACTCTGCAAACTTTAGTTAAGCGCAATGGACTGGTTTATGGCTAATCCTATAACCCTAAGCATGAAATGGGGCCCATCAAAGAGGTCATTGCTCCAACTGTATGAGGCACTTTTCGAAGGGCTACCTGCGATACAGCCTACCTATTATGACCAGCCCTCGCCCGTCCTGCCTGCGTACATTGGAAAGCTTGCAAGCTCAGGCATTGATGTCTTGGGCTGCCACGCTATACTTCAACGATGGGAGTTATTGCGGAAGCACGCATAACTCCCATGCATAGATAATTATCTTTCATGCGAACCTTTAAGGGTATATCTCAGACTGTTGACCGTCATGCTCGTCATCCTCTATCGACGATCCACGCCCACCAACCGGACAGCTCTTTTGTAAAATCCATCTCACGCCACGAGAGCATCATTTCCTCAGGCTTCGCTTCGGCAAAAGTTGCAGAGGTACCAGCATGGACTTTCTCAAGACCTGAGCTGCGCCTATCCCTTCCCGGAGCGCGTAAAAAATCGCGTATATCCTCACGTGACTTAAAACAATTAACGTTATCGTAGGATATGCCGCTTCCATTCACGAGTTTTACTGACGGGTCTGTGTTACCCACTGCTTCAACAGCGGCGTTCGTCATACCAAGTTTGAAGACCAGCGAACGCTTCCGTCTAGACCACCGAACATCGACAGCGGCAGAGATCGTGACCATCCGCGAGGTAATTCGTTATACATATCAACGCAGCCTCCTCGCAACTGGACTATATTTTGTGACAGCAAATCAGCGCTTCAAGTGATGGACTCGGCGCTTAAACGAGGGCCATATTATCTTCTTGCTCAAGAAGTGGCCGAATCACACGATGTAAGCCCTGAAAACAGGCCATTGTATAAGGCAGGGGTCTCGAACTCACTTCAGCTATCGGGCCGCAGTCACGAAATTTTGTCCCACAAAGGGCCGGGACAGGGAATAAGTGGAAAAAAAAAAAGGGGGGGGGGGGGGCAGTGAGTTTGAACAAAACGTCAGTTAACGTTGCCATTTGAAAGAAAACCTTACCCATATCTCATGTATGGGTCGTTCCTAAAGAGGATCCGGCGTCAGGTTTCCAGAAGAATATCGATACCGATCTACATAATGACTAATATTTGGACACCGATCCTTCATGAAGTATAGAGTTCTTCTTCCGCGGTTATGTCCAACTCAAGGGTGCCCACATCGGGTGCCTCACGAAAGAGGTGCTTAAGACTATAGTCCCGTCTGTGTAGCTTACCCGCACAAAGACTTATTAATCTTGATAGGCGAGAAAATAATGCGAGAACTATTTAGCAGTGTCACGAACAGTCACAAAGTCATAAAAGAAATATGGGACGAAGACTGTCATGTGCGGGCCGCAAGCGAGAGGTCGGCGGGCCGCGTGTTTGAGACCCCTGGTATAAGGTATCAGTAGATTCCAGTGCACTGCGGCCTACATGGAAACGAGCAAGCCGACGCGGAGGCAAAGATGGCTCACGATAACGCCACATTAATGTGCGTTCCATTTTCCATCTTCACGAACTCGACCCAGACATGCACGTTGGAATACCGCCAACCATGAAAAGATGCAGTACAAGCTTACTGCACAGATTAATTGCGAATAGGTGTGGCGTTCACTCGTCGTTACCTGCACCTTATCGGCCGTGCAGACAGTCCGAATTGCGAGGTATGTGGCACTCCTGATACTACTGAACACCTTTTGTGCATCTGCCCGCGATATATCCCGCAAATAAATTCGATGGCCACCATCGCGTTGAAATCTACGAAGCAACAAGTTTCAGCAAAAGTTCTGTTGGGACCACCACCTCGTCATCAGCGCGATGTCCTGAAAGCGCTTGACAAGTTTTTGCGCGAGACAGAACTCGACAAGCGACTGTAAATAGTTTTTGGAGATTCAAGGCTTCGCTTCATCACCACCTTTCTCCTCATGATCATCAACACCTTCTCTCTCTCCTCTTTTACCAACCCCCTCCCCTTTCCTAACGCTCAGTAGCAGGCCAGAAAATTGATTTAGACCGACCTCTCAGCTTTTCTGCCACAATAAACCTTTCTATATAAACCTAAACACATCAGAGTTTTATGCATTTAAACCCCATCGAAAGGCGGCCGCCGTGGCCGGGAATCGAACCCGCACCCTCGAGCTTAGCAGCGCGACACCGTATACGTACATTCTAAGCTACCACGGCGGGTGGCAGTGAAGTGTCGTTTTAAGGACACAGGGTAGGGTAAAAACTTCAAAAAATTTTGAAATTTGGTTTTCTGCTTGTTTGTAATGATAAGGCCTTTCTTAATAATATACGGTGCCCCACACATTTTTGCGCGATTTGATTGAGCCAAAAAGACCAGGCTTTCGAGACCAACTGACGAGCAGCCAAGTCCCTTTTCTCAGACCGTGCACAACCCGAGCTTTCTGTTTCAAGTGGATTTTTCAAAAATCGAAACTGCTGATTTCTCTGAGCTAAGCAGGCTTGTAAAAACAAAAAGGTATTCCGGCTACTTAAAGACACGAGGTGCAGTTTTTTTTTTCCCCCCCACAAGCGTGACATTTACCGAGTCCACTTGCATTGTATATGTGTGAGACGTACACGGAGACGCAGTTCTGTGCAGTTATTTTGAGTTTAGTTGCGCCTTTGTTGATTTTGTTGCGGCGGCAAAAGATATTCTCGTGTTGACAAATCAAAGAATCTGTTTAGACAGCGCAGTATAATTGCAAATCGACACGCTTCGGCTACTAACAAAAGCGAGACAGGGAGCACCCGTGCGACCACTTCAGCAAGTGAGCTTTGTCCTCATTCCGGATCGCCGCAAGGACAAAATGTTGCCCGTAGTGACAATGGCTACACTTTGACTGATGTGTATAGTTTACAAAACGTGATCACGAGTATCCGAGTCAGCACAGGATTTGGAGGAACCATGGCACTCGTATGGAACACAAGGGATCGTGTTCCTTGGAAAGGAAATCCTCAAAACTGCCGCCTTTGAAACCATTCTAACTTTCAAAAAAGCCTGCATGGCCCGAGTAAACGTTCTAAAGGCCTTGTGGCATATCACCGAGGCGCAACACTGTTATGTGGTTGGGTGAGATCGACCGCCATCGACAGTATTCGGCCATTAGGGAGACAGAAGATATGGCAAACCAAGCCAGGGAACCAAGAAAACAAGAAAAAAAAGCGAAAAGCTGATTCGGGTGATGACTATATGGCAGGTTGCTATTAATTAAACCAAACATGAAATAAGCTTGTTTTGCCTCTTTAACTCTCAATATCTTGAAATCAATTTTTTGTTACATTTGCCCCATTATATATAAAAAAAAACCTGAAAAAAAAAAACAGAAGTTGTTTTTTTTACAAAAATAAATAAATAAATAAATAAATAAATAAATAAATAAATAAATAAATAAATAAACCAAGCATCCATTCGAAGCTACTGAACTAGAAACGTGTGCGTGTGTGGAATAGCTTTCATTATTATTTTTTTTTTTGACAGCTTTACTTTAAAAATATTGACGAAACCTACATACCTTTGCTAAAAAAATCTCAAGAATATCAGCACTTGAAATACAATTGTGATCCTATCTGTTGCAAGACGAGACGCGGACAAATAAAATGAGACAAACCCAAACGCTTTACACATAGTATTTTCAGAGAACCTGAAAATACATGGGAGGTATAGGGCCTGCCCTGTGCCCTTAACAGAACGGTTTCTTGACCTATATTGTTGTTCACAGAAGGACATACTTTACCCAAAATTAAGTGTTTCCGTGTCAAAAAAAAAGAGAAGAATAAAGCTGTACAAAATTGACCGTTTTTTTTTTTTTTTGCTCAGTTCGTAGAGCTTTTTTTTTTTCTTTTTCTGAATAAAATGGCGTCAATATTTCAATTCAGTAGCGTTCCTTTCACAAAAAAGACTTAGCTTTTTCTTTTACGCGGTTTCATTATTATGCGGCAGGGAGGCAGCTACGTTTCACGCGCGGGTGCTGGAAAATGACGCAATAGGGAGGACAATGTGGCCGTCTAGTTTCGGAAATAATTAAGTACAATAAGACGAACTCGCCACCGGATCACGGTGAGAGGCCGTTTTTTGTTTCGTGGCGACTATACCTCATCGGTCACGTTAGTGCAAAATCTGCATAGGAGCTCGGTTTAGCGGAGGCGAGAAATACGCAAGCAGGACATTCGCTACAATCTCACGACGACTGCATTCGTGAGCGAGATATAATATCTATAGAATGGGTAGACAGACAACTGATGTTTGTCTCGATCTGGTGTCGGGAGCCATGAAAGCCAATTTATCCTGTTCGTGTCATGCGAGCGGGCTAAACGGCAAAGCTTGTAGACCTCAGATATGCAGTGATGAGTCATAGTAGACCTGAGAGTTGGGCGAGTTCGTGACTATGCATGTTATGTCCTAGCGCGCACGAAAGACAGACACTGTGGAAAGGACACACAAGCCCCGAACATGCATTTCTCGGAAAGGTAGAACATATACGCACAAGCTGTCTGCATTGGATATGGGCGGAACTGGTCAAGAAATTCAACGAAAACAGAAACAGATAATAAAACTTCAAGCGGAATTCGATTTTTTTTTATTGATTACGACAGATGATTCACTAATATACACTGATCTTCGCACTATTTTTATGGGAAGCTTCAGTTATTTTACGCGTTAATTTTTGTCTGCAAAATAACAGATGCGTGACAAAAAACAGGATGACAGTGACATAGTTTGCAGTGGTTACATACGTGCAAAGAATTTTATCTATCAAAATATTACAAATGTTCTCTATGGCGAGAATAAACACACCGATCAACTCAGAACAGTAGCGCAAAGAATCACACGGACGACAACAGATCAAGACGGGACACGGCGCTAAACTAACAACTCAGTGTTTATTGCCGTTGTCGTCCGTGCGATTCTTTGCGCTACTGTTCTGAGTTATGCACTACCAACTAGCCCATCAGTCTGTACTTTTAAACAACGATCAGACTGACCTATGGGCACTTTTCTAAAAGTTCAAGGGCGCATGTTAGTTCCTAGTTCCTAGTTTTCTTTTACAGCAAACCTACTTTCTCTCTCTCTTTGTTTTAAAACATTTTTGCCACAGTTTGTCGGAGGACAAACTGATCTCGATAAAGGAAATTATTCACACTTGCTAAACAGTGCGAACTACGCCTGCGATCCTATTTCTTTGTGAGGCATGTCTGTTCTGTTTTGAGACAATAGTAAACACCTGAAATAAATTAGGCTTTTCATTAGTAAAGAGGGTGCCGGATACAGTCTACTAGTAAACCACCCATTGTAATCACTGAGAAACAAATCCGTAAGTTTTCACTAAGTCGCGCAAAGCTTGGCAGAGCGACACAAGGGTCCGTCGCCGCTCGTACTCCCCGTCGACCGACACGTCTAGCTTCGAGATGCGCGGCTTCCTCCTCGGGAGTACGCAATTTCTTAGGACGCCCCATGGCTGTCTCGGAACGATCGGGCGCAGCCAGGCTACGCACCGTAGAGCGGAGGTTGCGCGCGATGTCTCCGTCGGTGGGCGTGGCTTAGCTACTGCGCATGCGCGGTTTGGCAAGGTTGTGCGGTATCTGGTTGCGATGCTTGCTTCCTCTTTCTTTCTATCTATTTTCTCTCTATTTGCGCCCATGGCTTTAAACTGCCATGGGACGCTATGCGCGGCGTGTCCATCGGTCGCTATGCGCGGCGGTCTCCATTGCAGAGCGCGTGCCGTGCTCGGCGGTCGCTCGGCAACGGCGCGGCGAGCATTTTTGCAGCACCACTGCCGTCTTTAAGGTTTGACTAACAGCTTCGCCATTAATAACTTGCTTTATAAAATTTTCTTGCAAATTTTGCTGCCTATTTGTGTTTTTGATACTGAGCAGAATTTTAGTTGAAAAAGAAAACGCGGCGGCAGACTCATTTCGCACCCTCGTTCACGTTTCGTGCCTCAGCATAGCTGGTAGCTCATATGTCCTGCCTTTTCATATATACATATATATATAAAAAAAAAAAAAAGAGTCCAGCGCTTGCTTGTCCACTACACTACGTGTCTTTTGTGCACGCTATAGGACGTTAGCATGAATACATTATTACACGCAACTTTCGCTCGCTAATGCGAACGCTCACTGCGAAGAAAAATGTGCGCACTCCGGGTAACATTCCGCTGTCACTACTTGACACTCTTTGTCCGCGTGTAATGCGTGTATATGAATGTATGCCAGGGCACGCGAGCCGCCGAGAGTACCCAGGAAACGACGCGCAGTGGAACACAAGCGCTTAATAATCTTGCTTCGCCAAATCCAACCACGGTACAATTATACGCGTACTGCTCCCTCCCGGTAAAGCTCACTATAATGCGCTATTCGGCGCGGAGCTTTGTGAACGGCGTTAGGGCAAAATAACGTAAGACCAGAGAAAACATTCGCGCAGGACGCTGTAGCTTTGGACACGGTCGGTTTATTTAAGCGTATCACCTTTCTCGAATGGTATGACGCGGCCAGGCCGCGATTCTTGTTTATATCTCAGTATGTTTTTCCTCCTTCTACTACTTAAACACAGCCGAAGCAGTTGGCTAAAAATAAACAAACAAACAAACTAACAAAAAAGCGCGGCTGGGAATAAAAGTTATTCCCTCGTTTACTGCCAGGAAGAAGATTGGGTTGGTGCGGGATTGAGGAATCACAGCGGGCCACCAGGCGAAGCATCCTTCCAGCCGAGTGTGCGATGGTAGAATAAATGGCCTTCGTTGGGTTTTTTTTTCAGAGGCCGTTAAGGGTATTGAGAGGACTCGGAGCAACCTGCTACGTCTGCGTCAGGTGCAAGCTTGCCCAACGCGGATGCGGGTTGAGAACGGTGAAAAAAAGAAAAGAAATGAGAAGAAAAGAAAAGAAAAGAAAGAAAGAAAGAAAGAAAGAAAGAAAGAAAGAAAGAAAGAAAGAAAGAAAGAAAGAAAGAAAGAAAGAAAGAAAGAAAGAAAGAAAGAAAGAAAGAAAGAAAGAAAGAAAGAAAGAAAGAAAGAAAAAAAAACGGCAATGTGGCTTGCGTGACCACCATTCGAAACTGACCAAAAGAGACAGCATCCAACCATTTCTTTCCTTAGCGATTGTCACATCTGGCTGGCCCAAGCGATATACCGTGGTTAAAGAGGAACGAGTAGAGAGAAAACGAAAACTACACCGCTGTATGCCCATTTCAGTGAATCGATCAACTTGAAAGTTAACGAAGCCCTCGAGGTCTGTAGTTTCGCTTCTTCAATGCCGCTGCACACCAGTAAGGTTCAGTTGCGCTGTTTCGCTTTTAGGGAAATTACGACGCAGGTCAAGACGATGGAGCGTGTATATAACCAGAGGACGCTGGGTCGAGAAAGCGGATCTCCCCATTGATTTCGCTCGTTCAGCTGCAGCCTCGTCCGGCGGCAAGGCTCACATCGACAGCCAGAGACGCGTTATCAGAGGCGCACGTCCGACAACGCGGCGCATCGGGTTGCAGACTGGGAAGAGGGCGGGAAGAAGGAAAAAAAAAAATAGAAACGAGCACGCTTCGGCGACAAAAACTCATCTCGGAAACGTGCCTGTACCATACTTCTGCAGTGGCGGTATTTTCAGAGGTCACGTGGCCGAGATCTCGGTACGCTGATACGCACACACGCGCGGCGAAGGACGCGGAGTCCGCGCAATCTTCTCTTTCGACAGAGCGCCACCGGCGCATGTTACCGCGTGCTTCCCGGTGCATCGGGCTGTGTCGCGGCGATAACGTGCAAATAGTAAAGAATGCTGCCTCGTTTTAGCTGGGGCTGGAAGAGAGGGGCGTAACAGGGCGGAGGAGATCAAGGACTGAGTCGCGGCGGAGGTGAGGGTCGCTTGCTCCACACCGAAGCGCTCGGCTCTTCGACTGTTTGTGATAGCATCGCCAAAACAAACAGCGTTGATCTCACTATGTGTATAACGTTGGACTTTTGCTATCCCCTCTCCCTTTCAGATGGGTGTACGAGGCTCCACGTCGCGCGAATGACGCTTAACGGTTCGTCGTCGAAAGTGTCCGCAAATCCGAACATTAAGCTACGTCGCGAACACGAAGCGCTGCGAATGCATGTGTTCCACAGAAAAGCGCGAGCTAATCCTGTTGGATGCATGCGGGCCGGCAGCTAAGAGGAGCGTGCTCCGCGCGCACCATCGCGCGCTCCGTCGGTGTAGCTTACTTTTCTTGCCAAATAAAGCTGGGCACATATCATGCACATCTATAGTAATAACGACTCTGTGATATCGTTTTTGCAGGAGTCTAACATGGATGTACATTGCCGCCAGAGTTTTATTTCGCTTAACTATAGTGAATGCTGTGTTGAGTTATGAGGTGATCCAGCCCCGTAACGGCTGCCCCATGGCGGCTGGTTATGCGACCAATAATAATACTATGCTAGCAGTGTTAACAAATAGCCTTACCATTTCCTAAAAGCAAACATAATTACGACATTTCTTGTTTTATTTTGCTTTCCTCCTGTCCAAATGAGACGTCGTTAGGTCAAGACAATGAGCACTTTGCGCGAACATTGTTGACTCTATGAACTTGCCAAACAGCGCTGCCTGAGGATTATTGCTTCCTTATTCGAGTAAGCCTTCGTCGATGTGGCTTGTCTAACTGCCAGTAGTATAGTTCCAATAAAACGCTATGACAAAATACTGCATGTGACACAAGGTTAGCTCATCGTAAAAGAAAACGTACGGCTTGAAAACACACACACACACAAGAGAGAGGCAACGCAAAAACTGTGTTGTCCGTTTCTTTTCTCTTGTGTCCGCGTCTGCAAGTCTTACCTTCTGATACGATGAACTGCGTATGATCCTCAAACACACAGCGAATAGCATGTATCCTATACATTTCGTGTTCCATGGCTGCCTGCGGAGTCAGGAGGAGACTTATTCGTGTACCTACATAGAGTGAAAATGCACGTTTAAACCGATTGGTCCGCTCTCCTCCGCAAGCCCTATGCGCACGTCATTGTATCCCGGCCAAACCCATAACGCATAGTGCCCCACATCAGACGACACCCTACTCTACGTTGAATTGGCACATCTGGCTGGCATTGATAAAATAGAGGAGGCGCTGCGCGAGATATGGACGCCATTGAAAAATTACACCATCTCCCGCTAAAGGGAAACCATGTGTAGATGTGAAGCAGCGGGCGCTAACGCTCACACTGGCGGCGGCGTTGACGCTGGCGCTCATCGCAGCGTTGCGCAGGAGAGAAAACTGGGGAGGCGCAAAGCACGCAGTGATGGAGCAGGTGTTTCCTACTGGGGAACATGCCAATCGCTGCTAATGGGCAATGAGAGACAGAAGACTCCGACTGGAAACAGAGACCCGCACTCCGCTTTTAGTTAACGCGCACGCTGCGAATTTTTATTGTTCAACAACGCACAGGAGAAATCTCCCACCGGCACCAACCTTGCAGGTCAAGATCCAGTGCCATATATATACGGGGTGGCCAGTGAACGGTTGTGCAGCGCGAGCAGTCGGTTTTTTCAACCAAGAAACTCGCTAGCAGACGCTGCCTGCGTCCGGCGTTGCGAGGCGAGAGAGGGGGGGGAGCGTAGTAGAGAAGAGATAGGGGGGGGGGACGCGCATGCGCAGTGGGAGTGTGGACGCCGCGGGCAGGGATGCCTAGAGAAGAGAGGGGGGGAGCGTAGGAGGGGAGAGAGGGGCGGCGCATGCGCAGTGAGGGTGTGGTTGCCGATGAAAGGGTTGCCTAGAGGAGAGAGAGGGGGAGAGGAGGTTTTTATTTTTATTTTTTTTGAAAGGGTTTGCGCATGCGCAGTAAGGGTGGTCACGCGGCACACCACCACCACCACCACCACCGGATTAAGCTTCGCCATAAGATGCTTCACATCTAAAATCGTCGAATGCCACTGGAACCAAGGTTTCAACAAAGGAACTTGTCTTGGTGCAACGAAGAAGACAACACCCCTTGGCAAAACGATGGCTCCAGCGAAATGCCCTGCTCAACGGCTTTTTCATCTCCTCAACAAAGATGCATCTAGGACAAACGTGCTGCATTCTCGCCTCCGCTACAATGTTCTGAAGGGAACAGCGCAGATATCGTTCCGCCCAACGTCTTGAGTCTCACCTTCGCCAGCGACGAGCGTATCAACGCAACGGCCTCTTATTGCTATCAAAATGCAGTAAAGGAACACTTGGGGATTCCCAGGAAAACCGTGCAGTTATTGAAGCGAGGAGCACGACGCTGTCGCTTAGTGGCGTAGCCAGGAGGTGGTTCAACCTCCCCCCCCCCCCCCCCCCCCACCCGCCTTTTAACAAAATTTTTAGCACACATACGAACACGCTCGTGCGCGTGTTCGTATGTGTGCGCCTATATATAGGTATATATACAGGCGCACACATACGAACACGCGCACGAGCGTGCATAAAGGGGAATCAAACCCCTCTCCCCCTACCAAAAATTAACCTGAAATCACTAAAATATTTTCAGAACGTTTTTGCTAGGTTTGGCTAGGCACCACTAGGATTCGCGCACATGCTACAGGCGTGTCCAAATTCCGTGCTCAGAAACTCTCGATGAGACAGGTTATCTGCTGAAGCGCCACCCTCCCGGACTCTGCGCTGAAATTTCCTGACCACAGGTAAACCGGGCACGGATTCGCGACGACTTTGCATGTATTCCCTTCACCGAGCGGCAAATCCTGGCTCTTCCGCTCGCCGGCGACGCTTGGCAGCAGCCTCTTCGGCTCGACGTCTCCGATCGCATTCCAGCTTGGCGGCGGCACGCTGTCGTTCTTTATACGCGACTTCTCCTTCCGCAATTCATTTAGGTCTACCCATGGAGAAGCAAATGCGCAGCACACGCTACCGACATGACAACTGCTGGTATAGCGCGGCGGCAGGGGCGTAGCCAGAAATGTTTTTCGGAGGGGAAGGTGTGGGGGGGGCGTCAGCTTTCCTCGATGTGACGTGAGCGATAATAAACATCGGTAGTCTGAGCAGACTGAGGAGACCCTATACATGTATATCAAAAACATGACACCCCCCTCCCGCGTGTGCTTTTGAAGAAAGTAAAGTAAGCGCGTAAATACAGCAAGTATACGACAGGTACAGTGGGCGTTTGGAGCAACGGCCTCTCGTCGCGCCACTGAATGGACCAGTCTTCAAAAACGCTGAAAACACACCATTGAGACGACCCGCCCGATCGCAGAAGACATTGTTAATCGTTAATCTCCGTTAAGCCGAGGTGGCGTCGTCCTCGTCAGGGCGAAGTGCGTTTCACAAGTCAAGGACGTCACCGCTTACGACGTCGAATGAGAGGTATATACGCACAATGTTTTTTTTTTTTTTTTGTAACTTATGCCGCACGTTGGCATCACAATTTTCGCATGCGCTATTTTTCGGGCAGACTTTCTCGCCACCTTTCATTGGCATTACAGTCACGCAGTGAGTTTTGATAGCGATAAAGTACTTCAATCGTGGAGGTTCCATCGTGCAATCTGCGATGGCAAGGTAATCGTTGTTGCGAAATGTTCACTTGGTGGCAATCCGAAAATGCACGTGAGACAAGGCTATACCTACTCACATAGAAACAGCTTGTTCGCTGGGTCTTTGCGCTGGAAAACTTAATACGCGCGAAAACGCGTAATGCTTTTTTTTTTTCCGAAGCTTTCGTGGCTCTGCTCCCTGAAACGAGAGTGTTGCATTTCCTGCGGCAAGTGCCGCTGTGTCTTCCGCTGTGTGCGAGCGTGCTGCCGTCATTTCCCTTTACGTAAACAGATTCAGAATTGTACAGAATATTTCACCGCGCAGCGTAGACATGACATGTGCACACAGTTCTAACTAGTACGTGCAACTCATTTTTTCCCTCACTTACGCCGGCGAGAACACACAGCGACGAGAAAAAAAAAAGGTGGCTAAGTGGCTTGGGGGGGGGGGGGGGGGGCGAGAAATGGCAGGGGGGGATTTGAACCCACCGACCCCCCCCCCCCTCCCTCCCGGCTACGCCCCTGCGCGGCGGCGACTATAGTCGGCACGGCGGAACGGTCGTGCGCAGTATCTAGGCAGGTGGGCAGAGCTTGGCAAAGATCGCGGGGGGATGCGCGCAGTTGGTCCTGGTTGCCATGGCGATGCTAGGCGAGATTTTTGATCGACGAGCACGGTTTTAAGGATGGCTTAAACAGCTTCACTGTTAACAGCATTTCTGGCTACGCCCTTGCTGTCATTGGTTTTTAACAGTGTTGTATGCGTTACCGAAAAAAGGTAACTAAAAAAACTTCCCCATCTCCCGCTAAAGGGAACCATGTGTGGATGCGAAGCAGCGGGGAGATGGTTAGCTTGAGCGGGAGAAACGTCGCCGCTCTCGTTTCGCGGCAGCGGCCCGGGCGCTCATCGCGGCGCTGCACAGGAGAGAGAATGAGGCGCGCTCCGTCATTTTTATAGCGCGGAACTACCGTGGCACCCCCAGCGGAGTATGCAGGCTGTCGCACCACCTGTCGCGCGCCGCTCCGTAGAGGATTCCTAGAGGAGAGAACGGGGGGGAACCGTATAGGAGAGGAGAGAGAGGGGACGCGCATGCGCTGTGGGGGGTGTGGGAGGCGGGAGCCGCTCCGTAGAGTAGAGGATTCCTAGAGTAGAGAAAGCGGGTGAGTGAAGGAGACTCATGACTCTGGTGACTGTAGTGGTGGTTGACGGCCTTATATTGTACTACAGTGTTCTGGTTCGCATAGTGGGTGCTTCCCTACTTCATGAAGGTGGCCGGACGCGGGAGGGACGCGGGAGGGACAGACATAGCCCCGAGCCAACGTTTCTAGATTAATCTAAAAACGTTGCCCCGAGCATAAGATGCTTCGCATCTAATAAGTTACTCGTTACGCCCAAGAAAAAAGGAACGCATTACCGCCCTGCGTTACCCAAAGTTAACGCGTTACAGTTACAGTTACCGAAAAAAAAGTAACGGGTGCTACTTGTGCCGTTGCTCCATGGTCAGAAATCTTAATCAGTGCGTCTTCGCCGCAAGAACCTAGAGTAGCAACATTATAAAACTCATATTTATATGTCGCATTAAATTTGTGCACAAAACAAAAATTTTACCTGAAATAGATATTTAACAAGAACAATTTGCACAAATGTACCGTACCTTGTCAGTATAGTGGCTTAAAGCTGCGATGGCTTTAAACTCTGTGGCACACGGGGAAGCTATTTTTCGCAATGCGATATTAAACACAAAGTGATCGATTTCATCATCAACGCTCTCCGCAAAGACAACATCACTGAACAAAGTCGCAGTAATGATGACAGCGTGTTTCTACTAACAAAATAAGTGCGAACATTTTGTAGCAATAAAGGAAGGCTTATATGGCATAAATCCGGGGAAAAAGTGCTTGCGCACATAAAGAGTTTTTTTTTTTTTTCAATATGACCTGCATAATTACTGCAAGTATTGCGACTGTCTATGTGAAAGTCTTCAGGGTCAGCCTCGCCGGCTCAGGAGTTTAATAACTAGAAACGTAGGTCCAGCTGCAAATTGCAAGAAGCAAACCTAATTTTGAATACGGAGTTTCTAAACAGTATAGAGTATTGCAGGGCAAGTTTCCTAATGTAACTAGAAACTGCTGATTACAAGCAACAGCTGCGTTTCAAAGCTTTAATCAGACAGCTTCACTCGCTTATTAGCGAATATGTCCGCACGTACACGCAGGAGCTCGACGGACGCACATAAGAAGAGGTCGAATGCGCGGGAAGTTTTCCTTGAGCCCGCTCATCGCAATGCCATGCGGCACCAAAGGTACCGAGACAGTAGCTCATCTATCGTTGACGATGATGTTCAGACGGCATTTCCGAAGAAGACATCCTCCGTTGTTCTGGCAGCTCACAACGAGTCTTGATGCCCGCAAGCCGAGCAAACCTTCACAGCTCGCTTTTGACGATTGTGAGGATCACATTACGCTTCGCTTCATCGACAATCATGGACGAAGAAAACACAGCGCCGACCAAAGTAAAAATATATTCTTAAAATGACGTTTCGGCTCCCACACGGGAGCCTTGTTCACAATGAAGCATGAGAAGCAAGTTCGCTTATTTATAAAGTCGTCTAATAACATGTCTGAAGCAATGCGCATGCACTGGCGGAAGATTACCACAGCTCTTGTTTAGCGTGTGCGCAGTGGTTTGAATAAACAAAGATTCTAGGTGAAGCCGTGGAAAGAGTTTCTTTTCCGTGGCGATGACGGAAGCATCTTCTTAGTTGACCACATGGCTCGTGTATACATGTTCGGCGAGGGCATTTGACGTCCTCTTTTTGTTTTTCACGTCATTACAGTGCTCGCGTAACCTTCTCTTGAAATCGCCGGTCTCACCTATTTAAACATGTGTGCAATCTGCGCATGGGATTCTGTAGACGACACCTAGAAACTTCTCCCGCTCTAGCTTGTCCTTGACGTTCGTTAGGCTGTCGAGGCGTTAAACTCTCGACTTCATCGACGATCAACGACAACTTGAACATCGATAGCAAGGTAGCCGAAACTATAGCCGATCCATTAAAGCAATTTCGGCAGTTTACTTCCCATTGCGATTTCCCCCCGCTGAACAAAGAAATGACCGCGCTCGGGGTCCGCTTGGCGGTCCGAGAGCAGTCTGTCGCAGCGACAAAATAACGTCGGGGCGAGCTTTGGGAAAGAGGCTCCTACAAGGCGAATGAATTGTGTGTTAGACTACGAGCTTAAGTGGAATGAAAAGCAATGAGTAACGTGACACCTCACGTTACCGAAAAATTGGTAACGTAAATACGTTACCCGTAACGGCTCCGAAATAGTAACGAGTACCTACTAAGTTACTAAAAAAAAGTAGTAACGCTTTAACGGTAACGCCGTTACTTGTAACGCCTTACCACCAGCACTGGTTTTTAACAGCGAAGCTGCTACTCAAACTATAAAGACGGCAGTGGTATGGTATGGTATGGTATGTTAAACTTTATTGAGGTCCTGAAGATCAACCCTCAGGTTGTTGCAAGTAACTATCATCCTCATGAACGGGCATGTGCTACAAAATTTGGGCAAATCCTACTACTCACCGTTCCATGTAATAATCCTGATGGGTGAGAGAACGAGTATAGAGAGAGAGAAAGAGAGACAGAAACAGAGAAAGAAAGAGAGGAAGAAAGAAAGAAAGAAAGAGAGGAAGGAAGACATAAAGAAAGAGAAATTCTTGCCGCAAAAATTCTTCACGAGGCGGGATTCAAACTCGCGTACCTTAGATACGAAGGCGAGCGTCCTAAACAGTCGCCTATCCAGGCACGCTAGCAGAGCATAGCATAGCCTTGTATAGTATAGTGCAGCAAGAGGGTGGGAAAGGGAAGTGAGCGTGAGGAGAAGCGATGTGATGGTGAGGAGGAGGGAAAGGAAGAGGGCCGGGAGAGAGTAAAGCGTAGCACGAAAGAATGAGAGAGAGAGAAATAGAGAGAAAGAAATTCAGAAATAGCGAAGATGAACGAAAGAGGAAATAAGATCGAAAGAAAGAGAAAACAAGCATCGCGACCATATAACGCACCACGTGGCTAAACCGCGCATGCGCGGTAGCTAAGCCACGCCCACCGACGGACACATCGCGCGCAACCTCCACTCTACACTACCTGGCCTGGCTGCGCCCGATCGTGCCGAGACAGGCATGGTGCGCCCTAAGGAAGCACGCACTCCCGAGAAGGAAGCCGCGCATCTCGAAGCTATAGACGTGTCGGTCGACGGGGAGTACGAGCGGCGACGGGCCCGTGCTTAGCTGTGCCAAGCTTTGCGCGACTTAGTACAAGCTTCCCGAAATTTTTTTCATCTCAGCGTCGACTTGTACACAAGCCTCGCTTTCTAGACTCCGCGCAGGCGCACACGCGCACGCGCGCGCGCACGCACGCACACACACACACACACACGCACACGCACACGCACACGCACACGCACACACACACACACACACACACACACACACACACACACACACACACACACACAGCACGCACGTACGCCCAGTGTGTAACGTTGCGATAGGGCTTCCGTGTTGTTATCCTCTCGCAGGGGTATAACAAAACCGCGGACACGTATCCAGTTGAGCTGCCTACCTTTCCTCCTCTCAAATGATGTAGATATATGCACGAGCAGGTACTTACTGCTTGTACTTGATTCCCAGCTCGGTGGCCTTCTTGTAATTCGCCTTCAACGTGGTCACCTGGACACGTAGAAACACGAATCAATTACCAGGATCTTCAGTAAAATGCGCTTGTTCAAGCGTGATCGGCAGCCTTTCAAAGACGTTTTATCCCAGTATTTTTCCTGGGTAAGAAAGGGTGCAATTGAACAGACTCGCTCTGCCTATGGTAAATGTCACTTGATCGCTGATACTAGCCAGAAGGGGGGGGAAAAAAAAAGAAAAAAGATCGGCATCGCGGCGATGAATACGAAATGGCCACTAATCTGTAAACCACTGACATAGCGCCAGGGAATGTGTAAGATGAAACAATGACGTTACTTCCTAATCCGGCACAACCTTTCCCGACCGAATGGAGATAACTACAGCGAAATCTCGGTGATACGATCACAGTTCGCACGAATTTCGGGGTGATACGAATTTTTCTTTGGTCCCGGCCAAGGTCCATTGACCTGCAATGTAATGGAGTACGGTTGTTAAGAACCGATTTTCACCCCGCGACGTTTGATACGAACGTACGCTATCGCCCGGGTACGTACAGGTGCTGTCCACGCTGTCGCGGACGACGCGCCAAGCACGTACGATCGCGGGAACGCAAGCGCGGGCATGCGCGCCGCACCTCCAAATCGTCAGAATCGCGCTGTCAACATGCGTGATTGTTAAGGTCGTACTTGTGCGGGCACGGCTGTAAATGTCCCAAAAAACATCGGCAACACCTCCGCGATGACAAAATCATCACATAGGACCGTGGTTCTGAAATTTTGTGGCCTTGATCTATCGCGTCCAAGCGCTTCTTCCGTTTTTTTCGCCGCAGTACTCCGGTGTCATCCGAAAAAGCATGCTGAAATTTGGAAGGGGCTACTGCTGTCGCGGGTCACAACCATAGGTCGGCACTTTAAAGGAGTACTCACTCAAACTCACTCACCACAATTTTTTCAGCCTTCGCACTCACTCACGTTCACACTCACGTCTACTCACACTCATGAGTACTCACTCACGTTCACACTCACGACCACTCACACTCATGAGTTCTCACTCACGTTCACACTCACGTCCACTCACACGCATGAGTACTCACTCATACTCAACTCACCACGTTCAAATGAGTGCGAGTGAGTGTGAGTTGAGTTCATTCAAGAGTGAGTGTGCCGAGCTATGGTCACAACGAACCTCGTTCATTAAATAAACACGCGCGTACGGGCTGTATATTTACGAGTTCTGGCATGATTGCCGACATCCAAAAACTTAACTGTCAATCATTCAGAGTTCTTCCTGACGTTGCTGCGGTCCTGAAAAACAGTAAATGAAAATGTACGCCCGCTTTCTTTTATCGCATGCTAATTTTTCATGCTTTCTGGTGATACGAACTTCGGGTGATACGAACTTCGGGTGATACGAATATTTTTGGTAATCCCGTGAGGTTCGTATCACCGAGGTTTCACTGTATCTACATGAACGCGAAGATATGGCGGAACTCAAAGAGCTGGAAAGATAGGCGCCTTAAAGCAAAGACCGAACAAAAAAATTATGATTGCCAGTTAATTTCTTTCCCTTTTCTTTCTTCCTTTCTTTTCTCTCTATTTTTTTTCTTTTTTGTCAACGAAGCGAAACGCGTCTAATGCAAACATTGGTGTCGGACCGTCTATAAACATATACTATATATAGGATATGTTTCTTGAACAATACAGATTTTTTTTTTAATCGCGGTTATAAGACAGCATGATCGTGCCTTTCAGCAAGATTAGTCCACGCGGCGGGTATTACTTGCACGAAAACTTTATACAAATTAACAAACATTCCCTAGTTAATTACTTTAGAGTACGTGTCGGAGACAAAGTTTGTCAGGTCTTTACAATGTCGCGAAATGCGCCAGCAAACTTTCCGTAACAATGGACTGCTGTTCTAGTTACTTTTTTTTTTTACCAATACGCCTGTTTGTACATTGAAGCGCAAAAGTAAAGCACATGTATACCGTCGCACACTTTGGAAATACATATCTCCAAACTGGTGACACCCTGAAAAGTGTTCAAAGTGCGAATTCACGTGCAAGGATTCGCAAATGACACCATGTGGGAGAAAGTAACCATAAAAAATCTAATTAGTAAATATGTGTCAATTGAGATCGATTACGCATATGGACTTCTCGTGCAAGTAATGTCCGCCGCTTGGAGTATAGCACAAGTACTACAATCACGCAACCTGTCACAGGCGATTTCTAAAAATTTCGCATCTTCTAAAAAAAAAAAAAAAATCAATCGGCATGTTGTCTCTGAGCACAGCTATGTAATTTTCGCTCTCCTCTGGGTGGTTCGACACTTTGTATTTTCTCAAATTACTTAGGAACACTGTGAAAATCGCGATAAGAAATACGTTCAGCTTTTAAAAAAAGATGACCAGGAGTATAAAATGCGCACGCACGCACGCACGCACGCGCACACGCACACACACACACACACACACACACACACACACACACACACACACACACACACACACACACACACACACACCACTTCCACGACAAGTGAGAGAACTCGTCGTGGAATGCCCCCCTTCCCCCTCCAGTAAAGAAATCCTGGCGCCGCCCCCCGACGCACACACACATCCACAGTTGCGAACGGCCGGAAGGACACCAAGACGCACGCACATGCACCTGCTGATAGGAACAGGCGTACAGAGGCCCGCAACCACGGCTACGCACGCGCGGACACACAAACGCGCCGAGGCATGCGCGCACACATGCACGCGCACGCACGTACACACCCAGCAGTGCGAAAGGACGGAGAGAGACACCCGTAAACGCGCACACTCGCACATACAACCGGATGCACAAACAGACACTCATGCACGCAAGTACACACGCACGCATGCTTGCAAATCGCTGTCAGATTTCATTTTGTTGAGTATTCAACCATTATCTGATTTTTAAAACTGACGATAAGCGTCGTGTTTTGTGCTAGAGCTCCCGAAGTAGATGTTTTCTTTTCTTTCTTGCTGTCTTACCCCCGTATTCTAGAACGTTCCTTCACTCAAAGCTTCACCTCGACTTGAGCTCAAGTCGATGGAAGCGTCGTCTGTAGGCAGAACAAATCACTGCATATCAGCGATAATCTGCAGCGATCCTTGAGAAGCGCAGCGACATCTTCAGTCGAGCAGCGGTGCTGCGCTCAACTCGGTCAAGTGAAGGACGAAACTCGAGTCGAGGCTCGTTTGAGAATACGGGGTCACTCTCTATCCCCCCCCCCCCCCCTCCCTTAATAACCTTCACGACTACCTTCATTCGTTGCGTCGATATATGCCGCTGTCCTACGGTGCACTGCTGTTCGCGACTGAGCCCGATCGGTTTCAAATTTCTCAACACTGAATGGCTCCCTTGTGCAGCTTGTGTAAAAGGTCCCATCGCGATTAAAAAAAGAAAGAAAGAAAAAATCGATCCGAATCAGGCCGAAAAGCAATCAAAAGTGCCCGTGTGAGAGCGGAATTACACACTATATATCTGCCTGTCAGGAAGGCGGCCAAGAGCTGACGCAAAAGCTTTACTCTTACACCGAAATATCACCTTCTAAGGCCACGAAATAAGTAGGGTAGTAGTATGAGCTAGTTGGTGTAGCATTATTACCGAGATGGGTGAAGCGCTAAACGGACGAGTCGCACAAGGACGGACAAGCGCCTGTCGTTTGTCCGCCCTTGTCCACGTCTTCCGCTGAGCGTGTCACCCACCTTGGTAATAACCCAAATCAAGGTCGTGTTGCATAGAACGATAGCATTCATTCGGTAAGTCATCACGACAGATCGCTCTAATAATGCTCGCACGACACCGCCGCTCCGTGCTGGCATAAAGTGCGATGAACTTTAACGTGAAACTGAGGAGGAGTATTAGAGAGGTTTCGAATAGGTTTCGTAGCGTTTGCGGCTGCTTGGGTAGTCACGTCATTAGGGAGTTTTCGAATAGCGTACGCCAAGTTAGCGGGCGTTGCAGGCGTAGCGTTAGCGTAAGGGCGCCATATGAGTTTTCGAATAGCGTTTGTCACCCACCAGCGCTAACGCCGCAAAGGGGCTTTGCGGGCCCCACGCTATTTCGGATTTCTTGCGGGCGGCCCGCAAACGCTAACCGTGGTTAGCGTTACGACGCATGCGCAGTGGCAGCGACCGCAACGGTAAGCGAACGCAAAGCTTTGCGTACGGTATTCGAAAACTCCCTATTTTCAAAATATACCGTGCGTACCCAAGGGGCTAGCGTATGGCGCATGCGCAGTGGCGACAAACCCTAACGCAAAGCTTTGTGTACCCGATACCAAAGGAACCCGGCGGCCCCTAAGTGACCCCCCGGTTTAGTGTCACTGGGCAGGCATTGATGTACAAAAACAATTCGAATGCACAATAAAAAAAAACAATAAAAAAAAATAAAACCTACCTCTTGCCTGAGAAAAGTCGCCAGCCGGACGAGTTGCGACACCTGAAATTCACCGATCTATAAAAGCAAGAAGAAATAAAACAGTATTGGTAAATATATCCGTCACAACAAAAAGAAATGGAGGCTGTCCATAAGTGAGAGAACCGCACCATCATTGCCCTTTGTAAAGTGTGTTTAGGGTCCTTGAAGAGCTCCCGAACATCTTGGCTCATCTGAAATAAAATTTGCCATTATAACGCTTCTTCGCAGATGACGCACAAGCATTCCGTACGTACGTTTTGAGACAAAGCAGCAGTCGAGCATGTGGCACCGCACATCTTGCACGAGCTTCGAGTGCCTGAGCAAAAGTGTAAAATCGAACGGCGACGTAAAGTTCCAAAAAAGTCATGCTGTGTGCTAGAGATACGTGTTACTAAGACGATTATAAATGCAACCTTTACTTACAATCTTCCTTGCAAGTCTGACAGTACACATGGGCGCATGTAGTGACATAAAACATTAGCGTTCTCGATGGCTGCGAAAAGCAGTTGTTACAGTAGACCAACTTGTTCATGATTGCTTCGGCTTTGGAGTGAATGGCTATGAAGAATCAATCTGAGCCAGGAGAGCTCTGGCGTCAAGGAAGCTAGTTAAGATCGACGTGAACGATGAACAGAACTTCGCAAGAAGTGCAGGATTAAAAGGTCTTCTCGCAGCGTCCGAACAACGTGACTTCGCGCTTTCAATTGCGACGTCTGGATGTTGGTACCGGTTCGTATTCTTTTGCGTGCATATTTATCGCGAACTTGTCCACGAAGAAAATGCGTAGTAAATAAATTTTAGACCTTGAAATTGCCGCCTCAATCGAAAATTTTCTCACTTCCGTCAAATCGTATTTGCCGGGGAGAGTTCCGGAACGCGCCGCACCGGGTTTCCGCCGACCCGCGCGTTCAACGCTGAAACGGCCGCGCGTGGCGCGCCGCACTTTCGTACCATGACAGAGAGGTGCGGGGTGTGTGGGCTCTGTTGCTTGTGAGCTGCTGCCAGGGAGCGTGCATCGTTCACGAGCGGCGTCAGTCAAATAAAACTCCGGGCGGAGTTGCGTCGCGGCTGAGGAAAGTTGCTCTGTGCATAAGCGTAGTATCAGACGAGCTTTACTGAACTGTTACAGGCTTTTCTCGCTCTCCGACTGAAAGTTTGCGTCTGAGCTGAACTCCAAGCGCGGCCTCCGAGCCGTCAGGCGCGTTGTATGAACGTAGCGTGCGTGTGCGTGCGTGCGTGTGTGTTTGACTGAGCGCTTGAACGGAGGAGAGGCTGTAAGACAACCGTGTGGCGAGCATCGACGGAAGAAGACACCGCAAACTCCTGAGAAGTTGTCAAATAACGGGTGCGGACCACACCGACCGACAGTATGACTTCTCGGTTTACGGTGTCCAAGACTGAGAAAAATCTGCTCGCCGATGACGCTTCGGCCGAGCGCCGGTACGGTTCCACAGGCCGCGGCAGTGCGTCGGGCTACGAGGACTCCGACTTTCACGGTTAGTCTTTTTTTTTTTAATTTCTCTTTGCCAAGCTGTTGCGCCCTTGTTCGGTCTACCTTCTCCTTGGTACTGTTCGTGATTTTTTTTTTTTTTGTCATTCGTTATGCGAAAATATGATCGCTTTACGACACTGCACGAGCTGGAGCTGTCGGGCGTCGTGACCAGAAACTGTAAGCGTGGCGGCGTGTCTCGCTGCGCGGGCGAAATGCTCCGAGGAAACAATGAAAACGAACGAAAAAAAAAAAAGGGGGGGGGGGGGGGCGGAGAGGATCCCTCGCATTGATGGCCTTGCTGTAGTTCAGGTTTTTTTTTTTTATCTTTCGTTTTCTTCTTTCATTTTCCCGTTTGCCAACGCGGCAATCGCGCGTAAGACGGTTCGTTTGATTTCCCCTGATGGCGAAGTAATTTGTCAGCGCGTCGATCTTTTAAGGCGGGAGAAAAATGGCAGGAAGTAATGAGATTGAGAAAAAGCAATGAAAGCATGCTACCAGCTGTCTGACAAGCCTTCTGCTTTCTTACTGCGTGCGATATGACCGCCCCTGGCTCAGTTGCTTCTAGACGCGGTGGAAAAGTAGAGAGAACGTGTACTTTCGTTTCACGCAGCCGGGGTTTATCGTAAATCGAGACGGACTGCCTGGACAGCGCTGGGCAAGCGCTGCTCACGCCGGTTTCCGTGTCGGTTTTAGCCGCACGCGCCAAAATTTGCTTCCGTTTCGAAACTGTTGACCATTGCGGCTACAGCAGACGACATAAGCGCGCTGCGCCGTCAACTCGGTTGTGCTGTCGTCGCAGTAGAAACTTACGAACACCGTGGTTTTGTTTAAAAGAAAAAAAGAAAGAAAGAAAACTTGAAGGAAGTGTTTGTGTTGTCTGGTTCTCTTGTGTGCGTGTCTGCATACTTCACCTTCTTTCGTAATGGTAGTGAGCTTCACTCTTTCGGTTTGGGCGTATCGTTGTCCCCCCCCCCCCCCCTTTTTTTTTTCTTGCGCATATATTGCGTCATCGTGGGAGTGCGCCATGTAAGTACTTTTGATTCGCGTCTGCGCTCTCAAGTTCTCAACCGTGAAAATGGCTAATTTGTTTTTCTCCCAACGGGACTCGTAAGCAATAACTCCACGTAATGAAACATTCGTATGCGGCTGGGAAATGAAAGAACGTGAGGAAGCTTGAAGTTCAATTAAATAACGCTGTGTCTGTCGCTTTTTTTTTTTTTCCTTTTCGTCTCTTCCTTTCGCGTAATGTGCATGCAAGGTGCGGGCTGTTTTAGCGCTCGTAATTTTGCTCGTACAGCACTTAATGAACAGGTGAGCAGAATCACTTTTTTTTTTTCGTTCTTAATTTGATATGGCGCGTAGAACGCGCGCACGGTATTGTCGTGCAAGCTTTGTTGTGATG
Organism: Rhipicephalus appendiculatus; assembly: GCA_030522465.1. NCBI lineage: Eukaryota > Metazoa > Arthropoda > Arachnida > Ixodida > Ixodidae > Rhipicephalus > Rhipicephalus appendiculatus. The sequence goes on along the minus strand of JALIZH010032945.1, from coordinate 1,087,835 downwards.
CGTAGCTAGGAAGCCAGTTAAGTTTAATCGTGATTTCAATGTTGCGCTGTAACAAGCAAACCTCTCTTCCGTTTCTCTTTTTTTTTTTTTTTGGCGCGAGTCACAAAGCTGTGTGAGCTGACGTTGGTCAGGTATACATGGTATAAGTATTAAAGCGCGAAAAAGCTGGATACGAAGAAACGTGTCCCTTAATACACGGACCTTATGTATACGCCGTATTATACTAAGTTACACGTTTTATTTATCTACCCGCTCACGCTTTTATTCTTCAAGTATGACGTAATATTTACCCGTCTTTTGTTTGTTTTTTTTTCATGACGTCCTCGGTACATCATTGGACGATGCGTATACCTTCTTGCTTGGATGCTGAGTGATATCCGTGCGGCTACATCTCTGTTGAACAATATAGCGTTGTCTTACGACACCTGCAAGCTCCTCGTTTCACGTTGCTATAGTCGAATCTGAGCCGCAGTTGTGTAAGTATTCTACATACGCTAGCGTCATGTGATCTATAAGGCGCATTAAACGAGAAAATGAAAACTGTTGCATCCGTTCATTGCTAAATTGAATGAAGATTAAAATAGTAACTCTAGAAAAATGTGTCGTGTGTTTTTCATTGCGTCCTGACTTGTAGAGAACGTTCACATTCGCTTCTTTTTGTTTTCCCGTAAAACAGGGATCTCAAACAAGCGGCCCACGCATGACTGTATTCATACTATATTTTCTTTATTTTCTTATTAAGTATGTGCATGAGCTACTGAGGCATGACTGGTCTAAAGCATTTTTTTTTTCGTGAGGCGTCCCCCCTGCGGGTCACCAGGTGTTGATATATAACCGTGAAGCAACAACTCTGTATTTCAAAATCGGCGTCCAGATTTTAGGCATTTTGGAGATCGGTATCGATATCTTGTTGGAATCCTGGCGCCAAATCTCCTTCAGGAATGACCTAACTGTAAGATACGTGAAAGGTCTTTCAAATGGCAACGTCAACTGACTTTTTATAGAGAGACACCCCCTCCTGCTCTCACCTTCTACACTGACCCGGCCCTTGCGGTACTAAGTTTCATGCCTGCAGCCCGCTAGCTGGGGCGAGCTTGAGGCGCCTGCCGTAAGTTCGCGTAACACTCGCCTTTTATTTGACAAGGAACTTATGGGCTTAACAACCTCGTTTGCTCGGTCTGCAAAAGCTGGGACTTTTGTAACTTTCTCTTTACTGCCGGGATGACGATTTTTGCTTGAGATCGAGAGGCCGCGAGATTTCTTTAATGAAGATGATGATGAGAGCACTGTGAGGAAATTGCGTTCCATTTGTCTCCAATTAGCAGGAAACTTCGGGGGAGAAAAAGAGTGCTCCAGAGCTGCTGGCGTCACTTGGCAACGCCCCAGGCTCCCGCGGAGACGTCTTGTGACGGCTGTCACGTGACCGTGCGCGCACCTTTTGCTCGTGGCGTCTACTGTACCTGACCTCTCAGCGATGCCGCATGCAAAAGTGTTATCCGCGATACACCGTCTCGTTGAATGTATTAGTGTTTGTCGCCGGCTACTCACTCGACAATGGTACTATTTTTTTTTTTCGCTAGACATATGCGCGCACTTGGTAGCTCCCCTTAACAGTCTGATTTCTTTTCTCTTCCCCCGTGTTTGACCAACCTCACAGTTAAAAAAAAAGACAGTTGAGTTGTGTGACGGATTAATGGTTATATTGACGACCGTAATAGTTTTCGGAGCTCTGACGTCGCGAAAAAGTAGCATAAGCCCCGCCCGAGGCTTGGTCCCCCCCAGTATTTCACGAATGCAATGCTACGCACAATCTCCTGGTGGTATAGGTGTATGCGCAGTGCGTTGTTCGAGTGCCGACGGCACCGCTGCACGTTCAATGGAAACTAAAATGCGCCGTTAAGCTAGGCTGTATCAGTAACATAATTAATAAACAACGCAAAGGATGGACAGAGAAATAACAACGTAAGCACGCCCTGATCATTCTACCTTACACCCGTGCACTTAGTTGACCATTTAAAGAAGTGCGGTTGTCCGCCCATTTATGCTAACGCCACCATTCTCTGGGGGGTATCATTGAATCCGTTCATCATTGATAGTGAGATATTACTGAGGCCGTGCACATATGTCATCTTCAAGATAAACTGCATGAGCCTCGTTGCAGTAATCATACAGACCATGAGTCACCCCCCCCCCCCCCCAACCACCATTACTAGGAGGTGATAGGGGTGGGGGGGTGCAACCGTGACCATTTATTTATTTATTTATTTATTTCAGTACCCTCAGGGCCCGAGGGCATTACAGAGGGGAGTGGGTATACATTTTTAATAAAACAAACATAAAAGAGAAAAACTTGGGGTTACATAAATACAATAAAAGTAATCAAGAATTAACAGCGCACAATAAAAAAAAACAAATACAGTTGGTTAAGAATTCAAAGCATAAGAAACAAGGCGAATGAAAAAACATTCAAGCGCAAGGACGAGCCTATGAATCAAACAAGGCATCGTCGCAACAGCATGTCAAAGTGTTGGCGCGTTCAAATATGAAAAACACAAAGGTTACTAAAAAATGAAAATACTATAATCCTAACAAAAAAAAAAAAAACCCCTTATGACAAGAACAGGTTAGTTACAGCAGCTTTAAACTTAGAGTTGTCAATAATCTCGACGACAGATCGCGGAAGGTGATTCCAACTTGCTGACGTACGGGGGGATGAATGAATTGTAAAAATGGTTGGTGTGGCATGTGGGAATACCAACCTTATGACGATGGTCGATGCGGGCAGACACGTAAAATGAAGGGGTTATCAATTTATTTTTGAGAATCGGATTGTCGTAATATACCTTGTGGAACAGGCAGAGGCGAGATATTTTCCTACGTTGTGAAAGAAGAGGTAATGATAAACTTGCTTTCATGGAAGTGACGCTGGAGGTGCGATGATAATTAGAAAGAATGAAACGAGCAGCCCGGCTCTGGATGGACTCAAGCTGAGAGATGAGCGTTTCTTGACTGGGGTCCCACACAGATGCAGCATATTCCAGTTTGGAACGGACTAATGATTTATAAAGAAGTAATTTTACAGGACTAGAAGAGAGATAAAAATTTCGGCGTATAAAGCCCAGCGTGCGATTAGCGTTATTGGTTACATGATCTACATGCATCTTCCAAGAAAGATCAGAAGAGATGACTGCGCCTAGATATTTGTAACAGGACACAGATTCCAGATTAGTATTATTAAGATAATAAGAGGGCAGTGTTGTATTGCGACGTGAAACGCGCATGTGCTTGCATTTCTTAGTGTTTAATTCCATATTCCACGTGTTAGTCCAGTCACGAACCCGGTTTATATCAGATTGAAGAAGATCTACATCAGAGTCACTGTTAATAACACGATATAGAACGCAGTCATCAGCGAACAGGTTAATTGATGAACATAGATTATCAGGTAAGTCGTTTATATAGATGAGGAAAAGCAAGGGTCCCAGCACAGAGCCTTGAGGCACCCCCGATTCAACAGCAGAAGTGATGGACGAGGTGTTATTAACAGTGACAAATTGGGAACGATCAGTGAGAAAAGAGTGCAGCCATTGAAGAACGTTAGGATCAATGTTAAGTTTACTGAGTTTCAAAAGAAGCAGTTGATGAGAAACCTTGTCAAACGCTTTTGAGAAGTCTAGGAATATGCAGTCGACAATGGAACCTCCGTCAAGGATGGAATTTAGATCATGCGTGAACGACAAAAGTTGTGTTTCACATGAAAATCACTTGCGAAATCCATGCTGATGATCCGTAAAAAAGCCATTTGACTGTAGAAAAGATGTCAGGTGAGAGCAAATAACATGTTCCATAATTTTACATGTAATGCACGTAAGTGAGATGGGTCGATAATTATATGGAGAATGCCTATCCCCAGACTTGTGCAAGGGAATCACCTTCCCTACCTTCCAGTCTTCCGGAACGCGACCCGTCTGAAGTGATTGCTGAAATAGATTAGTGAAAATTATGGCACTGTACACTTTAGTTCTAATTAAAAACTTAGAATTGATGTCGTCAACGCCACATGATGATGAAACTTTTAGGTTTTGTATTATTTTTTCTATACCAGCAGTATCAAAGACAACAGGGTCCATTGTAAAAAAATCAGTACCGGCATAGGCGGGAGTTACAGAAGACACATTTTTTGAAAAAGCAGAAACGAATACAGAGTTCAGGACATTTGCGGATTCGTCAAGATGGATTAGGTGATCGCCTGCATCTTTTAGGGTGATAGGTGAATTGTCTCTTTTATTGACTACATTCCAAAATTGCTTAGGGTTAGTAATTAAAAGAGATGGTAATGTAGTATTGAAAAATAAATCCTTGGCACGCTTGAGGGCTTCTTTATATTCAGCAGCCACGGTTTGATAAGCACTCCAACGTTCTTGAGTGCTGGTTAGCTTTGCAGAGCGGAAAATGCGTTTTTTCTTATTGCGTAATCTTCTTAGCGATTGACTGAACCATGGTGATTGCCGGTTAGATGTGATGACTATACGTGGTACATATTTTTCTATGAGTGATAGAACCTTTTCTTTAAATAAAGTCCAGTTATTATTCACAGAGCGACCAAAAAAGTTCTGCATGTAATCATCCAAAAAAGCAGAGAGATCACGATTAATAGCATCGAAATCTGCATGTTTGTAGTCCCGGATATATTTTTTGTGGTTGCTACTGTGAGGCACTGTGCAGGCGAAAGAAAAATGAAGCAGCGAATGATCACTTAGCCCCGGTAAGTAGGATACGGAATTGAAAAGATCAGGCGCAGTGGTGAGTACTAGATCTAAGATGTTAGAAGTGGTAGATGTAATTCTTGTTGCCTGCGTCACTAGCTGGGACAAGTTGAAATCGTTGCACAAATTCACGAACGCGTCGCCCACACCCGTGAAGGGATGACAAGTGGACTGCACGTTAGACCAAACTATATTCGGGAAATTAAAGTCACCTACTAAAAGGAGCGGACTATTCGGATACCGCACTGTAATCATGTAAATGACATCATGAAGCTCGTCAACAAAAGTGGATGGACAGGATGGTGGCCGATAACAAACGCCCAGTATCAACTTCTTAGAACACGTCTGTATTTCAACCAGAACAAGTTCTAAAGCGTTACAAAGATGAATTGGAAAAGACAAAATCGTGTCCGAAACCGCTATGAGCACGCCTCCGCCACACCGAGCACCTCTGTCGCACCGATAAATGTTGTAGTGTTTTTTGCAATCGAACAATTCGCTGTTATCAACCTGCGCAGACAACCAGGTTTCAGTAAGACAGATTATGTCGGCGTCAGAAGCATCGATAGCAGAGCATAGATCGTCACGTTTTGGAATTAGGCTTCGAATATTTGTGAAAAGAAACGAAAGTTGGTTTGGGACCTCTAACTTTGATCCACTTCCCCTCGCCCAACGCTATTCAGTGCTGGGTGACACAGACGCATTAGGCAAATCGTGCGCGGGACCTGAAGTTTCGACTGATTGCTTAAAGGTACCCGAAATTTCACGCACGCAATCATCAGAGGGGTTGTAGGTGTAGCACTTTCTATTTATGTACAGTTTGTTGAAACGAAGCTTAAAACTTGTGTTTTGGGTTTTGCCGAAATTGGTACGCATTGGTACGCTCTTTCTGTAGAAATTCCGCTCAGCCTTTGTAACCGCAGGATGCATACAGAATGTCTGGTGTTTCGTAAAAAAGAAGCACCTCAGTCGGCTTGAAGGCTAAAGTCATCTTCTTTTTCTTCTAAGTCGATGTATTGAACTCCTGCCCCCCCCCCCCCCCCTCTTTGAAAGCTTTCTGCAGCTAACGTGGTTTTGCAATGCCTCCAGGATCGTAGACATTTTCTGCACCTCGCCTTGTTTTGCATGGCCTCCAGGATCGGCCCACATTTGACCAAGCAATAACGTCATGTGATGACGTCACACATTTTGGCGATCTATGACGTCATCACGTGATGATTTTTCGCATCACTCGTGTTGACGCTGCCGACGTGGGACGCCGGCCGGTTTTCGCGTTTGATGAGACATCTATGGCTTTCGCCTCAATAAAAACTATGCTTTGCAATCACACGTTGGGTCACAGAATATCCAATTACGTCAGCATCGAAGGATAGACTACCGTGCGTACTCCAACAAACATACGGCACAGCCTTAGCAAAGTAAACCAGCACATATTCAAACCGCTTGCGCTACACAACTACACAGCGACCATCCGGTATACCTGTGTATGCCATGGAGCATGGTATCCTGCCCTGCCATTTATTGCCGGTGGGGATATTCCTATTCTGCAAAATTAAAAAAAATGCACATTCGAATAGTACGTGTGAATTTATGGCGGGTTTCTAGATAGCCATTAAACACACGGATCTGTTAATCTAAACTCGCTTGATAATGAACTCTGTATAAATTAGCAAATTCCACTTATCAGCTGGCTCTCTGTCGTATGGGTTTTGGTGGCAATTTTCGAAATGGCAAAACAAACTATCGTGCGCAAATGTGTCATGGTGTAGAATATATATGTACATTCTGACCCATGAGAAATTTTATAACGACGTTGAAGTAGGTTTGAACTTTCAGTCGCCCACTTGTCACCCATGTCCGCATATTTTCGGCAGACACAGACAATCTGCCGACAGTCGGCGGTCTAGGTCTAGAGGAAGGTCAGATCCACAGGAAGGTGACTGGGTAGACTGGTGGGTGATTCGCAGCTGACTGAGAGGTCGAACTTGGGCATGGCGAGAAAGATGACAAATGGCGATGCAGTCAGCTGCTAGAAATTCGCACCTGACTGCGTCGCCATTTGTCTTCCTTCTCGGCGCGCCTTTCTTGCTGTTATGTAATTCATATTTTGTCCACCAGACGGTGTTATATGAAATGTTTATATTGCGTGTTCTTTCAATAAAAATCCAGTTGAGAGTCAGCGAGCCTTCCTGTTGCTCTCTCTCTCTGCCTATAAGTTATCTTATCACAGCAACCTCGTAGAAATGCCTGGTGTGAGCCAGGAAAAGCGAACGACGGACGTGTGGCGATGACGCTCCGAAGTTCGCGCACCACCTCGTCGTGACGTAATTTGTTTTGGATGCGCGTCTTTCCGGGTCGTTGTATAACCGCAAAAAGAGGAGTTCCGTTGCAGTCTAAGTGCACCAGCACCGCTGTGGAATTTCGCTAGCACTAATATTGTTGTAATACGAGAGAATAAATTGGAATCCGTTACGTCGCGTCACACACACACACACACACACACACACACACACACACACACACACACACACACACACACACACACACACACACACACACACACACACACACACACACACACACACACACACACACACACACACACACACACACACACACACACACACACACACACACACACACATATATATATATATATATATATATATATATATATATATATATATATATATTAGATGGCACTGTTGTATAGTTATATAGTTCCTTGCTGTATTAGAGAGGCGTGCTTACTCCGATTGGAGTAGACCGGGTGAATTTCATCTGGTAAGAGTTGATCTAGCTACCGGGGCACTTATTTATCCTTATTTAGAAGGACGGGCGCCCTGCGGTAGGTAAGCGGATTGTTCTTGTAACGACCACACGATATATTTTGTATCGCTGCACGGCGAAACTGTCTGCGTGTGTCGAGGATCCAGTTTCTGTTATGTATACGAGCGCATGAGACGTTTTAAGGGTCGTATCGCCGGTAGGTTTGAGTTTGCGCAGCCCGCTTATGTTGAACGAAGTAATTCTGCCTGTATAGTGGCGAGGTTGGTTGGTCTCGTGCTTTCATGCTGAAGGGTTGGTTTTCTCCCGCAAAATACTTGAAATGCTCTCCCCCCGCGATAAGCGACGCATGTCGGCGTTCTTTCTCTGAGCAAAAAAAAGAAAAAAAAAAAAGCTTTGAGAGATGCAGCGCACCACTTAAAGCAATACTGACACGTAAACCCGGACTAGGTAATGTGTCGCCGGCGTGTTTTTGTCATAACCGATTTATGTTGCCTACAAAACCAATTAGGCGCATTATCGATATCAATTACGCTGCGTACAATTGAATATCAACCATAACTTTCGTCAACGCTATTAGTAGTATACGCCTGGGTGGTACAGTCGTCGCGGTGTTCGGCTGCTGACCCCAAGGTCGCGCGTTCGACCCCGGCCGCGGCGGTCGCATTTCGGTGGAGGCGAAAAGCTAGAGGCCCATGCCCCTCAATTTAGGTGCACGTTATACCCCAGGTGGTCGAAATTTCCGGAGCCCTTCACTACAGTGTGCCTGATAATCATATTTCGGATTTGACACGTAAATCCCCAGTAATTATAAACGCGATTAGTACTACATTCAAAGATGTCAACGAACCGTCGCGTTTTTTTCGAGTATGCGCAAATACCATATGCATCTATTGATCGCCGCGCACGACGCGACGGTTGCGTAGACGCTAGCACTCTTGGCCTCGGGCTGTACGTCGTCATTCAGCTCGTCCCACGTGCGTGCTAACCTGTACAGAGCCCACGTGATCCGAGTTAATAGCAGCCAGCCCGCGGCTATGCCGTGTGTCGAACAGTGCGCGGCGGACTGTTGCGCGTGAGAAGCAGCATTAAAGAAAACATTCCGCACCGTCTCGTAGAGAGAGAGACAAAATTTATCATTAATAAAAACAACAAAACAAAAGTGATTCTTTGCAGCAGCAGTCCACGATTTGTCGCGTGGGGCAAAACAGCGTCCTTCGCTGAGTGCACCGTCCTTTCGCGGGAAAAGACTCGAGCGCGTCACTGTCCGCCGATAATCGTCCTCAGAGGGCGGCCCGTTAACCCAACCGCTAGCGAGGGCTACAGCCAACCCCCCCCCCCCTCCCCCTTCCCGTCCGCTCGGTCCGCTGCGTTTTCCGCCAGCGGTGCCTTTTCTTTGGTCCCCGCTGCTGCAGTGCGCGTCTTTCCTCGGTCGGTACAAGCGGCCGTGCCTGCGTGATTGATGCGCTTCGTTTCCTACCCTCGCTCCGGAAGGGACAGATGTGCATTTCCGCCCTCGCCATCGTGTTTTGTCGCAACCCAGGTAGAGTGTACTAGAGCTCGTACGCACGCCCTGCGCTTCTTTTTAATTTCGTGAGCACGCTTGGACGTGGGTTTTTGTTGGCCCCGCCTTGTGGTCAAACCCTTTCCCTTCTTTATGGACTACGGGGGGTGTCCCCACCCGTACAGTGTTTCAGTCGTAGGCCGCGATCTGTGCGCTGCTTTTTCACTTAATTTTTGTGAGCACTGTTGCCGTCACTAATTGCAGGCTCTGTGCTGTTTACGAGTGGCTGCTCAATCCATAGCTGGGGTTCCTGGCTTATTAATCATGCCTGGTGCGTCTCTCTAGTGCCACGTCCTGCAAGCCACGGGGTTCGATGAGATTTGCCCCTTGGCCACTAAAAAAAAAAAAAAAAAAAAAAAAAAAAAAAAAAAAAAAAAAAAGAAACAAAAAAAACTGCGTGGAAACTGTTCTAGGAAAGGCAGTTTCTTAGCGCTGTTGTGGACGAGGACAAATAAGAAGAGGCACTAGACACATGTGTCGCCACTTTGCGGGTAAGTTGTATTAAAGCGGGGTGGTGCCATCAAATTTCGAGGCTATAACAAACCTGTTGTGGGTTTCCTCTGTGTGGACACTCCACACGAAGGGTCGGACACAGCAAACGTTTACAATATATTTTAATTCACTTCCAAAGCGTACCTAAATGCTCATTCTCCCGATTGAGACCCATCGCTAGCGCATCAAAACTGACGTAGCTCTATAGGAAAGACAACAAAAGTTGTAGTGACGTCACACCAGAGTGTCGTGAGTGACCTCCGGACCTCCGCCACCTCCGAAACGTATACGTACCGGCAAAGCATCGGTTTCCACATCGCTCGCCGAGTTTCGATCGCTTCCTGGCTAAGTGCTGCGCATCTTCGCGCGAGCCTTGTGTGGTCACGTGACCAAGTCTCCTACACTGCTACGTCACTGCCCAACTTGGCGCCCAGAAACCGAAAGTTGCCCACATAAGTAAGGCGTTATTAAATTATTTAGAGATAATACGTGAATCTTGGTGCCTGTATCATGCTTCCTAGAGCTATAAGAAGCGCTTGCAGCGAAGAACGCGCAAGCCACAAATTTGGTGGCACCACCACTTTAAGTAGTCTTTTGAGTCGCCGATTCACCTGGTCATGGAACGAGCTAGTATGGTGTGCACTAGAGGTGTGCACGGGCTCCGGGTAGCCCGAAAGCCCGAGCCCGGCCCGGCCCGCGGGCCGGGCTCGGGTATGCGGACGTCTTCCCATCTCGGGCCCGGGCCGGGCTCGGGCTTCTCATCTCGGGCATCGGGTGGGTCGGGCCAGGTGCAAAGCCCGCATCAAACCCAAAATATAGACGTTGTGCCGGAATTGTCTTCTAGCACTTAGCGATGAGCACACAGATCACCTTTGTGATTATTTATCCATGCAATCATCATCCTGTCCTGCATCAGAGATACTAAACTTCTGGAAGAACAAGGAGTCTAATTATTCCAAGCTTGCTATGCTTGCGAAAAAAATATTTGCGATTCCGGCTACCAGTGCGAGCAGCGAACGGAACTTCAGTTCGACGGGATATGTGATGCAGGAGCACCGCACTTCACTGAAGTCCGAATCACTGCACAGCTTGTTATTTTTACACAACTTGTAATCTGTGTATACACACTAAGATGTGTCGTTTGCGTATGTTTAACTTTGATATGTTGAATAAAATGCCACATAATGAAAAAGTGGTATCTTGTCTCCGCAGCAAACTTTCATAGGGTCGGGCCGGACCGGGTCCGGGTTTGTGTTTTTGTACGTCGGGCCGGGCCGGACGGGCCCGAAGCCCTTTAGGGTCGGGCTTGGGCGGGCCTTCGACGCAGTCAGTGGGCCCGGGCCGGGCTCGGGCTTGAAAATTAGGCCCGTGCACAGCTCTAGTGTGCACTACAGAGAGTGAAAATAGTAAACGATAGTTGTCCTTCGTAGTCGCTGAGTGCTTTACTCTCACATGACATGTCAAGCATATGCACCAAACCTTGTCTGGATCGTGTGTACGAAAGAGGCCATTTTTTTCCAGTTCCGTTTTACGGAAGACCAAAAACGATAGGCTGAGGAACTGTTTGCTTAGTAACTGTTAACTCATGAGTTTTCTCCGTAGCACTTGCTTTCGTTAAATAGATCGAGATCCGCTGCGACTACTGTGCTGGTTTGCGTCGCGTCTCCCGCGGTTGGAACCATGCCCTTCCCTTGAGCCTTCGATCCCATGCATTTCTCGTTTATGCTGCTTCGCGTGCTTTTGAACAACGAAAGTGCGAGCATACCATCGAACACATTCTTTACAGCTGCCGTCACCATCGCGAACAGGAACTCCCTCTTCGTTTCCATTTTCAGTCGGCCGGGACAGTGGTTCGTTTTCTCAACGGTCTCTTGGGCCCTCGTGTCTTGAGTTTCAGCGGCTCACAAAGCCCAAGCGTACAGTTCTCAAAAGGAAAACTATATCCGAACGCTCTTATACCTTTTTTTTTTCTCTTCACGGCAACGTTATCTTGACAACTCATTTTTAACCATCTCTCCCAGAAGCTCTACGTAGTTCTGTATATGGACGATTCTTTCGAATGTACGGACTGTCTCCTAAACCACGTTTCTGTAATCTCGCCCTCAAAACTTCCACTCAACCTCAGCAAATATATGAGGCCGGAAATATACAGATAGGTCGGCCGTTTAGCTGCCAGAGTTTATAATGGGTTACCATGGCGTACAAAAAATGAACACGACGAAGGACAATGCATCGAAAATTCGTACGAACTCATGTCGTTCTTCGTATGTGTGTTTGTTCAGATCAAGCCTATGCTCCTGTCGCCTTGGACCTTCACTTTTTTGTGCAATATTGTCCAGTTTTGCTAACTTGTTAAAAAAGATAGTAAGATAAGAAAAAGCTAGTATGGTGATGGTACTGTCGTACATAATGGGGTCTCTTCCGATTTCGCAAACGCAGCCTATACTAGTATCTTTACGAGCCAATGGTACGTGCTTGCCAGCTAGCGACAACTGGAACGACGAGACACGCGGCACGAATTGCGCAAGTTTAACGTTTCTTGGGCTTCTATATAAGGGTAGGTACTCACTAGCGGCAAAAACGCGAGCGACACGCCGCGTGCGGCAAGCGTGCTCGCGGCACGCGCGTGCGTTCGTGTTTCCATTCGCGTTTTACGCTACAAGGCAGTGATACCTGGAGGTCTCGAGTTGTATAAGACTTCAAGAATTGCTGCCGCGCCGCGTAAAACGCGAATGGGAACGGGAACGCACGCGCCTGCCGCGAGCGCGCTTGCCGCACGCGGCGTGTCGCGCGCGTTTTTGCCGCTAGTGAGTACATACGTACCCTAAAAGCATCAGTACGTTATCAAGCTCAGTGTATGTTATCTCGTCCTCCTAACCGCGTCCCGTTCTTGTGCGCCTATGGTTTCACTTGCATCTGACGTGAAACTCTTAACGTGGAGCTCGTCGTCGCCGAATTCCCACAGCACACGCCGGGCTGGGGAAGCTTCTGCACTGCCGCACACTGTTCGCGGTCAGAATACACGAACCACGTTTACGACCATTTACGCACTGCAATCGCAATGCAATCGCGCTTGCATGCATTGTTCGTCTGGCGTGCGAAGAGCCAATTTGCAGTCGCGCTGTTTTGTCAGTGCGTGCGAGTGCATAAGGCATAGTGAGTTGCGGTCGATACCGATGCATCGTACGTGACGCGACCGCAAGCGTTAAACATGGCCTCAGACCGAAGCGCGCTGGCACCAACTGCCTCGAGGAGCGACGTCGGCAGCGTCAACCGCACGCGCACCAATTTCTCCGTCCCGCGGCGGCAGTCGAATGAAACGTGATCGAAATCCGGCAACGCGTTTCGTCCGAGAGTGAAAACGCGCGTATACGCACACGCGGAACTGGAGCAAGGGCGTGGCGAGGAGGAGGTCTGCAGCGCGAGAATGGGCGACCGAATTGCGTCATCCGCTGCTTGTTGCTGCTTTTCCGCTGCTCCACTTGCGTAGTCTTTTACGGCGGTTGTATCGTAGACGGCGAGAGAGCAGTTCTTCGAGCTCCCCCCTCCGTGCCGCAGGCATGCAAAGGCCACGTGAGCGAGCCGGTTGCGGCTTGGCCTTTTACTGGCGGTCTTACGTAACGGGCGCGCGACCACCCCGCTGCGGTTGTCAGCGGACGCGGTATCACACTCGAGCGGCCACCACGCGTTTTTCGCGCTCTACGTCACGTCTAGCTCGCTGCCTCTCGTTCACGTAGGCAGCACTCCAACAGCGCGTGCGCAAAGATGGTCATTACGGAGGGCGCTGTGCCGTTGGAGGGTGTCTTCTGAATGCGTCAGATCGTTAAACTTTGGCAGTCTACGTGCCGCAACCGAGAATACCTAGTTACCAGGGGCGCGGCCGTGAGGAACTCCGGATTAATTACGACCATCCGGGGTTTCCCAACGGACGTCTACATTTAAGGGTACGCGCATTTCGACCCCGTTGAAATTCGGCCGTCCTGGCCACGGATCGAACCCGTGACCTCGAGCGACCTGACCGAGGGCACTCTTTTCATCCGACACCGCCTCGGGTGAAATAATACGTGTGTCGTTACTGGACCGGCACGCGCGAACTGGAGAGGCGGACCACAAACGTTTCTATGGCGTCGAAGGGGTGACAGAAACGCTGCTTTTATTGACCCATTTGTAGTTTAACGGGACCGTCCGTGAAAATAATCGCAGCAGAAGTCACGTCGCGTAGCTCCCTCCACCCACCTCTCCTAACATCGTCCTTTTTGTATCGCACCCTGTCCCGTATACAATGAAAAATGTTTGCTGAAATAGGAGAATGGAGACAAAAAAGTCTTCGGTTTTCGTTCGTGGAAGCTCGGTAGGAGGCGGAAGACTGGTTTAGATGTTTTTTTTCTTTCGTTTCCGAGGAGGGGCACTGATTTGGCGCAGTGCACTCTGTTGTCGTCATTTGTGGTGCGTATGCGCGTGTACCAGTAGGCTGTTGCACGGTTCCGCATTTCACGGTCGGCCGAGATTGCCAAGTGCGATTAGCATTTAATGTTCCAGAGTTACGTGGAATACGAAAGGATGAGCGAGAAATGCGAAGTTTTTATAGCCACCTTCACCGGCTCGAATAAAATTTAGAAAGCGGGTTTTGTTATTGTGCTTTTTTTTTTGCAGGAAAACGGGAAATTCCGGCAAAACGTGCATGCACCACGGTCACTTTTATTGCATGTTCAGTGTTAAATAATAATAATAATAATAACAATAATAATAATAATAATAATAATAATAATAATAATAATAATAATAATAATAATAATAATAATAATAATAATGATGATGATGATGATGATGATGCGAACGAACCTCCCATAAACATGCAGTGAGAGAAACAGCCTTTATACGGGAGTGGGGCGTTTTAATCTATTTGTGTTTCATTTTACAGATTTAGGTGGAAGCAGGAAGAACCCATGGATAACAACTAACGCTGTAAAACGAGAAACACTGTTGTTGCGGTACAGATCTTGAGATGCACTGTTTAGCTGAACGGTGGACGTACACGTTAGGAACATAACGCTGCGGCGTCAAGTCGGCTTCGCTTCATTTGTCGAAGCCACGCAACGCGACAGTCGCATCCCGACCAAAGGCTTTAATTCAAAATTTCAGCGCGAGCTTCGCGCGTTTGGCTTCCGTCCGTATACTGACATCCGGCTACCACTGACTGGGGATCAAAACCAGGGAGATCCCCGCGGTTCGAGTCCCGTGATGCGGAATTTAGAGCGTTAATCCGGCCATGATTGGCGCCAGTGTGAGACTGTGGAAGGGGCCGATAGGCGGGCTGCGTCAGCCAGTGGATTTCACCCGCGCAACGCATTGGCTCTACACGCGGGGCGCTCGCACCGTCGCACGCGCGTGCGTATACCAGGCATTTGCGATGCAAAAAAGCGTAAGGCAGGCCCCGACGCGCGCTCGCGGCGACCGTCGTCGTCTGCGGCTGACGTCTCCCGCTGGCGGCTCGGGCAGACGCTGATTAGATTAGATTAATTGCTGCCTCGCCGCGGCGGTCACGAAAGGAGTGGCGAGGACGCGTCACCCCGTCGCTCTTCCCCTCCGTGAGGTTTCTCTCTATTTTCGTGGTGCGCTTTTTTCTTAATATCTCCTGCGTTAGCTCATGAATTGCGCTGAGGTTGGGGGGAGTCGAGGGAGGTTGACACGCCTTTCGAAGTTGTTGCAATAGGCGAAGGCTGCCGCGGCGGCGTGTTGGGCGGCTTTTCCCTCTCAATTCACCGGAGGGCACCGCATTTTGCGTACCGCCGATGGCGGCAGAGACCGCGGGTGACAGGGGGGCGCCGGAGCACAGGCCCGGTTGGCTGCATGCACACGGTGCGTCGTTTATACGGTCCCACTTGTATGTGCACAGCGCCGCGCAAACAAAACATCGAGCGACTTGTGTATGAAACTTGCTTTGACGTGGTCTTGCACTCAGATGATAGATCCGGAGGTAATGACGGCGACAGCTAAATGAACACTGGTCTTCGCTATGCATATTACGCGTGCTGTGCATGTGCGGCCCTTCCAGTTGTCGCGAGTGCATGTTTTGTTCGGAGTACGAAAAAAAAAAATATACATGAAAACTTCACCTATCTACGTCGACTTTATTACTTGTCTTGAAGAAGTGGGAGCACCGAGTCTTAAGTTTTACAAATCAATAGAAAGAGAGGGAACGAACGCATTTTCTCCGATTTGCCCTTGGGAGTTCTTCGAGAGATCGCCAAGGCCTGTTGCGCTCGTACATTGGTAAGGTTATTGGGTTAACTACAAATCGGCGTCTTCGATTAGCGCTGAGCCTGCGTGAGCGGTGGTCGTTGTCGTGCGTACCAGAGTCGTTGTACGTCTGGTCCGCCGGTCGCAGATGGACAGCGTGTTCCATATATTCTTCGCTTCTCTCGTACCGGGCGTGCCCCGCTCGGAAGACACACTGTTGGCTTTCAGCACGAGGCGTATCCAAGCCCCGTGCGCGAGGACCACGCGCCGCGATTCGCATATGGAGCGCGGCGAGGTCGATCGCGGGCTGGCCGTGCAGCGCGGTCATCGGCGGCAACCGTGGCGCGGGCACGGGGTTAAATGCGGCTGGGACACGCCACGCTTACGCTGGACTCCCGCACAGGTGCTGCGCTTTCCGAAGCCGCTCGTCTTCTTCGTCTTGCAGAATTAACATAGCGCACGGCATATCGGAGGCCGAAAGTATAGGGGAGGCGGACATCGTTTGGGACAGCACGCACCTGGCGTCTGGCTGCCGGGAATCCTGTGCTTCTTTCGTCTGCGCCCGTGCATGCGTCTTGTCTTGTTGCTTACCGCACGGTCGGCTCCTGAGCAGCGTCGGTGCGGTGGCGTTTTTTTTCCCTTCATCGCCTCTCCTCGCTCTCTTCTGTTTGGGTGCCGGCTCTGGGGGGTCGATCACCTGTCACGCCGCGGTCGGTCGCTTGTTGGCGAAGGGAATGTCATGAAACGCGGCAGGTAACCTTTGCCACATTTTCGTGCAGGGTATCCAGCTGCTCTCTTTACAAGCTCGTGCGAATGCGATGGTACGATTGCGCGTATTCCTTGGTGTGTGTCCGCTCTCTCTCAAACACTGAATGGGAATGTTTGCCGGTCAGTGCGAGCAAACGCCAATGTGAGGGTGAAATACTAATAAAGACCATCGCTTAGTGAGTGTCGTGCTGCAGACCGATCATCCTGGGCTCTCACTTTTGCACTTCACGTGTGCCCGTCGAACAGTCTGATTTCATCGCCTGTGGTTGTTGTTACACACGTGAGTCGCAATCGTTTTCGGGAGGGTACCAGCTGGTTCCAGCAATGTTGTGTCTGGTGATTGCGTTGGGGTTTGTTTGCTTCGCGCAGAACAATACGCATACCAAGACCAACTTCAGAAAATGCAAGGCGCTATGCGCGAGCAATTATAGGCCGTTTTAGAATAGGGTGCCCAATACTTTTCGTACGGAATAACTCGCGTAAATTTATTGCCGCTGCGACTTACGTTAACCCCTTGGCAACGCCCGTTATTTTTTCGAAAATTGCGTGCATACCCAAGCAACGCAAAGCTTGCGTACCCAGTTCTAAAGCTGTGCGTGTTTAAAATAAATTCTTTGCGGGTTTCGGTGCAGCACTTTGTCACCTAACTTCTGGTTTTGGATGCTTCGTACGTTCGTGTGCGTTCTGTGTACGTGTTGCGCTTCTTGCTAAGTGAATAGCGTTGCAAAAGACTGGCGTGCGATGTTAGTTTGGTAGAGCTTCACGGGGCTTGGTATAGTTGAAAGGAGGTACGCACATTTATTTTTTCAGGAAAACGAAAGCTCCGGCTTCACAATACCTCTGCGCAAGCGTTATTTCTGTTTACGGGCAAGTCACAAAGGTTCTTACGAACTGTTCGTAAAGGTGCAGTGGATGCAAATCATGAGTGCTTTCATATTAGAGATGACGCCTGTCTCTTATACAAGCATAAAGTCTCGTAAACTCGGCCCCGCGGATTCGTAATGTCACGAATAAACGACACGCGGACCATAAAGTTAAATTCAAGCTCGTAAAACGGCACGGTCATGCGTGGAATAGGTGATCGCAGTGTTGACTTTGTAAACGTTTTCACCTACGGAATCCTTTGCGAGGGATGGATCCACTGGTGCAACTTTATTTTGCGTCTGTCAGTGAACATGCTCGTTGCAGCTGTCCCACTCGTGTTTCATTCATTCGCGAATTTGTTGCACATCCACGCACTTCACTCAGTGCCCTACAGCGAAAACAGCGCGCACTCGGAAACTTTACCTTACTCGTCGTGTGGCAAGAAGCGGCAGCCCCGGATGCAGCGAGAAGCGTAGTCGTCGAAGGGGCTGCTCTTCTCGTCTAAGCCCGACGCCGGAGAAGCGGAATGATTGATCGCCACGCTGAACAAGCGCGTTGAACCAAAAAGCCCCACTCGTCGAACAAATGACTCAGTTGGGCAGAATGCGGAAGGCTCTAGCAACGCCCCTCAGTGCCTTTTAAGATAATTTTTTTCTTTTCTCTCTCGTATTGTCAGTATTTATCGTTGCCGTGATGAGAGGCGAATCTCCGTTGATGTTGCGTGCACGAGTGTGCGGCGCGCCAACCGCATTCTTGTATACAGAAGCGGCAGTGTCCATCCAATCTCGAGTGGAAGTAAACTCTGCGGCAGCGCAGTGTGTTTTCCCTATGTACCTCGTATTTTCTCTTTTAGTACCCGGAATGTAGTGTCATCTTATGGCTGGTTGAACGACAGGTGGGAATTTTTTCCGAAGGGATAATTTCTTTGTTAGGCGCAAACGCATTATTAATCCAACAGACAAATCAAAGAAGGCAGATGTGGCATCATTTGTTGTTTTTCCTTTTTTAATTGTTGCGTAGTAATTAGGACATAAATTGAGAGGAATTAAAGTGGACGAAAAAGCAACTTTTTTGTCGGTGAAATTTAGTTCCGGTCTCAACTTAAAAAAAAAAATTGATGGAAGTACGCGTATGTCAGACAAAACATGGGTGCGATATCATGTTTCCTCATTTGCTTTATTCACGTTCGCAATATACTATAACGGGCCAAATTCACCTCCGACAGCAAGCTTGCTTTTCTGTCCTCTTTAATCCCTTTCAATTCATGTCAGTTACTACGTTGCAGTAAAACGACAGCAGCAAGTAATGTCCCCACTGCTTTCCGTGCCTTAATTGTCAGTTCAATTAATTTCCTTATGTCTGGCTGTGTTCCATGTTCTGACGATCCGAGTGCGTGGTGCCAACAGCGTCGTAGTCATTTATTTCCCAAAATATATGTAAACCTCTGATTGTGCGTGCCTCGTATTTGTACGCTTGTACGAGGTATTCCGAAGGTAAATACGTAGAAAAGAGAAATACCGGGTGATTTCACGACAGATTGAATATACATGTTCGCTTGATACTGTTTTGTCTGTTTTTGTATACGTTATCTAGGTACGTTAAAACTCACGGGACCCAACATTCATTTTATTCCAAAGAAAATTTCCCAGCACGCCCCCCCAAAAATGTTTGTAGGGACTGGTGCCAGCGTATACCGCTAGTGTTTATACCGCAATATTTTCCAATTTCACGGCCGAATTTATTGCGAACTAGACAGCGTTGTGTCAAAAATATTTTGTTCTGATTTTCATACGCTTCACTGGCAATTACTTTCATGTCTTTTTTTTGTGCTCTTCGCAAGAGGAAAAAAAATTTTAAAAATTCTGAACGTTGGCTGAATGAAACATTTCAAACTTTGAAGCACGTTCGCGCGTTTTCTATTTCGCACAGGAACTTCATAACATAAAAGTGAAAATTATAGAACCACGTCATTGAAAGATCCCTGCGAAATATTGTCTGCCTACAAGAAGTGCAATGAACTGCTTACATAAAAGAATTTTTACGCAAGGCTTATCTCCCCCCCCCCCCCCCTTAAAAAAAAAAAAGCGGGGGGGGATCTCACTAAAAAAGAAAAAAAAGAAACAAAATAGGTTGAAAGTCCGCGAATGTTAGACGAAACGTAGGTGCGATATTATGCGTTTCCTCATTTGCTTTATTCACAAAATATACCGATCCAAACCGCGTTGCTATATAGTATAGTCCTAACAAGCCTGTAGACACAGTATCCCCCGCTAGCCTGAATTTGCGGGCGCGCAGCTTGAAGTAGATATTTATCAGCGGAAGGACACCTTGTTACAAAGGGATCTCGTCCAACTGCGGTGGTCCTTTTAAGGCTTTCGCATCCGTCCGACCTCCCTTCCAAGTTTAAAGGTATACACCGCCTGCTTGCTGCGCGTTGCAGCTTGTTATCCTTTGGATGGCGGTCGAGAAAAAGCGCGCTGCGATTTATCACATTGTTTTCCCTCGCAATATATCCCCCCGCTGGGCTTTTCGAGAATGTGTGCAAAGACATTCGCGTGGGACGGCCGCTATCCGTTGTTTGTGTTTTGGCATACGTATGTTTATAGCCCTCAGAAACGTATTCGGTGTGGTTTTAGCGAAACAAAAAGAAAAAAGAAAAAACAAAACTGCCATTGGCTGGGCACCAAGCTTGTCGCCACGTTCATGCTCGTTGCACCGACTGCTTCAATTGAATTTCAAGCTGCGAGCCCGGGTTTCGTGACTGTTTGGGGAAACACTGATATTGCAGCGAGTGGGCATGGTCGTTTCGGGAGACACCTCATTATAGTAATGAGGCTCAGTAAGACTTCATAATTTCAACTTATGTGTGACTCATAGATGGCGTCGAATGCGCAGACCGCCGTGTTGCCTGCCGGATTACCCGCCACGGTGGTCTAGTGGTTATGGTGCTCGACTGCTGAGCCAAAGGTCGCGGGATCGAATCCCGACCGCGGCGGCCGTATTTTCGATGGAGGCGAAAATGCTTGTGGCCCGTGTACTTAGATTTAGGTGCACGTTAAAGAACCCCAGGTGGTAGAAATTTCCCGGAGCCCTCCACTACGGCGTCTCTCATAAACATATCGTGGGTTTTGGGACGTTAAGCCCCAAATATTATTATTATATCTGCCGGATTTCGGGCCGGATTTCGGGCCGAATTTAGCTTGCCTCACTTGCTCAATTTAATGCTGTAACGAGATGTGTTTACTCTATAAAAGCGAACGGCCCTGCACAAGTGCGCACATCTTGTTGCACGCGAAGATAATTCACTTTAAAGGGCCCCTAAACCACCCAGAGGTCGAAATTCAGTTGTGGTGGGGAAGTTGTGCACGAGTGTACAACGAACACGGAGCCGTGAGAATTTTTCGAAACGGTACCTTAATAGCGGAGTTATACGCGTTTGATCATCGAAACTTCGATGTTAACTGGCTACCCGGCATGGTTTGTGATTACGGAAAGCGTTACCAGGTTGACCAACGCGCTTCTGTATGACGAAGTATCTGTGTGACGCGTGCATGTGTGCGACAACGGCAGCAGGATGACGACAACTGTATGACGCTCACGGGTTCTATACTCCGGCCATTACGTGCGAGCTTCCGACGTGTCGATTTTCGGTTCTACATACTTCGGTACTGCACTAACGCAAGCGAGAAAAACGTCATTGCTAGGTCATCAGCGACCGCGTGTCATACATTCGTACCGACGTATGATGGTGTGATTTGTTTTGTGAGGATGGCTCGAGAATGTATTTTTTTTTACTGCTCTATCGTGATATATCAGCGCACACTCCCCGGTGCAACTCTGTCGCTAAGCCACATTTTATTGAGATAAAGCTGTGAGTATGCTTAGAGGCAAACGCTGCTTCAGCGTGGAGGTATGTAGCCATAGCTTTAAGTAATAGTTTCCTCCTCCTCCTCCTGAATAATTTAAGAGAAAATGACCCCACCTTCCCTACAAGGGAGGCGGCCCCTACCTACACTACTTGACCTATATTGTTTAGTGGCACATGCACACATACACGACGCCACCCTCAAAAACATATGCACATACATAGATTGGCACTCGTGTGTGGTAGCTTCATGGTATTCTTGCATGTTAAAGGGGGCGTATTTTTGGCCATATTAGAATGCTGCCGTTTTCAAATAGTGTTGACAGTTCGGTAACAGCTGGGATGGTTTAATTTGCTTAGAGACTCGTGAATAATTTTAGATAAACAAAAATAAAACGATTGGTCGATACCGAAACAGGCAGCTGTTTCGTGTAACGTCTACTGTGGCATCACATCATGCCCCGCCGTAGTGTAAAAATAGTAGTCATGATTCTGGCGTTAGAAACGAGAATCTGGCACTTTCATCCGGCGCTGGATCGAAGCCTCGTATATAGACAACAAACACACGAATCATTACACCGTATGGTGAAGTAGCGCACTTTTGACGAGAACAATTAAGGGGTCAAAAAGATACGACACTCGCCTTCTTGTCCCCGTTGTCCTCGTCCAAAGCGTGCTACTTCACCATATGGTGTAATGATCATTCACCAACTAGCCGAGTTTTCAACCCTATATTGAACGACGCGAATGTTACCACCGTAGTCCGACGACAAGACGTACGAAAATTTACAGTTTTGTGCTCAGAGTAGGCGAGTGCGACCTCGAAGCAGGCATGCGGGTCGGTTGCTCCATCCTTACCGAGACGGGTTGCTGCGTCAGGTGGTAATATCGTAGAAGGAGCGATAATTAAGAAGCTTTATTATGTCCGCCTCGGTGGAACAGTGGCTACGGTGCTCGGCTGCTGACCCGAAGGTCGCGGGTTCGATCCTGGCCGCGGCGGTCGCATTTCGATGGAGGTGAAATGGTAGAGGCCCGTGTACTGTGCGATGTTAGTGCACGTTAAAGAACACCAGATGGTCGAAATTTCCGGAGCCCTCCACTACGGCGTCTCTCATAATCATATCGTGGTTTTGGGACGTTAAACCCCAGATATTATTATTATTATTATAAGAAGCTTTATTATTGCGATATAAATTCTATGGACAGTCTCGACGGGTTTTTGCCGTTGCCGTCATGTCCCGTACAAAGCCCAAATTAATAAGAGCCCCCAGCGCATCGTACGTTCTACCCGCGGGTAATAGCGCGCGAGCGGGGGCTCCGAACGCGGCTGAAGCAGAGATCAAACGAGCCGGCCCATCTCCGTCGCTCGGAGGCCGCATGCGATGAGATCCCCCCCGCCGGTTAGACCGGCCGTCGAATGCTCAAGCAGAGTCCGAAATGCCCCGCCCGTCTTTAACGAGCATGAAAAGACGTGAGGGTGGGGGGGAGGTCCTCGAGCAGCATCTGTGAACTTTGATTTTACGGGCGCGGTCGCGATCGCTGGCGCGCGCGCTATCTCGCTATCTTGGCAGCCATCAGCGGGCGGCTCGTATACCCTTCTACGTGCTGCGCTCTCAACGCGAAGAGACTGCGAAAAGTGTCCCTGGAGCGGCCGTATCCTCTTACACCAGCGTTATGTAGAGTTGCGTGAGATCGGATCCAAAAGAGTTAGCTGCCAGCCTCAGTACGTATACATTACAATTTGTTGCTATCGCATTCATTGCTTCACCCTTGCGGTGAAACTGTTACTTTCTAAGTCTTGCGATAACAAATGTGTATACTGTAAACAAGAAACGATGACACCTTTGGGGCTTTTTCTTTTGTTGCAAAGACTGAATAAATTAGGTTCCATTAAGCTTCACAGAATGGCATCTCAATAAGCGGTAACCGATATGTCGATACGATGCTGTTCTTTGCTGAACGGTCAGTTCCGTTTTCTGAAGCTCTATGGCAGGGGTCTTAAACACGTGGCCCGTGAACCTTTCTCTTGCGGCCCGCGGCCCGCAAGTGACTGTCTTCGTCCTACATTTTTTTATTCTCTTAGTAAGTATGTACGTGAGCTACATATGCGTGACTGGTCTGACGCATTGTTTTCGGGAGGCACTTCATGGCCATGTGTTGAAGCATAACCGTGAAACAAAACCTACATTTTCGAATGGGCGTGCAGATCTTAGTTATTTAGGCGACTACTGTCGACAGGTTGCAGGAACCGTGGCGCCAAATCTCCTTGCAGAAATGACCCGTATATGAGATATGGGAAAGGGTTTTTGTTTTTTTCAAATGGTAACGTTAGCTGACAATTTGTACAAACTGCAACCCCCCCCCCCTGTTTTGGCCCTTGCGGGACTAAGTTGCGTCAGTGCGGCCCGCTGGCTGAGGTGAGTTTGAGACCCCTGCTCGATGGTGATGAGGACAGCTGCATGACCGGCGTCCATATCTCTCATCTTCGCACTGAGGGAGTCCGACCAGTTTGCTGTCAATGCAACGGTTTGCTCGTTGTTTATGGTGCAGACCAGGATGGTTGTGTGGAACCTGCATCGTGGCGAGCAGTTCATTAGTGGCGTTTGTCGTGACACAGACGCTAAGCGCACTGTTTTCTGCTTGAAGGCCGGTCTCTGGTTAGAGAGAGAGAGAGAATCAAATTGGAGGTGGGACCTGATTTAATACCATGTACAGAATGGTGCGTTACGGCACTGCTAAAGTTGATTTTCACATTGCTCGTGTATTAAGAGGACTCTTTTGCTCGAGCTCCGCGGATTCGAACGTATACACGTAAAGGCCGTAATGGTCGCTCACGGGGAAACCTTATGACAGGACTGGAAGGTTATTTTTTAGTGATTTGAATGAACGTCGTTGGTGTTCGAACGGGACGGGCTGTACCTATGCAGCTTACTCTCAACGTTGCCAATGTGTATCCGTTTTTATTAAGGAGTGCAGGGTAGCCGTTGAAACGCGCGCTCAGCAAATCACTTTCTCATGCAAAGATAGCTAATCTTTCTTTACTCACTACCGCGGAGTTCGGTGTGCGCGTGCTCCACACCGAGCAGACTGGCGGATTAAATCGACTTACTATAACCGTCTGGGCAGATGATTTGCTCTGGGTATTATATACGAAATTATGGAATGAAGCTGCTAGCGGTATACCGCGGGTCGCCGGATCAATTCTTCGAGCGCATAATCTAAGCTTCTTTTGCCTTCCCGCCTTGCTTCGTCGTTTCAATTTTCGGGCGGCTTCTCGCAAAGTGAATTGAGCCGATCCAGGAGAGTGCATTCCGCTCTTAGTCGTAGTCGTCGTGTACTCGTCACGCTGTACGTATACATGCATACGAACACGTGTACTCATTATGTTTCAAGACGCGGTGCGGGACGCAAACGTGCGCGTTGTCGATACACAACCCCGATGGGAGAAGAATCTGAGCAGTTAGTTGATGCGTACAAAGAAAATGATGCGCGTAACTATGCAAAAAAAATTTAATCACGGAAAAAAATTTAATGGAAACGTTTCAACAAAACCTCGTTTAACGTGGAAATAAATAAATAAAGAAATAGAACGAAAGGCTTCAACACAGATTAAAGAAGTCTTTATAATCTGTTGTCGATTTATTGCTTCGAGGGTGAACAGAAAAAAAAAAAAAAAAAGAGCCCCTACCTGTGACAGCCACCGATGTTGTGCCTTTTCTGTTGTGTTGTAAAAAGCGGAAATTACTTGCGCGAAACGACCGACGAGGCCTATAGTAGATTACTGAAAGCGATTTATTCTTTAACTTTAGGTTATTCACTGTGATGCACGTGTTGCCATTGCAGAAATGAGGCTGGGTAATTATGAAGACGTATGCACTGGCGACAAATTTTGAGGCGCCGATTTTGAAATGTCCACGTTTCCAAAACGTGCGAAAAATATTCCGCTGGGGTTACATTTAAACCTACTCGAGATGCTTTAGAGAGGGCGGCAGGCTTTTGAAAAAAGGATTAACCGGAGTTCGGATGCATTTCGCAGCACATTTCCGAGTTGGATATGTTTCGCAAAGCGACAGTGACAGGAACTTTTATTGAAACGTCCTGAAGGGAAAATGGTGTTAATCTTTGAACTTGTGCAAAAGAACTTGCACACGTGTCCTAAAGCGAATTAAAAGGACGAATAATAAGATTAGTGGGAGTTTTCTAACCAATTAGCGCTGAACACTGCAATATGTCGCGCAGCAGGTAATGTTCACCTGGCTCAACTCACACACACTTCTAATGTGTGTATATATATATATATATATATATATATATATATATATATATATATATATATATATATATATATATATATATATATATATATATATATATATGGGGCAGGTTATTTTGTTTGAGCTGAAAGAAAAAAAAGTGCATGTAGAACACTGGCCGGCCTCGCGGGGCGCGCGGAAGTCAACGCTGCTGAAACGTATGTGATCTTACGTATAAGATGGTCGCGTGGCTTGTGAAGAAAGGTGGGTGTTGCTGCGAAGAGTGCAGAAACGTGTCTGATTATGTGGCGCCGCCAGTATAGTGCGAGTGCGAACGCACAAACACGCATTGATTCCCTGGTCCTTCGATACCCACACCTTTGACGGTGCTTGTCGACGAAAGAGTTTTGAGACGTGCCTTTGTGCGTTGTGCCTGGATACCGAAACGCGTCGTGCCCTAAAAGTAAGCCCTCGTGTAGTGTGAGGCCACGTTGTGTCAGGCGCTCTTACTGCTTCGTTTCATCCTGGAGAAGCGCTTCTCCGTGTGTGCTCATTTGAGTTGGTCGGTACTGTTACTTGCTTCATGGCCGCGCGATGGCCGCACGATGGCGTAAGTGTCACCAAAAATAATGTGGCCATGTCGTGTCTTGCGATGCGATGCTTTTACATTTTTTCGCTCTCGTTAACGCTCTTCGGCAAGAAGGCAGTTATGGTGTCCGGGGCGAGCGTTTTTCTTCTTTGCGTGTGGACTCCCTCTCTTTTTTGTGTTGATAATCAATCAATCAATCAATCAATCAATCAATCAATCAATCAATCAATCAATCAATCAATCAATCAATCAATAAGTGGTACTTCCGTCGTTCGTTCGATGAGCGATGTACGGTACATCGCTCGTTGCAAGGTATGTGGTATGTGCACATACAGCTTCAAGAGTGCTTCACGAATTTGTTCGCTACTGCTGCTCCTATCTTTATTTAGGAGAGTGCACCCTCCTGTTCTTCACTGGTACACTATGCGCGTGTACACTGCGTGATCGTCGTATGTAATAACACGTGGCACCGTTTCAGTGTATGTGCAAGAGAGTCTCTACGGAAAATATGACTCGTTCTCTACTTGCATACCGTGCTTGCGCCGTCCTTCGTAACCAGTGTGCGCATCTGTTTTAGTTCTCCGCTATTCTTTGCGTCTTTCTTTAGCCCTTTCCATTGAACCAGTGTAAGCTAACTAACCGGAGGCTCCTCTTTCGATAAACCTTCCCAGCTTTTGCCATCTCTCTCTGTCTTTCTCTCTGTGTGCTTCATTGAGTGAAAGACACAGTTGATAGGATAATGGCTCATTAGTTTACATATAAATCGAAAGGTATTGGGCTGCAATGCCTTCAAAGGCGAGCTGGTAAAAAAAAAAAACCGGCAGATCCCACGCACTGTGGGAATCGATGTAATGCGAAGCAGCCAAATCATGCTTTACAAAATTTGCATGTCATGTTTTACATGTTAGGACCTGTCATTTATGTTCGTCATACAGTCACGTCGCGCAATACCAAATTTGGTGCATATCAAGCTAACGAAACGGCCGCGAGCGCGCCATGAGCGTGGCATGCAAGATGTCGCACATGACAAGTCATGATTTCCATTTTTGTTCGTCAGACAATCACGTCACTCAATACCAAATTTGGTGTATGTCAAGCTAACGAAACGGCCGTGCGCGCGCCATGAGCGTGGCATGCAAGTCATGTCGCACATGACAAGTCATGATTTTCATATTACCACTGGTCATTTTTGTTCGTCATACAGTCACGTCACTCAATACCAAATTTGGTGTATATCAGGCTAACGAAACGGCCGCGAGCGCGCCATGAGCGTGGCATGCAAGTCATGTCGCACATGACAAGTCATGATTTTCATATTACCACTGGTCATTTTTGTTCGTCAGACAATCACGTCACTCAATACCAAATTTGGTGTATGTCAAGCTAACGAAACGGCCGTGCGCGCGCCATGAGCGTGGCATGCAAGTCATGTCGCACATGACAAGTCATGATTTTCATATTACCACTGGTCATTTTTGTTCGTCATACAGTCACGTCACTCAATACCAAATTTTGGTGTATATCAAGGCTAACGAAACGGCCGCGAGCGCGCCATGAGCGTGGCATGCAAGTCATGTCGCACATGACAAGTCATGATTTTCCATATTACCACTGATGATTTATGTTCGTCATACAGTCACGTCACTCAATACCAAATTTGGTGTATATCAGGCTAACGAAACGGCCGCGAGCGCGCCATGAGCGTGGCATGCAAGTCATGTCGCACATGACAAGTCATGATTTTCATATTACCACTGGTCATTTTTGTTCGTCATACAGTCACGTCACTCAATACCAAATTTGGTGTATATCAGGCTAACGAAACGGCCGCGAGCGCGCCATGAGCGTGGCATGCAAGTCATGTCGCACATGACAAGTCATGATTTCTATATTACCACTGGTCATTTATGTTCATCATACAGTCACGTCACTGAATACCAATTTTGGTGTATATCAAGCTAACGAAACGGCCGCGAGCGCGCCATGAGCGTGGCATGCAAGTCATGTCGCACATGACAAGTCATGATTTTCCATATTACCACTGGTCATTTATGTTCATCATACAGTCACGTCACTCTATCCCAAATTTGGTGTATATCAAGCTAACAAAACGGCCGGGAGCGCGCCATGAGCGTGGCAGGTAAATCATGCTTTTCATGACAAGCTAGTCATGATTTTCATGATACGACCAGCCATTTATGTTCGCAATACGGTCATGTTATGCCATACCAAATTTGGTATAAATCCCATTAACGATACGGCCAGGAGAGCACAAAGTCGTAGGCGGCTAGATAGCTAGATAGATAGATAGCTAGATAGATAGATACGCTCAAAGTCGCCGAAGTTCGCTAAGAAATGCTTCGCATTTAAAAAAAAAAAAAAAATCGTCGTCCTCTGCTGTCATCGCTCAACGATTATGTTAATTCTCAACTGGCGGCCATACATATCGTGTTTTCTGCGGGGTGGCCGATCATCATCAGCCTATCCTGTGTTCACTGCACGTCAAAGGCCTCAGCAAATGGTCTCCGATTTACTCTCGTTTTGCGCGAACTTATTCAGTTGCATGCCTTCGACGATCGCGTTCCGAACACCCACGTTACCTAATTTGTCTATGCGGACGGCTGGCAGAGACCGAACGCAGGCGGGGAGAAAGATTACTACCGATAGTTTCTCTCTCTGAGTACAATAACAGAGCCGACGATGACGATGCGAACTTGCGGCGCGGCGTGGAGTTCTGCAGGATGAGGTCAAGCGCCCGCGTCAACGAAGCAGCTGCCTCTTCGACAGGCTCGCATTTCCGCCCGTTGCGCCGGTCGCGTGGCCGTTCCGACGTGAGTACAACTCTGCTACTTCCGGCTCCCAGGTTTTCTTTTACTCCTTGCCCGGCGCTCGGCCCGGGAGCTCTCCGGATAATGTGCGCACACCGAAGCGCCGTGGGTTTGCAGAAAAAGAAACGCACAAACAAGGGCTCAGTCGACTGATTACGAAACCGGAGAGCTCACCGGGAAACGCGAAATGATGTGCTGCTAGACCGATGAAAGCCGATGCTCGGGAGGGAGGGTTCGAGCAGGAGAACAGCGACGCATTATTGGGGAGCGGCGTTATGAATGAGACGACAGGCGGATAATTTGGACGTTGAAATAAAAGAAAACAAAGCGTGCCGGTGCCCTCATTACTAAACTTTCCGCTTTTCTGCATCGAAATTTCGCCTGCCGCGCCTTTCACCTTCCGCCTCCCCCTTTCATTTTTTTTAGTCTCTTAGTTTACGCGTACCGAGATGATGATAATGGATGACGGGGCTACTAGTTTCCTCGACGAGAAAATTTTCGAACACTTTGCGTGGTTAGTTAATCGAATAAATGCTTAATCATGATTTCCCCTGAAAGGGCGTCTTCGATTCTTTCTATTGCGTATGTTATCGCACGAAAATTTAACCCCTGATTCGTTGCGTATCAGATAATGTGGCGGGTGATCGCAATTCGAAAGTTTTGACCCTTGCTTTGATGTGCTTCTTCTTGCTTCTCCAAGGGCGACGGTGTCAGCAATTGTGTGTTGTGTTGAGTAGGGTGCCTGAACTTACACACAGAAGGAGTATCGACCTCTTTGCACTCACGATACCTATGTACCGAGTTCTGCATGTCATGTAACCTCAACATGCACGGTTGTGAAAGTTTTCAACGAATCTGACTAAAGGTCACCTACAGTAAATACACGGCCGCGTCGGTGAACACCGTGACCTAGCGGTTACGGTGCTCGGCTGTTGACCCGAAAAACGAAGGTTCGACCCTGGCCGCGGCGGTCGCATTTCGATGTAGCTAAAATGCTAGGGGCCCGTACACTTATGTAAAGAACTCCAGGGGGTGGAATTAATCTTAAACCCACTACTACGGTGTGCCTCATAATCATATCGTGTTTTTTTTTCACGTAAAATCCCCGAAATTATTTATTACATTAAATAAGTAAATCCGTCTAAATCTGCCTAAAATATTACGAATGGGCCCGTCATCACTGTGCCCTGTGTGCGATGTACGGGAAGACTTAGCCCACTTACTCTGCTCGTGCAGGCCTACTTCTTATAAAAAGAACGGACTCGATATTGGTCAAAGGGTCACCTTTTGAGCTAGGAGACGTTCTCTCACAATGAACAAACACCGATACCTGTATTTCATGCAAGGAAACCGCTAGCTGCGGAAATTACTGAGGGTAATGATGTGCTACAGAGGAGCACCCAACAGACGAAAGACCAGGGGCGCGATTCTCGGGTGTCCACTTAGTGGACATGTCCACTTCAGCGGAGCGCGTTCAGTTACGCAAAAAAAACGGCGAGTCGTGACGTCATGGCGCTCTTGACCACGTCGACGCACCGAACCCGCTAGCACATTCCCAGCGTAAAGAGAAAGAAAGTGGGCGAAATGTACAGTAACAGGACTCTTAAACAAGCTTGGCAAGTCTGAACTTGCGTATGAACGTGTTGAGATGTTTGAAGAACGATGCAGGGAATGCGTATCGACCTTCCAGGTGCGTCAGGCGGGCTTCCGCGTTAAACCTAATTCAAGGGCTAACGTGATTAGAGTTTATGCACGGCCTCCGAGATGTGTGTCCAAAAGCGGATCTCTGGGGGCAGCATTCGTTGCGGCGAAACGCATTCCGTCTTTCTCATTTGTGTCGAGAGTTGTGAAAGCTGCGTGGCGTCAAAATGACGTCGCGGAAGAAAGACCGGAAACAGGCGGCGCGCTGCTCGCCGAGCTCCAGCCAATCAGTGGAGGCCGAAGTGGACATGTCCACTAAGTGGACACCGCGAGAATAGCTCCCCAGAAGAAGCACGAAACGGACACGGAGCTTGCGCACTAACAACTTCTATCCATTCGCTTTCGCTCGTCAAGTATATCTATGCGCAGGCAGTGAAAGATGACGAGCACAATGACGCCATAAAGTGTGATGCAACAAGAAAACGTGATGTAACAAGTTCCGACGAGTACGTGTCTTAAAGACATGAATCAAAATTATCTAAATTTGACGCAACAGATGGTGCGCTTACCCAATCGCGGCCGATACGTCTTTCGTCAAAAACGCTTCACTTCCTTCTTCCTCCTGTTCCTTCCCAAATGCCCTAGCTTGTTTATCTTGTCAAAATTTGTTCTGCACTTAGTATTCGAACAGAGCGCGCTGCTGAATTAACTGAAATGGACAACATTCCTGCGACCACATTTTGAACATCCTTGGGCATACTGGTGTTATTGCAGTACTTTAATTTGTATATTTTGTACTTCTTTCGCCATCATTCCCGCCTGTAATAACATGTTAGGCGTATCGCCAAACTGAAGTGGTTATTGAAGCACGACTCAGCGCTAATCGACAGCCAAAGCTCTCTCTCGCTTTCTCTCTCTCTTTCTCTGGCGCCACGTGTGTAAGTTGCTGTGCTTCTCAAGAAATCGCATAATATACGGTATTATTGCCAACGGTATGAAATCAGGTATCTGTCACGTGGCGTATTGCATGATTGAAATTTAGAAGTGAAAGATACATTCATAAGAAAGAACGCAAGAAACGTCTATTTTGTTGCCTTATGTTTAACGAAGTGTCTACAAAAACGTTGTGGAGGTGCTGACTTGAGTAATGAAAAGAAAAAAAAATTAAATTTGCCAGAAATCCACGCTGTTCGACACGACCGACTCGACGCAATATCGATAAAATCGACATGATCCTCGTTCACTGTTAGATTATTATAATTTTCCGTAACAAATCTATATTATAAGGGGGGTGTCTTGTCTTTTTAGCTGCAGCAAATGTTTAAAATTAAGGCACGTTCGAGTGCCTAGGTATTCAGACTCTGGATAAAGGGCCATTTGCGCAGTTACCCGAGTAATCGATGAGGTTACTGTCATCAGCTTTTACAGCGCATCTCTCTCTCTCTCTTCTTTTTTCGCCTTTTTCGAAGATTTTCGTTGTTGTCGGATTTCCGGGCACTGTGAAGGGCGCTCGTGCTTTCGCATACATGAGTCGAGGGGCTCGTTCGAACGCCAGTAATTGTATATTCGGGATGCGTTTGGATGCCAGGAGAGAGCTTTGGTGTAGAGCCCTAACCATACGTACGCGCTGCAGCGCGTCAGCGCGTGGCGTGTGGACTCGGCGCCTCGCGCTGACGCGTTGTAACGCGTACTTGTGGTTAAGGCCTGGCCACAAGTACGCGTTGCAGCGTGTCAGCGCGTGGCTTTTTGACGCGGCGTCGCGCCCTCTCTCTCTCTAGATAGGGAGAGGGCGCGTCGCCGCGTCAAAAAGCCACGCGCTGACACGCTGCAACGCGTACGTGTGGTCAGGCCTTTAGGATTTTAAGGTTTGCATGCTGCGGTGGAGCACTCGGGAAGAACAGCCCTCCTTTCCCGTGGCCCATTCCACCTGTGGCGGCCGCGAGAGATGAGGATGGCTGTCGCCTTCCGCGCCGGCAGTGAGATTCAAGACAACGCACCCGTATGGCGACGATGGTCACGCGATGGATTGCGTGCAGGGGCCACATATATACGAATGGTGTCAAGCAAGTGATATAAAAAGTGTAGAATTAAACTTACAAATGGCAGATGTAACATGACTGTAAGTATCCTGAACAGAGGGTTGCTGCATCGTGCTAAAATTACAGTGCATTGAAAGAAAGAAGGAGAATTTCTTAAACACAGCCGAATGAAACGAACATACTATTATGCCAGAAAGCATGGAGGACGTTAATTGCTGTCCTTAACTGTCGTGTACTAATTGTGAGGTAAATTGAAGTGAATCGAACTGGATGAAAAATCACCCTTTCCATCGGTTCAATCTGAACCCACAACCTTCGGGTTACGCGTCCGATGCTCTTACCAATTTCAATTTGCGTAACACTTGGTACAATACAGTTAAAGACAACAATTAACATCCGATGTGCTTTCCCTGGTCTAGTTGAATTATACGCTACAAGCTGATAACATTACGCGGATATTTTTTTTTCTTTTTGAAGAGGGTGCTAGTGGTGCCAGCTGACGAGTACGACCACTCTCCATGGCCTTTGGACGCAAGGACCTGGAAGTTCGTTCAAAGGGTCGTGAACTATCCCTCGTGCTTGGCGACAAATAAAAAAAAAAGCGCATACTGCGGAGAGTAGACCCTGCTGTGAACAACTAAAGCCTAATCTTGCAGTAGCGCGGCGCGGCAAGGAGACCTGATGAACTAGGCGAAACATAGCACTCCGTGGGTAACGCACACTTCCACACACACGCGTGCACTTAAGACCACACCCACAAACAGCGTTTCGTTCGTTTTATATTTGCGATCGATATTGCGCCACCGCGCTAATCTAGCTGAATAACAGTGAGTTGGAGTTGCTGTGGGAAGATAATTAGAAAGAGACCGACGATCTTCCGACGTTGCAGTCGACGAAAACGCTAAGGTGCGAAGCATCGGATAAAATGCTTTCGCCTTGTACCTTCTCTTGTATAAGGTGTTTTGTGTACGGCGAACCTTATGTCGTTTTATAAGCTTACGTTATTGTAGCGGTCAATGCTTCGCCTGCCGGGCAAAGTACTTTTTTTTCCTCTTGCATTCTTTAGTTACTTTACATTATCTTTTTATCGTTCGGATAACGGGCCTTGCGTTGGCTTTTTTTTTTTTTCGTCGCCGTCGCGTTCTTCACTTTATAACAACATACGATGTAGAAGGCATCCAGCAACAGTACACCACTTTGGGAGCCCGTGTGATTTACCTTATACGGCGCACGCGCCTGTCGGTCTCTTTCTTACATTAAAACGTCGGTTCTTTGATTTGCGCTGCTTGGTTCGGTCAACATCCGAAGTCGGCTCCCGCCCTATATTTAACTTCTCCCTTCTTTGTCCGCTTCAGTCTCTTTCTCTCTCTCATGGTGCCGTCCCTATATATACTTACCAAAGTCTGCCTTTCTGTCCGTGTATATTTGTGTTCGTGTATATATGGGCGGGCGTTTTCCTTTCACCACTACGACAATCTTCTCGTGGTCCTTGCTTCGATTTGTATTATTTTGGGGAAGAAAATATTGGCTTCCGAATGCGACTAACGTGATTCCACAATACTGACTCGCTTTCTTGCCGCTCATTCGCTGTCTTTGTTTCGCTGCAGCCCCTTTCAGTGTAACCTTTAACGCACCACACGAATAAAGTCATGAGATGGACTTGCGCCAAATAAAATTAATGTATATCAATCAGCACGACCAATGCTTACTAAAAGTAACAGCAGGAGTCTGCGTTGATAGCATCTCGTTATTCAAGATCGCCCACGCGCAATAAATGAAAATAATATAGCGCGAGAGATATAGGCGTCGAGGTTTTATTAAAGGGACCCTGCAACACTTTTTCAGCATGGTCAGAAAACGCTGCCGATGGGTAGTCGAGGCTCCTGGGAACGCGCGAGCCGAACATTATAGCGCAGCACGCGGCCTGGAATTTACAATTAATTCTCAAAGTCAGCTAGAAATCGTTCCCTCTTCTTTCTACAAATGATGCCTTAAAATCAAATGACCGCGCCATATGCCCAAATTCACGGCCGTTGGCTGATTTGAGCACCGCAAGCTGCATAGTTACCGAGGCCGCCGCGGGAGGCCGCCTCGTGCCCGCGCGCGTGCACGCGATTACACTAAAAGTATATAAGCCGCGCGTTCGAAGAAAAAAAAAAAGTGCTCAAGGCAATGACGCGCGGTACGTAGCTTCCTTCCTCCGTGCCATCCCTCCCTGCTTAGCTTCCAGCGCGCTCGTCGGGACGAAAGAAGAGAAAAAGCAATTACAGCGTGCGACACAATCTCTAACTCCGCTCGTACTTGACGGATTCTAAACATTTTTGCGACGATCGATTTGTGAGGCAGTAAACTCCTTTACTGAAGCCATTCGATGATTACTTGAAAAAGCTTTGCAGTGCCCCTTTAAGATTGCACCTTGACGTGTCATTTCAGCGACTTCCATCACGGTTTCGTCGCTTTCCGCCTTTTAAGCCGAGGCGTTCGCCCGCGCTTTCGGGAAGCGCCGTTGTTTGTTAGATCGCCTGGCGAGTCGTGAACAGGAGTCGTGCAGCGGCGTTCATCTTCCGGAAAGCGTGAGCAAAGACTAAACATAGACTCGTCACGAACTTGACAATGAGCGGGCGGAAAGACGCGCGGGTCCTCCCCTTTCGACTACTCAGGAAGTCGGGACGTCTCAGCCGTCAGTTTGCGGACGTTTTGGCACCGAAATATGGCTCCAAACTTGAATGGTTTCGTTGCGCGCGTACGTAACGAGAGTCGGGACACGTGCGCTCATTGAACTGCTGCCAACACGCGCGCAGGCTCCGGCAAACCTTAAGCGTACACGTATAGGCGTGTTAGGTGAATGAAAATCGCGTTGTCGTCCCGCAAGATGACTATCAGATGCACGCGGCTGCTCTCCGAATATGAATCTCTGAGTATGACTCGTTTCTCAAACGATTCATGCGCCTGACATTTCGTGCATTACGTCTCGAGTGTTTGATCCTGTTCCTTCCATCGCCGTGCCATTTCCGCGAAGATGTGCGCTCGCTCGCGCCTTTGAACGTTGGTTCTGCTCGAGTTATGGACAGGAGCAAAAGCCTAGGAGCGCGTTACCGAGCAGCCGCTGCGATCAAAACCGTTTGTATTGATGTATTTAATGTTATTCGTTTTTTCATCAACCATCGACATCGGGGATTTGCCTGCCGCGGTACAACGACGGCTATGGTCAATTTTATTTTTTTTTCTATCCATGGGCGCCGCCGCCTGGGGCTTTTCAGGCGGGCGCATATTCTCAATTTTGCCTATCGTAATGTCAAATGAACACGTTCGCGAAACGCCGAATGCATACAGCCGTTTATGAGTATGAGCCTATTTTATGGTATCGTTCATGTGTTTACTGAAGGATACAAAACGGAAACGTTCAGGGCCAGGTACGACGGCATCTAAAACGTGTACATAAAATAGTTTGTAGGGTTTCCAGCACGAACGAGAACGAGAGCGCGCCTTTTATTCGCTCTTGTCTCGCGGTGCATCTGCGGACGACGTCACGTCTTTCGTTCTTTGGATCGTTGTCTTGCGCCGCGTGCGCTTGAAAGATGTCGACTCTGCTTGCATATAAGGCATGCGTATTGGACAGGGCCACATTTACGCCAGCATCTCCGCCACGTTTACGCCGCAATTCCGCGAGGTTGTCCCCGTCCTACGTAAGTGATTTACGGCAGAAACTGCAGGGAAATAACGATAAGGGCGGTCGTCAGTGTAGGAGCGCTTATTGCACGACAGATACCGCAAAAGCGCGCGCCAGGCGTCACGCGACTGCTGCTGTGGGCGACATCATCTGCGATAAGCTTTCTGGAAGTTCTCTGCACTGACGTTTATTTTGGGTGCAGAAAAGCGAATTGCCGGCTGACGTAGTGACCCGTAATCTCAGTGGGTTCACCTTTCAGAGCTGCCGCATT
Source organism: Rhipicephalus appendiculatus (assembly GCA_030522465.1). Classification (NCBI taxonomy): domain Eukaryota; kingdom Metazoa; phylum Arthropoda; class Arachnida; order Ixodida; family Ixodidae; genus Rhipicephalus; species Rhipicephalus appendiculatus. Next base: position 1,051,198 of record JALIZH010032945.1, on the reverse strand, counting down.
CAATGCCCAATGCACGAAGATACCCCCAGTAGCGATGGTTCCACTGACCCGTGCGCTATCTTGAACATCTTCAAGTTCATTCACATTGTAGGATTTTATAATGACGGCACTGTGAGCACGTGATATATCTTTATTTAATTTATTATTTTTTTTTATATAGCGAAAACGTTCCTAGGCTTGGTTCGCGAAAGCGCGCACATAGCTGGCGTCCACAAAAGCCGATCCGAAAAGCACGTGTCCTCTTCCGCCGTAAATGACGCAGGCGCCGTCAAGTGCGGCGAGCAACCACAGCCGCGGTCGCGTTTCTTGGCGGGGTTGGCGAAAGCGCGCACCTTGCTGCCGTCGCCGCAGCGACACTCGGTGCGCGCTTATCTGCAGCCACTGCGTAGGAGAGGGGAATCCCTGCAGCAGAAGGGGAAGTCCCTAATCGAAGGGGAGAAAGAAAGCACATAGGTATAGGTGGCGGACTTCGTAAGAAACTCTCTGGTGTTCTCATCCCATTAGAATGTTCTTATAGGGATCCTCTGTAAACTTTCTGAAAGCGGAGCTTGTTATGGACGTGATCTGCTGTGGAACACAATTCCAGATAATATAACTTTCAGTCTGTGGGAAACGATGACCGAGGAAATAAATAAATAAATAAATAAATAAATAAATAGGGCGGACGCGGTGACAGATATATATAGGATACCTGTTTCACTGAATCGCTGTGTTCCCCTCGGCATAGTGGTGATTTTCTCGAGACTATTTTCGTCGTAGGAGCATCAATTCTATGATGAATGGGGCTAGGTAATTGAACAAGTAGTAATGGGAATTGGATGAACTAATTTTATGATCAAACGAGGACGCGGCTTGATAAGGGCGCTCTGTTTGCCATGGCTCGCCGGTAAGGTGTGTATTCGCTTCGCTCATGGTCGAGGGGAATGACACTTGAGACCTTCGACAGATCAGTTAATTCGCATTATGTTAGAATGTGTATACATCTCTGTTAAAAGACAATGCTGGAAGAATCGCTTCCTGTCGCTTTATATATATATATATATATATATATATATATATATATATATATATATATATATATATATATATATATATATATATATATATATATATATATTTGTCTCTCAAAGTCGGGATTCTTAAGCCCAATTCACTCGACTGCTGAAAGACGTCTTTTGGCTTCAAAGAGTACGAACCGTGTGGATCGGTCGAGTTTTTGATGCCGCCCATAAAGTCGTACAGTGAAGCCGCCTTACTCACGCTAATATTGTGCGTCGCGGGTCCCCGACATTTTCGTCCAGAAGTCAAATCTACCTCCTAAGGTCTTTCTGTGTAAATAGTCGATGCCATTCTCTATATGATGGCCGCTATTGCTCGGCTTCTTCTTTACGAAGTCCGCTATGGTGTTCTATCGACCTGTAACCATAGAGTATATCGGCCCCGAAAGGCTGTTTTGCAAGTTTAATGTACTAAGAGCGGGGCTCTCCCGTAGCATGGGGGCGCAGATAAATTTTGGAAGATAATTTGTATTTAATTATTTGGGAACTTATATGTTGATTATTTTTGTTCGCACATAGCAGCTGAAAACGCGCCATTTTTGTTCCTTCTAAGGGCGAAAGTATGCATAAAAGCCGCCAAATGCATCTAAGTTGTTTGTCAATAAGACAATGTTTACGAACTGTATATTAACGTAACTTTTCTGCCAATGAGTAAAACATTCCATTTTTTGAAAAATTGTTTGCTCACATCTGGTTCGACGCCGTTTGACGAAATTTGAAACGACCGTCAAAATAATTTTTTTCGTCTCGAATATCTTCAAGAAGGGTTTCTTTTTTTCCGTCATATACCTGATTAACTTATACGAAAAAGCAAAAAAAATCGACTATAGTCGAATGCACCGGTCGGAGTAGTGACGTGGAACGTTCCAGAAGCGACCGTCTACGCGTTGCGAGGTTATAATTCTTTTCATATGATGTAGGTTCGCACGGCTATACGAAGTTTTTTATGGCATCGGTCTGCTGTGATTATGGAATATTGGGTCAGGGAGACTTCACCGAAAACTGTAGGTGTCTGACTGGTTACGAGCATTCCCTTTGTCTGCCTCAGTGCTCGAATACTGCAGAACTTCTAAAGAGAAGGGGGTGTGGGGTATGAAGAGGGGTCGCTGCGAATACGCCTCTCCTACTGAGGTATGGGGCAGTATGAGGTTGCCGTAGCGAATGCATCCTTACGGCGCTGCATGCCGACCTCTTGAACGAGAGCGCGCCCAGATGCGGCAGTTTTTTAATGACTCGATCCTCCGAAAAATTCCGCTTCCAGCCCGAACAGGTCTAATTAATGGACGCGTGGCACACTTGTCTGGGTAGGGCCACCGTTGTGGACGCAATTCTTCTGGAGCGGGGTCCTTTCGCTTGAGCTCATTAAATGTACCGCCGCACCGTAGCTGCATCTCGCGACTTTGTACACCTCTTCGTCCTCACTTTCGCATACCACCGTTCCTGCAGAAGCGTGGTTGAGCAACGCACTTTAGCGTCGTACTTTAGCCAACTTTAGTACGAAGCCCGAGTTCGTCCCCATAGGTGGCGCACTCCGCTTAAGGAATTTTTATAATTTTTTTCCCCCCATTCCACTAAAAGGCGGGAACACTTGTCGTGCGCATGGTCAATTAGTGCGAGAGGAGTGCTGGACGTAGGTGCGTTAGTGGCTCGACCTTTCAAGACGAAAGCCTTAACTGTCTATGTTTCAAGGTCGTGGTTCAAAAAAAATATGGTCCACTAAGTAAAAAAAAAAAAGAAATGCGGCTGGGCGCGCAAGCTGTGCGTTTACTTCGTCGAGATTGCGGCGTCTCATGAGCAGCAGGGCCGTAAAACAGGGTGAGTAAGGTGCCAAGCATGCGCGCCCTACATTGCACGGTGCCTATGGAAAACCAGCGCTGGAAAAGGGCGCCTGGCGGGTAGACTCGGCATAACTCAGCCGCTCGGCCTGACGAACTGGCCGCAGTTTGCCGCGGCGAGCACACGCGCGTGCGCCATTCCCGTGCCTGTCTTTGGCACCAACAGCTCGAGCAGCCTTGGTGCACGTTATGCTGCGTTATGGATTTAGAAAAATGACTTTGCCTGAAGGCTACTTTCACAAGAAAGCGCTCGGAAATGGAGAGAAGATGCTCTGCAAAGCGGACTACGTCTATGTATTCGGCGTGAAAGAGACGGTGCCGTGCCGTGATGGCGACTCCCTCGTTACTGTTTTCTGGCTGCGCGTTGGGATTTGTGTCAAGCTGTGCAGACTGACAAGACTCCATTGAAAAGTCCGTGCTGCGTCGATGCCGTGCTACCCGGTCTTGCAGTAAAATAGGCAATAGTAATGTGCGTCACACTTTTCCCGAGGTTTTGGCAGTCCGCGATAGTAGACAGTTTTAGTTGAGCGTCCGCAACAGCGCATGCGGACGCAGCCTGCCATTGGGTATGGCTGGCAGCTTGTGTCCGCAGAGATGCTGCGGACGCCCAACTAAATCTGCCTGTTATAGACGCAGGCGTTGATTAATTAAGCACACCGCCGTAGTAACTTATATAGCACGCCGGGTGTTGCACTGCTAAGTTCTAGGGTGCGGAATAGATTCCCGGCCATGGTGCCGCATTTCGATGGGCGCAAAATCCAAAGAACACCTGTGTGCTTGGCTTATATGCACATTAAGGAATACCAGATGTTCTAAATTGATTCAGAGTTGCCAACTAAGGCATGCCTGATAATCATATCCCGTTTGTCACGTAAAACCCCAGCAATTATTAAGGTTGATCAAACACCTTACTTTTAGAGACAGTCAGGCGAAAAAACTAAAACAATACGTTCGGCGAATTGAAGGACAAGCAAAAATTCAAGACATTTGACACTTCTCTGGCGAGGCATTTATTCGATGTCACTTCACCATCGGCAGCCGATGCGAAAGAAAGCTTTACTGCATCAGCTGATTCCAGCAAGCTAAGCTCCGAGTAGTCCGCTGCTTTATCCTTAATATGAACCCTGTCTGTAGCACGAATTAAGTTTAACGAAAGTATCTCAGCATCGAGTATCTATTGCGTGCGCATTTTTAAAATAACATTCCGGGGGCTTAGTCGCACGTGCCCCCCGCACACATCTCGTATGACCAGGCAGCTTTTCTTCCACATAATTGCTTGGGAATACTGCAGACTACTTGCGTATCTTCTCATTCACTTGACATGATGGCATCAGAAGGGGCTTGGTGGTGGTAATCCGACGAGAAAAAAAAAATTGTCACATATGCCGCAAGCTGCGTAATATGCTCGTTTTATTCCCGACAAAACGCCGGCTAGAGAGAGAGAGAGATGAAAACATTTATTGTGAAAAAAAAAAGAGAGAGAGTTTGGGGGGCCAAAGCATGACCCCGCTACATGGTCGGCGTCCCTAGTCCGGGACACCACATGACGAGGCCCCGACTCGCGCCCGTCCCACCAGAGTCCGTTGGGACTCCAGCGAGGAGCAGTTGAGAAGGGCAGTCTCCCATGCCTCTCGGGAAGGGGTAGAAGAAGGGGGGCAGGTGGGGATTTTTTATACATGCCCACACCATGTGGAAGATATCACAAGTCTCCCCACAGTGTGGGCACCGCCCATCCGTGTTCGGGTCGAAGTGCTTTAGTATGGCAGGACAGAGTAGAGTTCCTGTATCCCGCCGTTTGGTCCTTGCTTCCACTGCTGGCCGTCTTCACTATCGATAAATCTAGCAGACACGCGACATTCGCTTTAGAAACCAGCCCAACGCCAATGGTCTGAACGGCAAGAGCCTAACCTACTCCGCTCGCCTGACTACTTGGATCTAACGCCGCCTCCGTTCTTATTTGCATGGTTTAGAAGGAAATACGTAGGAAGATACACCCTTCCTCATTCCTGCGCAGTTTTGGCACTTGAATGTGCAACAGTACCGCTGAGCTTACTTTTGTTGTTTTCTTTCGCCGTTCCGCGCCCGCATCGCCTCCACCAGTCGCTACTCTCATCCGCGGGAGCGGCTCAGATGTGCGCGCTTTGACCACCAGGGTGGCGCTGCACGCACCGTGAAAACTACAGTGCTTGTTGCCCTATACGTCGCCGCGCGGGCTCAGAGCTTCATTCCACATCGGTATGGGTCCAATTAGACCCATACCGATGTGGAATCGCCTTCACATCTAAGCACCTCCGTATTTCTTTTTGTATTGTGCGTACGGTTGTGAAATTGTGCTATTGGTCTGCGAACGCTAAGCAGGTACTTGTACCGAACGGTGAAGTGTTGGAATTCTCGGTACGTGTTTTAGCTGAATAGAGAAGCAGTGCTCGGACGAGACAAAAGGGTGGCTTATGCGCGCACTAACTTTGACCTTCAGGAGCGTGACATTCGCGTTTATTTTCGGGCCCCGTACCTTTGTCCGTCTTGCTGTGGTTCTCTACATAAGCGGATTAGTATTTTCTCAGGGTTCAATCTTACTGTACGCTGCGCTGTTTGTCTGGTGAAAGAGCGATATCAAAGCGCTTTTTTAACTGCTGAATTCAAAGGGTTTACCGCAATGCGTAATGAGGCACGAAAACGGAAAAGGCTCGCTCCGCCATCATGCGTGATAAGCAAGACCGTCTTCTGAGAACTCGTCTGCAGAAAGATCTCGGGTGCTTATATTTATGTGCACGCTATGGACACCCAAGTGGTCAGAGTCAATACCGAGTCCTCGCAATACGACGTGCTTCGTGATCACATATGCTGCTTTTGGTGCGTAAAGACCCAGCATTGACTTTCGAAGTCGCGCTAGATATCAAGCTTGAAGCAAAGGTATACGCGGCCGTTCAACCAGTCGTTCCTTGGGTACGCAGAACTGTGCCAGTTTGCAGTATTGCTCAGATTTTATGCTGCTACTTTAACAGTATAACGATAAGAAGTCACCAAGCGGGAAACTAAGCTGTTATGCTTTACTATGCGACTATGCCCCACATGCACAGCGTTTGTTGTGGGCGGTACACGTTTATTCGCGTTCCTGTGACGGAATGCACGCTTAACATATATATATTCATGCACACTTGTTTGGATTTCTTCTAAATGCTTTTGGTCACACGGAAGAATGCACCTAACATACCGGCGAGTTCACGGAGCTTGCGACCACAGCGTAGTTAAACATTTTCTAGTCCCCTATTTGATTCAATAACTCACTATTTGAAGTTGTCCAATATTCGTTTTCGTTGTAAGGCCGCATGGTAAAACAGTTATTGCAGTCTACACGTCCGACTGTGATGCAAGTGGAGAACTCATCTCAATGACTTTGCTGCATGAGAAGCGGTGATTGTTGCGCTGTCGATGGAGTTCCTCAATAAGCGTTCAGAGGAGGTCACTTATATACAAAATAGTTCCCTGTCGTTAAGTAGGCATGTCTCGCCTTAGGCACTCTTCGAATGCGTGGACTTGCGTTAGATAAACTAACGCTCTGTCACGTGCATCGAAGAAAAAGTTCTCCCCCCCCCCCCCCCCCTTTTTTTTTTAATTCAAAGCATTGCTTAACCGAGAAGTCATCTTTCGCGAATATGTTTGTTCGAATCGATTCATATATATCGCTATATGGACATCTCTGTTTATAGTAATCTTCCTCCCGCGTTAATGTTCCCGTAAGTGCGAAAGAAAGAAATACGCAACTGCGTCTTGATGTTAATTGGCACGTGAAGAGAAATATTGCAACGGAGAAACGTCCGGGGCTTCGCTTCTGTATCTGTTGCCTTCCCCGCACTTCCGCCCACTTCTTTATACACTCGCGTGTACAAGTGATGGAAGCGTGTTTGTGTTATTTCGGAGCACGGCCCCGTGGAGCGACGCGTGCTTATTGTGATTGATCTTGATCTGTACGTCGCCGCGGATACTTCTTCCCGGACGCGATGATCTGCGCGCATACGCGGACGAGATCAACGCACGCACTCGGGTGGCGGCCGCTCGTCTCGCGAAGACAAATACGTATACGGTCCTCGCAAGAAGCCGGCAGCCGAGTCGTGCACAAGCACTTGCATATTCATGGCCGCGCGCCCCTTGGGAGCAAGAGCAGCGAATCGCGGGGTCCGCGGTGCGTGACTGATGAAACGCGCCACCGTTGCGGTGCTTCCCTCGTTCAGCCACCCGTGCCGATGTCGGATTACGGGCCGCCGATAAAGCGGCGCGCGTGGCGGCGCGGGTCGCCTTTTCTGCGCGAATGTCGCCGCGATCATCTTCTTCACACTTTTAGCGACTCCATGCACGCCGTGTCGGGCCGCTTTGGAATGGGCAGGAAGAAGACTTAGCGACTAGGAAGCGACAGGGACGACAGCTTGCACTTGTTTGCGTCGCGTGTTTCTGCCATGACTCTTATCTGATTATTGAAATGTCTCTCTATCACACACACACACACACACACACACACACACACACACACACACACGCACACGCACGAACCAAACACACACACACACACACGCGCGCGCGCGCGCACGCACGCACGCACACGCACGCGCACGCACACGCACGCACGCACGCACGCACGCACACACGCACACAAGCACACACGCACACACACACACACACACACACACACACACACACACACACACACACACACACACACACACACACACACACACACACACACACACGCGCGCACGCACACACGCACACGCACGCACACACACACACAGGATAACCGCTGGTTATTAAGGGTGACTGACTCGATTCCAAGAGAAGGCAAACGCGTGAAGGGGAGGCAGAAAATTAGGTAGGCAGATGAGATTAAGAAGTTTGCATGTATAACGTGGCAGAAGCACAGGACCGGGTTGATTGGCGGAACATGGGAGAGGCCTTTGCCCTGCAGTGGGCGTAGCCAGGCTGATGATATATATATATATATATATATATATATATATATATATATATATATATATATATATATATATATATATATATATATATATATATATATATATATATATGGGGGGGTACCTTGTATCTTTAGAATAAAGAAATTTCGATTGAAGAATCTGAACCTAGCGGCGACTAAAGATCCAGAATCTGCAGTGCGAAATAGCAATCCAAAACAAAAGCAACAGTTTCACCGCAAGGGCGATGCAATGAATGTGATGGCAACAAACTTGAGTGTTGTACGAAGTATACTAAAGGAGTTCGCATCCTAAAGGAGTTCACTGCTAGCCGTATACGGCTAGCAGTGAACTCCTTTAGGATGCGATTTTGGCGTAACTCGACAAAACGCTGGCATAAGAGAGTATGGTCGCTCCAGCGAGCGAAGCGGTTTTCGTGCTGTCTGTCGCTTCAACGCGAAATAAGCGCGAGCACGCCCTGTATGTCCAAAGTACACCCCCCCCCCCCCCCCCCTCCGTGCCTTCTGGCTCCTATATATGTCTATGCACCTTTCGCGCGGCGAAAGGACAGGCTGTACGTTGCCTCTCGGCTTGAAGAACGATCGACGGTGGCTCCTGGCGCGCGGGGCGATGTAATCGCATGCGCCCTTGTCGCGATGAAGATATCCGGCTCCTTTCCTCCCTGCTTCAGCCGCGTTCGTCGGCAGTGCTCGGGCGCTATGACTGACACGGAGAACGTATGACGCGCGGCACGATGTTATCGATTCGGACTTTATACGGAACATGACGGCGACGGCAAGAACCCGCCGAGAATGTCCTATCACAATTAAAGAAACCTCGCAGCTTAGGAAATGGCAGTTAGAGCAGCTTAGGGTGTATTTTGAGTCCCTGTTTTTTCAATACGGGTGCCAGTATTTTGAGTCCCTGTTTTTCAATACGGGTGCCAGACACAAGTAAAGCTTCTAGTGCTTTGAGTGCCGGCTGATTCCGAGTGCTGTTGACATATAAGTTTCCCGTTCGGTTATTAATGAAATGATATAAGCTACGTTGATGGTTAATTATCGCTGAAGCCTCTAATATCGGCCACTGGTACCACAGACGTCTTTTTGTTCTTGTAGTCGCACTTCACTTGAGTGGAGGTGAGTTCTATGATCGACTGCGAGCAGCGTAACTTTCCGGACGCTTCACTGAACTTATGGATATGTAAGACGAACGAGTGACACCCAAATGACGTGTACCAAATTATAATAGGTTTGATCTCGGTTGTCAAAATTGTTGGCCTGAAATGCGAGGGTAACTGTGCGGAAGAAAAGAAAGAAGTGGCCGGAAAGAAAAGATACACAAATTGTTTCAGGTTCCTGTATAAAGATATCAGCAGTTAGGGACAGGGATACTAGATATGTAGAGGATGAAATTTCATAAGTAAAACTACTCAGCAGGAGCTTCGCAATGTCTCTTTGTATTGTCGTTCAATGAAATGGCAGGTGTCGGGAATCTTCTTAGCAAATCAAGGGATGATGATTCAGTGTATCCGAAAAATAAGGCGCGTTTAAATTTATTGTGCTTGTAAATAATAATAAAAAAAATGAGCAAGAACATTTAAAATTGGTCCAGTAAGTGACGAAAACGCAGGAGAGTTACCAAACTAATTTTGAAGGACACCAGCGATTTTCTAGTCCAGGTACTCGCACGTGATCGTGCTTCGCGCAAACTGTTCCGCACGAATGCCGAAAACATACTCAGCAGGAGCGACGGCAAAGTTTGGATGAGTACAGACAAATATAGCACCTGTAATAGGCTACTTATTACCGTTGACCGCTGAGGACTCGATTTGCCGATGGCTAAGTCGATTGCAAGTAATTCTGCGAGAAATATCCGGTTGGAAACAGAATGACGGAGAACAAAACAAACGCTGGTTAAGGACAATTGTCAACTCAGTCCGGTAATCTAATGATTTTTCTGCTTCACTTTATCAGATGCGAGAGTTCTGGTGTTTGGGCACTGAACCGTCCGGCTATCCTGAAATATCGGAACACGTCGACAAGAAAAAAGAAAGAGGCAACGAAAGAACAAAAAAAAAAAAAAAAAAAAAAAAAAAAAAAAAAAAAAAAAAAAAAAAAACTACAGAGTTCACGTCCATGGATCACCAAGAAATAAAGAGAGCGAACAACACTGATCGAATCATACATTTTTCTTGCGACTGCCCGCGCTTCACGCAAACATGTCAGAGGCTGCCGAAGGTTTCTTGGAAGAGTTGTGCGCGGGGAAAAAAAAATATTGTAAAGTGTGAGTGGTGTTTTCTGAAGAGACTCAAAATTCTCCGTTTCGACACACGCGACGCTCTCAATACGTCACGGCAGCGTTAGCTCGAAAGCATTCGGTGTATTTTTATTGGGTGCCTAATATACTCGGCAGGAAGACGAAAGTGGTTCTTGTGCTGATATCCGCTCCCTGCCTGTCTTCTTTTGCGAGTGTCCCTGCGTGCTTCTGTACGGCACCGCTCGCTTTCCTTCAGCAAGAGGAGCGCAGTTCGCCGGGCGTCTGGACGAAGAGGCCGTCGTGTGAAGACAGGAATTCCGAGGAAGCGCGAACACCTCATGAACGACGCCGGCAGCGAGGGCACCATGCTTCGGATAATGTATTGAATTATGTCCTGGTACGAAGTGAACAGCAAGATCACCACGCGCCCTTCCTTGCTTCCATACCGGGACAAGCGGCGATAAAAAAGGCTTCCTGTCCATACACCACTCCTCTTCATGCCCGATACGTCTGCCGACAACCAGAATATCCTAAACGGGCGAGCTATACAGTATTTCTTGAGCCTGCTGCTTGGCATGAGATTACGTATGCGCGACTTAAAGGGGTCCCGAAACACTTTTTTGGCATGGTCAGAAAACGCTCAAAGTAAGCTAGAAACGACTGCCTTTTATCTTTTAACAAATGATGCCATATACCCAAATGACCGCGCCATGTACACAAATTCACGGCCATTGACTGATTTGAGCATTGTGAGCTACATAGTTGTCGTGGCCGCCGCGGGAAGCCGCCACGTGCCTGCACGCGCGCTCGCGATTACACTGAAAGTTAGCCGCACGTTCGAGAAGAAGAAAAAGTTTTCAAGGGCATGACGTGAGCGTGACGTCACTTCTTGCCCCGCGCCATCCCTCCCTCCTTAGCTTCCAGCGTGCTCGTCCAGAAGAGAGAAAGCAATTACAGAGTGCGACAAATCTCCTAACTCCGGTCGTATACTTGGGGGGATTCTTAAAATTTTTGCAATTGTTGATTCGCGAGGCAATATACTCCTTTAATTTTAATGAAGCCATTCGATGGTTGCCTTGGAAAAGTGTGGCAGGGCACCTTTAAAGCTCGAAATAATACCCCCCGCACTCGAAGTCAAAATGCGATTCTTGTGTATCGGTTAGAGTCGGTGACATTAGACAGTTTTAGTAGGGGCAGTTTTATTTGACTGTTTTAGCAGCCGCTCTGGGGACGCAGGCTGCCAGCATTTATAATGGTAGCCTGCGTTCGCTGATGTGCTACGGACTGATTCGGAGGTACCGGAACTAAAAGCTGTCTTATCAGAGAGTTTTAGTGCATGCCGGTGCTGTAAAACGGCTCTTGCGTTCCTTTGTATTCTCCTTGGATTTGGCTGGAAGTTCAAAGAAACGTGAGAGCGTGCGTACGCTAGCGGCTCGGAGTCCTCGACTCTATGCTCTCTATTGTCTCAGGGTGTTATTTAGGATTAATTCCAACTACGGGCTGTACCATCTGTGCTGAGACAACCGTTTTCCGTCGACTGTGGCTTGGTTCATCTTTTACGAATACTGCTTTCTGCGCGCCGGGATGTCGTCTATAAGGTGCATTCTGTTACTATTTCGAGATCGAGAAAACCGTCGAACATTGTTACTTTGTCAATGCGCTCGTCTATAGCTCCCAGACAGCCGTTCACGACAGCTCTGCCTCGCGCTGCAACGACCGACTGGTTTCTGATCAGACTGTCTTGTAGTGTCCGCTTCCGCTTCTACGGTCTTCACGCCAGAAAGCGACGGAGGCGATACTAACCGGTCAAGTTGAACGACTCGGACACTCCCGCATCAATTTCGTTTCTTTTCTTTGGTGTTTGCGTATGTGTATTCTATCACACTTCTCTGCTTGCGTTCTTCCTTTCTATTTTATATTTGTCTCTCCCTGTCCTTTGGAGTAAACGAAAAAAAAAAAAAGCGAATCGATCAAGGGCTCGTTTTTCTTTGTTCCACTCAGCCTAATGAAACCAACAGACAAGGACGAGTCTGTTGGTTTCATTAGATCCTATTCTAGAGTAGATTAGCAAGCTGAGCGTTTGTTTACCGGCTCACCTTCCCGCCTATCGTTCTTCGCTTCTCTTTCCCTCTGAATGACGTTTGCTCAGACTGTCTGCGACAAAGGCTTGCTTATCTTGATGAAAATAGCTACGTATAGGACGAATGTGTTCTACGAGCCTGTCTTCTTCTAGGGCAGTCACGATGTGTCAAGATCGGTACTTGATTTCGCAGCGGAAATTCCCAAGGACCAACGACTGATTTCTTCTTCGCCCAATCGATTTCTTGTTCTCGACGTCTAAGATAGGAAGTTCGTGCGCCATGAACCTCTTGCGTCGTGAATCTGTGCTGAACTCTCGCAAAGTTATGATTTTCATGTAGTGTACGCTGAATTGTGTTTTTTACTCGGAGCTCCCTCTAAACAGCGATCGATTTGACAGTAAAAAAAAAAAAAAAGCGAAACGAAAAACTAGCTCAGCTTCACTCTATAGACTATTTTACCTAAGGCGTGTGGGCGCCGCCATCTTGGGCTGTTAAGCCGGTGTTTTCTTGTTTTTGTGTATCGCGACGTGAATTAATAAGGCCATTAAACATCGTAGGCATCAACCCAACTGTTTTCATGCGTATGCGTCTACCGTAACACTGTTCGTTTAGCTGTTAAAGATACAGACACAAAGGTTAACAGCCCAATATGGTGGCACTCAAACCCACCCGTAAAATAGTCTATAGAAGGCGCTTGCCCGCCTTCATTAAGTTCATATCGGTACTGAGAGGCGTCCTATAGCTTCCATCCAGGGTCCCTGGATTATTGGTGCGAATGTTCGGCGCCCACCGCTCCCATCGGGAACGCCGCCCCAGGATTAAATTTCGACGAACAAGCTCATCTGATTCTTGCCTAATATAGACGGGCTCTGGCTGTTTAAACGACGGCAGTCTCATATTCCCACCAGGGCTGATGTAGAGTCGCTGCTTGGACTTTTGTTTCGCCATGTCTTACCGATATGGCGTCCACTCGTTTTCAGAGAGAAACCAACGGTAGCGACCAAATTCCCACTATCCTGAGTCGGGTATTCACAAACACATATTACGCTTTAATTGTTCGTCGGAGGAAGTGTCAGCCCCATTCTGATGATGGATATCTCATCGGGGGGTACTCGGTGATTAATGGCAAAAAAAAAAGAAAAAAAAAGGAAGGAGAGAGGGAGACTATAATACGTAAATAGTAAATTAATGAGCTGTCACTTATTTAGTAGACATAAAGGGACATTAAAGTGAAACATGAAATCAGTTTAGGCAAATAAATTATTCTCACAGAACTCTATTGTCATTAATTTCTCTATCGTAGGTTAATAATTGGAAGTGGAAATGAAGGACAAAACTTTATGTTTGAACTTAGCTCTGAAACTTCAGCTCGTTAAGGGCGGTGTAACGTCAGAAATTTCAGTTTTGTTGCGAATATTGGTCGCATTAGGGTCAATGAAAATTGCTTCAACTTGTTACTAAACTGGTTACGTGTCCCTTCGTGTCTCTTAGAACGCAATGTAAACAACTTTTAGGGACACGCGATCACGTAGGCCCTGGCAGACGCCGTCAAAATCTATGACGTCACGGTGTTTGGTGCAGGAATCCCAATGTGGCGTCTCCACCCGCATTTTCTTTTCGCGCGTTTTCTCGCTTACCAAGCGTATCCTCGCCCTAAGAGTGGTGTTTTCGGTATTGTGAAGTTGTAATTTACTAATACGAGAAAAATTCTTCTCCTTAGTAATTATTTAACGGGTGCACTTTTGCAGAACTGTGATATGCGTTTTTGATGCCGAATGGCGAGTTTATAATTGTTGTTTGATTCGTTGGCATCTTTTTATCGAGATGTTTCTCGACAATTCTGCACACACACACACACACACACACACACACACACACACACACACACACACACACACACACACACACACACACACACACACACACACACACACACACACACAAAAAAGACAAAGGGCCTTAAAATATCAAAACTATGCTTACAGCATTAGGGGGAATTGAGTCTCCTCTTCTAAATGGCAGCAAAGTTTGTTCATATCGGTTCGGCGGTTCTCTAATGGAAGTTTTTTTTTTCGCTTCTCACGAATTTGAAAATATTGGGGACTGCCTCGGAGCTCAAGCTTTCATCCTTGCATCCCACACTGCCCTTCGTGCCTTGATTTAACGAATGAAATGTCATTTTCCTTTTCGCTGCTCCTTGAGCTGTCTTCACTTTCTCATATAATATAACGAGAACATATGTAAAGCACGTGATCACTTTTCTGCCTCTTAATTCTTAATATAAGAAAATTGCACGGATGACCCTTGAGGCTTGCAAGGTAAGAAATTATGACATTGCTTTTTCAAGAGCAGTTGGTTCTCAGGCACAATTAAGCTCATTATTTTATCTGCAAAGACGTATGCGCGCAAATGTGGACTCTCATTGCATCAGACGTCGATGGCGTATAGGGTTTTCGCACAAATGTGTCCACAAGAGACAATGAGCTTACAGTGATGCAACGGAGAGGTACTGAACTGTACTCCATAGAGGCAAAAAAACAAAAAAAGCGCCGAATAAAAACTTCGCAGAGCAGAACAGCCTGTATACGCAGCTATAAAGTGTGGTGTTTTAAAGAAACGGGCTTGCGAAAATAAACGAGGAATTGATCCGCAGGTTTTTCGAGTTCCTCTCGCGAAAGATTCATATTTTACAACCGTCCGCGGCTTTCCCAACTCCTTTTTGTGCCGTCGCCCTGAAAGCTCCCTTCGTTCACTCGCTGTTGTCCCCACGGCTCCCATTTTCTTCTTTGCAGCACGTAAGCATTGGTCACGTATACGGGGAAACCTTTTTCGCGTCACCTTGCACAAGCACTTTACTTTTTTTTTGTCTCCCTCAACCGACACGCCGTTCTTTCTACGGTCGCTGTATACTTAGCGAATTCGACGCCTCTTTTCTCGCACGGAATCGCCGAGGGGAGGAGTGCAGCAGGCCACGGCGCTCGCTCACCGCATTTCTCACTCAAGATGGCCGCTGAGATGGCACCGTTGCTTTCTTAGAGTCGACCGTACGTGTTATATGTCTTTAACTCGGCTCTGGAAGGCGCTGCGGATGCCGCTAAATTCCGGACCGGAGAATGGCGCTGGAGAAGACGAAAGGAAATCGGGGGGTGAAAATAATTTCTCTATTTTTTTTCCTTCCCCCCTCGCTCTGTGTCCGCGCCTTTTCTCCTCTCAGCCACGCGACGAAGGCTGGACGGCAAAAGCCTCAGAATCCTCGGCTTTCGGTCCGCATTTATCTCGTGGCGACGCGTATATAGGCTTATTTACGGCCGCTTGCGAGGAGGGCACTCGGCCTTCGTCTCTGCTCTCTCGTATTTGCGCCGGCAGGCGAAGGAAGCTGAGGGGGGATCGCTTGGCATTCATCACACTGCTGCATCGCCTCGGTTTGCTCTATATTTTCCGAGATTTCCCTAGCTGTCCGCGGGAGCTTGGATATAAAATATTAAACTCGACGAGACGACGGGAAAAACCCAAGGCACTCTCTATTGTTCTTATTGCCATCTATTGTCATCACTCCGTGGGTAAGGGGGGCTGGTTAAAAAAAAAAAAAAAGAAAGCAGGGAGTAGCAGACATGCAGTGGATGTGACTGCACTTTATTAAAACAGGCAATTCACCTCGGCCTTCTCTCTATCCCTATTTACCTGCTTGTACAAAAGTTACTTTTCGATGCCTGGAACATAACGCGTCATTCGACTGTCTCATCATCATCATCATAATTTAATCTTGAAGTCCTCTGGAGGGCAGATCTTCAATTATCTTTGTCTGGTGCGAGCTGATTCCAAGTTTTGCTCCTCGTTTGTCAGTCCACTTCTGCCGTTCTCGACTGCACGTTCTTTCCCAGGGGGGGGACATTCTGTAACACAATAATGGGCCATTGGCTGTATCCGTCCTAATGCTTTCATTAACTGCCCTGCTCAGTTTTTCCCTCTAAATTTCGGCTCCTACTGTTTGCTTTCTAATTCAGGTCGCTCTATTTCTTTCTCATTAGTGTTGCGCCTAACATCTTTCCTTCCATCGCTCACTGTGGCCCTTCCCAGTACGATGGTTTAAATACTTTTTTACGCATGGTTTGAGTCGATAGCAATGGATAGATTGTACTTCTTTTCCTGGCTCCTTTCTTTATCGCTATTTTTTCACTTTTCTGGTTGAGAATTAAAACAGCTGTTAAGTAATTATAGATATTTGCTAAGGTATCTAAATATATTTTCTGCACTCATTAACTTCACGATGCCCCTATGAATGTTACTACCTCTGTTGAATAAAGTGGTTTTTCACAATCTACGGAGGCCCCATGGAACAGGTTGGTTGTGCTCCACTAGAGTTCTCGTTGACCTAATTGATTAACATGGACGTGTTCTATTGTACAATGTCCTTTTCTCAAGCCGGCCTATTCTCCGTGTTGACTGGAATCAAGGGTTGCCCTTATTCTGTATAATGGTATATTGATGAATATTTCATACATCATACTGTACTAAAGGCGGACAGCCCCCCCCTCGCCCCCCGCCCCCCCGTGCTACCTAAATTAGTCGCACGTTTTTCAAATATAGTATCTCCTCCATCCCTTATGAAATCGACTGCTATTCAATCTACTGCCGCTTGTTTGATGTACTGGTATTAATGCTGTCGTTATTAACTGTAGTTACGAAAACCATCGTAACATACGTGACAAGTAATTAGTAATGGATAGTTAGTGACTACGACGACCTTCTAACAGCGGAGCTGTTTAAGCCCGTAATCTTCCATCGAACCCCCCCGTAATCTGTCCAACGCGAGCAAAAAACACCGCGCCGCGATGACGTCACCGACCGTCGCGTAGCAAGCGGTTGCACAGCTGTGCGCCGGCTTCACTAGCTTATACACCACCAGCCCCGCCTGCTTGGACACTGCACACAACCGATCGGTCGCGCCAGACGTGACGTCGCGACCAACGACGTAGTACGGCCGAAACGGCGAGAGGCGAATGTGCTGGACTCGACTGGAACATGGCATCGTTTGGCACTACTTCGTATAACTTGGCATCACTTCCTACGGCCAGGACCAGCTAGGAATCAATCAGATACGCTGTACCTTCAGCCTTGCGCCACTAGCGCTAGCTACGTCCGGAGTTTCCTTTTTTTTTCTTTTTTGTTAGTAATGTAGAACGCGATATCTATGATCGCTGCCCTTTACCCTATACCTATACCAGCTCGACATTCTATACTATGTGGTCGGGCGTGCACTGAGTATGAAATAAATTTAATTTCTCATTTTTCCTTTAGGGCTCTTTCAGCTACACTTCCTGTTGTTGCGCTTCCGGATGTAAGTATTCATTATGCGGAGTCGCCTCTTTTCCGCGATTTATACCAATTTCTCTTCTCTACCATTTCATGAGTCGATTGTGTGGTTCATGTTGTCAGTTCCCTAGTCTGCTCTTCCCCCACTCACGCGCTGGTGTCGCTATATGATACCCGGTAATTGAATCTGCATCTTTCTCACTGTTGCCTCGACAGCCTCGAAGAGCTGCTTCGTTTTCTCATCATCATCATCAGTGGGCTTCGACTCATTGGTTTGTACTACCATTATTCTATAATTCCCATTTAGGTTTATTGCGACGACTTCTACCCTTTTCTGATGCTGTAGAATTCATCTCCCTGTCATTTAGAAACGTGTCCCGTGTTCTCTATTATCAAAATCTGGGAGATCTCTTTAGCAAAGGACGTAGCCTTTGTAGTCAGCACTGTGTAGGCCTTGTCAGTTTTCGAATTCCATGTCGTGCAAATGATATCCCACGTAATCCCTTATAATTCCTCAAAGAACCTGGCCAAGCAATGGCTTCATACGATAGGGTTCGCGTGTTAAACATAAGCAGGCGGCCTGTCCGGATCTAGATTCTCATATATCACCGTTTGCAGCGTCGCAGGTCTGACCGCCAGTTTGGTAAGCTAGGGTACTTCGTAGACGCTGGAAGTTCAGTTTCGAATATTAACAGCGGAGCTGTTCATGCCGACCGTTAGTCCGGGCAGTGCGAACAGGAAACTATCATCAACATGAACCGACGCGCGCTTTCTTCGTCCTCTTCTTCATCTTCACTCCCAGAACACGTGCGCCGATTTGTCCAGCGCGGGATGCAATAACTCTGATGATCGAGAGAACGAGTACAAAGAGAGAAAGAAAGAGATAGAGAGAGAGAGAAAGAACGAAATTCTTGGCGAAAAAAAAAATTACTTGGCGAGGCGAGATTCGAACCCGCGTGCCCACGATCCGAAGGCGAGCTTCCCAACCATTCTGCTATCAAGGCACGCTAGGAGGGCATAGTATAGCCTTGAACAGTATAATATTGTATAGTATAGTATAGTATAGCAAAGGGGCGCGACAGGGAAGTGAGGGTGAAAAGGGGGGGAAAAGAGAGGAAAAGAGGGGGGGAGAGTAAACCATACCATAGAAAAAGAGACATAGAGAGAGAAAAAGAAAGGCAAGAAAGATAGAAATATAAATAAACAGAGACAAAAAAAGATAGAAAAAAGCAGAGAGATGACGTAAAAAGAAAGAGAGGAAGAAAGATAAAAATAAAGAAAAACAAAGAAGGCCGCCCAGCTTCGCACTTCCTTCAGGCTTGGCACTAGTTCGAAGCTGCCTTAATTTTTTGCTTTTGCGTAAATCCTGCAGCCAGTTTACACCCCTTCCCGGTATGCGAAAACATCATCTGAAACAAGAAAAAGAAAAAAAACAAAAATATGGATGAAGACAGCATCAAGTTGATTTGCATAAAAAGGTGATTGCATACGCAAGCCCTGCTGGATACGGAAACGCGTTTGTCACCTTGCGCATAGCACCGCTTTCAGATGTGTATAAAATTCTGCAAGGAAGCACCAAGCATGGCTGTGCTTAGTTGTATCATTTTTATGTCCAATCCTTTTTGTAACTCATGCAGCAAGGTATGTCTCTGTATAATCCTTTCTAACCGCGACTCGCGCCTAACACATACAAAATATGGGCCAGAACGAGTATAGTCTCATAGAAGCTTTTTATGACGATGGCACTCACTCACTCACTCACTCACTCACTCACTCACTCACTCACCCTCACACGCTCGCTCGCTCGCTCGCTCACTCACTCACTCACTCACTCACTCACTCACTCACTCCACTCACTCACTCCACTCACTCCACTCACTCCACTCACTCACTCCACTCACTCACTCCACTCTACTCCACTCACTCACTCACTCACTCACTCACTCACTCGCTCGCTCGCTCGCTCGCTCACTCACTCACTCACTCACTCACTCACTCCACTCACTCACTCACTCACTCACTCACTCACTCACTCACTCACTCACTCACCACTCACTCACTCACTCACTCACTCACTCCTCCACTCACTCACTCACTCACTCACTCACTCACTCACTCACTCACTCACTCACTCACTCACTCACTCACTCACTCACTCACTCACTCACTCACTCACTCACTCACTCACTCACTCACTCACTCACTCACTCACTCACTCACTCACTCACTCACTCACTCACTCACTCACTCACTCACTCACTCACTCACTCACTCACTCACTCACTCACTCACTCACTCACTCACTCACTCACTCACTCACTCACTCACTCACTCACTCACTCACCACTCACCACTCACTCACTCACTCACTCACTCACTCACTCACTCACTCACTCACTCACTCACTCACTCACTCACTCACTCACTCACTCACTCACTCACTCACTCACTCACTCACTCACTCACTCACTCACTCACTCACTTTTGACAGTTTGCTCCCCGAGCAAGCTTAGCCTTCCCCTGCCTATAAAAAAATAAAAATCAAAGCCACTTCAGATCATAGGCTCAAGAGACAAAGGAATAATAATAAAAAATAAGCTGATGTGCCGTTTTGATTTCACGACGTCAAGTTCCTTCGAAGAACATTTACGAGCTCCGACTTACTTTTGAAGCTCGTACGTGATCTTGAGACGAATCTCGAATCTGCGCGCAGCGTTTGTAATGTTGATTCCATCGCGGATACTCGGGAGCTGCAGTCCAGGCCACAGTTCCGCCAAGATGAAGCCCGCGGCCCATCTCTGCCGCCAAATTCGCATAGAGCCGGGGGGCAGACGAGCTCCGGGGCTGGGTTGGAACGTTATGAAAGGGGCCGCGCCCCGGGGGAATCCAAAGGGCATCGTCTCGACGCCGTGCGTTTGTGCTCCCTTCTGCTGTATGGCTGGTTCGTCACCGCCTGCGGGTCCTCTTAGGGACCCACCGACACTGCGGGCCGGTTTATTGCTCGCTGTTACAATGACATCCCCTCGTTCCCGGGTCCGCTGCCACGGACCAGCAGTGGCGGCAAAATCTGGGCGCTCTCTCACGTTTTCTTTCTTCGTTACTGCCGGCGTACACGACCGTATACAAGAGCCCCGTGGAAAAGTATCAGAGAGGGAAATAAACATGGCTGCGGACTCCATTTCCTTCTTTGTCTTCCCAGGATGATCCGGCGTGCGCGGTGGCGTACGCACCCAGATACACAAAATATTTGAGTGTACGCGTATAAGCGTGGGCGCGTGCGTCGTACGCGCGCGCGCCGCACTGCGCTCCATTGAGCACGGCTGTGCGGCGTGCCTGGTTGCAATGAGAAGAGGGCGTGTACGACTAAAAGAAAAAAAAAAAAAGGCGCGAGCGCTGGCTGTGCACTGTCTTCCAATTTCCAGAGAAGGCTTTGTTTTCTCCAGGCAACTGCATCTGCTTACAGCCGAGAGGTCTTCTTGTGCTGATGTTTCTAATATTATCCTGGAGTATGCTCCAGTTTTTCTTTTTCTTCACATGCCGATGGTCTTTTTGTGGGCGTTTGATGTTGCGCCTTGCCCCTTTATCGTACGTATAATAAGCCGTCGCGTCGCTGGTTTCTTCCCCCTTACCGGTGCGCTCTTCTTGAGCAATGATTAATCCTCGCCGTAACGTTTGAAGAAGTTCATTGTTTGCACTCCAGCGTTCTCGGAGAGCCTATTTTGAACCGATTATGCCAGTCGGCTTCGCAAAGCTTTTTGCTTTGTTAGTGAATCAATGGTTACTTTCGTCATTGAACCAGCAAGAACAGTTGTTACGACGCTTTCTGACTATCTGTGGTGGTCATATTACGTCGAAATCAATCAATCAATCAATCAATCAATCAATCAATCAATCAATCAATCAATCAATCAATCAATCAATCAATCAATCAATCAATCAATCACGTATTTGTGTTATCAACACTTTATTCTGCTTAATAACTTTAAAAAATAGGCACAACGAACTCATGTTGTTTTCTATGTATACGCGAGAATATCATTGGATTGAGATTGAATAAAGATAACATAGCGAACACTAGCTGACATTAGCCCTAAGTTAGTGAGCATAGCCAGCTGGCATTAGCCAATGTGGTCAAGTGCTTGTAGTATTCGAGTGAACACGGTAAGCAAGGGCAGTCAGGGTTTCCAGGTTGGAAATGTGAATAGTTACCAAAAAAAAATAATAATAGAAATACGGGCTACGTTAACTGCACGTAGTAAAGTAGCAAAGAGAGAAAAGCGGGGAGGTGGGGGGCGCAGATGAAAGGCTCGCTCACCACCCGCACCACTGTAAGCCAGCTAGCCGGTAGACTTTTCTCTCATAACGGGATCTTGCAAGCATGAATTGAACTGAACACAAATTTATTCGGTCCTGCGGAACGCGATGGGGTCACGCACCCGGCTCTTGCATATCACAGCTGCCGCAAGAAACAGGGAGATTGAGAGAGGATGAAAGGCAGGAAAGCTAACCAGAGGAGGTGGCAGACAGGTAAGAAAGTAGCGAGAGAGAAGCAGGGAGCTCAGGCACGCGGTCACTCACTCTCAATGTAGATTGTGACTGCACAAGAGCATCTGTATACCACTTGTATACCTTAAGGAATACACTTATTCAACTGGATAATACACATTACTTAGGATTATTGAATATTTATACATCAAGGAGGTCCATCCAAGAAGGTTGGAACAAATGCTTTTGGCAACATTATTCCATACCACCACGGGAAGGCTGAAAAAGGGAGCCGTCGAGGCTGCAGAGCGCTTTAGAGAAGACGACGAACAAAGGACGTCTAGAAGAGGAAGTGAAGAGTCATTATATATAGCTCAGGAGGTGGCTTTGCCCGTCTGCCTAGTTTATTACAGTACATAACTGGCGACCGGAAAGTGGGCGTTCGCTGGGATTTCCTGATTTACGCAAAACCCCCTACGTCAGTGTAGCTGCTATAGTTACGTTGTCCCATTTCATTGGCAGTATATTTTCGTTTTAATTTCGAATCTGATAGATACACGACGACGAAATCCTGCAGGAACTATAGATAATGCTTGTTAATGTGCGTGAATAGCCAAGCGCTTATAAATATATATCTTATGATGCGTTTGAAGGCGTATAGTTGTTCCAGTTACGATGCTTAGGTAGCATTTGTGTTTCATTGCAGGATATCTTATTAAAAACATAGCTGTGATTGAGCACATCTGTAGCAGTAGAACCTAGATGGATGGGCATATGGGCCGACTCATATATGCGTGGTGTCTCCGGCGGCATGACATGAAAGGAGACGGCCATCAACCGCTGCCAAGCAACCACAGAGGGAGAGGGTGGTAGGAGAACTGGAGGGCGTTCCTTCCCCAGTGCTCCCACCACAACGTCTAATCCTTAGGGCCCGAAATTCTCGTGCGACATTCAGCATGAAAGTGGGCAGACAAGCCATTACAGTGTAATTGTATGTGTAAATAAATAGACAACTGAGGGTCATAAAAAAAAAAAAAAACGTAGTGGGAGAAACAGAAACGGCAAATTTTGGGCAAAAGATAAAACAAACTAACAAAAAAGCCCATGGAGCTTACAAAGGCGGCACTCGGTCGCTGCTTATCGCCAACATTCGCGAAAATCCTGAATAGTGTGCGTTCGACGAGGAGCAGCGCTGAGTAGCTCTCTATTCGCATCGGCAGCTTTGTATCTGCGATGAAGTCCCGCCCAAAAGAAAGGGTGTCGAGCCAATGAAAGCTATCCGAGAAAAAGAAGAAAAAAAAAAGAAAGAAAACTGGCGCCACTGTGGAAAGAGTGATAGAGCAGAGGGCCTAGAACGCTAATTGATTCTCCCTTTGTTGCGTATAACTGATCGCGCGCAATTCGGCAGCGCCACCTGGAAGGTGGGTGCAAACGCACGGCATGGAAAGTGAATCCGCAGAAAACAGACAGACACACACACACGCACGCACGCACGCACACGCACGCACACGCGCACGCACGCACACACGCACGCACACGCGCACGCACGCACACACGCACGCACTCACGCAAGCACACGGAGAGAGGAAAAAACGACGAAAGAAGAAAAAAAAACTTCAGTTGGGACATGTGCTCTCGACAGCGCTGGTTTTAGTTTTGATGACGGGTGCTGTTCGGGAACGTATAATCCTAAGAGGTTGCACTGAGTGGTTGTTTGCGCTCCTGCGTGATTTTTCATTTAGAAGACGGTAGGTGCTTTGAGTTCGCGTTTCACGCATGAAGTACAGTTCCAACTAATTTTCCGCCGTGTGTTCGCACTAGCCAGATGCGCAGGCGCGGCCGTACGCCGCACCAGCGGTTGCGGGTGCCCAGACCGTGCAGCATTCGCAGCGTTTCCGAATGACTACAATTGAGTGTTGTGTGCGTGTGGCGCAATAAAAATCGTGTGATATCGGTGAACATAAACGTGCATCGTTTCTCGGAGGCGAAGAAAGAGAAGATCTTGAGAACGATAAAGCGGTGATATTGGCTAAACGTGAGTGACGAAAAGCTCTATGAATTCGGCCCCTGCTTCCTCGTAATATTTAACATTTCATACAAGCATTGCACAACTTTAGTGACGATGCGGGGCATGCGCTGTAGTGTCACTGCACGTTGTACTTATTTTACGTAGCAATGTGATGTGACCACGAGCGCTATCTTCGCTCGCCCGTGAACCGTACCGTATTCAGCGTGCGATTCCGTGTCATAAAATGCGGTCGGCGTCAAAGCCAGCCTCGCGTTCCACGATATTTATTAACAGCGAAGCTGTTTTTAGTCGAGTCTTTCGTGTCCGATGTTGGCGTAACGCTGGTCACGTGGTTCACTTTCTGGGTATGTGCCACAGAAATTCGGTAAATCCCACTACTCACCACTAGTCCAGTAAAAATTAAGAAAACCTTATTTTACGGGCCGGAAGCTGTTGAAACTCATAGGAGACAAGAGGAAGAAGAACACTGCGGGTACCGAAGGCGCGCGCAGTATAGTAATCAACAGAATAACAAAAAAAAAAAAAAAAAAGAAAACGGCAGGCCTGCGCGGAACGCGCAGCACAGTCACAGCAAAAGCTGGAAGAGCGGCCTTTCTAAAACCTTTTTTCAAAACACTCTTGGGGCAACCACTACAAGCACATCTTGTGCGGTACCCACTACGCGATAAATCATAATTTTTGTGTAGTGGGGGGAGCGTCCACGTGCCATTATTCTTCATTTTTCGTGAAAGCGCTGTACCCGCTATACACTTGTAACGCATTATGTGCACTAAGTTGATGCTGTGGCTGACCACGATGAAGAATTGTGCCTGAGGCTTTTGTAATGGGTTGGAGCATTGAACTACCCACTCGTTACGCAATTCGCATTGTGTGACGCTTGGTTGTTCGTTTACTGTTCTAAAACGCTTTATTACACATGTTAACGCGATTCCTTACCCGACATGAAGCCTGCATAGGGTCAGTTTGCAACGCATTTTCAAGCAACGTCGTAGCTCAGTGGTAGAGTGCTGGGCTGCCACGCAGAGGGCCCGGGTTCCATTCCCGTTGTGTCGTAGGTAGTTTTTATTTATTTAGTATTTTTCTTATTTCGTGCGATAGTGGTTACGGACACCGGCGGCGGCGGTGGACAACTACGGCGCAAGAACGGCCCTTGTTGTGATCTCATAACAGCTTTCGCTGTAAAAAAACAACCTTGCTTTCGTTAGCACAGAACGCAATTGTCTCGTCACGTTTCGGCGACATTCGCGCTTTCAAAATGGTCAAGCTTCCTCGTTCTCCCAGTGAAGAAGCCGCCTGACGCGAGTGTCAAGCGAGAACTGACGCGGGAACGGGCTGGCCAGTATGGCACTGGCCAGTATGGGATAAGAGGACAGGTGGCGAATGTGCCGATTGACGCCCAGACAACTGTAGATTGCCTTCCCAGAAACATTCCTGATGACGTTGCCATTGACGTGCAGTGATAAAACCTATCTGAAAGACTTGCGAAACATAGAAAGTGCGATAGCCGGACGAAGGTAAGGTCCCCAGCTTCGCTGTTTCATCAGTATCGGAGCTTCGCGGACACCCTGGCCACACAGTTCATCTGTAGGGCGATAGCAATAAATTGCTATCGCCATTTCATTGCGATAGCAATTATATGGACAGTCTCGACGGATTTTTGCCGTCGCCGTCATGTCTTGTACAAAGTCCAAATTGATAAGATCGCCCAGCGCATCGTACGTTCTACCCGGGGGCGACGAACGCGGCTGAAGCGGAGATCAAAGCGAGCCGGCCCATATCCTGTCGCACCGAGACGCATGCAATATGATCCCCCGCCTGTTAGACCGGTCATCGAATGCTCAAGCAGAGAGGAAACGCCCCGCCCGTCTTTAGCGAGCGTGAAAAGACGCGAGGGTGGGGCGGGGGGGGGGGGTCCCTTCCTCGAGAAGCAGCGGCGACCTTTGATTTTACGAGCGCGGTCGTCGCTGGCGCGCGCGTTATCTCGCTATCTCGGCATCCGTCAGCGAGCGGCTTGTATACCCTTCTAAGTGCTGCGCCCTCAACACGAAGAGAATGTGCGATGAGCGTCCCCGGAGCGGCCGTATTCTCTTAAACCAGCGTTTTGTAGAGTTGCGTGAGATCGGATCCAAAATAGCTGCCAGCCTCACTTCGTATAACATTACAATTTGTTGCTATCGCATTCATTGCTTCACCCTTGCGGTGAAACTGTGACTTTTTTAATCTTCCCGTGTACTACATACAGGTGCAAGGAAGTGCGAGTAGGCATGATATAGTTACCATAGCGTGAGAGAACGTGTCTCTTTGTGAATTAAAGAATTATTATTATTATTTGATTTGAATACACATATACACAAGGACAGAGAGAAAAGAGGGAGAGAGCAAGCTGGCAACTGCCACCTGGAAGGGGCACAACGCCTGCTTACTCTTTCGGGAGGAGGGAAGAGATAGAGGAAAGGAAGATAGAAGGAGAGAAAGAGGGAAGAAGTGAGGGAAGTAAAGAAAAATTGACGAAGACTTAGACAAGCCATAACTAAACACGAAAAAAAAAAAACACGTCTATAAACGGGTGGCCAGGTCCGTTTGGTCCATAAAAGTCAGTAGAGCTCGATGGGCCTGGTCGCGTCTAGAAACACAACCTCTCGGAAAGAGGTAATCGTCTATGGGCTCGCACTTAAATCCCAGGAATTTATATTCCTTAATCAGCAAAACCCGCTGGGTAGCAAATGCGGGACCGTGCACTATAAGATGCTCAAGTGTCTCACAGGAGCCACAAGCTGCGCACAACGGACTATCAACACGCCCTTGACGGTATAAGCGTTCGCGCACCAACACAGAACCGACTCTTAGTTTATATAATAGAGCTCTGGAATGACGAGGCAAGCCACGACCACGAACATGGGGAGGGAACGATCCATTCGCGACACGCTGGTCTGGGTGCTGCTTTAGGAGGTGTCGGCGTATAAGCAGGCGAGCGTTGTCCATCATAGATGAAATTTCCGGGCAGTCACAATTATGGTGATTACAAGACGAAGCAAGGCGATCCGCCTCTTCATTTCCAGCAATGCCCACGTGCGAAGGCACCCACTGGGCAGCTAGGGACACCCCACGTGAGAGAATTTTGTTGGCGGATTCCGTGATGCTGCATAGAATAGGGCTGTCGGCCTCCTTTCGGGTGAGTCTACTAAGGGCACCTCGAGAGTCTGTAAGGACGACGACCTTCGATGCTGGCAATCCTTCCTGTACGTATTTAAGGGCGACATCAATCGCTGCTAGTTCTGCAGTCACTGACGATGATGAGTGCGGTATTTTAAACAACCGCCTGGTATCGGTTGAAGGGCAAAAGAAGGCCGCAGAAGCGCCCAGGCCGTCGCTGCATACAGATGCGTCCGTAAATGCTTTAGTGTAGTCCTCAAATTCTTCAAATAAGTGTGAATGGGCTAATTGGTATATTGCCAAAACAGGTTGGTCACACTTTTTGCGTATTCCTGGAATTGACAGATGAGTAGGGAAGGTGCATTTGCTGTGCTCTTTCGATGTTGTCAGCGCAGTGGTTTCTCCAGAAGTGCCAGTGATGCCAATGAACAAAGCCGTCATTTTAGCCATGCGAGAAAGCGGGCGCCGGGTCAGCCTATTAACGAGTGCTTTGCCATCTGTGGCTCGGTGCATACGCTCAATATGATGTAGCGCCCTCTGGTCAGCTTGCAGTCTAGAGGCAACTGGTGGGCTTCAGTAAGTAGTTGGATGGATTGAGCCTCACGAGGTAAGCCAAGCATTATACTCGGAGGGCAACACGATGATCCCGTTCCAGCTGAGACATTAAGGCACGCGGCACATTCAAGAAAAACAGTTCAGAAATAAGCACATACCTGATAATGATCGCTGTCTACGTGCAATTCGTGTATAACTCATTTCGCTTTTTTTTTTTTTTTTTTTTTTTTTTTTTTTTTTTTTTTTTTTTTTTTACAAAGGTGGCAGGGCGCTCTGGTGGATGAAAATGTTTTCTTGCTGTTCCGATGTTTTCTCAATAAGAATGGAAAAAAAAAAAAACCTTGCGTGGAAAAAAATCAACCTGTGGTGAGTCTTGCATCTTTAGTGAGGAGGCAGAGGACGTAATATGATGTCCTCGGCTTGACGTGGGCTGTCTACGCGGGCCACGGAAGATATCATCGCGTGCACCGGGCCTCGGGCAGTGGTCGCGATCGCGTCTGTTCGCGCAGTAGATGAGGAGTGCATAGCTGCTGCGTAGGGAGCCGTCTATAGCGTCTCCTTAATTTCCGGCGCGTTCTTCGTTGTACGATCCTCAGCGCCAAAAGTGCGCCGGAAATTAATGTGACGCCACACCTATTGAGTGCGCGATGGGGAAGGTTCCTGTGGGTATGCTTGTGACCGCGTGATTTACCGCAAGGAGGCGAGCGCCATTAAGAGAGAGAAAGAGATAGAGAGAGATGTATGGGGCTCTTCGCAAGGGCTTCTACACGGCAGCCCCGGTAAAGTGTTTCCTTTTTAGTTGTTGATCCTAGGCTGCGTATTTATTGACCATATCGACTGCAGTCAATATATGCAAAAAGTAGCATTAGCTGCTTCTGCATGGGTAGGAGTTCATCACGGGACCTGACTGGAAGATTCGATAAAAGTAAGAAACATCCAGATCTCATTCGCTGTGGGGGAAACGATATGTCATGCGCGAAACATTTTAAATGTACCTGACGTTCCAATATCGTTTTCAGTTCGGCCAGGTGCAACCACATGGAATACCCTTGTTTATTTAGGGCCGTGCAATTTCGTGTGTGACGCGAGCGCACGTGTGACGAGAGCAGCAAGTCGACGGCGGCAGCTTGGTGGGGATGGGCTTGTATTTGTTGCCCTGCGGCGAAGTAAACGTTA
Organism: Rhipicephalus appendiculatus; assembly: GCA_030522465.1. NCBI lineage: Eukaryota > Metazoa > Arthropoda > Arachnida > Ixodida > Ixodidae > Rhipicephalus > Rhipicephalus appendiculatus. The sequence goes on along the minus strand of JALIZH010032945.1, from coordinate 1,022,290 downwards.
CATGAAACCTGGGCCGATATGGGTCTTGCAGTGTCGTGTAGCGTCTCGTAGCTGCCAATGAAGGGATCGGGAGAAACTGATGCACACTGAATTTGTTGCTATATACAGCATGGCCCATTTCACAGGACACTGGTAAGATGGACAATTGTTGCTGCGTCCTCTTTCCACCTACGTGGTGGTTGCGCGCACGAGCTTTCGCTTTTCCGCTAACGCGCGCGCCAATGGTCTAGAAGCGCTATTTGGCGTTGGTAGGAGGGTTTGTGGCCTAACAGGCAGAAGGAACATGGGGATGTTGTGCTGGCGGACCGTGGTTCGGATTAATCACCAGATATGTATTTTTTTTAATTTTTTGTAAGAGACCGAAAACTAGTCGCAACAGGAACCTACGTCAGCCTTCTACAAAGTGGTATTGATGCGGCAAAAAATTATTCGGATTGACTGTGGAATGTTCTGCCATGTTCTCTCAAAATCTTATCGTCCGTCTGTTCATTCAGACCTGTATCTAGGCATTACTACTTGCAAAACTAAATATGAATACGAACGAAGTTTGACTCTTCAACCCGCCCCGATGGTCTAGTGGTTATGGTGCTTGACTGCTGACCCGGCAAGTCTGGGGATCGAATCCCGGCCGCGGCGGCCGCATTTTCGATGGAGGCGAAAATGCTTGAGGCCTGTGTACGTAGATTTAGGGGCACGTTAAAGAACCCCAGGTGGACGAAATTTCCGGAGCTCTGCACTACGGCGTCTCTCATAATCATATGGTGGTTTTGGGACGTTAAACCCCAGCAATTAAGAAGTTTGACTCTTCGAAATGTTTGCGCAGTATCTAATCACTTCTGCACTAAAGCCTCGAGTTGCTCTGCACTTTTCCGTCGCGAAGTAGTAATGCGTACAAACACGTACACAAGAAAAGAGAATCGGGCAACGCAAACGCTGACTGCCAACTCAGAGGCGGCGGATAACAGCGTAGACGCCACAGTTTGACCTTTCATTGCTTAATCGGCGTTCGTGTTCTCTGCTTCCCCTTTGTCCGTATTTGCGCGGCTTACTTTCTACCACGACGAATCCGTTCCAACTAGCGCGACTTTCTGCCGTTCTGAGCACTTTTATCGTTGTTGCTTTCTACGCATTTATTTCTAACCAAGGATCCTTGTCGCACTCTTTGACATTGGGACCCTCGTCTGCATACTCATTGTATTGTACTGACTGTTCGTTGAAGCAATATTCTGAAAGAAAATATGTACTTATACATACAAGATTGACCAATTCACGTAGGAGTTAGAAGCCGTGTCTTGCTTGGCCGACGCCAGCGTCCGCCAACGCGGCGCCGCAAGTATGTTATTTCCAGTATTGTGGATTGGGGTGTCCCCATTTTCTGCCGCACGTGAATCGCCGCCGAGACCGGGAAGTGTATCAGTATTACAGACATGGTCGCTAGGAATAGTTTATCAATGGATTGCATGTTTTACTTATTTACTTATTTGTCTCACGAAAGTGGCATGAACTCTTGTATACGTGTCGATGCAGAATGCCTGCTGGCGTGTCGATTCAATCGACCGCGTGAGTATATACAAACACACTTAAGAAGGCTAGGATGAAATTGGACGCCCAAGTTGCGTGTGTGTGTCTTTTCGCGCGCTAGGGCTCCTCGCAGAATTTACGTTGCCAAAGGACCGGCAGTGAAATGCAAAATAGCCTTAAGCATGCTCCGATTAAATTTCGGGGTGTGCGCTGTGTACGCGTGAGTGACCGATCACGTCCTGGTGATCGGTGTGGGGTAAAATGAGGAAATTCCGGTTTATTTACTAGTCTTTTATCACCTTAATTGTTGTGTTAACTTTTCAGGAACTTCCAAAATGACACTATTCTTATACGTCGCTGACAATTTACACACTCTGCGCTTTGCGTACAGTTTTAACACGAAAGTGTTTTATGCCGGGGCCCACCAAGATTTGAGTGACGTATTTCCGTCACGGAAATGACGTCGAAAAAATACGCATGATCCAGAAGACAAAAAGTTCCCTCAACGGGAGTCGAACCTACGACCTCTTGGTCCGCGACGAGAGATGCCGGGCACGCTATCCACTGCGCCACGGTCACATACTCTGTGGGCTTAAAAAAAAGCCCTTTATATCTACCACTATCCTGTCACAGTGCTCTTGCTAAAGTGAAGTAATGCATTATGACCGTGAAATGCACGATTAATTCTTTCAAAGCGTCGTTTCTACGCGTTCGTTCCATTCGGCGCGTTTCGAATAGGAAAAGTACAATTTTGTCGACGCATCAACACACTGCCAGGTGGCGACCTTACCCCTAGCGTCTTCCTCGCTCATAGCATCCGTCCATACCAAAAATAGCTCTACGACGCGCGAGTGCTTGGCGGGGCTGTAACTCCGCGTTCCTATCTCGCCCCGCGAACTATTGCAGCCGGCCAACGGGGAAGACACGACGCGCGTTGCGTTTCCCTCTGGTCTGGCAGCGTTTTTCAATATAACTCTAACATGCCGCGAGTAGGCGACCTTAGCCCAAATTCGGCGTCCAATCAGTGGCGCTGCTCTGGCTGTCACACCGCTTTCTCTAATTCCGCTCTAACCGTACAGCTACCCCAAGCATCTATGACCACAAGGGCCTGTTTAGTCATTGATCATGGACATTAGTCGTCCGGATACAGATGTACCACCAAGCGTCAACGTGGATGCATCCACGTTAAACGGTGCCCTCACTGTCAAACACTAATAGACGTTGTGCGAGCTATCTTATATCAATGTACAGTAAACATTCAACTACTTCTGTAAGGACACGTTTCACTTTCGTGTTATACCGATTCCTACGACGGAGGGATCAACCATGTTTTTTAAGAATTTGTTGAGGCGAAAGCAAGAAATTACCACTGTCCACGCTGTTGAAGCCGGTTATTGCTATCCGTAACGTGCTAACTCCGTGCTAAAATGAAGTTTGACTTGCCTATGTCGTTAAATGTAACCGCTCGTGTTTGTTTAACGCGATGTACTACGGTGGCAACCTCTATAGGTCCGGCAATGGTATGGGTATGGCAGAGAGAGAGAGAGAGAGAGACACGGTTGTCTCTGTGCCTTGTGGCATCATGCTATTGAATGTAAATTAAACTCAGAAAAGAATGAAAAGGAAACTAACTCCGGTTTAGAATGTGTGCTATACCCCCACTTTTGTCTAACGAAGCTATACGCACTTGAGGCCGTGACGTCGCGAGGGAACGATGATAGAAAAAATATATTCAGACGAGATGCGACCCGAAGGGTTTCGATGCAAGAATAAACAAGAGTGCTTGCGTGCGAGCTATTCATTTGCAGAAGATGGAACATGGAGCTTCTTTATGTGGTTGAAACCAAGATATATATAGGGTGGCACAATCATTGAGTAAATGGCTGCTTATTCAGTTTTCCGGCTGCGAGTTTCCTTGGCATGTCTCTTTATTTGCTCGCTTGCACAAATATTGCATATCGAAGCGTTGGGGATGTTGACTTGGCTACAGTTTGTCAGATACGCCAGGCTATGACGGCATATGGTGACATATACCGTGCAATCGCACCCATATCTGCACTTTGACTTAGCGTTGCCGGGCGCTCTGGTCGAGGTCGCTCTACAGAGGTGATAAACGAGAAATTGAAAAAAAAAAAAAGTGCAGAAACTACCTCGATGTCGATGCGAGCGAATGGCCCAACGCTTTTAAAAAGCCGTTAGTTTCATTAAAGAAATCACGTGACTTGTATATCTTGTTCCTGTGAGGTCGTCCAGGTAGATTCATTCATCGCTCAATTTCGTAAAGAACACGGCCCAAATTTACAAGGCTTCTCTTTTGTGAGAGCTATTTGCGGCCTTCTTAACACTTATATCTCCAGCCACATGAATGGCTGAAGTTTGTCTTCCTAGCGTCAGAGTTTTTTTTTTTTTTTTTTTAATACGGGCCCATGCAGGGTCGTTAACTAGTTAATATATAGCAGCGCAGGAGCTCTCTTGCGCAGTCTCCACAGAGTCATTGTAGAAGTGCGCAACCCTGTCCGAGCACTGCACCGCAGCATCAGTAAACTTCAGCCGCCCCAATGCACTCGCGCTACAGCACGTACGGAGAGGCCCGACGACCTACATCTACGCCATTGTCCCCTATTGCCGATCCCTAACCAACTCTAACCAACTCGCCCTAACCCTAATCAACTCGCCCAAATGTCTCTCCTACCACACTGAACAGTAGTAAACACTGCACCAAGAAAATTGGCGAAAGGTCTTAAAGATGTTTTTGGACGTTATTGAACACATCAACTTCACGCAACACGTAAAGCAAACATGTCGGTGCTAAAACAGACACCTCATGCTGGTCAAGAACCTTCCGTCTTAACCTGATGTCGAGCGGATAATCTATACACGTGTCGTCGTAAGTTAGTTACTTTAACTTAAGGTGATGCACTACCATATGACACGTGCCGCTTAAGTAATTTCACTGCGGTCTTTGTTGAAAACGTGCGCAAGTTTGTAACGATAGGCGGCGCATTCTCACTACTATACCATCCCTGTCCCACGCATGTACCGAATTCCTTGTAGCCGGCGTGGGAGGCCTTTTTTTGACAGCGCACTGTGGCGTGCAGTGTAACCCAGCGTCATTGTTTGATGGCGAAATTTTGAGAGTTTTCCTTCCCAAGCGGCCTATTGTTCGAACCGTATGTCTTCGGTGGTGTCACTTACGTTGTTATACAGAAGCGAGCGCCGTGTTCATTTCGATGCGCGAAGCGCGCTTGATGCTGTTTTTTTTTTGTTTGTTTTTTTCGCACTTGGTGGTTGTGTATCTCTTTATTTTTTTTTTCACAACTCTCAAAACTCACGCATCTTAAAAGCGGTAGCGGAGCGCGCTCTCACGTGAAGTTTATCTATATATATGGCCCCCATAAGGAACCGTATAGCATATTGAAATCTTACATGATTAATGCAGCACTAAAACACGAAGACGTAGAAAGGAGGCACAGGACGTTCTTTTAGCGCTGCATTAATCATGCAAGTAGCTTTCCATTCTATGGCTATATTAAATCTTAGGAACGGTAGTAAAATTTGTGGCATCACTTTTGCCGAGAAGCTATCGTAACGTGTTTCTTGCTATAGCACTAGAGGCGAAAATCCTTGAACAGAAGGTGTCGCTAGAGCCAAAAGTTTCGAAAAGTGCATTTGTCAGGAACTTCCAAAGGCAGCAACTTCCTGGATGGTTCTAATCAACTTACAACTACTAAGCACAGTATAATGGTACTAATGGCAAATTGCAGTTGCTTGTACTTCATATCACGCATCTCGTGTCATGCACACAAGTGCTGTATATAATATAACATGTCATATCCAAGAAATTACTGCATATCATATTGTACCCCAAATTCATGACATATCATACTTGTCATAAGGACTTTTCCCAGTAGCAGCCATTGTTTACCTCCAAGGTAGTGCCTGGTGAGATTTCTCCTGTGCGTGATAAAACAATAAAAATTTTGTTCAAAACGCCGTTGATTGATGAAATAAACCAACGAAAGACGCCAGATGTTTTCTAAAAGCAAAACGAAAAGACGCCAGATGTTTCTAAAGCAAAACGAAAAGACGCCAGCTGCTTAACGAAAGACGCCAGGTGTTTTCTAAAGCAATGGTTTTATAATCAAAACCATATCGCGATACAGGTTTGTAGTTGACGATGCTCGTTGCCGTCGGTGTGTGCTCGTATGCAAGAACCACTTAGCTTACATTTCACCGACCACAAAGCGGTCATAATGAAAGGACAACGGAAACCAGCAATAAAAGTTTGATAAAACATTTAATCAATCGTTTCACGTCAATTTTATCGGGCGAATTAACGGAAGAAATTTCACGGTTTAACCGATGATTACTTCCAGGAGCTTCGCCCAATCTCATCATCATTCACCTCGTGGATCTGCCGTCCAATTTTTGTCGTGTGGTTCACGTCACGTCATGCTAAGTCTGCTTATCATTCATGTTATGCAGTCAGTCGTTTTATGATATTTCATGACTTTAACTGCCTTAAAAGGGTCATGAACCACCCCTCGCGCTTGGCGTGAAAAACACTTGGAATGAGGCGGACGCTACCCAGGAATACATACCCGGAATAATTTTTCGAAAAGCTAAAGTAGGACCGGAGATACAGCGATCGCTATATTTGCCTGATGCGTTTTCCCTCAACTCGCTTCGTTCCGCAGGAGAGGGCAGCGCCGTTCGCGGCGCCCCGCCCAGTACATTACGTCACCTCGCTTCAATGTTGTGTGGTTTTCTTTCCGCGTAACATGGCGCTGCTGACGACTGCTGTTGGCAACTCATAGTTCCGGTCGGCTGCTTCTCGCTGCGTGAAGTGTCTGTCACCCATGTGACCACTTCACGCATGGTCACATGGGTGTGTGGCTGTCATTATTTAAAGTGTGCCTGTATTTTCAAATAAAGTTTAGTTGCGAGTTCAGCACTGTGGTGTGTCCTATCTTCGTTTTTCCGTGTCGGTTTTTGGGCGGTTTTCAAGATTTTCAAGTACTACTACCAACGTGCCCAGCTATCAATTCTTTTGCAACGCATTCGTATGGTCAAGATATAATCACCTTCTGCAATCATGGGTGTGTAGCTCAGGGGTTAAGACACTCGCCTTCGGAATGTGTAGACCCGCTTACAGATCCAGCCCTGCCAAGAAAATTTTTAATTGTTTTATTCATTAATTTCTTCATTACCCTGGGCATTTATTGCGATGCATCAATCTTTCACCAGCTCATAGAGGGCGCCAGGAGTTCCACTTTAATGCTTCAAAATAGCGATGATGTCAATTTATAACGCCACAAATTTTTTACAGCGAAGCTGTATACGGCTGCATTCTGGCGATCGCGTCCGCGGACAAAACACGCGTAGAACAATGTTCTACTAACCGACTAACTCGGCTAATCCAGCGTCTTTGTGTCTAAAAAAATGTACACGGCGTAAATATAAACATAAAGGTGTATGATTTCGCCGGCATGGCGGAATGGCGTGAAAAATTTTGCCTCAAGGACACGACCACTTGGATAAGTAGTGAACGTCATGCCATTTTTGCACTTTCGAAACAACGGGGTTTCGTAAACGCTACAGGATTTCATTTTGAGACCGCCGCTGAATATATGCGTAATGCGCAAATTAAACAACCGGGATCTTTGAGTGTATGTCTCTTTATTCGCTCAATATACTGCCAATAATGATAATACTTATGTTCACTATAGCAGTATGCACTACACCAGACCCAGCATAGTCACAGCTTCGCTGGCTTCCATCTTCAGTGGAAAGGCTCTGAATTTTTTTTAGGAGCGAAGCTCCTTAGGCCGGCACCCCGCCGTCGCCGTCGCCGTTGAAGCTCCCTGGCATGGTGCCAGCTGTGGCGTCTCCCCCTCACGCGGGAGGATAAATGAGCTTTATGAGCACTGGAACGCGGATGGCGTCTGCAGGATGCGCAAAGCGCGAGAATACGAACGCATGCGAAACGATGGCAGATTATTCTCCCTCTCCCTCTTTCTTCTCTCTTCCCTCTCCCCTCAAACCGGCGAACGCGCGTTCCGGCACCGAGCGCAGCAGACGCTCTCCACGCGCAAGGAAGGCGCGCGGCGCAAAAGACACTTCGCGTTAAAAAGAAGCCAGCGTTCTCCCTGTGCCACACACACACACACACTGTGCTGCCATGGACGGCTACAGTTTCCTTCGTGCTCCCATCTCTTCCTTCCTCCGACAGTACAGCCACTGCGGGTTCGTCCGTTTCTGCGAGTACTGGAAATACGACCTACCCGATGTGGACACCTTCAGCGAACTCTAATTTCGCAAGATCATTGGCATCGACCGAGACACTGAAATGACAATCTGCCTCGCATCCTTCGAATGGTTAAACTGTTTCAAAACGTACATAATCGTTTGCATCCCATTTCTAAGGAGCTTCGCTCATCGGTTGTATTCGTACACGGAACAACTGCTAGTTTTACTCTGACATTGTGACAATATCATGTGACGTCATCGCTCCCTCAGAGGAGGTCACGTGGGTTTTACGTTCCACGGCGAACGCGGACGGACGCCGCAAAATCAAGCAGGGGTGCCATTTACATCTCCGCTGTAAGTGGACACACTTGCTTAGGTTTATGATCTGCAAAAGATCACGCGTACGTTTGTTGCTTTGCAAAAATCCTATGCACCAGCGGTGTGTGGCGTATAGGGGAGCCTAGCTGAAGTGACTCAGGAAATTGCCATCACGGGACGGATTCGATCAGAAAGCTTTTCGTTTGACACGAAGCAGGACAACAACGAGGGAGGTGCAAACCAGCCTCATGCCCCTCCATAGAGTGTGCACTCTACCCTCCAAAACGTTTTCTCTGCCATGCTCCATGGGGATACCGAGCATATAGTATATGGAACGGCACTCGACAGCACCTGTCATGCCCAACCGCCACTTCAATGAAGCGCCCAATCTAAAAAATATTCCTCGCTCCGTCACTGGCATAGATGCCTCTGCTAATAACTAGCAAGTCCACTATCAAGACACTCTAAAACTTTCGCTTACGAAGTTCCTTTCTTCAATGAAAACTCTTGATAGACTATATGCGATGTGTTTTCGCATTTATTTTCACGTTTTGTCCCTCATTATCGTTGTGATAATGTGAACTCTATAGGCTAAGCGCAAGACAAAGAAAGAAAGAAAGAAAGAAAGAAAGAAAGAAAGAAAGAAAGAAAGAAAGAAAGAAAGAAAGAAAGAAAGAAAGAAAGAAAAGAGGAAGGCAGGGAGGTTAACCAGATGGTAGGATCTGGTATGCTACCCTGCACTGGAGTAGCCCATATAGTATAATGCCTGAGATTGTGACAGCTCGCGGCCGAATTCGGAGGCGTTTTGGCTCGTGAGCGCTCTTTGCTTACTGGGCAGTCAGCTTTGTTAATTATATGTGTAGCGTCGGGATTGGTTGAAAATTTCTCTTACCAAACGATTCAAGTGTAACTTTTTTGCGAATTAGAGTCTCTACGTGCACCACCTCGAGGTTCTTGTTATTTTAGAGACGCAAGCTCCTTCAGGTTTTAGGCACACCAGCTGTGAGGTGTTATGTATAGCCCCGGTCATCTTGCGCGGAGGCGCAACTTGATACTACTGACCACCAGCTGCGCGATGCGGCTGTAAACAAAGGATCCGATTCTAGCGAGCTCTGGGGAAGTGCCTGTGTGCACGTATACGCGGTCGTATGGGGGGCATTGTGCCGGTGCTCCGAGAAGGACCCCTCCTGTGTGGTGCTTATAGTGTTTTCTCCCTTTCCACATTAAAAAAAACAAAAAAAAAAAAAACACCGATGCCATCAGAACTTCGTACATTGCAATCACTACCCAAATGAACGCGCTGCTAAGAACAGCAAACTTTACTTGAACTATGTGTGTAGATGACGCCCATGTGGGCGTCATCTACAATTTCTGCAATTCATGATCAGATTGCGCTTGGTGTTACTTTGATGCAACGACGAAACGACCGACATATAACTACAAAATGTAGAAGTATGTGACAATGCGCCACGTGTGTCCACTTTTAGAGCGCAGCTCTTAGGCGCCCGTTCCTGCATTGAGCGGCGTCGCCGTCGGCTTTACTGATAGAGCGGTCGAGGACGAAAGAGGGAGCGAACGCGGAGTCTGTCGATCTCACGAGCCCCTGGCCTGCAACCTCACTTTCTTCCTCCGTCACGCTCGCCGACCCCTTGGTCAGAGCTTCTGCGCATGCAGGACTGACAGGTGCTCTGCGGCTGGCTTCGCTTGTCGTAACGGGACTGTCAGCGTTTCGCTGCAATGCACAGAGTGGTGTGAGTAGCACTCAAGCGCTGGCAGTTTCGGTGGCAATATATGTAACGATTGTTACGTTGCTACAACTGCGGATGGCCAAAACTTCAAATGCAGGTGGCGTTGCCCTAACATGAAACGTGCATCCGTTTTTTTAGAGCGCAGCTCTTAGGCGCCAGTTCCTGCGTTGAGCGGCGTCGGCGTGACTGGCAGAGCGAACGAGGACGAAAGAGAGCGAACGCGGAGCGCAGCGGATGATGAAAGACTGTGATAGCGAGGAGAGCGCGAGGAGGAGAGAATGACAGTGGCGAGAAGACAGGTTCCGTGGCGGCACAGTAATGCGCGCCGTCGTGTAGTCGCCGATGACGTCATCACTAAGGTATGCAGCGATTGCGTTCCACCAATACCATATATGGAAATAAAGCGCTGCATGAATCGAGACCTGTCTGCGGACGAATGTTGTGGAACGCTCCCACGCGCTGCCTTTCGCGGTGTCCCGGTTAACGAGGCAGTTGCGCTACGCTCCGCCTGCGGCGGTTGATGTGAAATGGCCTGCACGAAATTGTCCACGCCAGTCACGCTACTCACGGCGTGGTATGCAACTGTACATAGATACATCTCTCTCTCAAATTAGTTTGCCTCAACCTTATCGCAAAATCAAAACACCGAAACAGTTGCGCTCAGAATTCACATTAGGCAGTACCGCACTCGGTGAATTTTTTGTCCTTTTATGTACGCGATCTTTAGTGTTTTCGTCCAGTGTTCTGAGCGCAATACAATCATGAAAGGTAACCATCTGGCCCCGTTTATTGGTTACGTAAATGTCACTTGCTAGCAAGGCTGAAAGAATCGACTAATCAATCTAATTATAGCATTTACAACTTCTCAGTGACTAACATTATGGTACGTTCCGTAATTATGACTAATTATATTAATTACCTTACCTCGTAAATGTTTATGGCTCATGTTTGTATTGGAAATTCGAAGGGAGTCATCATAAATGTCCACTTACAGGCTGTACATTTCAATATGGCCACATAGGCCCAAATAGCTTCATGGTTTCAAATTATTCCTTCATTTAACTCGATTACGCACGTGGAATATCTACCCGCGGCTCTCCGTGCAGCTGTGTTTTTGCGTAAAAATGTGGTCTGTGATCAAGTTCCCGTGGCTCTTCCCTCATTGTACGAGTCAGCTCAGATTGGCAGTGTGCGCAACTCGTTATTGGATGCATTAATTTCTGTCGCTCCAGCACAATAGGTCACGCTATGGCGAAGCTTCGTTTCACGCCGCCCAAATTTATACTTCCCAGGTGAGTTGCACAGCGAGCCACGCTTCGCGATGCCGCCTGCGTATTATGAGATATAGACTCAACTGATACTTTTAGCAATACTGACAGTTGGGCGAGTTGGTATGTGTTCATGATTAAAAACGGCGCAAAATTGTCTTCGTGTATCCTTCGTTTGTGTCTCGTGTTCTTTTGCGCCGTTTTTAATGATACTTTTACGCGAGTTATTTTGATCCACGCGGCCATTTTGAAATGTAGGAGCACTAAAACGGAGTAAGACTCCTACGATAATCTATTGCAGTTTTCCAATGCAGACATGTGCGTTAAAATTTGTAAAAAATAAGATAGTTAATATATTTAGCTTAATTAGCTAAAAGATTGTTTTTGTTTCTCTTTCTCTCGAGTTACTTTCGTAGCCTTTACTTATTTGAAAGCATTCGAAGGAAATATATAAAGAAAGATGTGTAGAAACCACCGACATCTGTCAGCATTTTGGCTAGGGAGCCACATAACCACTGCACCATATTCAACGCTGCTGCATACAACGCCCCGGCTCACTGGCCGCTTTAGAACGAACTGTACAGCGATATAGGAGTGCGTCTCTTTGGGCGAGTTGGTTGTTCGTGTCTAAATAGTTACAGAAGAAGCGCTTAATCTGCGTCCTCTCTTCTGCCGGCGTTTTTCTGCTTCGTAGCTCTTTAGACATGTACACGTGAGGTCAATTCTGGCTAATGGTTTGCCTAGTGTCAGGTTGAGGTGGCGACAGGAGCCACACGTGTTTTCATTTGGATACACTTAAATACATGGCGCATTTTTCGTACCGCGTCATAAAGGTGGTTTAAGTCGCGCTGCAGGAGGATCATTGTATTACACGAACATCAGCCCGAAGTTGAATTCAGTAGCTTCGTTCATGAATGCCAAGAAAAGCATGTTGGCTGCTTTTCTCGCGAACGACCCGCTGGAAAACGAAAACTCACAGGGTCGATGTATTAATCCTCATCTGCCCCCCCCTCCGATAGTTATGTGCACCTAACGTGTTTTTGCACTGCCTCCGTGATCGGCTCCCCTTTGACCAAGCGACGGTGTCATGTGATGACTTCATCACATGACGTCACGCTATGCGATGTCATAGTGACCTCACGATGATGTCGTGATAACGTCAGAAGCTATTGGCGATCTGTGACGTTATGATCGCATCATGTGGTGACGCCATAACGTGAAGGTGATTTTTTTTACATCACTCCTGTTGACGCCGACGGTCAATTTCTGCGTTTGATGAGCCATCTACGGCTTTGGCCTTTTAATATACGAGGACGCGCTCTTCTCCACCTGGTGTAGCTCGAAGGTGTCATCGGAAAACGATTTTTTTTTCCACGCCGTCTCTAACGGACCGGCACACTTTTACTTTTTCCAACACATCGTCGTCCCAAATTTGCTAGCTCCCATAGCTATCTCAACAAGTTTCCATCGATATTTCGCGCGGACGTCCTTGAGCGGTCGTCTATACCTACGATCGCCTTCGAAAGGAACGTTCGTCCGAAGCTGTCGCGTATGCAGAAGTAGCGGAAAAGAGAGAGGGGCTCCGGAGACGGCCGTGTCGTCGTCGCCGTCCTTCATGCCGTGTCGACGGGGGCGAACGAACCGATGGAGAGATGAGCGAAGCCGATAAAGCAGCGGCGTCCCTTTCTGCACACTCCAGTGACGGCGCCCGCGAAACGACTTTTCGATCAACGCCGGACGACGTCGGGTGGGCCGCCACGCGTTGGCCGGGGAGGCGAATCTCCTCTTCGACGCGCCGCAATCTTGGGCTTGCCAGGCGCGCCTGCGCCGAACTTTCGCAAGACTGTGTGGCGCCATCTTCCGACGCGACGGGGGAAATCGAGTGGTACAAGGTGCGACTCCCCACCTCGATCAGCCGCGTAGCCATTTTTATTTAATTCAGGATGGTCCGCGCCATCCTGTAAGTTTCGCCCTATAGTTATATGTGATGTTCCGTTTTCGGTAGTCCCGACAATGTTTATAACAGTGTTACGACGCATTCAGCTAACGAGATAGTTAGCGTTCGTCCTCGGATGCCGGCTAACCGTCGATTTCTCTACGGTTAGGTAACCTTATTAACCGTACGATTACGATGGCGCATTCAAATTCTATGCGGGTGTCGTAAACGGGTAATTTCGGGTAAAAAAAAAATATTAGCTTAGCTTCCATTGGAGGCGCAATGCTAAGGAGACAGCGGAGCTAATGGGCACCTAGGTAGTCCTGGCTTTTGCTGTTTTGCCAAGTTTTGCAAATTTTGTGTTTCTTTCTTCCTCAATTTTTTTCTTCCCTCTTTTTTTTCTATCTTTATTTTCTTTTATTCCTATTTATTTATTTCTCTCTCTCTCTCTATTTCTCGTTTGCTTCCTCCTTCTTTCTATCCTTTTCTCTCTTTATCGCTCACTATATTTCTTTCTCTATCATCCTTGATTCTCTATCTCTTTCTTTATCTTTCTGCATTTCTTTCTCTCTATTTTTCGTTCTCATTTTTCGATGATATGCTTTGCTTTACTCTCTCCCCTCCTCCTCACCATCACATCTCTTTTCCTCATGCTTACTTCCCTTTCCCACCCCTTTGATACGCTATACTACACAAGGCTATGCTAAGCTCTGCTAGCATGCCTTCGACAGCCGAGCGGTTAGGAAGGTCGGCTTCAGATCGAGGGTACGCGGGTTCGAATCCCGTCGCATGAAGAATTGTTTTTCGGCCAAGAATATCTGTCTTTCTTCATATATATTTCTTTCTCTCTCTCTGTATTCGTTCTCTCAACCACCGGGATTATTACAGGTGCACGCCAGAGAAATTGGCGCACGTGTTCTGGGAACGAAGCAGAGGACGATGAAAAAGAGGGCGAAGGGAGCGCGTGCCGTTTCATGATGGTGGTCATTTCTATTTCCGACAGAAAAATTATGGCGAGCTTAAGCAGCTTCGCTGTTAAAACTAAGATTAAAAATTCATAGCGTCGAATAAGTTGTGCCTTTGTAATACAAAAAAAAAAAAAAAAAAGGGAGGAGAACCACTTTCGTAATCACAATTTTAAATACTACGTCGTCAAGCACCGCTGCAGTACGGTTTCATCCTCGCTGCATGGTCGTTCTTCTCTACGTCCAGGGGCGTAGTCAGAAATTTTTTTTCGGGGGGGGGGGGGGGGCACCTCCTTAATTTCGGAGGGGACACCTCCTTGAAATGGTCATTTTTCGCTCTGTATGCCGTGGCGAAAAAAAATTTCGGGGGGGGGGGGTGGAACGGCCCGGTATGCCACCCCCTGGTAACGCCACTGTCTACATCTACTGCATCAATTCAGACTTTGTTTGTTGGAATTCACCAATAAATGTGAAAATCTACCGACGGTTGGCTCTATATATTTTTATTTAGGCAATCATTTGTCTACAACACTTCTCGAAAATTCGAAAAAAAAAAGAATCTGGTTTACGACTCAGACTCAGAAGTAAAGAAAAAATGATACAGATGTTCGTTTATAGAAGTTCGTTGGCTGCTTTTATCGTACAGCTACGGATCTGTAAACCTTGTGCATCGATCTTGCCTTTAGGCAAACATATGCATGTACATTTTTGTGAAATGAAGAAAATCAAGGCCCCAGATGAGTCTCTCTTGCTTCAGCAGTTCAGCTTTCTCACTTGTTACGGCGGCAGATTTCATTCGCATCGGTCTAGCAGGTGTCGAATGAGAGCGTATTTGCGTTTTACAAATACTTGAGTTGCAAAATTAAAGTTTGTTCCGAGCTAAAGCTTCCTCTTGCGAGAACTATCTAGGTAGAATACGCTGCATAATATCCGTCTGGCCAATTGATTTGCAGGCGTGCTTGGGTCGAGGTAGATATAACTGAATGAATATACACGTGTAGTGCTTCTATATATGGTTGGCTATTGAAGCGTGCACGCTACAGCTTCAATCCCGATACACCCACTCGTCGTTCCGTGCTCTAACCACGTTCGTTAAGTTCATTGTCGGGCGGATTGGCCTTAGCAAACTGCAGGGCTGCGTGACAGCGGCATCAATGACGTCTGAGTCTGACGAAACATTTTTCGAGTCACGGTGCCTCTCTTTCTTTTGTCGGCGCTCCTGACAGTTACCGTGATTCTCGCTGTCGCTAGAGCCCGTTGTTCTGCACTCATCGCATAGTCATCGTCCGAAATCCTGTACTAAGGACGAGGAAGGTAATGCGCGCGTTGCTTTGACCGTCTTCGCTCAAGAGTAGTCGTTGCCGAGCGATTTCCCGTCATTGCGGCTGCGAGCTGCTCAGGTGTGCTCGTTTAATGAGTCGAACGACTCGACGAGGGTGGCCAACGGCAATGCGCAACACGGACGAAACGAGCTCGAGCAGTTGATGTAGTTTATATCTTCCGGGCTTTATCTATACAAAAGGTATCAAATACCTTTTGTCTAATCTGATCGAGGCCGTTGTGCTGCCGCGTTCGTGGGGCTGTCTCAACGTCTTTGTTCAAACGGGTTCCAACTGCGACGACTGTTGAACCAATAGAGTTTTCGCTCGACGTCCATCGCGTCGACCCGAGTTACGATGGTTCTTCGCAGGCGGATCAGTATGAGAAGACGAGAATAACGTTTGCTATAGGGAAAAGAGAGAGAAACAGGAAGGTTATCCTGTGCACTGGTATGAAAGACTATTCTTTTATAGCAGTGCACTAGACAAACTTCCTGATCAAGTCGAGAGACAAGTTAGAGCGAGATGAGTAAATGAAGGTGCTCAACGCGCAGTGGACGCACGTGAGTGCGAACTTAGCGCTGATGAAACAAAAAAATGAGCACAAATGTCCTGCGGGACCCGCTAACGTGGATCGAGCACTACAAACGAAAATACCGTATATGCTTACAAACAATGCACCTTTAATAGGGCTTGCTTGCCCATTGCCGGTAGTCCTTATTCTTGGGGCTGTAAAATATTTTTACTGTATGCCAGCGCGACTTTATCACGTGTTGTTATGCTACTGCGCACTCATTCTCACAAGCTGTTGCCCGCCGAAATATATGGCACGAGAGTTTCACGGTGAGAGCTATGGAAGTTGATTTCATGCAGTTCTCGTGACATGTTTTTTGTAATAACTTACCGAGAGAAGGAAACAAACTAACAACTTTATTTTCCTGCGAGCGTTAACAATTTTTGTTTCTAGGTGACCTTATTACCCGTGCGACGGTTACCAGCACGCTGAATCGTGGAAAAAATTTTTTACTTTGTAGCATCCGTGGGGAAAAGTAAATTGCGAGTGACGGACGGAAACCGCTTAAATATTAGAGTATTTTAACAGTTTCCGGTTCACCGTAAGTGTGGAAATACCGCACCGTCGTGGTCGGGACGTGGCTTTTTTTTTCTCTTTTTTTTGTTTTTTTTTGCCTGTATTAGTCACTATAATAATCTCAAACATGTTACCACACACTCGCGCCGCTAATAGACTTTGGGATCGTGGTACATTTAAAGCGGAATGGTAATGCCGTAGCGCGAACGCTACCCCTATTATACGCCACTGCTAAAGCTCCTTATGGAACAAACGAAGCAGATACTCGTATATTTAAGGCGTGGCATAACCGACATCGTGACGTTCCTCAGGTGGACTTCATTTCTGCGAGCTGCGAGCCATTCGGACCCGAGATCGAGCTAACCGCTCCCAAAGGAGCAATCTGAGTGCACGAGGAAATTTCGACACAATTTGGCAGCTTAATGACTCCGAGCTGCTTCCGTTACAGATGGGGTATCCCGGCAAAATGTAGTCATCGACGATTGCTCGAGTGTTGAGTGTTCCTCGCGTACTAATCGGCCGTCTTTATAGAAGACAGCATCGTCTAACGCTGGCGCTGGAAGTGCAGTTTCGCACGAGTGTCGTCTCAGTCTCGCCGCATTGCAGCGAATGCGATCGGTCGCCTCGGGCAATCAGGATAGCGAGCCGGAATACGTAAATTTATCCGTCTCTGATCTGTGAGCTATATATATATATATATATATCCTTCGCTGCACTGGGCTGAGCAGTGCGAGAAAGAAGGAAGAAAAGGACAGGGAGGTTAGCCAGTTCTTGGACCGGCTGGCTACCCTGTGCTGGGGAAGGGGGTAAGGGGAGTAAAAGATGAGAAAGCTTATTAAGCGCTCGCAGGTCATTGTGTATCGTTTTTTTTTTTTTCAAAATATTTTTTTTTAAACGCATCGTCTTTCTTTGCGAGTTGCCCCACTTTTTTTTTTTTTTTTTTTTTTTTTTTTTTTTTTTTTTTGTGCTGTGTGTACTTCCCACTCTCGGGGACCGATTACGGAATATAGTGAAGCCTAAAGCCGTTCTTCTTCAAGGATAACAAGAAAATCTTCTGCGCGTATAGGGCACCGCAGACAGATGATAACACCACTACGCATTGCGCCTCGCTCATGAGTTCACGCATTGCTCATAAATGCGTATGTAAAGCTGTACCTACAGAGAAAGAGTGAAGCGGATAGTTCTTCGAATTATCGAGCGCGAGAGTTATGTAAAGTAGACGAACATGAGTACTGGAATGGACAAGACACTGCCAGAGAATAACGCTCTTTAGCGTGTCATATCGCCACAGTTTGGAAAACGAGGAAGTGCTTATGCAACCCGATGACTTGTTTGTTTCGTCCCTCGTTCATGGCGATCGCCTTTTTCAGCTTCACCTTCATCTTCTGATTTGCTCCCCGAACTCGTGTGCCCGGCGCGCGCTCTCCCGCAGCGCCGATTTGTCCGGCGTGGGGTGCAACAACTCGGATGGGCGAGAGAGAGAAAGAAAGGGAAGAAAGAGAGAAAGAAAGTCTTTCTAAGTATTTCTATGTTTTGCAAGTCTTTTCTGAGTGCTTCTTTGTTGTATCACTGCTTGTTATTTGAGACTGTGTTAAGCTCTGTGGCGACGATATGCTCATTCGCAGCCGCGCTGGAACGCTATACGGTAGCCGTTCCTAGCGTGGCCGTGGACCATTCCTGCCGCCCACTCGCCCAGACCCCAATTACTATCACAGCTGCGCTGGAACGCAAGCAGCATTGCAAACGCCGCTGCTGTGCATGACATGCCCGCCCCGCCAAAGTAAGTTTGGCGAGGCGTCGTTGCATGCACACCCACTCTCCATCCGAGAGAGCGTGCACTAGAAGGTTCTGGCGCTGTCGCTAAAGTTCCTTCATGCGTTTTACGCCGGCAGCAGACGCGATGGAGGGGCTTTAACTGTCGCCACACCGCAAGGCCACGTGGCCAGCGTGCCCTGCCACCGCCACTCTATTTGCCTCGCGGTCGCCACCTTACCGAGCTCTGCTGGGCGTTACGACGGCTCACGGCGACAGCTCACGGCGACTAAGAACAGCTACGGTGTTAAAAAAAAAAGTAATACCAACACGACGAAGCACTGAGACCGTGTGCTTGTGTGGCTATGTGTTTTAAAGTGCGTATGATGTGTGCTATACGGTATGTGTAAGTGCGGTGCATGTGTGGGTGCTAATAATAATTATTCGGGTTTAACGTCCCAAGGCCACGATATGATTATGAGGGACGCCGTAGTGGAGGGCTCCGGAAATTTCGACCACCTGGGGTTCTTTAACGTGCACTTGAATCTAAGTACACGGGCCTCAAGCATTTTCGCCTCCATCGAAAATGCATGTGTGTGTGCTGTGCGCGCTGTGTGTGCGCGCTGTGTGTGCGCGCTTGCCTTCTCCTCTGCGTTCGTAGCATCCTCTTTTACCCTTACCGTATATTTGCAGGCTTGTAGTACATCTGGCTAACTGCTCCCTAAAGTTTTGTTTAATTACGCCTGAAAAAGTAAAGTTATAGACAGTCACAGTCTTGCGGAAACGTAGCTGCCATGAAATGATTACACGAGTAATTAAGACTTTCCCGGCCGCGCCACTTGAGAATGCTGAGGCATCCACTAAGGAGACCAGCAGGTACTGCGTACTCCGAAAAAAAAAAAAGCGACACAGTTCATTTACAAGGTCTCGCTGGCGACGTTGCTGATGGGGTAATCCACCCGCGTACGAGTGCTCGGTGAGCATCTTGGAATACGTTCTCTAGGGGCTCGAAGAAGGCCGTTACAGAGTCTACGTTCTGTGTGCGTCTGTGTGAATGGGCGCGAAAGGGTCGCACCTGCGGCCGTGTCGAGCAGTACGGGGAGACGGCAGCCACCGGGCTCGCTGATGGCCTCCGCATGCAGTCACTCAGGCGGGCTTCTCTCCGCACGCTCTGTGCCGCCCGCTCCCTCGCCCTTGCGCACGACTTCCGCGCGGCTGGCGAATGCGCACAGTCGTTTGGCTCTAGGGCGCGACGAACTCGGGAAAGTGCCTGCTAGGCACTCTGCATTTGCATCCTGCGCTGCACCTCAACGCCGTGCGAAGTCTTTGTGCTCTGTCAGTTTACAATGGGTGCTGAGAGGCAGAAGAAGTTTTCTTCTAGCCGATGGTTTATCGATTTCATTCTTCTATCTGACTGGGTGCTCCAGGGGCCGTTACGTTCTGCCGGGGAGTACGAGGTCGCTCGCGGGTTCGATTCCGATGGGTAGGAACGCTAAAACGCCAGCATAGCTTAGCTATGGTGGTTAGAGAATAATCCGTAGGCTTTGAGTGCGGCGTCTCTCATAGCCTCCTCCCTGCCTTGGGATGTCAAACCCAATCGATCAGTGTGTTTCCTGTTGAAGTGTCGATAGCTTGCGTTATAACTATAAATTATATAACGTCGTTGTAATGCGGTTATTAATGCGATAATAATAATTTTAATAATAATAATAATAATAATAATAATAATAATAATAATAATAATAATAATAATAATAATAATAATAGTTTATTTCCCATCGATACTATTAAGGCTTCATTGAAGGTGAGAGATGAAAAGCGATGAACGCTTGACTGAGACCTCCCACCTCTTACACCTGGCAGCAGCAGGGAACATCATATACACTGTAATCGTATTGACATGAAAACAAAACAGAAATCTTTTTCTTGCATTTGCTCATATCTGTGTGTCTGCTGCAGCCGTTTTACCGCGCGCGCACGCACACGCACACACACGCACGCACGCACGCAC
The DNA here is from genome assembly GCA_030522465.1 of Rhipicephalus appendiculatus. Lineage (NCBI taxonomy): Eukaryota > Metazoa > Arthropoda > Arachnida > Ixodida > Ixodidae > Rhipicephalus > Rhipicephalus appendiculatus. The sequence continues at coordinate 1,002,113 of JALIZH010032945.1, read as the reverse complement.
GCACGCACGCACGCACGCACGCACGCACGCACGCACGCACGCACGCACACACACACACACACACACACACACACACACACACACACACACACACACACACACACACACACACACACACACACACACACACACACACACACACACACACACACACACACACACACACACACACACACACACACACACACACACACACACACACACACACACACACACGCACGCACGCACGCACGCACACGCACGCACGCACGCACTATCGCCTTCCCAATCGCTAGCCTGCCTTCGCTTCTCGTTGGAGGCCTAAAATGTGTAAAAAGCCTCCGCACGATGGCGCAAATACTGGTGTGCAGTTTTACCTTAACCATAGACCGTTTAGACAATACCGAATCACCGGTGTACAGCAGCCACAAGGCTGGTAGCGACATATTTCGTATACATAGATCACATCAAACTGCAATTACTTTTCATATTCTTGTTATCTCCTGGCGTAAAGCGTTCGTTGCCTATATACTAACTAACGTGCAATCAATTTTCCTTCAACGAGAGAACATGTGAACCCCAGAAACGCCTCAGACCTATCACGTGGTGGTGACTATGAAGAAAGTGGCAGTCGCTCTCGTAGAAACTAAAGTCTTTATTGGGCTGACTTTTGCCCAGAAAACTAAGTAACTGAGAGTACAAGCAAAGCTCGCTTTACTCTGACAGCGGCAAGAAATGTCATCGGCCTTCGGTAATCTGATTATCGGCAGAATGCGTTGTGTTTTATGCATCAGTAATAGCACCTTCCAGCATAATCGCAGGTACCCGCGTAAGCTCCCGAATGAACTAGAGTACGCGCGCACTGCGAGTAATCTTAATAATAAGTGTTGGACGTCCCAAAACCACGATATCATTTTGAGGGACGCTGTAGCGGAGGGCTCCGGAAAATTTGACAATCTGGTGTCCTTTACCGTGCACTTAAATCTAAGTACGTGCGCCTCTAGCATTTCGCCTCCATTGAAATGCCACCGCCGTCGCAGGATTTGCACGTAATCCAGAACGGTCTGAGAAAATCTAAAATATTCCGAAACATTGCGACGCGGCTTTCGCGAGCTGTGATAACAGTCTTTGTGGTTTAAACCCGATCACACACACAAAAAAAAAAATACAAAAAAAATTAGGCAGATCCCAAGTACCATGGGAATCCATGTTATGCGAAGCATCCGGAGGTAAGGTGACTGGGTTGTAATTTTTTTTTATTGAGCGAAACGTTATGAAATGGCGCTAAAGATATGTACAAATGTTACACGCACAGACATGTTGAACAGTCGCATACGTTTCGTATAACCAGTTGTTTACAGTTGTGTAAGGATGCCAACAAAAACATGGCTATTGCCAACACCAGAAGCCGTAAGCTTATATGTAGAGCTTGTGCTGTCAAGGATGGTAGCCCTGGATAGTGCTACGTAAACCAACTACAGTAGATGGCGCTTAAGTATACAACTGACGTCAAAACGACATGACTCCTTCGTCATAGGAGTACGTATGTAATGTTTATAAAGTTAGATAGCCAGCACTGCAACCACAATATACATTTCACCAATATTACGCCTGCATAGGGTGTTCTTCCAAAGCAGTTTCGAGACCTGACGTGGCACTGTGGTAGAATGCTTGATTCCCACGCAGAATACTTGGGTTCGATTCCTGCTGGGAGTCTGATTTCTATTCTTTGTATTCCTCGCGTCAACGCCGCCGATGTCCGTTTTTCTGAACGCTGTCGCCTTTAAATTACCAGTGTCAACGCCACCGATGTCAATTTCTCTTAACGCTCTCGCATTTAAATTACCAATGCTTGTTCTCGCCGTTCCTCGGTAGATGTAAATTGTCAAAGTCCTGTGGCGCATACCCACATTCCGCGGCCCGTGGTATACGGGTATGAGCCACACGTGTCTGGAGAAATGAGTTTGACGACGTACGCGACGGGATTTTCACGTTATTCATGTCATGACCAGCCAGACATATTTCGTCAATACCTCTTACCCTCCCATACAAATTTTGGTCTACCCCAAGTTAAGGAGGCCATCACGAGATCACCCAGACGTAGGCGGAGAGGAGAGAGAGGGGGGGGACGCGCATGCGCAGTGGGGGGTGTGGACGCCGCGGGCAGGGATGCCTAGAGGAGAGGGGGGAGCGTAGGAGGGTAGAGAGGGTGGGGATGCGCATGCGCAGTGAGGGTGTGGTCGCCGCGGGGAGGGATGCCTAGAGGAGAGAGGGGGGAGCGTAGGAGGGTAGAGGGTGGGGATGCGCATGCGCAGTGAGGGTGTGGTCGCCGCGGGGAGGGATGCCTAGAGGAGAGAGGGGGAGCGTAGGAGGGTAGAGAGGGTGGGGATGCGCATGCGCAGTGGGGGGGTGTGGACGCCGCGGGCAGGGATGCCTAGAGGAGAGAGGGGGGAGCGTAGGAGGGTAGAGAGGGTGGGGATGCGCATGCGCAGTGAGGGTGTGGTCGCCGCGGGGAGGGATGCCTAGAGGAGAGAGGGGGGAGCGTAGGAGGGTAGAGAGGGTGGGGATGCGCATGCGCAGTGAGGGTGTGGTCGCCGCGGGGAGGGATGCCTAGGAGAGAGGGGGGAGCGTAGGAGGGTAGAGAGGGTGGGGATGCGCATGCGCAGTGAGGGTGTGGTCGCCGCGGGCAGGGATGCCTAGAGGAGAGAGGGGGGGAGCGTAGGAGGGTAGAGAGGTTGGGGATGCGCATGCGCAGTGAGTGGGTGTGGTCGCCGCGGGCAGGGATGCCTGAGGAGAGAGGGGGGAGCGTAGGAGGGTAGAGAGGGTGGGGATGCGCATGCGCAGTGAGGGTGTGGTCGCCGCGGGGAGGGATGCCTAGAGGAGAGAGGGGGGAGCGTAGGAGGGTAGAGAGGGTGGGGATGCGCATGCGCAGTGAGGGTGGTCGCCGCGGGCAGGGATGCCTAGAGGAGAGAGGGGGGCAGCGTAGGAGGGTAGAGAGGGTGGGGATGCGCATGCGCAGTGAGGGGTGTGGTCGCCGCGGGGAGGGGTGCCTAGAGGAGGAGAGGGGGAGCGTAGGAGGGTAGAGAGGGTGGGGATGCGCATGCGCAGTGGGGGTGTGGACGCCGCGGGCAGGGATGCCTAGAGGAGAGAGGGGGGGGAGCGTAGGAGGGTAGAGAGGGTGGGGATGCGCATGCGCAGTGAGGGTGTGGTCGCCGCGGGGAGGGATGCCTAGAGGAGAGAGAGGGGTTGAGGAGGTTTTTTATTTTTATTTTTTTTTGAAAGGGTTTGCGCATGCGCAGTAAGGGTGGTCACGCCGCACACCACCACCACCACCACCACCGGATTAAACCCCGCTCTAAGATGCTTCACATCTAAAAAATAAAGAGAAACAAAGAAGGCCGCCCAGATACGTTGTTCCTTCAGGCTGAGCACCACTATATACAGTGCGAAGCTGCCTTATTATATTTTTTTTTCTGAAAAAATATTTTTTTAAATTTGACTGGTGCCGAACGGAATTCAACCCGTATCGCATATACTCTGACAATATTGTCCGAATAGTTGGGCACATGCACAACGAGCATACTTAATAATAATAATAATAATAATAATAATAATAATAATAATAATAATAATAATAATAATAATAATAATAATATCCAGGGTTTTACATGCGAAAATCACGAGGCACGCTGTAGTGGAGAGCTCCAGAAATTTCGACCGTCTCGTGTTCTTTGAAGGGCCCCTCGCCAGGTCGCATAGAAAATTTTAGTAATGCGCTGGAAGTTGTTACTTACCCAATAGAGAGCATTATACCGCGCGAGTTTTTAAAATTGGTACGTTACAAGCAGAGTTAAAAATATTTTGAAGTGGCGCGTAACCATGACGTGAGGAGGCGAGCTTCGCGCCCTCGCCACTACACCATTACGCGGAAAGTCACTTTCCGGCAAAATGACAGTAATTTCGTCGGAATTTTTTAAATTTACTATCTCTCCTCGTGGACTTTTTCTGACTTCTAAGGTTCTACCGGTGAAACCTCGGCAGCGACATATGCGACTAGACTCCCCTATCGCATAAAAACGCAGGTGTTTTCACCATCTAGGCGTCTTAACGCTATCTGCAGATACGGGCGTTCGCTGAACCTACGAATTTTTTTTTTCTGCGATCTTTGCCTGCGACTGGTAAGAATTCAAAGGCATACGTACTTTTTTTTTTCTTCTTTGGAACTGAAGTCGAGGTTTTGACGGAAGCCCGTCTGGTCGGAAAGTAACGTGTAAGAATTAAAAGAAGGACACGGACCATGAAAAAGAATAGGAAAAAGACGTTTCGGCTCCCCTAATGGGAGCCGAAACGTCTTTTTCCAATTTTTTTTCACAAGTTCGGTTCCCCTGACGGGAGCCTTGTTCACAAGATTGTGAAAAAGGCTCCCGTCAGGGGAACCGAAACGTCTTTTTCCTATTCTTTTTCATGGTCGGTGTCCTTCTTTTAATTCTATCTTCTTTCGAACTGTATTCGTGAATAAACGGGCTGAGGTAAAACGGGACGAACGAGCAGCGCACGTCCCGTGTCTCTGTTACTTCCAGTTATCCGCTTGGCTAAGCGGAAGCGCGTTTTTACGCAGCAAATCGCACGAAGGAGCGCGCTCATGCGGCACTTGTCACTTCAAGCTGCGGCAGCTGCAGTCTGCTTTTGGCCTGGCGAAATACCGCGTGGTGGTCCGCGAACGTTCGGAATGTTGTTCCTGCGAATCAAGCAGAGCGAAACACGAGAGACAGAAACGCGTCCTTTAGTGAAAATTGTGAAGACCGTGGCTGTTCTCACGAGCGCATGCACAAAGTTATACACACGCGCATGTCGTTTGAGAAAAACATGTCAGAGTCCTCCCACCAGCGTGAGCCTCCTCTTCTTTCGGGACGTTTTTCAAGCGGGAAAGTCGTCGCCGAGCGCAGCTGCCACACGCCAGCCCTGTGCTACGACTGGTGCTAACGTGTGCGCTGCTGACTGCGTAATGCGAGCTGCCACGGCTTTGTGCCTTCCCTAAAAGAAAAGCGGGTGCACACAAGAAGACGGAGCCGGGCTTCTTGAAATCGCCACGGCGAATGCTAAAACATAAATAATATATACGCACAAATACGGCTGCGAGGCTGAAAGGAAGACGTCTTGACGTTGCGGGTATCGCCAGGCCCCGAATGAAGGCGGCTGCTCTACAACTCGCTCCACGTTATTATCCTTCTGTGTTTCACAAATCTCAAATTGTGTGCTGCGTGTCGCCTTTGCGTGTGCCTGCTCTCTCGCGCGCCATTTAATTCATGCAATGTGGGTGGGTGGCTTTTTAATATCATATTTTGTTCCTTTTCCCGCTTGTCGCTTTCTTTTTCTTTTTCGACTGACAAGCTTGACAGCGGACGTATACGCGTGCACTCATATGCGCGGCAAGGTACTATACCCACATCAGCAGCTTTGCTCTTCAGCATGCATAGTGCTGCGGAAACAGGGCGAAAGTCATTTTGCGCTCTCCCGCCCTTCAGGGCTCAGCTGCAGCCCCCCCCCCCCCCCTCCTCAAAGTTTCCGAGGCATCGCCCTGCCTCCTTCGATATACGCGTTTATACACATATATTTTTAGCACGTTCTGCACGACGACATGCGCGAAGCACCTCCGCATGCGCTCTGCCATTCCTTCTTAGCCGGCTTCTGCTGCCTCGAGTCTGTCAAAAGGCAAATTGCGACGTTTGCATATCTTAAGCTTTTATTTTTTTTGTGACGCAACTGAGGGGATATTGCTGTAGTGCACGCGATCGACCCAACATGCGTGTCGTCTTCGATTTCTCGTAGTGGTTTTCTTCGCTTACTTGTTCGCTTTAGTTTGGAGGTGCTGGCAGTGTGCCAGGACAGACTTTATTGAGTGGCGAGCCGCTGGCTTTTCAGGTCCACCTGTAGATTGGCTCGCGTTCCCGTATGATAATAACGATATAAAATAAAAAAAGAAAGCATGTTCGGTGGATTTAGCCTTTTCTGCAGTCATTTCTTGTTTCGCTTTTCCTTTTCACATTGAGCGTTGCCTTTCGAGTATGCCGAAAAAAACGCAATCTTCGCGAGACGGACAAACAGATAAACAAACGAAGAAAACGTCATGAACGCGGCGATGGTCTTTGATCTCTGCGCTGCTTCTTGGGCCTCTCCGACTGACGATTCGACAGCTCGAACAAGAGGAGGACATGGGAGGAGGATATACGTTGGTGCCTGGATAAAGAAGGAACAAGAGCACGAAAACAGAGTTGAAGAAAAGTTTTACAGAATAAAAGTCACTGAAATCAAAAAATAAAATATTACGCAGTCGCCAGCGCATCGGGCGCAATCGTGAAGAGGTGTAGAACTTCCGCGCCGGTGTTTCTTTCTTTCTTTTTTTTTTTATTTGTACCCTCGCCTTGTTCGCTTGTACTAAACTTCCTCGCACTTCGTGCGAGTTCTGGTGTTTTAGGAGGACGTTCGTTCTGAGTGCACAGTTGTCAGCCAGCGCGCCGACGGAAACCGCGCGCGCTGAGGCGACGATGCCAGCTTTGTGCTGACGCGCGCTTTTTGCTCCGCTCTCTTGCGACGCCCAGGAAAAAAATAAAGAGAAAGGAAAAAAAAGCTAAACAAGACACCCTGCCACCCCCCCCCCCCTCCCCCCACTCCGCCTTTTCCATCTCGACTGTTGAGGCGTAGCGGAAATTTCGTTGTTGGTGTTTACTCTTTCCTTCTCCCTCTTTCCTTCCTTATGGAAATTGATTGAACTCGTTCTCGTCACTGCCTCGCACTGGAGTTCTCGCGCTGCGCACACCTGACGTACTATCCCGCGTTCCGTGAAATACTCGACGAACGATGTCGTAGACTTGAGGATTTTTTCTTGTATCCTCTGTCTGGGCACCACTTTTATCTAGGATTTTTCAGGCACTGCTCTATTTGAGGAGGCTCTTTGAAGGTACTGTGGGTGTGCGCGCCGGACGCCCTGTTTCGCGAGGTATTTCGTAGAAGGTTTCGTTATTGTCGTGTCTCTTGTTTTATTTCTTTTACTCTGATTCTGCCAACTGGGCATGCGCGGAGTTACGGACTGTTCGCCCTTTGGCCATGCTATCATGCGCATGTATGCTGTACGTGTCCGCAACGCTCAGGTTTTTCTTTTCCCCCCACTTCTCCTGCGAAACCGAGTATCGCTTTCCCACTTGGGCGTCCAAGACGCTTCTCCAGCGACGATGTCCACAAGTGGGAAATACTGTTGCTAGGTGCGCCGGAATCTTCGGATGGAAGAGGGAATTAAGGTTAAACTTAACCTTTGCACGGATGTTTTTTTTTATTTTATTTTTTTTTACAGAAAGAAGCTAAATGTGTGCATACAACGTGGAACTCAAGCCCATAGAAAGACCCTATTTCGGCCGCGTCTACCTATGCCTATAGCACCACAAGCCTGACTTGGATCAAATGGCCGGGGTGACGGGGTCATATTTTCTGGTCCCCCCAGAGACAAATATGTCCTTGCCCTACACGAATGATTCAATTTTTTTTTTCATCGACGCCATTCTTTCGCTATTGTGGGGTGGCCCCCCATACGAGCTTAAATAAAGCATTCTGTATACGTCTGCTCGTAGACCACTTCGAAAATTGTGCACGTCAGCTCATCATAGGCATCGGATAATCGTATACTGCCTGCCGGGACACCACGATGTACGTGATCACACGTGAGGACACAACGCGCATCCATACTTTTCCCTTGTCCTCTTTTTTACGTGTATATATATATATATATATATATATATATATATATATATATATATATATATATATATATATATATATATATATATATATATATATATATATATATATATATATATATATATATATATATAGTAAAGAAATGAAGGAGCACACTTACGAAAATTGAATATTTTTTACTGGTTAACGTTTCGGCCGTGGAACGGCCTTCGTCAGAATGAAAATAATTACAAGCATGTGGTCACTTTTATGGGCATGAACACGTGGGTACAAAACACGTGGGATCAACACGTGAATGTTTAAAAGGATCAAACCAACCATGACAACAACACCAAAACAAGGGGAAAATAAATAAATAAAGAAAAAAAAACAATTCAAAAATTTAATAATGTAGGCTGGATCACGGGCATGAAAAGGCATTTATAACGATGAGCCATTGACCACAGTAGTCACGATGACTGTACATGAAGGAACAAAAAATGATAGCGATTGTTATATAATGAAAACGTTCCGGCACGTTTCGTTAAATATATAGCAAAAATGCTAACATCAGGGCATCACAGAAAGACACGACACTTTTCCTACGCTCTCATTGATGCCGGCCGACGCAGTGTTGAATTTATGGATTAAAAAAGATTCTCTAATTTCGCGATCATGGTGCGATTTGAAGCCTGATTGTAATAGCGTCACCATGATCTTGTCAAACGAATGACCTGGCAGATGAACATGTTTAGATAATGGGAGATGTGGCCTTCAGCTGCGACAGCACCAACGTCATCTTCTTACTTGAATGCTCAGTATGTCACATGCAATACACTGGTCAGACCGAAACATCATTTCGTATCCGTTTCAACAATCACAGAGCACACGCTAGCAGTTTGCCACATCTCAAGGATGCGCTGGCCGCAGTTCGATGAAGGCGAAAGGCAGAAATATCCCTTGTATTTGGATTCAGGTTCATGTTAAAGAGCCCCAGGTAGTCCAAAGGCCTGTAGTCGCCCACTGCGTGGTGCCTCATCATCATATCGTGGGTTTTGCACATAACATCTCATAATTCAATTTCATATAAGCTTGGCATGCACAGCGCCATAGCCATTAGGCTATCGTGGCTGGCGCCGAATAGCCTTGGAGTGCATTTTCGAATGTGCGCAGGCACGAGAGGTTACACAAGAATGTGCATACCGTGATATGCGTGTATAAATATATCGGATAGAAGTGTTCGTTCAGCCATGGCGTCTACGCTCGACTATGAACTTTTTATTTTCTCTAGAAACACGTGAAATTATAGAAAGGTTGAAAATTGGGCTTGTTGGTGCATTTTAATATTGATGAGCTGAGGAGCTCGCGTGCTGTCTTTTCTCGTCTTGCCGTTTAGCGCTTCTCTTTATGAATGCAATTTTAGGCGGCCATATCGCGGGCTCAAGGATGTGTTGCTGGGCTGGCAGGACAGAGGTTTAAGTGTACTCACGCAACGAGAAAAAAGAGGAAGGACGGGATCGAAGCTTGTGTCATTAAAGTAGCTCCTCACGGGCACATGTACTTTAGCGCGTCTTCAATGGCTCTGAGCCCAAGATGGGATTAATATAATCACTGATATTCGATGGCGTCGATTTAGGCTCGACAGCGGGTTGCTAAGCATTCTCAGCAGCCACCTGCAGTATGATCCTGCACGGCTTTCCCTCAAAATTAAACAGTGCATAGTTTTCGCTTGGTGTCCTGTTCGTGCGGGCGTGCGCGCGCGCGTGTGCGTGTGTGAGGGGGGGGGGGGGGAGAGGGAAAGAAAGAAATTGGAGATCACGCCTGTATATCTAGTCGGTCGAGATACAATCTACAAGGCATACACTGAATCGCAATGATGGAAACCTTCCGTCGTCCTACGCGCGGTGCTTGCGTCACGTGCTGAATCCTGTACAGGAGACACTTCTAGTCGTTTGGTGGCCTCATTGTGAACAAGGCTTCCGTATATAGGAGCCGAAACGTTGTTTCTTCTAAACTTTTATTTGGTCGGTGTATTTCCTCTCCTTCATCAGGAAATTGCGTTGAGTCAATGTGGTCAAAATACGAAAAAGTATACGCTTTGGAATCCGTGACTTCACGTGCGGCAATGTCGGCGCGAAATTTAGAAACGAAACTGTGGCCTTGATTTCCTCCTCTATTAACAAACTTATCACGGTGAAATTAACGACATTAGAATTCTCGGAGTATAATTTGTCAATCTAAGCCGATTCATTGCTTCACTTTAGTGTCCCTATAAAGTGAGTCTTCTGAAGCCGAGCGCGAACCTTGAAGCAGCGTCCCAATAGGCTTTCAAGTACAGATGATTTCGGCGTGGAATTAGCGGTGTTAATAAGGCTGTTATTAGACCTTGATTAGATCCTGGCTGCTCGGCATTCCGTCCTGGAGGGCCCCGCGATTGCGGTATTGCTCGACGGTTTGGTCGTTCTTGACGAATACGGAGAAGAATGTCATTTGTAGATAGCTGCGTATCCAAAGGGACAGATTTCCCCGCAGAGGACCTGCGCCTCCCTATTTCTCAATAAAGGACTTTCCATCCATCCCCGCCAGGCTGGACTCCCTCAAACGCGTTCAATACAGCGGAGATGCCCATCAAGCGCTGAAATGCCGCGTTCGCCTGCTTTGGTTAAGTAAAGTAATTAATAAATTCATTTCTTCACCTTTAAAGCGGAGGAGGCTATGTCAGTCATACGCGTTGACTTTGATTCTTTTTTTTTTTTAGTTTTATTTGTTCTTTTTCTTACACACTCACTCTAGGTAAGCCGCTATATATAAACTGAGGCACACTTTCACAAATGGGATGAAAAAAAGAGGGAGGGGGAGAAGAGCTGGGTATGTCCGGATTATGTATATTTCACGGTACTAACTTGCTTGTTTTGATTATGTGCGGTGCTGGCGTTTTTACGTGCCATAATCACGATATAATTATGAGAAGCTGTATTATGTATGTTGTTTATTCAAGTGGAAATATCCGCGGATCGAAATAAACGCAGTGGCAAAATTAAAAGGGCGTTCGACTGCAGAGAAAAATCTCGAGCTATGTCGTCGTCTTGGCCTTTTTGTCAAGGCCCGGCCTCTCTGCTTCACCCGAAAGGGGCAGTTAGACGAGTAAATAAATAAATAAATAAATAAATAAATAAATAAAACGTCAGTTTTTTATGCTGCTTCAGATGACGCAGTACGGGTACTGCATAATCGGCGCGTTACGGGAGTAAGCATCCGGGACCTCTTTCTTCTCCTTTATTTGATGGGCCAGATTAGGGAAAGAACGTCATCAGCGATGAGCGGCCCACCAACTGAGGTTCGTAAGATAAAAAAAAAATGGAACAATAAGAAAGGATACGTAGAGGCTTAACTCTTTTTTCCGTTTGAAATATATCCCATTGGCCGGATGCAGGGAACTGCAGCTGCAGTACACAGGCGGCTTCGAACTGTGTTGCGTATATGCTTGTTATGCGGCGCCGTCATCTGCATGTATTTAGGGCGGCAGGGCTTAGTCTACCCTCTTCGCCAGAGCCCACGTGTAAGCTCCGGAAACAGTCGCCGACGGTCTCGCCTTCCAAACTCGCGAGCCACGTCTGTTCTCGAACAGCGGACAGACGTGGCTCACCGAGCCTAAGTTCTCGAAGCTTCGGTTCTTTGCGGACAAGTGTTGCATCTGCGGATAATGAGGACTCGTGCCTCGTGGCTGTTACGCGGCAGAGTGAGCCAGCGGGCGGGCGCACTCGGGGCACGGGCGCACAGGTTACGCCCTGGCCGCGGGGCTCATCTGCGTACCACCCACCCGTCAAGACAATCTCGCTAGATCGTCTTTTTCTGAAGGCGCCGCGCGCACAGCAGATGCCGAAGGCCGTGATACGTAGGAAGCCCAGCAATGGGTCTTACGTCGCGTAAACAACGAGGATAATAGAGTCGCTCGCGTTATAAAATGTGGCATAGAAATGCAGCAGCGCAGGCGTGCTTGAGTGGTTGCGAGTAAGTTGTTCCCGCGTTTTTCAATTACTTATTTGTCGTGAATTTCAACGGCGCCGCACTTCTCTTATCGACTCGAATTCTCTGCAGATTCGGCTTGTTCAGAGCAGCAGAGGACAACAATTGAATGGAATATAGTCGTTGCCTGATACGCAGTCGGCGGGAAGGACTGGTTGCCTAGTCTTGTCTACGCAAGTTTTCTTGAAGGCTCTTTTACACTAGAGCGACACAACACCGACGTAGACACGAGGCCGACACAGACGGTCGGTCGTCGAGTCGCCCGCCGACGATGTCGCCGGACCGTCTAGTCACACTAGGCCGACGACGACGACGACGCCTCGAAAAACAGCATGTCGTCGTAGTGTAACAGGATGGCAGACGGAAAACACCAGCAGAAGGCATCGGCAGACTTGTCATTGGCAGGTCTTCGGGAGATCGGTGGCCGAGCGAAAATTTGCCCATGTCGTTGGTTGGGGAGATCTTGGGGGGTATTGTGCGGAGGCCCCGCACAATACCCCCTCAGCGCACCCCACGGATGTCTTTTCTTCGCTGCCCCTTTGTCTGTCCCCACCCCGTCCTCGACGCCGAGGGGCGATGGCGGGAGCTGCGCCGCGTAGCTCGAGAGGGACAATGGCAGAGGAGGGAGGACGGCTGAAAATGAGGCGCAGGTGGTTCCTGTTTCAATTTCTTCGTGCAAGTTCAGTCGGTGTCGCCGCGCGCGCCTCCAGTGTGACTAGAGAATCGGCCGACGAAAGGCTATGAGCACGACAAGGCGCAGAGGGAGTCTTCCGCAGACCATCGGCGGACTCTTGGCGTCGTTGCAGTGTAACTGAGACGACGACACGACAAAAGACGCTCCCAAAGACACTCGGCAGACCAAAATCGGTGTCTTGTCGCGCTAGTGTAAATGAGCCTTTAACAGCTGGTCACTCACTTATGAAGTCAGCATCTCTATATATAATTCCCCGAAACAAATGCTTCTGTCTTTTTGCACCATTTCTGTACGGTCATTTATTTGTATTTATTTATTCATTTTTTCATGAACCTTAAAGGCCCGAGGGCATTGCATATAGGGTTGGGGGGGGGGGGGGGGGCAGTTGCATGCATACGTAAAAGTCAAGTGAACAATAAAACAACAAAAAGATTTGAAATAATAAATAAGTAACATCATATCAATAATTACAAAAAAAACTAGAAAAGCAATTATGAGAACAAACTACACTAAAAAGTAAAGCGTAACGTAAAAACAAACCAGACTGAACATTTACCTCAAACAGTAGTCAAGTGACCGAATTATTGTGTGTTATACAGTGTGCTAAATAAATCACTACCAGCACATATACATCTGAGACAGTTCTACGAAGTCAGTCAGACACCCAGATGAAGCATTAATTTGTGAGTAAATTCGTCGTGCCGGTGAGTGGAAGCGTTGCAGGAATTGACATTTCCTTTTAATTTCCTTACGAGGCCTAGGAATTGGCTTGAACGAGCGGGTTTGTAAATTTACTGCACGTTCCACACCAAAGAAACTGATTTTCGAATGTTGTAATTCTCGCAAGGCATTGATATTGTGTCCCTTTCCGCTATCACCTCGTTACGGGACTCAGTATATCGCTATACAGGGTGTTTCAAGAAATGTGTCCACTATTTTTAAAAAATCAGGAAAACGCGGTATTTGCTCACGGTCTTCACAATTGCGTTATCTGTAGTGGCAGGCATCTTAAGATGGCTGAAGACGTGTTTGGGACAGTAATTAAGAAAGTTAAATTAATTAACTTTGTAATTAGAGCAGTTAAGTGGTTAAGTCCAATGGGAGAATTGAAGTCTTTCATGCGAAGAACCCATTTCAGCTTTGAGATTTCGAAAAACCGGCCTCTAGGAATAATTACGAAGTAATGAAGTTCTCCCAAATTCAGTGGCGAAACCGAAACCGAAACGCAGGAGAGGGGCAACTGCCACGTTCGTCTGAGACGTCCACAATGAGTGAACGTCATTATATCAACCATCAACCGACTTCTTGTTGTGAGTGTGTGGACTGCGCTTGCACTAGTAGCACGCATGACGCCCATACGTTAACGAACGGGGAAGAGTTGCACCTCTGTAACCGTTGTCTTGAAGAGTGACGTCATTCTAGTCGTCTGCTTGTTGCGCTCATCGGTGCTTGGGTTTCGGTTTCGCCGTTGAATTTGCCTCAATTTCATTACGCCACAATAATAATCATCATCATCATCAGCCTGTCTACGCCCACTGCAGGACAAAGGCCTCTCCCATGTTTCGCCAATCAACCCGGTCCTGTGCTTTCTGCTGCCACGTTATACCTGCAAACTTCTTAATCTCATCTACCCACCTAATTTTCTGTCTCCCCCCTCACGCGTTTGCCATCTCTTGGGAATCCAGTCAGTTACCCTTAATGACCAGCGGTTATCCTGCCGACGTGCTACGTGCCCGGCCCATATCCATTTCTTCTTCTTGATTTCAACTATGATATCCTTAACCCCCGTTTGTTCCCTGACCCACTCTGCTCTCTTCCTGTCTCTTAAGGTTACACCTATCATTTTTTCCTTTCCATCGCTCGCTGCGTCGTCCTCAGTTTAAGTTGAACCCTCTTTGTAAGTCTCCAGGTTTCTGCTCCGTAGGTAAGTACCGGTAAGATGCAGCTGTTATATACCTTCCTCTTGAGGGATAGTGGTAGACTACCATTCATGATTTGATAATGCTTGCCGAATGTGCTCCATCCCATCCTTATTCTTCTAGTTATTTCACTCTCATGGTTCGGTTCCGCGGTTACTACCTGTCCTAGGTAGACGTACTCCTTTACAACTTCCAGTGTCTCGCCACCTATCGCAAAGCGCTGTTCTCTGCCAAGATCGTTCCACATTACTTTAGTTTTGTGCATATTAATTTTCAGACCTACTCTTCTACTTTCCGTATCCAGTTCAGTAATCATAAGCTGTAATTCGTCTCCCGCGTTACTCATCAGTGCAATGTCATCAGCGAATCGCAGGTTACTGAGATACTCTCCATTAACTCTTATCCCTAATTCTTCCCAATCTAGGGCCCTGAAAACCTCCTGTAAACACGCGGTGAATAGCATTGGAGAGATCGTGTCTCCCTGCCGTACGCCCTTCTTTATTGGGATTCTGTCGCTTTCTTTATGGAGGACTATAGTGGCTGTGGATCCGCTGTAGATTTCTTCCATTATGTTTATATAGGCTTCGTCGATGCCCTGATTCCGCAGTGCCTGCATGACTGCTGATGTCTCCACCGAATCAAATGCCTTCTCGTAATCTATGAAGGCTATGTATAGGGGTTGGTTGTATTCCGCGCATTTCTCTATCACCTGATTGATAGTATGAATATGGTCTGTTGTTGAGAAGCCTGTACGAAATCCTGCCTGGTCCTTTGGTTGATTGAACTCTAATGTCGTATTAATTCTGTTAGCAATTACTTTTGTAAATAGCTTGTAGACAACGGACAGTAAGCTGATGGGCCTGTAATTTTTCAGGTCCTTGACGTCCCCTTTCTTATGGATCAAGATGATGTTGGCATTCTTCCAAGAATCTGGTATCGTCCCCGTCAAGAGACACTTCGTATACAGGGTGGCCAGTTTTTCTAACACAATCTCTCCACCGTCTTTCAACAGGTCTGACGTTACCTGATCCTCACCAGCGGCTTTGCCTCTTTGCATTCCCTTTAGGGCTTTCTTTACTTCTCCTGTCAATACTGGTGGGATGTCAGATTCCTCTGGGCTATTATTGCTTCTGACGTTATCATCCTGACTGTCTCGGCTGCTGTACAGATCTCTGTAGAACTCTTCCGCTACCTCAACTATTCTATCCATATTGGTTGTGACCTTGCCTTCCTTGTCCCTTAATGCATACATCTGATTTTTTGCCTATGCACAGTTTTCTCTTCATAGCTTTGAGGCTTCTTCCGTTCTTTAGAGCATGCTCAATTTTCTCCATGTTATACTTTCTTATGTCGGCTACTTTACGCCTATTGATTAACTTGGAAAGCTCCGCCAGCTCTATTTTGTCTGTTGCATTTGAGGCTTTCATGGTTTGACGTTTCTTAATGAGGTTTTTCGTCTCTTGGGATAGCTTACCAGTGTCCTGTCTAACGACTGTACCCCCCGACTTCCACTGCACACTCCTTAATGATACTAGTCAGATTATCATTCATTGCGTCAACGCTAAGGTCGGTTTCCTCGGTTAAAGCCGCGTACCTATTCTGAAGTGAAACTCTGAATTCCTGTACTTTCCCTCTCAAAGCTAGTTCATTAATCGGTTTCTTGCGTATTAGTTTCTGCCGTTCCTTTCTCAAGTCTAGGTGAATTCTAGATCTTACCATTCTGTGGTCACTGCATCGGATCTTGTTAACTACATCCACATCCTGTACAATGCCCGGGTGGGCACACAATATGAAGTCTATTTCATTTTTAGTTTCACCATTAGGACTCCTCCACGTCCACTTACGAGTAGCCCACAATAATAATACAGGCCGCTTTTTCGAAATTTCAAAGCTGAAATGGGTTCTCCGCATGAATGACTTTAATTCTCCCATTGGACTTAACCACCTAACTCCACTCATTAAAAAGTTAATTAATTTAACTTTCTTAATTACTGTCCCAAATCATGTCTTGAACCATCTTAAGATGCCTGCCGCTACAGAAAAAAAAACATATGTGAAGACAGCGAGCAAATAACGCATTTTGTTGATTTTTTTAAAAATAGGGGACACATTTCTTGAAACACCCTGTATATGGGACGCCCCACTCGCTACAGGTTTCCGCGCCCCCCTGCTTTGGAGACATTAGTAAAGATGGTCACGATGGGTGTTATCACCGATTCAGTCGACGGCTCAAGCGTGACATTGCTCACCGACACAAAATGGTGCAGCCGAGCGGCTAGCCTAGACGGCACATCGGAGCGCTTTGGGTGCCACTGAGCCGCATCATGAACGGTCCGCGGAATCAATCGGTCGTTTGGTCCTTCGTGCGAACCCACCTTGAGCGTCATGCTCTTTGGAGGTCCGGCTACGGGTCGATGAGGGGTCCTCGGAGAGAGCGCGAGCTACACCTGTCCCGAGCTGCCGGCGACGAAAGCGTGTGCGGAGCAGCATGGCCATGTGCTTTGCGCGTCCGCACGGAGGAAAGCCAAGCGAATGGATGAAGGAGAGGGGAGCTCAATATCAGGCCTGCAAGGGCGCAAATCCAATTTGCGAGACCCTCGAGCTGTGGTCGCCTCCTTTTCCCCACTACACGCGCAGCCCGACCGAAAAGCGCGCGCGAGCGGAACTCTGGCACGCACGCTTTTCTCGCCAGAAAGTAGAATAAAGAGGGCTGAGCGCGCGCGTTTAGTCGCTCCAACTTTGGCCGCCCCGCTCCGAGAGGGTGGGTGTCGTCGTCGAATGCACCGTTGGGCGCAGCACCAGTGGCTGCCGCGGCGTCGTTTGTCAGCGACACCTGTGCGCGAAAGAGAACGGCTTGAACGCTCCCGAGGGCTCCCACGTCCTTTGTCGCGCTACCGTGCATACACCTCCTCGTCGTTCAGACTCGCTCGAGAAACGCGGGCGCGGCTCGACTTCATCATGAATAAATCGCGTCGCCCACCTGCGAGCTGGGAAGCCCCGGCGCGCGGCTTGAACTCGTGAGACAAGAGGTCGTCTTGTGTTTCGGTGCGCCGGCCGGGGTGCTGGCACCGATTTGGCGCCTATATAAGCTCGCACGGAGTGGCCGTCGCGCCCATGCTCTTCATCTGGGCGCCCGTATACACCCGCGCTCTGTCGATTAGCGAGACGTGACTCGGAATCAGCGCCAGGAGGCCGCAAGAGCATGCGAGCGGCTAATTTCGCGAGCTAAGAAACGTTGGCCTGGTTCGTGCTCTGGCAAAATGTGCCGTCGTCGGCGGTTCATTCCCTAAAGATGAAAGTATAGATAAATGAAAAATGCAGAGCAAAATGTACGTGGCAGGAATGGCGTTAAATTTCATCTGCGCCCATTTTCTGTCTCTTTGTGAAGGGCTACCTGAACCGCGCTGAGGTCGAAAACGGGACAGCGGTTTATTTCTCCCCTTCGATTATCTCACGACGGGTGCAACCGTCTTCTTGGCACCGCTCAATTCTTTAGAAGACACTTGGGCACTACATAAGTACTGATCGTCATATTGGCGCTCAGGCAGTACATCGCCTTCTCATCTCGTGCTGTTCGGTTCGCGCTGTTTTCTGTGCACGCTTTTGTTACTGTACAAGGGATTATTCAGCTAACTTGTGCCGAGCCATGAGCTAACTTGTGCCGAACCATGAGCGGTCTACGCGACCGGTATAAGCGTAGTATTGTTTGCTGTGGTCTTGTGCGAGTCACACTCAATTTTTCGCGATGAACATTATTTACAAATTAGCAAGAATTGTAGTTTGCCAAGCTGTATTCACTATCTTTGTAACGTTAACACTTTCAGTGCAAATTTCTGGGCCATATTTGAAAGTATTTCGATGGTTTCTTTTTGTTATAAGCATTATGCTAGGTATGAAAGACCTGACCAGATGATTATGTGCGGCAATGTTAGATACCCCATAGAGGCATCTAACGAAGTGACGGTGATGGATCGAAGAGAACTGCCATGGTGTCCAGTTTTGACATCTGTCGTTCTTAAGCGGTGGGGCTATCGGTATGGATATCCATAAAAAGCGCATGCCACTTCTCGAGGATGCGACCAATTGTAGCATTATTAGTTTTGTGTCAGCAACGGCTAATATTCTTAATTCGATATAAGCACATTGCGACACAGATTTCTTATTCAAAATTTTAACGAAGGCCATGTGTGTCTTGTAGCGCAAGGCGCGTATTCACGTGAAGGCGGCTTCACGAAGCTTGTACAGCGGAGCTGCATATGGCACACCACCTTGATTTCTCCGTGTCGCTGTCCGCATGCGAAAATTCCTGGTGCCTTCTAGATGGCAGGGGAAGAACTAACTTTAAGGCATTAGTTCTTCCGCTGCTCCCTAGTGGGTACTAGGAGTTTTCTCTTTTTAATGCTCCATTCCCACTCCCATTTCTGAATAATAAAGTTTATTCCTCCTTCCTCCTTCAAATGTGCATTTGGAGCATTAAACTGATCAAACTCATGATGCCCTCCTGCGAGCGGTGGAAGAACTAATGCATTAATGTGATGAAAACCAATCAGTACGTGTTTCGCCACGTCAGCCGAGTGAAGACTCAGCGCTGGTACGGTCATCCGTAGCATGTATTAGGTATGGCGCTGCCGCGCATTGTGGGGACACCCGAGAAGCAGCCCGGGCTTGAATAACGGCGACGAGAGCAGAGACAGTATTGCGTCCGTTAGCTCCGCTGGTCACCCATCTTCACAGAGTGGTCTCCATTTTTTTATGTTCGATCGATCATTGGATGAGGGCCTACGGTAAAAATGCGTTAAAAGCATAATGATTGGCCGGCCTCATCTAGGTGGTAGTATTCTTGAGAGTCATACCGTACGATCTTTACGACTGAGGACCAAGGTTTGCTTACCGATCCGCGTATTTTCTTTAGAGCCCAGGAAGAGAGAGAGAATAAACGTTTATTGATAGCAAGCGCACTGTGCGCCCAAGGTGGGCGACCTCTTTATTCGAGGTAGCCGCCCGCGGGCCGTCGCCTTCTTTCATATTTCTCGTAGGTTCTTGTTTGCTGTAGCTATGATAACTTCTAAATTTAAAATAGCCATATTCATGCAATTATATTGCATGTATTTGAACATCACCTATAACTTAGTCACTGAAGAGTTTCATCATACTTATATTCAGGTCACAGGTTGGCTCACTGGTCTCCGTTAATTAGTTGATTAGGTTAGGTTGATTAGGCCTTGCATATAATAGCGTGACGACGCGGGGTCGACGACCAAACGGAGATCGACAAACTAACACGCTTTATCAGTAGCTGAGAAAGACCAGCAACGTCTTCTTCGTCCTTGCCCCTGGCCAAGTGTCCTCGCGCTACTTCTTTGTTATCGTCACTGGCACATACACGCGGCAATAGGTACACAGGCAGCATGCACTATGTCTGCGTTTTGTTCACTTTGGAATACAGCATAATCTATTAACGCGATAGCGTTAAAGAGCTCGTTTCGCAGAAATTCCGGCGTCGGCGTCGGTGTCGGTGTCGGTGTCGGCGTCGGCGTCGGCGTCGTTGGTTGTGAGCGAAAAATCATCATCTTGTCCGTGACCGAAAAATCATCATCTTGTCCATGACCGAAAAATCGAGAAAGATGCAAATAAAATAAAAATTTTCGGTTCCGAGTGGGGATCGAACCCGGGTCGTCTGCGTGGAAAGCAGGTGTTCTACCACACAGCCATGCCTCTGCTTGGATATACGTTGAAAATAACTTCCTCTGCTTGGAAATGCAGTGAAAATAACTTGCATGCTTCGCAAACGCAAGCGTCCTTTATATAGGCGTCGCAATATAACATGTAATATCCCAGGAATTTTGCGTGGTACAAGCGTAAATTGCCATCGGGCGTCAGAATATGTGACTATCATAACGATTTCATAGTTTAAAGCCAGCCACCCATTACAAACGGCACACACCTTACTGCGCGTATTCCCTTAACACCACGTAGTGGGTGCATAGCAAGTTCGAAAACATTTCCCACATTTGCCGTGCATAATTTTTTCCTGGTTTAAAGCATACTAGCCATTACATAGTATGCACTAAGTGATTGAAGTACGCAGTAGGGACGGGATATCGCTATCGCGTTCAACTCTTAAAGGCGAAGCTTAAGGGTCCCCCAATTTTTTTCACTTGTATGTACCATTGTTGCAATAATATTTTCGCTGCCAATGACAAACGAATGCGCACTTCCGTCGCAGAAGCAACATTCTCGCGCCACCTTACGGAACCTTTTTTTTTTTTTTTTTTTTGGCCGTAAGTGCTGTAAGTGCGCGGGGGGCCGGCCGCTTTCGCGAATAGTCTGGCCGGCACTAAGGTTGACAGCCGTCTGGTTTCTGGTACATAGTTCGAGCGTAAAAGTATTGTCGCGAATACGGGCTCTGGGACCCTATCAGGTACGGATTATTTTCCTTTGATTCTGTCCTATGAGCAATGAGTGGCCGGTGTCCGCGATAACTTAAGAGAGTGATTCTTTGGGCGAATTGGGTGATACGCGTCAACGTGTAGTAAAAAAAAAGAGCGAGAGCGAGAGAAGAATCGTTACATAATGACTCCCAAATTCGTATTCGCAATAAGTCATCCTGCATATGCTTATTTGCGTCGAATTTCGATGGAGGCGAAATGGTAGAGGCCCGTGTGCTGTGCGATGTCAGTGCACGTTAAAGAACACCAGATGGTCAAAATTTCCGGAGCCCTCCACTACGGCGTCTCTCATAATCATATGGTGGTTTTGGGACGTAAAACCCCAGATATTATTATTATTTATATGCTTATTTGCGATTTTTACCCCACGTTAATCGCGTTCTTTTTTCTCCACTAATTATTTTCCGTTATTTAGCTTTCCTATATCGAGAGAAGTGAAATAGTGGGAAGTCTACGGTGTCAACCTACCTACCTGGAACCTCGTATATTTACGAAAAGTTCTCGCGCGTAGTGCACTTTTCACTAGAGCACATTCAAGCATGTAACTGACGCTGAACATCTCATTGGCGGAGGCTGCTTGCCAATGACAATGGCCCCTCTTATCCCTCAGCTAAATCCACCTGAAACAGTTCTCACGTTTTCGGAGTCATCCGCGTTTTTCGTTTATAAAGCTTCACACTGAGCTGCCGCAACCGTCCCCAGGTGGTAGAAATTTCTGGAGCCCTCCAATACGGCGTCTGTCATAATCATATGATGATTTTGGGACGTTAAACCGCAACAATTGTTCTTATTATTATGAGCTGCCGCAACCGCGTCGGGATGCGCGCGCCGCGTACAAGCAGCGTTTCTATCAACGCCTCTCATTTTTCTCGGCGTTAGCAATTCAAGCGGGTTTTGTATACCCGATTAAAAAGAGAACGATCACCCCCCCTCGTGACCCTGCTTTTAATGCGCAGCTTTCCTGTCGTCGCCCTCCCTTTGCCCGCACAGATTACATTCGAGTTTGGAGACGCGGACCGCGCCGGATCTGCTTATTCCGGTATATAGTGCGAAATGCTTTCATACGTCAGTTTTATGTATAGTCGACGAGGAACGGCGTGCGCGGCTCGATTAAAATGTATTCGAGCGGTTTTCGTTGCATCTGGAAACCTCCAGTCCGCGTTCGTTCCGCCTATTTAGCATATAGAGTGCGCTCGCCCCTGGTGTGTATAGGGCTGTCGTCTCATTGCACTTCTTCCACTGCTTCAAAACAGTCGCGGGTCGTGTCCCCTTCAATCGACACTTGTTGCCCCCCTCGGTTTTCACGCTGTATTCGGGCGGCGTTTTAGCGTTTTTTATTTGGACTTAGACGACGGCGACGTTGAATTGTGGAATTATGGAGCTTCACACCTTCCGGCTATCTCTTGGCTGAAAGAGATACCCAAACGAGGAGCCACGGATTAACTTTGACGACGCGGGTTTTAACATTTACCAAAATATACGGCGCCCATTGAAAAAGAACTTATTTTTGCTTGAAGCTATGCAAATATGGCTCGCAGAGAAGATGTTTTCGGGCTCCTCGGAGGGTAATATAATTGTCAGAAAGCGCGTAATTATTGAAATACACTAATAACTTCATTGCTTTTCTCATTTCGGTATTTAAGGTACATATTTTTATTGTAAACCTAAATACACAGTCGTATCCAAAGGTGGCATTCAATTCATGATATGTATAATTGTTGGGGTGCTGCGCAGACGCCATGGTGTGTCACGTAACTAGGTCGGGCAGCTGTGCCGGGCTCGGAGGCAGCTTTGCGGCTGCTGTGCCAGTTGTAACGTGATCATAGAGGGCGGTGGCGAGCTTTGGGCTGGGCGGAGCGTACGCGCCGCGACGTCGCTACAAGCGCCTCAGTATGTCGACGGCGCCTACCCCTGTTTACAAACGTGGAATAGGTCTATAGAGCTGTTTTGACGAACCGCCATAGGCGTGCGCAGGGTTCCCCTTCAGGGGGGGGCAAAGGTTCGTCGCAGCGCCCCACCTCCCTGTTAAGTCAATGTATGAGGCAGAGTTTGCGCCCCCCCCCCCCCCCTGCCCCTCTCGTGCGCACGCCTATGCGAACCGCCCTATAGGCGTAAGTTCTTGCGACGAAGTTCTTCCGCTAATACTACTGTGAGAGTAAGCATGCAACGATGCATGCTTATTAGTGGCGAATGGGGGGCCGAAATAACTTTTCGGAACGAAGCAACGCGTATAATTCGCCCTCTACTTACGACGAACTGCGGCGAGGAAGAAACTGCTTATGGAAACCAAAGGAAGAGGGGAGCTTTAGGGCAGAGAGCTTTAAGTCTGTGTTGACTAGAACTGGGAGACTATAACGGAATTAGGTGACGAGAAGACACCTTGCAGTTCGGCGACGCTTCAACTCGAGTTCTCTTCAGTTCTAGTCGTAGTTTGCAGGGGAGTTATGCTGTCTTTATTCGCGTGTAGTAGGGTGCAGAAAAGAAAAAAGAGCTCTTAGTCTGTCGCTACAATTATGCACTGCGAAAAAGCTCGCACTGCAACGTAAGCCGACGATGTCGTGTTGCGCTATTTGTGGAAGCACGCACATGTAAAAAAAAATAAGAGAGAAAGAAAGGTGGAGAGAGAAACGGAGTCTAGGTGCCCGCGATGGGCGAGGAGTGCTTTGGCAGCAGCGGCACCGTTGGCGCAGAAACGCGTGAGGTCTCTCGGGCGTGTTCTGTGCACAGCGGTCCATCTCATTACGCGCCCTGTCGCAACGCTACAGACGCTCCAACGCGACAGCGCCCCGGAAGAAACGCGCATCTAATTAGGGGCCAATTAAGAACTGAAATGGTAAGGGAAGTGCCCGACTCCGCCTTTTTGCTGCCTGTTAGCGTCGCAAACAGCGCGGAAGATTTATTTGTTGCTACTGAACCAGAGAGCCAACGTTACTTTCTAGGTTTCTCCGACTATATCGTGGCTCTTCTGTACGCTTGCTTCTTCAAGTAAAGTAGGCAGCGCAAATTTTTCTAGTTGTACTCGCAGGATAGTTTTAAGCCGCAGGTAATCCGCGCTGAGGTATAGTCACAGACTGCGTGTGCTTTCATGGTTAGCGGCTTGTACAGTGTGAGTGACTTAGCCGGCAAATCGCATCTTGTCGCAGTGAATGCCAAAAGTCGAATTCACAATTTTACAACGGAGCTGTAAATGGCACACCTTCTTGATTTTGCGGCGTCCGTCCGAATCTGCAAGAAACCCCTAGCGTCCCCTAGGGTGAGCGCGGGAGATGCACTTTTACTTTGTCTTTGCAGCGTTCGCATGAGTAAAAAACATACAAACTTGGAAGACGCTTGAGTTTCGCCCTCAAGCTTAGAACGCGATAGCGTGATTGAGACCCGTGCGCATCGCCTTCTCAATCGCAAGCCTAGTTTTCCCCCCTCTGGACAGTGGGGGGAAAAAATCTAATGCACTAAAGAAAAAAAAAAACGTGTCAGTAGGTGTTTCGCCGTGTCAGTCGAGTGTAGGCGCCGCATTGGCGCGATCGTCCCCATTGCGAGAACGCCCGAGGAGCAGCGCGCTTATGAATAACGGCGACGAGAGCAAAGACGGCAGTGCTCACGTCAGCTGCGCGTGTCGCCCAGCTTCAGTGATTGGAATGGTCTCGAGTTTTTTTTCTTTTTTTTTTTTTTGTCCCTACAAAATAAAATCTTTTTACCATTGGTCGGCTGCCTTATTTGTTCGTATGTCCAACGTAAAGAATAAAGTAAATAAATCCTGTGTTCATTTCGATGCCGGCGAAATGCCAGGGGCCCGTGTAGTGTGCGATGTAGTGTTCGTTTATACTAGATGGTAAGGCTATTTCAGACCCACTTGAAATAGCTAATGCTTTCAATGTCTACTTCCAGTCAGTATTCACGCATGATAACAGTTTTCTCACAGTATTCAGAAGCCCTAATCCTGAGCTTGCTATTGACGATGTGTTAATAAACGAGAACGGCATCCTGAACTTGATACTCAAGTTAGACACAAAAAAAGTGCACGGGTCCCGACAACATTTCAAACAGCTTTCTGGTACGGTACTCTCTCTGGTGTGCACGTTATTTGTCGATGATTTTTCAAAAATCCATGTCTTCAAGCGCTGTCCCCCAGTCCTGGAAGCTAGCCAAAGTCTTGCCTTTGCATAAGTCTAGTAACAAGCAACTCCTGTCCAACTACAGACCGACATCACTTACCTCAAACTCCGGTAAACTGCTTGAGCATATCATTCACAAGCATATAATGGAATACCTTGAGTCGAATAACCTTCTCTCGAACATTCAACATGGTTTTCGTCGTGGTTTCAGCACGCTAACACAACTGGTCGAATTTGCGCATGACGTTTCCAGCAACCTTGACATTGGCAATCAGATTGATGCGTTATTCATCGACTTTTCCAAGGCTTTTGCTACCGTTATACACAATAAGCTGCTAAGTAAAATTGACGCTATTTTAAACAATCCTCAATTAACCAACTGGATAGCTAGCTTTCTTAAATCTCGATCTCAATACGTGTCATTTAACTCCACTTCGTCTTCAACCGTCAATGTGACTTCTGGTGTTCCACAGGGATCCGTTCTAGGACCTTTATTATTTTTAGTATTTATAAATGACCTTCCTAGCAACACGAAGTCAAAGGTCCGTCTTTATGCTGACGACTGCGTCCTATATCAAATAATTTCCTCTCCTAGTGACCATACCTTACTTCAGGATTCCTTCACCAGTTTTTGCACATGGTGTAGACATTGGCAGATGCGCATTAACTTTCAAAAAAACTGTAGTAGTATCATTCACAAACAGCCACTTTCCGTTGCAGCATGTGTACACTTCTGACAACACAATAATCCCCCGGGCACAAGAGTACAAATACCTTGGGGTTATCTTATCACAGAACTTGCAGTGGTCGCAGCATATTGACCACATTACATCCAAAGCACTGAAAAAATTAGGTTACCTGCGTCGTACGTCATCTAAATCCCCGAAGTGCACTAAGTTACTGTTGTATAAAACGCTTATACGTCCTATACTAGAGTATGCTTCTTGTGTCTGGAACCCGCATAAAACATGCGACGTCACCAAAATTGAATCTGTACAAAGGAGGGCAGTTCGTTTCATTTGCCATCGCTATGATCGCAATTTTTCACCTTCATCAGCAATGAATTCCTTGACATTCCCTCTTTTATGCACCAGACGGGATACCGATTCCTTGAAGCTATTACACTCATTTGTTCACTCATCTTGTCGGCTTTCTTCAGACGATTACATCTCCTATGCTAATACTCTTTCAACTAGACATTACCATAGCCTCAACTTAAAGCCTTTCTTTACGCACACGAACATTTTTAAGAATAGTTATTTTCCTAGAGTTATTGAAAAGTGGAATGAATTACCGGGTAGTATTCGTGAATTGTCGTCGTCTGATTTTGTAGACGCACTGTTATGATAAATCGTTTGTTTTTGTTTTTGCTGCGATGTCAACCTTGTTAATAATGTATTTGTGTATGAAAATGTACTCCACTCCTGCAATAGCCCTGCGTAGGGCTGCAGTATTTGAAAATAAATAAATAAATAAATAAATAAATAAATAAATAAATAAATAAATAAATAAATGTCAGTGCACGTTAAAGAACCCCAGGGGGTCGAAATTTCCGGAGCCCTCCACTGCGGCGTCTCTCACAATCATATCGTGGTTTTGGGACGTTAAACCCCAACTGTTGTTATTAAATTCCGGTTTCTTGCGGACCAAAACTGCGATTTGACTATGAGCCGCACCGTGGTGAGGCGCTCAGGGTTAATTTTGACCACGTGGTGTGCATTAATGTCTGAGTATTTAAGTCGGAGTACTCGAGTATTCTTGAATTTCGCTCCAAATGCAATGCGGCCCCCGTGGCCGGGAATACAACCCTCGTCCTCGAACTTACCAGCGCGGCATCTTACCTGCTCAGCTCTCTTTTTGAAAGAGGAGGCAAGCGGCTATCGGTCACTGGGAAACGGCACTCGACAAGCCAAAACTGGCTTCTGTGGTTCTGAAAATCTAGCGCAACCACGCGCAGGAATTCTCTCTAGTATATTGAGTGCATGGCTAGACTCTGCGACGCTGTCTTCGGAACTGACTCGTTGGGAAGTTACACCACAGCAGAACATAACAGGAAGGCACTCGAATTGTAGGTATTACCCATACGCGACGCTCGAACGACACTAACGTGGACGTCGTGGCAATAGCATTACGGAGCTTGGAATATACTCTAAAAATTTACACCATCTTCCCAAAGGGAACCCTGATGGGATGCGAAGCAGCAGCGTTGCGCATGGGAGCGGTGGAGAGGGTGAAGCGAGAGAGAGGTGACACCTACAGACATGTTTCAACGCGTACGTTAGGCGCGTCAGGCGGCAGCTGCGGGCGCTCCGGCGAGCGCGCGGCAGGCGAGGGAGAGAGTGACGTCAGCGCGCACTGCGAGGGGAGCGTGACGTCAACGCGCAGCATAATGTCATAAGGTGGAATTCGCACACTGAACCAAGCCAGCAGCAAATGTCATCGGAGCGCAGCAAATGATGATCGCACTTACTCTATATGGACAATATTGTTTATATTTGGTGGTGTGCTAGTGTTGTATGAAGTGTTATCGGACGTCGTAGGGCGCTGCTTGTGACAGTGCCAACGTGCCCAGCAAAAACTTGCCCTTTCTGAGTGCGTGATCGCAGAGTAGAGAGATGTATAAATTATACAGAGCGGCCATGATTTCTGCAACATGCGGCGTGATGCAAATGTTCAGTAAAGTAAGAAATTTGTGCGCGTCGTAAACTTATTGTAATATGATTAGAATATTCAAGGAACAGTAAGTAGTGTGCTACAGTATAATCCGTTTAGATAGATAATTTATTCTTTGAGAACTTTGTTGTTTATGTCTATGTTTATTATTACAAAAGAAGATGAAGGTGATAGCTCCATTTCTGAATTTCGCGGCGGAACCCTCTAAGCACCTGTAATGCAAATGACTTCTGCGGAATCCCGCAAGGTGGCGGAAGGGTTAAGAAAGGGAAAATAGACAACCACCCGTTTGTAGCACGAAGCCACAAGGAAATCCGTACGGATTTCTCAGAAAGAAACCAGGACGAATTTTTTCGGCAACTAAGAAGCTTTTCTTTCTGAGAAATCCGTACGGATTTCCTTGTGGATTCGTGCTACAAACGGGTGGTTGTCTATTTTCCCTTTCTTATCCTCTTAAGCACCTGAACGTCATTGCGATCGTCGCAGATTTCAGAGTGTTTTTTTTTTCCTACTTGGCCCCGTTTGATGAATAAAATTTCGTGGAACTTGCTACGTTAAGTATCTGGCTGCTTTAGAACGCAATGTAATTCATTTTCACCTGATAAAGCTTTATGCAGGCCCCAGCAGACGCCGCTAGTTGTATGACGTCATGGCGAGTGGGTGCGAGTACCTTTAGGGGCTTCGCCATGTGTGCTTTTTTTTTTTTTTTCTTCACGTTTGCCGCCTTATGGTGGAACCGCATTCTCGCGGCAACGGTGGCAGTTATCGTATTGTGAAATGCTCGTTTACTAATGGGGAAAAAAAAGTTTTCCCCGGACTTGAAATAAAGTTTATTCATTCATTCTTTTGTGTCCCCTATGAAACGAAGTTCAAATAATTTATTGCAACTGATGTAAGCACGTGCAAAAAAAAAAAAAAAAAGAAAAAAAAGGAGTGGCTGCTGCCTACGCTGCAGTTTGTGTTGGCCACAAGTCATTAGCGCTCACCGATCCCACACAGTATTCGTATGCTGTATAAGCGTTCACAAGAGAGCTATATGTAATAATAAAGCAGCTCGTAAAATCAAACTACGAATTGCTGAGGCAAATGCATGCGTATGCACTGTGGCGGCTGGTGCGTGATGTATGCGGTCGTTTACATTTAGTGGAAACAGTCGTGTAATGCTGCGCCTGCGCAGTGCCATGAAGTTAAGGGTCCGGGAACACTGAGCTGCTTTCTTTGAACTATAGCGCCTGTTAGGTTTAAAGCCAGCTACGCGCGGCTAGGTAGCGCACGAATGTATGTGAAACCTGCATGCGTGTTCGCGCTCCATGAGTCATGGCTGGCTGTGAAATGACCGCGCTGATATGAGAACGGCCTTTGGTGGTTCTCTACGGGTCGCTAATTATCACAAACACATTCTTGTGGGCATAATCTTTGTTTTTTTCTTTTTTTTTCTTTTTTTTTTTCAAGAAAGACGTTTGTTCAGCTGCGTTAAATTTTCGCGCCTCTTTTAGTCGATGTCGAACACGCGCCGCGAGTCGCCCGTAGCTCGCTTAGTTCTTGCGCATTGGACGCGTGAAGCTCGCCGAGAAAGGTGTCGGATTTATATTATACCGATATCCACGCACAGACTTTTGGCACCCTTGCGAGGGGCCAGGACATCACGAGTAAACAGCAGAACATGCAGCTGTTCGCAAAACTTCACATTCTGGGCCGCCGCTGTTCATGGTGGTGATAGCTGCGGTTATCTTGTACTGAGTGTTAGCGAATACGAGCCGTCCCCAGTTTTTCTTGTTTGGTTCATTCGTGAAAACATTTGGAATGTGGGAATGTTGGATCCATGCTTGACGTAGTTTATTGGTAGGTTTCTGTCAATGTCCGAAATCCCCTCGAACATAGCTGTACAGTCATACACACAATTTTGTTCGACTACCACTAATGTCTGGGGTTTTATGTGCCAAAACCACGACATGACTAAGTGGCACGCCTATGTGGAGGGCTCCGGAAATTTTGACCATCTGGTGTTCTGTAACCTTCACTGACAACGTACTACATGCACACGGGCCTCTAGCATTTCGCCTCCATCCATATGCGATCGCAGCGGCCGTGATCGAACCCACGACTTTCGGTTCAGCAACCGAGCACCGTAACGACTGTATCACCGAGGCGGTACGCTATCTTGTTCGAATACAGCGGATTCACATCGGCTTCCACGTAAGTGTATTTAAAAGCTCACGGGTGAAGTTAGGGCGTCTCGAGGAGATATCGTCGTGCTTTTTTCTTTTCTTTTTTTTTCTTTTTTAGCGCAAAACGACACTACGAGACAGAAGACAGGGCAAAGCGCTTTCTCCTGTCTTCTGTCTTGTGGTGTCATTTTGCGCTTAAAAAAAAAAAGAAAAAGAAAAAAAGCACAATGGATTCACACCAACTTGTGCGCCAACGCATTGTGTTGAGATATCGTCGGGCTGGCGAAGTTTTTTTCCCCCTCGATAGCAGTCCTCGTCGACGCGTGTCAAATCCTGTTATACCTTCGCATCTCGAAGGCACTGCCGCCTTCTCACTCATTCCACGTGGGCTTCTCTTTCTGCGTTCTTCCGTTCACCTGCGCGCAGCCTTGACGGCCGCGACCGCCGCGGATTCTTTTCGACGCGCACGGCAGATGATGCGTGGGCCTCTGCGCCGTCGCTGCTTTTGCCACGAGAGAGCGCGTATCCGTGACGACGTTCTCGCCGTCGAGGGGCAATCTCCTGCGTTCGCTCGCGTTGGGCCCGGTGCCGAATGCGGAAGCGCGAGTGTGGTGGGACGCGCGCAACAAAAGCGAGCCCCGCATTTCACGGGGATTATTCACCTCCGGCCGCCTGACCGCGCGCGAGAACCGCGCTTTTCCTCCATGCCGGCGCGCGCCCATTGCACGGTGACGTTCGGCGACCGCTGCCTGACTCCCGGGGACGACCGATCCTTTTCGCACCCCGGCCAACTCTTCCGACGGCCATTATTCGAGCCGATCAAGCGAACCGCGTCGAGAAAGTTGCGCGGCAAAGAAAAAGACAATGGTGGAGCCGGGTGCTTTGCGTCGGCCGCGTGGCCCTTTAATTACGCAGCCCTGGCAAAGCGAGAGTGCAACGAAGGGGTCGTTAGAAACTGGAACTTAGGGATAAATAAAGAGAAGAGGGAAGAGAGTATGAAAGAAAAAAAAAAATAAAGAAACGGGAACGGGTGCTGCGACTTCGATCACATCGCCGACGGCCCCGGCATCGCTGATTACCCAAACGATGACTCGCAGCTCCGCTTCTGGCAATAAAGTCACGAATTGCACGGGAGACGACGGGCGTACGTTGGACGCAGGTATACGCGCACCTGTTCTGCGAGTTTGCTTTTGATACAACAAAGTTTTGATTTTTGTCTCGCAGTGTTTACATTCCTTTCGCTTGGCCTTGCTCACTGCGGCGCGCTGGCTTTGCAAAAGCCAATCTACCGCCCTGTGCGTCACACGAGACATCTACTTATGATGTCGTTTGCTCAGTTTTATCAAGATTAGCGACATGATCAAGGCAAATATGCTGGAACGCTACTGGCGTATTCGCCCTCCTTAAACGCTGCCGCAAAGCTGAGGTACCGCAATCTCGTGACCGTGTTTCCTCTCCACGAATGGCGCTCCATGGACGCCGTGGTGCAGGCATTGCGAGTCGTGCTGTTTAACGTGTCAGTTTCATCCCAGTAGCAACATTCCTTTTCGTTTCATTCTCCCTTTCCATTCCTGTTTTATTTTCACTTTTCAGTTCTCTCGTGTGGAGGGAGAAATAGCAGAGAAGAAATTTTTCTTTTTTTTCGTCCTCCTATAGAAACTATAGGAGTAAGAAATTCGAAGAACGCCGCGAACACGCGCCTGTATGGCGCCAGTCGGACTACGCATTGTTCTCTTCGTATTGGCTCTTGATTCGCGTGACTTAACACTTATCGCGGAGCTCGTAACATACCAAGAGGTCGCGGCGAATTCTGGTTTCTGCGATCAATACAAGACACACATCGCCGCTGAGTTCGCAAAGAGTCTTTGTTGGCTAAAGGCGCCACAGGGGAAGTGAGAAGATCGGGGAATGACTTTTTGCCTCGGATGATATTTTGCGCGAGCAGAAGAATGTGTGGACCCGTCTGACCTGTGCGTTGGGAAGGATTCTTCGCACTTTTCGCGTGTGCTCGTCATTAGGGGATATTGGAAATGGTTACGCATGCACTTTTGTTACGGGGTGTTCGCGGTGCTTAATAATAATTTCATGTGTTTTAAGTGCCAGTATCACGATACGATTATCACAGACGCCGTAGTGGAGAACATCGGGTTAATTTTGACCACCTAGGATCCCTTAACGCGCGCCTAAATCTAGATACACAGGTGTTTTCGCGTTTGGCCCCTATCTTAATGCGGCCGCTGTTTCGCAGTCTATACAGAATATTTCTGTGGCGACGCCTACCATCTGGACTCGAGAAAAGCCGATTGCTCGTCAGGACGGATTCACACGAAATACACACCGCTGTTTCAGCTATATAGCGTGCGAGCGTGACGCCGCAGATAGGCTGCTGGCGGTGTGGGATTGGCTGCAGCTCATTGGCGTCACGTTGTCTTGGACGCATCGCCAATGTGTTGTCATTCATGAACTTTTCAGGATTCTCCCAGTACTGCATTAGAGGAAGGAAAGCTTCCTTATTGAGGCGAAGA
This sequence comes from Rhipicephalus appendiculatus, assembly GCA_030522465.1. Lineage (NCBI taxonomy): Eukaryota > Metazoa > Arthropoda > Arachnida > Ixodida > Ixodidae > Rhipicephalus > Rhipicephalus appendiculatus. The sequence continues at coordinate 969,840 of JALIZH010032945.1, read as the reverse complement.
TCGTTTCCGAATACGTAGCGGGGCCACGCTTCAAGCGCTAAGGTGCATGCTTCCATTTTGTTCCCATTCAGCTCTCGCAACGGTGGCTACGCCTCGCATGATTCAGCCATTATATTCTTCAGTGCACCTTTAACGGCGCGGCACGAGTCATTAAACATCACCTGTACTGGCGAATGTCTTTTTTAATCGACTTCATTCCTATGCTGCCCGTTGAAATCTGTTCATTCTCGTACTCGTGGGGCGTGGTCGTGTGTGTGCGTGATCGCCGTTCGCACGTGCGCTGGCACCAGTCGCCTGTATCGCGAAAACCTTCGCCTGACATAAAAAAAAAAAAGTGGAAAGTGAGAGTTGCTTAACTGACTGACTTTGTCGTCTCGAAACTGCCCTTGCTGCTCGTCTCCGTTCGTCGTTATACGTGTATGTATGCATACCTAGAACAAGATGAGATCGGTGGCTGACAATGCATCCTTTTAGCCACTCTGTGCGACGTGAACAGGCTGCATCACATGTAGAATTCGCTTGCCGGTTGCAGGGGCTGTGGGAAATATCCCGCACCGCGCCGTATAGTGCACATAATTTCGAGAATTGGCGGTGCTGCGCGCTATGATGCACCTCTGCAAAGAGGCTCGATGGGGCTAAGTTGCTGGCAGTGCCACAACTCACAATGAACGCACTAAACAGAAATGCTCTGGGCACCTTTCTTGCGCTAAAATAATGAAGTACTTAAGGAATAACGAATTAAGTACTGCTGCTGCTTTGTTGTAAATTTAAGGCGCTTTTGATTAACGAGAATGTCGGGGCAGCACGCGTGCATGCGTGATGATCCGACGTTGCTTGTAGAATTTACGGCGCGGTAGTTCCGTGTGAGAAAAGGAGCGCGTGCTCAGAACCACGTTCTTACTGTGTTTTTATGTGCAACGCCTGAAAAACGCCAGGCCTGCGCGGAACACGCAGCACAGTCACAGCGTAAGCGGGAGGAGCGGCACATATAGTAAGCTAAACTCTGGGCGCCTACTACAAGTTACAGTGGCGAGGTGCCTATTGTGAGATAAATAATCATCATTTTGTTAATTAGCGAAGTACCAAATATGCCATAATTCATTGTGCGAAGTGGCGGATAACCGCACTACACGTGTGTGGGGTAATGCGCGTATCAACGTAACGGCACACTTTGTTGATGATGTGGCTGAAGATGCAAAAATTGTGACTAAGACCTTTGTCATGCAGTTTTAACCCACCCACTCGTTACGCAATTCACAGTGCGTAATGCCTCGTGTTATATTGCTCTTCGGCCTGGCAGTATTACCTCTGTTAACGTGATTACTCGCCCGATATGACGCCTGTAGGCTGTATGGGTCTTGCGAAGAAGCTTCATGCAATGGCGCGGCTCTGTGGTAGAACAGGCATTTCTTTTTGCCTTCCATTGTGCGCGGTACCTTTGAGCTGACACCAGCGGCGGCGGCTGCGGCGGCGCCGGACAACTGCGCCACCAAAATCGGCTGTTCGCTCATGGCAGCTTACGCTGTAAAAAGCGAATTCGAGGTGGGCAGCCGTCGCGGAGAGGGAAGTAGGTCTGCGTCCTAACTTCTGTAAAGGAGTCCTCTACTTTTGCCGTACGAGTTTGTGGATTCCCACCGGTATAGTTGGCGAAACTCGCCGGTCTCCCAACTTTCATTCTTCTTCTTCTGATAGATGACTTCTCCCATTGAAGAATGCGAAGAAGAGAAGGAAAAGGAAACTGGTTAAGGAAACGCTGACTGACGTCTTTTTCCTACAGGAACTCTCACTGCACGTGAAACATGCAATGCGTTCTGCTGTGGACGATGAAAAAAAGAATACTAAGGAGAAAAGAACACGCCAGGCTGCTATCCTCGGGAAACCAATCTCATCTTGCGCCGGTCACTAAAGTTTTTTTTTTTTTTTCTATCTCTCGAGGGGACATCTATACGCGGTTATACTCTTGGGGATATGGTCCTCTGCACGTTTTCCATAGCTTTCAAGACACTCTTTAGTTCACGGCCGTTTTCTGTGACACCGCCATGGTGGTACATTGGTTACGGTGCTCGGCTTCAGACCCGAAGGACGCGGGTTCGGTCCCGACTGCGGCGGTCGCATTTCGATGGGGGGCGAAACGCTAGAAGCCCGTGTACTTGGATTTAGGCGCGCGTTAAAGAACACCAGCTGGCCGAAATTTTCCGGAGCCCTCCACTACGGCGTGCTTGATAATCATGTCGCTGTTCTAACACGTAAAACACTAGCAATTACGATTAATTATGACTATAAACCTCATGTTTTGCACCCAGAACAATTTTTAAGGCTATAAATATGAATATATGATTATGTGCCGACCGGCCAGTCGTTGTATTTAACGTGTTAGCTAGCTAAAGTGGTCACTCTTTCACAGTCAACTAGAGCTTACAGCAATTCTTGTTTTCTTGTGAGTTTATCTTCCCATGAAAACAGCACACAATTTTTCTCGTACTTCTGCCTTCCTTTTTTTTTTATTGATTTGATGTATAGGATATGTTGGCGCACATATAAGGCGTCGGCCACTCCTTAGGTCTTGAAATGGATTGCGCATACAACACAACAAGCAAACGCACAGACAGACACAGAAAAACGGCTTCTTCGTTGCGCCCTTGCGAGCGGCGTATAGTAACAGTAGCAGCAGCTTGCAGGTCACACCGTTCGACGGTGTTGTGGCCACCGAGTGACCTATACGCAGCGCGCGCGTTCCTCGACCCTGTTGCCCTGGCATTTATCAGCACTTTCGCGCGCGTAAGCATGTCTGCAGGACCCTCGACCTCTTCTCCTTCTTCGTTTGGCGAGCAACGTCGATACTTGCCGCCGAAGGGAACAATTTCTACGGGGGCAAAAATTCGATCGCTTCGTCTGGCAGACCGCAAATAGTTTTCCCGCTCACATGCACAGGCCAATCGTCCGATTGTCGCTCGATAAGGCTCTGCGCTGTTGCGCGCATAAGGAGGATTTGAATCCGTCTACTTCTTTCTTGGTGTGTTTTTCACCCGTGCTCCCGTTTTAGGAAATATAGCGCCGCTTCAATTTAAGCTTTCAGGAGAGTATCGGGTGCGCACGGAGCGGTAAAGAGATGGGAGCGACGCTGTGATATAGACCGTGCAATGAAGCGAGATTGAGATGTGGGGACACCGTTGATTGCAACTCGCTGCTGCCTCGACCCACTTTTTAAAGTTGATAGGCCTTAAGGTTGAAACGGAGTGCCGAATGAGTTAATGAATCCTCCCTATACGTCGTCGCGGGATAAACAACGTTTGCGGAGGCGACTGTGCTGAATCGTGCATGTATACGGTGGCCGCTGGTATACCGGAGCTGCTGCTCACGAGAACAGCGCGCGCTGCAGTGTCCCTTACGAGAAATGGGTATGGTATGGTATGAATAACTTTATTGTGGTCCTGAGGATCAGTCCGGGACTGATGCTGGCTGCTCCCACGTCGGGACAGAGAGGCCAAGCCCCTCTGCCGCCACACGGGCCCTCTGGACAGCCCCGAGTTGGTCCGCCAGCACGTCACTGTACAGCATCCGCTGCCACCACTGTTCACTTTGCGAAGCATCACCGGCCATCGCCGAGCAGGGCCAGAGCACATGGTCTAAATCGAGCAGACCCCCACACTTACTACAATAGACCGAAATCCCACAGTCCGGATTAATCTTATTCATGACGACCGGGTTTGGGTACGTCCGCGTCTGCAGAAGCCGTAGTGTAACCGCCGGCCTGTTTAATCGAGAATGTGGCAAGGGGAATGCCCTGCGCCCTAGGTAATAGTGCTTGGTGATCTCGTTGTAAGTTAAGAGCTGGTCCCTAAACTCAGGAGCGGGAGATTCAGCCCCCCTCAGGGAGTGCACGGCCCACTAATTTCTTTCTATATCTTTCTCTCTCTGTTTCTTTCTCTGTCTTCCAATGTTTTTCTCTCTTTCTTCCCTTTCTTTCTCTCTGTTTCTCTTTCTCTTTCTTTCTCTCTCTGTGTACTCGTTCTCTCGTCCATTAGAGTTATTGCATCCCACTCCGGACACATCGGCGCACGTGTTCTGGGTGCGAAGATGGAGAAGAGGACGGAAGAGAGCGCGTGCCGGTTCATGATGATGATAGTTTTCTGTTCGCTCTGCAAGGACTAACGGTCGGGTTAAACAGCTCCGCTGTTAAAATTCGCTCGAGAACAAGCGTGTTCTTGCTTTGGAACATTGTGAGGCATCTAAGGACAGACCGAACACTATTCGGTGCATGATTTTGCTTTCGATTGACGGTAATTGATCATAGGTGACTCACTGAGCTCTCTCTCTCTCTTTCTGTTTAACAGAAGCGGAATTATTCAGAAGGCGATAAATTATGCGTTTATGTCGGAAATAAGTTATACAGTAAATGCTCGTTAATTCGACCACCGATAATTCGTAAAATTTGATAATTCGGACGTTTCTCTGCAGGGTCCCGGCAAGCGTATGTATATTGTTTAATGGCACCAAACTGCCGTTAATTCGGTCATATTTGTCCGCGGCCCGATCAGTTCAGACGATCTTCGGAGCGTGTCATGCACGAAGCGCCACAAATGTACGACGCAAATGCGCGTAAACGGCGTTCGCGAACAACCCAAACGGCCGCAGGCCTTCAGAAAGGCGTGGTCGTCATCCACAATTTTACCACGATCGCGTTGTTGGCGACCAAGGCTTCATCGGCTTCGGCAAGCTTGTTTGGTTTTCGACATTACTCGGCGCACGTTGACATGCGTGGCCGCTATGTTCGCGTCGACAGTGACTGGGATCAAAGCTGCGACAAGCAGTAGTTTCGTTTCCGCCGCATGCCTTCAGATCTGCGTAGTCATCATCCGTGATTGTGCATTAGCGAGCCAGGTTTCTTCCGCAGCAGATGTGGTGCTCGTGAGTTTCGTTTCGACTCAGAAAGTAGGCCGCGCGCGCGCCTTCAGAATTGTGCGGACGCTACGATTGTTTCTTTAGCGACTACGGTTTCGTCCTAAGCGGAATCGGCACTCAGTAGCTTGGTTTTGTCTGCGGGTAATGCGCGCGCAATGCCACAAAACTCAAACATGGGGGGAAACTGTGGTAGATGAAGAGCTTCAGCCGCGGTGCGTATGCTGGCATTAGAGCTCGCTTGCTGCTTTGCGGAGGACGAACGATCAGTTGCCGGCCATTTTTTCCGGCTTAAAAATTATCGTCACGTGCGCGTGGTGGTGTTGGTTGTGGCGGTACGTAATAAGGGATGGATTCTGAGCCCGTTTCGGTTCAAGACACTGGGGTCTTGAGTCAGGGTGACATTGTGAACGAAGTCTCGAATGACGAAAAGTGTGGCTTTTATACTGCTCTTATTGAATATAAGTACGGGATTTACGTATTCATCAAGAATATGAAAAGAGATTGATGTAATGAATACTTGTTTATTGGTTTCATGATACATTTCGATAATTTGGCATTCGGTTAATTCGGCCATTTTTTCCGGTCCCGTGAAATCCGAATTAACGAGCTTTTACTGCATATGCTATTCAAAGTGATAGACTAGAACTTGGGGAGCTTGGATTGATTGATTGATTGATTGATTGATTGATTGATTGATTGATTGATTGATTGATTGATTGATTGATTGATTGATTGATTGATTGATTGATTGATTGATTGATCGATCGATCGATCGATCGATCGATCGCTGACAAGAGTTTCTGTAAAGTTTCTGTTTTCGTACTTTACATCACTGACACGGTGTGCGCACGTTTTGAATGATCAAATAGGATTACGGGCGAGCTTTTCGCGCACCGGCGGTCTGCGTCGCGGCGCAATGTGTGCGTTATGCTGAACACGCTCTCATGGAAAATAAAGGGCGAGGACGAAGCTCACTCCGCATTTTCTTCCTACTCCAGCTAAACGAATGGGTCGGCGGCGTGACCTCTTCGTCTCGGGCCCGTCTTACGAATTTTGTTGCCGCGAAAAAGAAAAAAAAAAAAGAAAGTGTGGAGAGAAGCCACGCAAGGAATGCCTTTTGAAAAACGAGAGTCACGTGCTCCTTGGCTTTGGAGTCGTTGCGCTGGTGCGCCGGTTGTGCTCGTTATTTCGTGTTTTCCCTGCAGCGCCCGTTCGGCTCGCTGCTTGGCGGATTGTTTCGGCGCAGAGAGCTTGAGCTCCTGCTCAGCGTTGTCTTCCGAACGATTCCTCCGCTCCGGCGCCGTGAACCGTGGTGCGCACTTCCTTTACTTGTACGCGTGCAGTATTCTGCGTGGTTGTCAGTGCGCCGGCGCACCTAATTAGGGATTAGCGCTGTCTGGTTTGGGGCGTTGCTCTGCTATTCGCGCGGCGCGTTAAGCTACTCTCGGTATTCCATGTATGGCGTGTCTCTGCAGGGTCGTTGTAGAGTCTCTGTCGCTGATGCTGTTCTTACTGTCGCTTCTTTTTTGTTCTATTTTTGCTCGTGCCGGAGCGCGTGGTGCGTCATACCCCGCTTTGTTGAATTTATTGGCCCCTGCAAGTTGCTGCAGGGCCTTCCGTCTTTCCCAGTACGCAAGTGCGCGACACGACCTTTGGTTTGTTACACCGGATTCGCCGCAGAAAATGCAAATTGTTTTTTTTTTTCGAAATGACGACGTTCTCTCCGCTCGCGCAAGTGCATGCGGAATTAGGTGGCGATGCATCGCTAATGAAGTCCTTCTGCGTGAAAGAAATCGGTAAGTGAGCTTTTCTTGGGAAAAGGGGGAGGGTGGGGGGCGTCTCCCGTTCGCCGTTCGCACGAACTTTTTAAAACGCCATCCAAAAGAATTAATTGTTGGGCTATTTGGTCGTGCATAATTGGCTGAGACATATTAGCGCAAATAAAAACCGACGAACATTGGGCAAGGAGACGAAGACACGTGACTTACAACTTTTTCATTAGCAGAGAAAGGTTTCACATAGATATCCTTTTGTCATGCATGCGCAGAAACGAATAAATGAACGCGTGTACATCAGCGGTGGTTTGCGCGGAATTCAAGTCCGGGGTCCAGCAAGGCGATAGACGCTTCACTTATGCAACGGTTCTCTATTCTTCTTGATAAGGAAAGCTTGCAAAGCAAGTCTCGAAGAAGCGTTGCAGCTCCGTCCCAGAATGGGTGTGTCCTAAGGTCTAGCATTACAACCACATGCCGTGACATGGACCACCACATGTGCGCCGTTACCTAAGAAAGATGAGGGCGCATATAAGGTAGCCGATGTCAGTGCATGTGGTTGTAATGCTAGATTTTCGGACACAACCATTCTGGGAAGGAGCTGTAACGCTTCTTCGAGACTTGCTTTGGATCAGCCTTACCTAGAGATACCCGTCTCTTCGCCTTGTATCATCCTTGTGCCATATCCTTCTTCTCAAAGCGGAACAAATTGAAGTGTACCTGAAACAATGTTCTATTCGTACTTGCTACCTTAGGGAACGGTATGCTTTTTTTTTCTTTTTTTCCCCCCGGAAAATGGGTTAATACGTCCACGCACGGAGGGTATTGGGGAGGCGGCGGCCGAGTTTGTTTAAAGAATCTCACGTGACGCAGTCTCCTTGCTTTCATCACCTCCTATACTAAGAAGGGAAGTGTACTCGTTGTAACGCTATGCGAGACATTTGCTTTGGTGCAGCCGCGCAGTTATCGTCGCAGCAACGGGCACGCGATCTTACGACGTTTCTATAGCGCTTTCATCAAATTATACGCAAAGTGAAATACGCTGGAAGCAAGTGTATCCGCCCTAAAAGGTTATTTCAATGCATCGTCTTGTGCCCGTGTAGCCGACAACAGCAGGTACCGAACGGGAACATTACGAAGGCGTTTGATCAGGAAGCGGCGCACCTTTGATGGTCGCTCCGTGCCGCCTGCCTTTTCGTGTGTGTTCGTAACGCCATTTAGGACCTCGGCCTTCAAAGCGCATTCAAAGTTCTTGGGCCTCAAGCGCGCTTCCGCCGAAGCTTGGTCGCTAAGTGCCGTCAGAAAGGCGAGGTTATTTCCTTATTTTCCTTTCGGGGTTTATTTATTTACACGCCTTGTTTCGTTTCGCGTGGTTCGCTCCAATATCGGTGGTGTGCCCTAAGGGAAAAGAACGAACACGGGTAGTTTGTCTGTATTGTCGTGTAGAGTTGATTCACAAAGTGCGTGAAGTTTCGAACCCTGTCGATCGGCGCCACTGGAGTAAAAATGGATTTTCTTTTTGTCTTGGAATAAATGGCTAAGTAATATTGAGACGGAGTCACATGGGAATTTGAAGCGAGAGTGAATCGGTAATTATTCGCTCGCTGTAAGAGAGAGAAAACAAGAGAAGAAAGAAAGGCCGTGGAACACTGGCGTAGCCAGTTGGGGGGGGGGAGGGGGGGGTTGGCTGGGGTTCACCCCCCTCCCTTCCGAAAGTTTCTAACTTGGCATGTGTATACAAGCACACGTACAAACACACGCACGAACATGCGTATATACCTATTCCATGTTTGTAAACAGGGGTCGGCGCCTTCGACATACTGAGGCGCTTGTAGCGACGTCGCCGCTACAAGTGCCTCAGCGCCTATACAAGCGCCGGGCGGAGCCTACGTGCCACGACGTCGCTACAAGCGTCCTCAGTATGTCGACGGCGCCTACCTCTGTTTACAAACATGGAATAGGTATATATAGGGTGAAACCCCCCCCCCGCCCACAAACACAGACACACACACACACGCACACACACACACGCACACACACGCACACACACACACACACACACACACAAACACACACACACACACACACACACACACACACACACACACACACACACACACACACACATACACACACACACACACACACACACACACACACACACACACACACACACACACACACACACACACATACACACACACACACACACTCACACACACACACACACACACACACACACACACACACGCACGCACGCACGCACGCACGCACACTGCCCACCGTGCGCCTTGCCCCCGAAAAAATTAAACTTTGTGGCTAGGAGTCCGGTTGGCTACTCTGCGCTGGGGTATCGTGTATTTGCCCCGTCTCCCAGTAAGCAATAGTATTTAGCAGTTACACTTTGCATAGATATAATGCTAGTAACCGCTACCAAGTTAAAGCGTGTGAATCACAGCTAATGCAGCGGAAGTTGGAAAAGTGGAACTAACAGAGCTGCAACTAAAGAGGCATGGTGGTCGGCATCCCATTGAGATTTAGGTGCTGTAAGGTGTAATTTCCACCGAATAATCACATAATTCTAGTCTCAGAGTGTGCCATGAAAAAAAAAAAAAGTCAAGCAATTCTTTGCACATGAAAAATACCAGGTTTTATGTATACGCTACTCTTTCTCGCTTTTCCCATTCCCCCAGCGTAGGGTAGCCAACCGGACATGTGTCAGGTTAACCTCCCTGCCTTCTCCCTTGTGTTTTCTTCCTTCCTAGTTTATAGCATAAGCGTCAAGTATTGGGTTAACACACTAAGCTGAACTAGACAAATTGCAAAAATGAGTAACGCATCGCAACGTCCACTGACGAGGGCAGCCTCGAAGAGAAACCACACGTACGAATACATCGCGTTTAGGAAAACTGTGATGGCGCTAGTCGTACTACCTATGCGTTTTGCATGAATAGCCAAATTTAAGCACTTGTACTTCTCGTACCTACCTGTACACAAGGCACACCACCAGATTAAACGCAACTAAATTACCATAATTAAATGCACATCGATATGTCGCGCACAGGCTCTCACCACGCGGCATTAACAATCGCGAGCGAGATGATTGACGGAGCCGGCTTTGCTGGCGAAATCGCTGCATGCATAAATGGCGTCATTTACCATACGCGGGACCTGTTTTGCTTCAGTAATTAGACAATAGAGAGTTAGCAGCGGTGAAAAGGACGTGGCGTGAATCAAAAACAGTATACGCAAGCACCAGCCAATACTGCACGTATACAACGGCGTCAATCTACATTGCGTGGGAACCCGGGACAGTGTGCGCATGGCCGATATAGAGCCACCCTTTTCCCCTCCACTTAACACTAGATGAACCGAAGGTATACGCTTCAGAACCGGTGCTTTGGCGGATAAAAGAAAAAAAAAAAGAATCCCCTTGTGTTTCTTTAGCTGGGCGTCACTGGCTGCGTAGGCAGTCGCAAAGGTAGTTGCATTTCCGAGACCCATCGCGACTGAGTGCGGGGCACGCGCTATGGCGCACGTAAACGCCTCGAAACAGAAACACCCTCTCGTTCGTCTGGACTCATTCGCATTTAAATTTACGCGCGTCGTTCGCTGTATAGACTGGCTCGCGTTTACGTAATTTAATCGGAGCAGCCGCCCAAGCGCCGAGAGTGATGGCCGCGCACCTTCAGTGTGTGGGTAAACAGTGACAGGCCATTTGTCTTCTCGCTTGGTTCGGCCTGACACTCATAATGGCAGCCGCTGCTCGGAGGCGCAGCGTGCGCGTGTTTCTGGCGCCCGCGAGTCATGGAGCACGCTAGCGTGCACTGTTCAGCAAAACAAGCCGTGAGTCCTCTCCGGAGGCGTGGGACGCGCCTCTGCGTTTCTTTTACGTGACAAGCGCGAGGTGGTCTGGTTGACCGCCTAACTTGTTAAATGCAGTGTTATTATTATTTTTTTATTTGTCTTTTGTGCAAGCCGTGCGTGCCTTATCGTAATTTTTTTACTGTAAAGCAAGATGTCGGAACGTTTAGAAAGACATGAAGTCATAATTGGTTATGAGGGTGCGTTGTGAAAGCCTCAAGAAAAAAAAAAACGACGCCGGGAAACTGTTCTTTCCGCTCGACAAACTTTCCACGACCACCGCGGTCCTTTTTTAATGCGGAGACAGGGTCCTTGCCTCCTAATGTAACAGGCACTCGGCCGTGTATATGTCCTTCTCTCGCCGGAGTCCCCCCAGAAAGACCGCGGCTGGTGCACAAGGAAGTGTCCGGCCTTCTTCTGCACATTTTCACACACACACACACACACACACACACACACACACACACACACACACACACACACACACACACACACACACACACACACACACACACACACACACACACACACACACACACACACACACACACACACACACACACACACACACACACACACACACACACACACACACACACACACACACACACACACACACACACACACACACACACACACACACACACACACACACACACACACACACACACACACACACACACACACACACACACACACACACACACACACACACACACACACACACACACACACACACACACACACACACACACACACACACACACACACACACACACACACACACACACACACACACACACACACACACACACACACACACACACACACACACACACACACACACACACACACACGCGCGCGCGCGTACTGCAGGGACAGAAGAAGGGCGCATGTCGTGTGCACTTCTTCTCTCCCTTGTCCTTTTTTGTGAGCACTGCACAGTCCTAAGCATGAAACCATACCAACTAGCTCAATTTTCCATTCCAAGCGAGATAAGGATGAGCACATTTAGGGGCCCTGCAACACTTTTTTAAGGATGGTCAGAAAACGTTGCCGACCGGTAGTCGAGGCTCCTGAGGAAAACGCGAGCCAGACATAGCGCAGCACTTGGCCTGGAATTTACAATTCATTCTCATAGTCAGTTAGAAATCGTTCCCTCTTCTTTTTACAAATGATGCTATATACCCAAATGACCGGGCCATATACCCAAATTCACGGCCATTGGCTGACTTGAGCGGAAGACTCTGATGCTGGGCCTGCTGGTACATACTGATTTGAGCATCGTGAGCTGCATAGTTACCGAGGCCGCCGCGCGAGGCCGCCACGTGCCCTCGGGCGCTGGCGATCACACTGAAAGTAAAAAAAAAAAGAAGTGCTCAAGGTCGTGACGTGCGCGTGACGTAACTTCTTTCCCCCGTGCCCTCTCTGCCTACTTAGCTTCCAGCGCGCTCGTCGGGGCGAGATAACAGAGAATGCAATTACAGCATGAGACAAATTTCTGCAACTCCGCTCGTACTTGACGAAATCTAAAATTTTTTCGCGGTGGTCGGTTCGTGAGGCAATAAACTCCTTTGAGGAATGCATTCGGTGGTTACTTGGAAAAGTGTGGCCGGGCTCCTTTAATATTGGGTGCCAATATTTGGTTGGAAGTTACCCTCGTTGTACATCATTTTGAGGTTGTCAATAATATGAGTGAAATGAGCCTTGAATGAACGATCCGTTTGATATTGTGGTCAAATACGGCATCTACTGCTAAGCGTGCATTTAGCGGACGAGCTCGCCGATGTGCGACGCTTCGATTCTCCAGAGCACCTAATGCACGTTCTGTATGACTGTTGCCGCCCCATGACAGATATACAGCGTCTGAAAGTAGCTCCAAAGCTACAATGCGGCTTGAGCTTGGAATCACAGCATATTCCCGTCCTATAGAAATGCACCACCTGCGCGTTATATGCCATGAAAGGGCTTCTGGGGTTTCCGAAGCCCACATGCGTCAAGGAAGCGTTAGCTTAATTCTGGGGTATTCGGCGCCGTTACCCCCGATTTAAGTTGAGCCCATGTTTTTAGGTGCCAGCGTTTCTTTAACGTGCACCTAAATCTAAGCACACTGGTGTGTTTGTACCGACGTGGCCAGGAATCGAATATGCGTCCTCTTGTTTAGCAGCGCAACACCTTAGGCGCTAAGATAAACACGGCAGGCTGTCGTCATGCTGCTGCCGCCACGCAAAAGGTCGCGCCACACGGGCGTATAGTTTTCTCAAAAGCAGTAGGTGACGCTTTATGGAGCCTCAGATGACGCTGGAGATAGCTTAATCTGTTGGTGTCAGAATTGAGATGTTTTGTTAAGTACATGTTAGGTGAGTTCAACGTTTCACTCAGAGTCCGCCTCGGTGGATCAGTGGCTAGGGTGCTCGGCTGCTGACCCGAAGGTCGCGGGTTCGATCCCGACCGCGGCGGTCGCATTTCGAAAGGAGGCGAAATGGTAGAGGCCCGTGTACTGTGCGATGTCAGTGCACGTTAAAGAACACCAGATGGTCAAAATTTCCGGAACCCTCCTCTACGGCGTCTCTCATAATCATATCATGGTTTTGAGATGTAAAACCCCACATATTAAAAAAAAAATTTAAACTTTTCACTCAGAAATTGTGTCCACCAAAGTACATAAATCCTGCGAACAGTTCTTGCTTGGCCGGCATCGCGTTTTTTCGAAATTAAAATTACAGTTAATTTAACTTCGAAGAGCCGGCATGTATACAGAAAGTGAGTTTTGTTATTCAAATCCCTTGTTGTACAAGACAAAGGTAAGTATGGCATATTGTTAAGAAAGAAAGAACACTCACAAAAGGGGATATATGTGCAGAATGAGCAACAAGGCGTCAATCTTACTAAGCAAGAAGTAGCAGTCAGAGGAACAGTGAACCTTAATTCAGCATTCAATAACCATAAAAGCTCCAGAGGTCAGTGTCAAATGCTCACAGGTAATTTCATCTTCAACTTGTCTCCGAGAAAACACTGTAGTGAAATCTTAGCAGTTCTGCCCGTTCTGCGAAAAGCTGTTGCTGAAGGAGCGAAGTGACCCGTCGAATCAACGCGTTCCGAAAAAATGTACATGTTTACTGAATATTTCTCGCTGGATTTTTTTAATGCAGCGTCTTGGTATGATGACACTTACGAAACAGGTGCTGCATTCACAGAGCTTTTAATCCGCTACAAGGGCTTCTTGCCATATATAGGCTGACATCTTTCACCCATGTGGTCGATAGCACGATTGGCGGACGTGGCTCTTAAGAACTTTTACGAACCGAGTTGTGAATAGTAACCTAGAACCTTTTGGGAACACAGATCCAAGTGTAGCAAGTTTAAACTCACTTCGTTCTGAATTTACAAAAAAATAATAATAAATAAATAAAATAAAATAAAAAAAATAATAAATAAAATAAAATAAAATAAAAGAAGAAAGAAAAAACAAGGACGGAGAAAAGGGTGTTAGGGTGTTTGAACATACACATTTTTTTTTGCTCTTCTTTTTTAGCGACGATCGTTCATTAAGTCATGTTTTTCTGCAGTATACGATGCTTTGATCACATCCTATGTTCTTGTGCCTAAGCGAGAAAGGCTTAAAATAGTATTTGGTATTCTGCACGTTTTGTTACCGTAATGATGTGTACACCCGTAACGAAGTGCGCACTCGAAGTGAACAGTTTACAATGGAATGCTGGAAAACGGCTCCTCGGTCGATTGCATGTCGCTGCAGCTCCGACCGAGAGTTGTCCTGTTTAATTTCGCGGGCTATTTATTTGGACTCGCGTTTGGTGGATGTGCAGGAAACGGGCCCAAAGCTCATAGGGTTGGATAGAGGGCATTGCCGGGTGAAAGTTAAAGAGGTCCTCATATATGTGTGTAGCAGTGAGCTATACACGTTCTTTTGTAAGGGCCTTACAATTCTTTTCATTTTACGTTTTTTGTTTCCAATAATCACTGGCTATCACAAACACGCATGCCTCGCTCGTCGGGACCAGCAACTCTGCACTATAGCCGTGTTGTGTACTACAGTCTCGGTATTAACGCGATAGCACTGAAGAGCTCGTTTTGCACGCTTTGTAAAGCACTGACGGCATGTGCATCATCGAAATGACTACGCTCTAAAAACAGTTCCACCTTTCCTCGCGTCTTTCTGTTCCGACAATAATCATTGTATATCGAGCGTGTCATTCCTCTCTTTGACGCCGCGCGCCTGGTACTTTCAAGGAATGAACGGCGCCCACGTAACGAGCGTCATAATAGCATTCTTGATAGCAAAATGCCGAGAGCCGGCTTTTCTAGAAAGAAAACGCAAGCAAGCCCAATGAGGGTTGTCGATGTGGAACAACAACACTCCCCAAAGTGTGAAAATGGTTTTGAAAGTGTAGTCATAATCTTCCTGGAGGTAAACAGATGGGGAATTGCACCTGTTCAGGTGTTCAGGAATAGTGGCTATACGACAACTCGAACGGCGTGTGAAACGATGGAAGTTAAAGCGCTGGGTTTAGCTGTGTGCTGGAGAAAATGTTGACTAACTTGGGTGACGTGTCAAGAGCGAACGCGAAGACGTCTTGCTCCTCTGTATTTCCGTCTCTTGCTGTCTTTCTTGCCTTTCGTTCTCTTCTTTTTTCCTTTCTCTTTCTTGACATATTTTCGCTATCTCTCTCCGTCTCTCTGTGTACGTTCGCTGGCATTCCTTTTTTTTTTCTATTTCTTTATCTCTGTCTTTATATACTCGTTTTCCCCTCTTCCTTTCGCTCTTCCTCACCATCACTAATCCCTCCCACCCCCCTTGATATACTGTACTTTACAAAGATATGATATACTCTTCTAGCGTGCTCGCATGTTGCAGAAAGACGCATAGCCAATAATTTACTCAATATCCTACTTCATTAGTATATGGTCACTGCGCTAAGAGATGCATACGAGCAAATGGAAAGAAAGTCAGCCAGAATGGTATATTGCATTGGTGAGGTGTTTATCCTTACCACCGTTCTGAATGAGGAAATGACAGTTAATTTGATGTATTCGCTCTAGAGATGAATGCGAATTCAACTTCAGTATATGTCGTTGGGTCACGATACGAGCAAAATGAGCATATTAGTTCCCTGTCTGTATTGAATTCTTCAAATAAAGTGCCATGCCTAGGTTGAATAAATATCATGAAAAAAAAAAAAGAGAACTAGATAGCTGAGTGGTTACGACGCTCGCCTTCAGATCGTGGGTAGGCGGTGTCAAATCTCGCCTCGCCGAAAACTTTTTGTAGCCAAGAATTTATCTCTTTCTATATATCCCTTCCTCTCGCTCTCTCTGTACTCGTTCTCTCTCCCCATCAGAGTTATTGCATCCTGCGCCGGACAAATCAGCGCCCGTGCTCTGGGAAGCAGAAGAGGATGGCGATGACGAGAAGAGTGCGTACCGGTTCATGATAAGTGATAATTTTCTTTCTACGACACATAAAGAGGCCTCGAGCATAACCAAATAAGACCTTTCTTTTCAATTTACAGCACTTACCGATAAGCTGCGTTAGCTTGTCAATAGATACCATTAACTGAAACGCGAGTCTACAAAATCAACTGTTCATCCCGCACGTGGTCAGTCTCGGCGTCTTTCTTCCCTGCGCCGCCGGCGGGCGTCTTGAAGTAAACACCAGGATGCATCGTAGTCACGTGATAGGCGAGCGCTGCATTTTCGTGCCTCACACGGTCGCCCATCCGCCCTGTTCTGCACATGATGTGCTGCTGATGCGTGCGCCTGTTAAATGCCGTGGAACGTCTGAAGGAACGCCGTTCCCTCTCACTGCCTGCTTAAATGTAACGAGTTACCATTACAGTTCCACCGATCCTGAATGGAACGGTGGCGTTCCTCCGTTCCACCTGCCAAAAGGAACTAGTTCCTGGAACGTCGTTCGCCCGGAACGCCGTTCCGTACAACACTGCCATCGTTGCATGCAGGACGATCCTTTATAGGAGGCCAAGGCATATGCGCAGAGAGTTGTTACGCACCACCTCTAGTTGATTTTTGTTGGCTAACGGTACTCGCTGCAGCACCGGTAGGCTGGACAGCGCAGAACGCCCAAGGTATATGGAACGCCGGCGATCAGCACAATCGACCGGCAGTTGCTGCCCCACCGTGATCGGGCCAAGTACAGACTCGTCCACTCTTAGAGTGAACACGGCACAGCGTGGCGGCGTTCCTCGTTGCGGCGCCGTTGCGGCGGCGTATCTAACCGAAGCGGCGCAGGCGCACAGGGACGCGCCGCTCTTGTTGCATTCCACAGCAAAGCATGAGCGGCGCGGCGCTCTCCAGCACGGTAGCAAACGACCCGAAGCACCCTGTGCGCCTGCGCCGTTTCGCTTCGATGCGCTCACATGGCGCACACGCGCCGTATGCACTGGCGCTCCGTGGAGCGCGGCCACGCTGTTCACGCGGGCCGCGCCCAGGGTGAACACGCGGGAGCCGTGTTCACCCTGTACGACCCCGTACCTAACGCTTGAGGTATTGAAGAAACGTGCCCGCAAAAGTTGTTTCCCTGTGACGACTAAATTCGGGATACTCTCAGTCATCACTGCAACAGTCTTTTCGCGTAGCACGTATGCAAGGATGAGACCACCTGCGCGTATTATCAATGTGGGAATATTTTCACGTACTCCGTTGAACTACCGCACGGACAGTTTTTTGTTCTGGATATAATTGTTGACCAGAGTATGCGAAACAGACGCGAATGTTGGCCAGCGCTTTCTGTAACAGCTGCTGAAGGGTGTAACGTGAACGTAATGTACTCCCGAGTGCAGATCTCGTCTGCACACATCGCGACACCCTCATCGTTATTTTCCATGTAATGACCCCTTGCAAACTCAGACAAACTTGATCTTGATTTTTTTTTTTCATTCAAATGGGTGAGGGTATACGATTTAAGAGAGAGCTTTGGGTAATGGTGGTCCAAGAGTTTGGGGGGGGGGGATGGGGAGGGGGGGGTACCCTTGACAGCCTTTTGGCGTTGCAAGTTAATACGAGAGAGCTAGGGCTAATAAATAATTTTGAGAACTGAGAGGAGTGTTATCGCCTTTAGGAAATAATATTTTCCAGGTACAGTAAATCGCTGATGATGAAGGAAGAAAAGAAGTGTGTATGAAGTGAAAAAGCGACCTTGTAGTACTGGCTATAAAAAGCCGATATACTGACGCGTCCCCTATTTGTGCTTGGTTACATATCATCTAGCTAACAGCCGTTGCCTTTCGCCCGGTAAGAGCCGACTAATACCCTTGTCACACGGGTTGTCTAACCACAGTTAAGTACGACGGCCGTTAAGTCTAACGGCTGTTGTACATAGTCACACGACAACCCTAACCGCAGTTAATCCGCTAAAGACCGTTTTTGTAAACGGAGGTAGGCAACCCCTGTTAGCGCCGTAAATCGGACAATATGGCGGCCCCCCATGTCGGACGCGAGCAGCTCGGCTCCCAGCGAAATATCCAGCTCTGCCACGGAAGACTTGCTATTTTAATTAGGCCTCCACCTTCACGACGCCGTAGCTACCGAGACGCGTAGCTATACGCTTTGGAAACGAATCGTTTTTGCGCAGAATGGCGCAGTTCTTGAACTTGTCCAATCATTTGCTACTAATGGCACTATGCATTTTTCAACGTCAGCCCTGACTAAAGTTAAAACTATGTTCCTTACAAGCGTACAAGTTTTTCCGTGCTGCAAAACTCTCGTGTGCATTCCAGGTGCATAGACCTGCATTTGCAAAAAATTTGGAGGACGCTTGAGCTTCGCATCCAAGAGTAGAACGCGATAGTGTAATCGGGCCATTTAAACTTGTCCTATAGAATATCCTATAGAAGACTGACACCGATTTCCGCTGAAGTTACCGAAACAACACACAGCGCATACTGCAAACGTGTGAAAGCGCCTCTGTCTGGTTTACGGTAACCGTGGTTACGTCCGCTAACCGCAGTTGGGTATAACAGCGGTTAAGCTTACCCGTGTGACAAGGGTATAATTTGCCCTGGCTTTTCCGAACGAAGCGATCTTGTAATTGGGTGAGAACGACAAAGAATCTGGTGCACGTAACTTTTTCCTCCAGCTGCATATGGTTCCACAAATATTTTAAAATAATTAGCGGAATATTAAAGGTAAGTTTGTGGTACTCACAAAAGGCGGTTATCACACGTCCGTACTCTGACATAGGTACGGTAGAACGGCAGCTCAAAATAATAATAGCTGTTGAGGTTTTACGCCCCAGAGCCACGATATGATTATGAGAGACTCTTTAGTGCAGGGCTCCGGACATGTTGACCATCTGGTGTTCTTTGTCGTGAGTCCAAATGTTAGCACACGGTCCTCTAGCATTTTGGCCTCCTTCGAAATGCGGCCGCCACGTCCGGGATAGTAGCTCAAAACAGGTTACTGCTTCCGCGCCGGGTTAAAAAATTTTGTTTTCTTTTAAGTGATTCCGAAACCTCAAGGTCTCTCAGCCTTAAGTTGAAGATTTGAAATGTTCCGTCTCAGGGACGGCCTCGCGGTCTCCGCAATTACGAGCTGCAGCGAAGCCTATGAGTGAAACCAATATCCGCAGTGTTTCCGGCCAGACGGCAGCGGGACTGGCTGTGGCACCGCGGTTGGTCCAGTGAAGCCCACGGCGTCCGACCTTCTTCCGTGTCCCCGAAGCCGAGCTCTGTTTCTGTCTGGCTTTCGTGCAGCCGCGCCGTGCCTAGTGTCGTGCGCACGCTCGTCTGGCGGGGCTTCCCGTCTCTCTGTGTGTCCGTGCGTGTGTGTGTGTCCGCTCTGGCTTCATTGTCCGAGGCGGATCAACGCGGAAGGTTTCGTTCGCGCGTCGACGTTCACTCGTTCGACGAGCACCGACGGCGGCCTGTGGCGTGTCAGCAGCCCCGTCAGCGTGGATTTAGTCATCCGAGTGTCGTATGCGCGTGTCTCCGCTGTCATGTTCGTTAGGCGTCGCCGCGCGCATCCATTCTCGTCCGGCCCAGACGGACGCCGCAGTTAGGTCTCCTCCCACTCTGTCCCCCCCCTCTCGCTCTCTCTTCTTATTGCGCGCATCGACGCTTTCCGAGGCGGATGCCTATTTCTCTGCCTAGGCTTCACGATGGCGGCGGGCCGCCGCCCGTCGCCAACTACTTCCGGCGCCGTGCAGTCGGCAGACCACCGACTTCGTTGCGCTGACAAGGAGTTGTTCCTCCGCCAGTTGTTCTCGGCGCGCCGGCTGCTACAAAAGTCTTCGATAGTGCCACAAGTGAGCTGACATACGTGCCTTGCTAGAAACACTGCAGTAAATGTAAACGGCCAGAAATGAACGAGGGGCGCACTCTATATAAAAAAAGAAATAAATCTGACGCTACATTTGAGATGTAAATTGAATCTCAAAAATAAGCCAGTTTACTTTACGGCGACGTCTGCTAGTTCGTTTTTGCGCTATCTAACTCGTTTTTTTTTTCGCCCACTTTTGGGCGTTTTTTCCGCCCACAGAGGGCCTATTTTGAGCTCGTATCTTTCAGTTCTTTTCCTTTCCTATCTCACTGAGACTGCGTGCCTTACAGGTGGTGTCGCGATTTTCTTACCTTCTTGCGAGCGCCCTCGGGTAGGTGATACGCACACACGCAGCCAATCTGTTTCTCTCGTATTTCTCTTGTCGAACACGGTGCCAGATTTCGCGCCGGGTTTCGCTTCTGTTAACTGCGCTGTCGGAGTAATCCCCCCCCTTTTTTTTTCTCTCTTTCTCGCCTCTCACGGAGTCAAGTTCTGTGTCAAACGTTACGTTTCGTAAGTGGTTCGTAAAACCTCGTGTAACCAGAATGTGTCTTCCGCTCGTTAGACTCGAAAGCTGTGCGGATCAAAAGAACGCTCAGCGACCCGAGTCTCGGGCTGAAAAGTCGCAGCTCGCCTTATTCTCTCCCGATGGCAACCTTTCGAGTTCGCGCGGAAAAAAAAAAAAAGTGCTGGGGTGAGGGCTACATAAAGAAAGAGAAACTGCGCAGATGTTAGATTTCGGGCGAGCCGGTGGTCTTATTTATTTTTTTTCTTCTGCATTCTTTGTTTTTTTTTTTGTTTTTTGTTTTCTGCTTGCAAAATTAACTTCGAGCGTTGGCGTTTTCGTCGTTTCCGCACTGCAAGGATTCAGAGGGAGGCCAGGATTGAGGTTTATATGCGTGTGTAGCGAGATAACTGCAGTTATTAGGTAACGAGCTTAAAAGAACATGAACACATTATTTTTGAAATCAGAGATGCTGGCGGATTTTGATTGGTCGTAGGATGCGCCGCGGAGCGTTGGTACGTTAACAGGAAGGTTTAGTTAGCGTCCAATCCGATGCTGCCTTGTCAAAATATGTAAAACTCGGAAACTCGTTTATGTAACAATTCTCGGATTAATTTGAATCAAATGCGTTCTTTTTGAGAGCGGTAGCTAAATTTTAGTTAATCAGAATTTCGAGTTCGTGCCCTGGAATTTTTTTTTAAGGTTTCCGAAAAATCGACAATGTTGTTTAAAACACAAATAGAAGTAGCACGGCATTTACAAGTCGCGTAACTCCGCGTCAAAAACATCGGGGTTCTGTAAAGTGCATTCATTAGAGTATAGAAAGTGGATAAATTTAGTATATAAATTTATAGCTGATAGGAGAGCCTTACATGCCTACGAGAGTTCTGCAAAAGTCTTACTTGCAGTTAGCTGTATATTTTCGAGTGGTGTATAATGTTTATTTTTGTCCGGTTGATATGTTTTATTAGGTGAAGGTGAAAAGTTGGGCTAGTGGGTATCGAGCATAATAGG
This sequence comes from Rhipicephalus appendiculatus, assembly GCA_030522465.1. NCBI lineage: Eukaryota > Metazoa > Arthropoda > Arachnida > Ixodida > Ixodidae > Rhipicephalus > Rhipicephalus appendiculatus. The sequence continues at coordinate 948,489 of JALIZH010032945.1, read as the reverse complement.
AACACGGCGAAGTTTTAGCCAGAAGTGAAGTTCGAAGAGTACGGATATAATATATATATATTTTTTTTCGATTCAAAGTTATAGACTTGAAAACTTGATGCTGTTTCACTTCGAAAATTGGAAATTTTCGTCAATATCTGTGAAAAAAAAAAAGAAAAAAAAAGCTCGATGACCAAGATAAATGGAGAAGTGCCTCCCACAGTCGCTAGATTTTATAATTCTTTTTTTTCTTTGAACTGGAACAAAGCTCTTCAAATCCGGTGTAGTGGTTGCCGAAAAAAAAATCGATTTTTGCGTTCCAACGTACTTGGACAAAAAGCTTCCGAGGCTGAAGTTTTCTAAAGGTGTAAGCGGATGAACGCCAAGAAAGGGTGCCCGCAGTTGGGGTGACAAAGCATTCAGTGCAGGGATCAGATAAGCGAACGTGAAGGCATGAAGAGGCAGGCACTTCCAGTGCAGTTGCAATTGAATAGTTTCGGGAGAGGCCTTTGTCTTGCAGTTGGCCTAATTGGGCTGGTGATGGCGGTGATAGAATCAGCTAAACCTGTGACCCTAATTAGGCCAGTGATAATGATGATTACTATTAATAGTTCCACTTGATCTGCGAAAGATAGCCAATTTTTTTTTCTGCCGACGCTTTTCCTTGCTTATCTGTTTTTAATAAAAATTTTGCATTTTAATATTTTAGGCAAAAGCGCGTGTCCTCAAGCGACCGCTGTAGAGATAGCGACCGTTGTATTTGATGGGGATTCATCGTAGAAGAGCAACGACGACACAAGAGAAGGGAAACGGGCGACGCTTGTATTGTTGGTTTCGCCTTCCTTGTTTGCATGTCTCACTTTCTTCTACGATAAAAATAAAGCAATCTGTAAAGAAGACTGCGTGCTGTCGTTGGAGAAACTATGAAGTGAGTAGCCAACAGAAATATAACGAACTCTGTTCGATGATTGCAATGATTTGAGGGCCGAACCATTGTTCCGTTGTCCCGTCCACTTAGCGTCAACCTGCACGTCGCGCCTTGCTTAACGTGGAGTTCTGGGGACTGATTTTGCGAACTTTCCGTCGACTAATTTTTTTTAAAGACGATAGTCTTTCTTGGGATACTTCAACGGAGAAATTTTGGTCTGTCTGTCTGTCAACCGATTCAACCACTCGGCCAAAGCTTAACCATTTGCTGAACGCCCAGCCAACTTGAACAGTCGTTTGCGTGCATACTTGAGAACACTTGTCGATCAAAAAGCAAATATTACGCATATCTGAGGCGCAACAACAATACGGAAATATTAGGTGGTGTGTTCTTTTATAGAAAATACATAGATACTTAATTTCTAAAGACCCTGGTGTTTCTTAGGCTGCGCTGAAAATGCGGGCTGCCTCGCAAAAGCGAAGAGCCGTCGTCTGTCTCCGAGGTCGCGCGAAGTGCCGCGTGTTTCATCCGACGCACGATAGCCGGCGCAGTCTGCCCCCGTCGCTGCAAACAAGAGAATCTCTTTTCGTGGTCGCTCTGCGCGACTTCTCAGCTTTTTACACAGTGCCAAAAACACCGCGCTTGCGCCGAGAAGACGCTTGGTCATGCCAGGGCGGAAATAGTACGAGAACAGCATCACAGGTGGCCGCGGATGAGACCAGGACTCATATAGTACGACCGGCAGAAGACTATCGTCTTTCGACGACATTTGCAGCGAAGCACGCAGATACGCGGCCAACTTTTTTTTTGTATTTCTCTCTCGCTCTATTATTCGTTTATTTCATTCTGCTTCCTTTCTGTTATGTTCTGATTTCACTGGCTTGCTGTGGAGAGGTTGAGGATTAATATACTTTGGCTACTCCTCTTCTATAAGTTCTGCAGCAAAAAAAAAAAAAAAAAAAAAAAAAAAAAAAAAATATATATATATATATATATATATAAAATATAAAAAAATGAACAACTTAAGATGCATATCATAACAATATCTGGAGTTTTACGTCTCAAAACCACGATATGATTATGAGAGACGCCGTAGTTTCGGCATCTCTCATAAATTTGGACCATCTGGTGTTCTTTAACGTGCACTGACATCGCAGAGTACACGGGCCTCTAGCATTTCGCCTCCATCGAAATTCGATCGCCGCGGCCGGTATCGAACCCGCGACCTTCGGGTCAGCAGCCGAGCCCCTTAACATCTGTGTCGCCCAGGCGGACTTCAAGAAAATCTTAGAGCACACTGAAGCAAGTTAAAATAACAAGGTGATGTGCAGTTCGCTTCCAGGAGTCTACATTGTAGAAAAGTGTCCACTAAGAAGTCTTTCAGGAGGATGTTCGCCTTTTACTCAAGATGCATTTCAGGCCATGGTCCAAGTGACTTCTGTAATGTGAGAGGGTGTCTGTCCAAACCGGCTAATTCCTTCTCTAATTTTTCTCTTTCATTTTCTTTTTCTTAATCATGCATCGGATTCGAGTAGTAGTCGGCGCTTACGACAGGCAGCAGCACCTCCCCATACGTGCAGTTAATATGGCGGGAAAACTTATCAACACGTTTTCAGAAGTCTCATTAGTTCATTGAATATATATGAGCTCCAGAAAGCGGAGTTCTCGGCGTTAAAAAGAGAATGTTGTTCCATGGTCGCTGAAATAATTGGTCACTTGTAAGACCTGCAAAAGCGTACAGGAGTTTTCGGCTAGTCGTACGAATTGCTGTTCTCTCTCTCTCTCTGAAGGAGATAGTTGTGTTGATGCTTGATGAATACGTAATGAAAACTTGCCTCAAGTAAAACCTGACTCGCACCGTTTTGTACGTGAGGGGTCAGGTTTTCTTTTATCCCTAAGGCTGTACTGGGACATGCTTTTATTCCTTGTTCTCAACGTGATACTGGGAGGTCATATGAAAGACGCAGGTGCAGAAAGCAAAATATTTTGGTGGCCTACTGGCAGTGACGTCATAATATAATAATAATATCTGGGGTTTTACGTCCCAAAACCACGATATGATTATGTGAGACGCCGTAGTGGAGTGCCCTGGAAATTTCGACCATCTGGTGTTCTTTAACGTGCACTGACATCGCACAGTACACGGGCCTCTACCATTTCGCCTCCACCGAAATGCGAACACCGCGGCTGGGAACGAACCCGCGACCTTCGGGTCAGCAGCCGAGTACCTTAGCCATTGATTCACCGTGGCGGACAGTGTGTGACGTCATGAGACGCCTAGCGTTAAGGCCTGACCACACGTACTCGTTGCAGCGCGCCAGCGCGTGGCTTTTTGACGCGGCGTCACGCCCTCTCCCTATGGAAAGAGAGGGCGCGCTGCTTCGCGTAGCCACGCGCCCTCTCTCTACATAGGGAGAGGGCGCGACGCCGCGTCAAAAAGCCACGCGCTGGCGCGCTGCAACGGGTACGTGTGGTCAGGCCTTCACTTAAATATGAGTTTTACAAGAGAGGATTGTAGCTCCACCGAAAACGCATGCGTGAGTCCCGCAAAGAGCGTAACGAAGGGGATTTTGACGTCGTTGCTTTTCTTGTAACAACGTCGCGGGTCTGGCATGGCGCAAGCACGAAGAGCATGTGCGGGACACGCTACCATAGAATAGCATTTTTTCGCCTCTGTTTTATATCGGAAGCAAGTTTGGGGAGTGGTGAACAGCGATCCCATAAAAGCTGTAGCGTTTGTAAAGCTGGGTTATCGGGTGGAAGGGTTTCGTCATCGTGGTAACGCAATGGAAAGAGCGGAACGATCGTGGTGCAGTCGCGCGCAAATACATCTGTGAAGCTGCCGCCGACACTGCAGGTCTTGCGGAAATTCCGTGGGTCTTATTTGTAGCGTCGACGAACCAAATGCCGGTAATGAAGCACTCCGCGCGTTCTTCTGCCGTCTCTAGCTGCTTGCTTCGAACGCTCAGCGAGCTCGGAGCCGGGCTTTGATGTACCGCCAGTAATGAAATACATAAATGGATGACTCCCTCTGTAATGTGCTGACAGTGAACACGATGAACGTGTTTTTATGTTCTGGTTAGATCCACGTTGGGCACTGAGGGCACATTAGGTGCTTTGTCCTCACCATTAAGAGTTCAATATCGCCGTTGCGCAATGATTTGGCTCGATGCAGCTGTCTCCATTTTCATATGGCAGGGTGAAATTATGCTGTCATTTTCGTGTCTTCAGTTAATATCCCGCCACTTGTATTAGGAATGTTATGCATGGAGCAGTTTTGGCTGCGATTGCGTCAAATTTGCTTCTTCTTGTGATAGAAAAAAAAAAAGTGTGTGGAACCTACTCGAGATATACACTCGATCTGTGCGCGTCCTCTATGCCCCCCCCCCCCCCCTCCTCCTACCTTCCCCTCTTCTTGCTCTTCCGTGTTTAATGCTCGCATTTAGCGGAATAGACGGCGCATGTATTCATGTCAGCAGTTTCACCGCTGAACCATGGACCTTGTACTTGTGGTATGTATCTAACACAAAAGTACACTGCTGATTTTGTGGCCTGACCAGTACTAATGAAATTCTTGGCGCCTAGCGAGATGTCCAGCAACCGAAAAAGTGCAGCAGCGGTCCTTCTGCGGTGTCATCAGGTGTTGCGGCTAAAAATTGAATGTAGGTGAAGTGCTATTTGTGCGCATTATTGATTGTTCTGTTCTTTGTTTGCGGGGAGGTCTTCATCCGGCAAAGTGCGGGAAGTAAAAGCTTATTCTTAGCTGCCAAAAATAATCGCGCGCCTCTCTGAAGTAGACAAATAAGATATTAAGTACTCGTTAAAGTTCTTTGCAGCACATTTTCGCCCTGAGTGAAGTACTAGCTAGCAGCGCTGCCAAGAGCTCGCGTTATGCTTTTTTGTTTCATACAACACTCTGGGATGCGCGGGAAAGAAGAAACTTTCTTTTACGTTTAAGACTCCTACGCATAATTTTGTATGACGGTCATTTAGCATTTGATGTGTTCTACGCAAGAAAAAGTATGTGTTAAAGCGAAGCATAGCTGCCTGATTTTGGTGAGCAAAATGAGTCTGGCTATCTAGAGTTCTGATACGTCCACCGCTTTCGTTGGCTCTCGTTACTTCAGTTTCTTTTAAACGTTTATCGGAACTGGTTATATCACGTGACGGTAGCGAGAGCCCCCGCGGCTGCCAGTGCGGCGTTAACAAGGTCAACATATCCTTCACGATTTTGATTCCGTGATGTAGCCTTCACACAACGAAGACACAAGCAACCTACTTTCTTGATGGTCTACAAGGACATTCAAACCGCCTCGCGCAAACTTTACGCTCTCAGAGGAATAAATAGTAAGGCAAAGTGAGCCACCGCAAACGCCAAGAAACACTGATAAAAGTAAAGTAAATTCTATATAGGAAGACGCGTCTCTTCGAATTCGTGTTACGTCTATAGCAGGGGCCGTCTTCGTTTTGTTCCCTGATGGCTCCGTAAACGGATCCACTGTTCTGTTTTACAACGGGAGGTAGCCATGGAATGTCGGCGAAATACTTGCTCGTATTTCGCCGTCACCATTTGATAGCGCGCTCACGTGTATAGTATTACGTGCCGTTATTCTTTTTCGAATGCCTTCTTCCAAGTGTTGGTAGTTTTTAAAGCGCCGTCTTCTGCGGAACCCATATTATATTTTCCTTTCAGCGCTTTTATAGGTCAGCGCATTAAAATAAGTCTTCGAGCAAGCGGGATGAGGGGAATGCGTAGTTTGGTAGCGAACTATAACCCTGTAACGCGTATTACGGCCGACTTCTTCCGCATTTTTTTTATCGCCTTTAAGCTCGCATCGTGAGTGGCTGGAAACGACAGTAAGAAAAGTCTCGTCCACCAGACGAAACGTTAGTAAATATGCAGTGACAAGCCAACGAACGTCGTACTCTTTTTTTTTTTCCCTTATTCTATCGGGGTGTGTGCGTGATTCTTTTGTTTTTGCTTGTTGATTGGTCGGGTTTAATGGCACATAAGCAAGTAGGGCTACCTTGCGCTTATGCCACTGATATATATATATATATATATATATATATATATATATATATATATATATATATATATATATATATATATATATATATATATATATATATATATATAGTAGTGGCGGCTTAGTTGTTGCGGTGTTGCGCTGCTGAGCATGAAAGTGCGGGTTTGGTTTCCCGCACTTCGATCGGTGCGCATTAATCAACCCGAGGTATTCGAATTTAAACCGCTGTAAATTCAATTGGAATTTAATACAGCGCACCTCACAAGCGTATCTCGTTCTTACCGGTAAAAACCGGCGAATTTTATTAATATAATTTAACCATTTTAGTGTTTGCTCCATTTGCCTAGAGAAAAAAAGCATTTTTTTGCGACTAAGCAGTCTTAACTCAAACGGCGTTCGTGAATTTGCCGAGAAGCGCGAGCGTCTTCATGTTAACTGTTAAGGGTAGTACGTGAGTTCTCGTACAGGTACTTCCTTGTGCAGAGACTACAATATTCTTCTTGCGAGTCTAGCATGTGGCACTGTTATTCAAGGGTAATTCGAAAATAGAACGACGGGGTCTGTTTAGACAGAGTGCCCCAACCGTCGACTTGGCTTGAAGTTGATTTCGTGCCGCATAATTTCGTGCTCCTTTGAACGGCTGTCTTTTTTCCCCGCCTATCCCTTTGAAGCCGTTTCGCCCTTGCATCTAGCAATGGTATAGAGGCAAGAAGAACGTTGCTTTGAAATTCCTTAGGATGGCTTCATCTCAGACAGGGCCTCTTCCAGTGCGACCGTTTGTCAAAGATCACTCTGGGCTTACAGCCCCTGCCCTTATCTCATTTGCGTTCTTGGCTGCGCCATTACCGAGTCACTTGGGTGTGCGTGTCGATGCGTCGCCTTTTATTGCACCTTCGTATTGTTTTTTGCCATAGAGTTTCCTACACTTACCTAGAGGGAAAACTGGCGCTGCGAGCTGTTGGACGCATGGGAGTGCTGGAATATGTGAGCTTCGAACTTGGCTCGGATTCGCATCGTTCGCGAAGACCCCGGACACCTCGAAAACGCGTCTGGCTTCAACGCGTTCCTTGCGTCATAATGGTTGATATTGTACTGAAGGGGCGCGTAGTAAGCTGTTTCATTTTTTATCATTGCACAGAAACGAGTTTTATTTACCTTTGGAAACTTCTGCGTCGATGTGCAATTTTACGATGCGTAACAAGCAATGAACGGCCGCTTAACTTGGGAGGCAGCGTTCGCTCTGCCACTGTTTGTCGTCTGTTTCTTTCTTTCGCCGCATGGTTATGCCTTAAAGGTGAGTGGACTTCCATTCTAGAATACAATACGCGTGAATGGGATCTGCTCATAAACGTTTTGTTTTAGAGAAGCTTTATTTGCGCAGTCGTATCCGCTTTTTAGCCGAAGCCTCGCTCAACAACAGCCAACACAAGCCTCTCACACACATATACGTCATTCCCATCGCGGTAACGGCGCCCCTTAATAAATTCTTTTAGACGGTGGCGCCAGATTTCTCTCTAGGTATTATTGTGAGAAACTCTATGGTTTTTGCCCCTTGAAGTTCTGCTTCTTGAAAAGCGTGGTTGCTGTACAGGCAAAGCACGCTTTACAGGACAAGGTATATCCGCGGCGGTTGCCTACGGCGATGGCTTTCCGCGCCAGCTCTTGCACGGTTGATGAAATTGTTTCGTTTCCATAAAAGTTGCGAATTTTGGCATGCAATTCTGTGTACTTGAAAGACAATAATATCAGGGACTGCTGGTGCGGCGTTTCTGAGTTTAAGTCAAATGTTTGTCTACGGTTTTGTTTACTGCATCTAATATTTTAAGGCAGTTTTTTTTTTTTGTCGTTCTTGTCTATCAATTCTGAATAAAACAGCATGCAGTGTTCTTTGGTCGCACGAGTCTTTGGCATACGCGCCTTTCGTTTTTGCGTTATCGAGATCCCTAGCTTCTATAGCTGCGTCGCTATCCTTGCGAGCATTCGGTCAAGGACATTCTTACACTGGTTCTGCTGATGGGGCTAGCTGGCACAGTAGAGAAACTTGAACAGCGCTAAGCGTGGGCCGAAAAGCAAACACATGAAATACTGCACCAAGAAGCAAAAGACACGTGTAGGTTAGTTTATCATGTGCTCTTGGGATAGGATGCACTGTGAAGACACAACCACTGTTGGCCGAGGAGGCTCGTATAGCATGTGGGTATGAGAAAATCGCGGAGCATACTTTACCAGTTGCTCAGAAAAAAAAAAAAAGAAAAACGGATATTTTAGCAGAGGTTGCATTATCTATCGATTATACAATGTTTACGTTTTTCCAGCAATCGTCATTAGTTCGCGTGAAGCTGCGCTCTCGTGAACTGAAGGACCGGCCCCTCGACGGTAGCGCATCAGAAGTGAATGTCATCGGCAGAAAAGAACCCTTGTTGGAGCACTGCCTGTGCTTCCGTTTCCTTTTCTTCTTTTTTTTTTGTGATTGACGGAAAGTAGCTGTCTTTGCTTAGGATGGACCCTGATCCGATTAGTCGCGTATATTCTCTTTATGTTTTACGAACGAGAAAGAAGGGTCAGGGGGGTGAGGGTAGTGATATAGGCTACTGTATTGATATTAGCTTTTCGAAGCGCCAAAACATGGACTAATTATTTAGCCTTAAGTAGCTGCATCGGAGTATAGAGTCATGTAGCCTTATCTTTTATTTCTTTTTCAGCCTGGAGACATTTCGAGGTAATCCGGTGTAATTCTTGAAAATTAAAGCTCAGCACCTTTTTTTTTTCCTCTTCAGAGTGGCTTATGTACAATGTCTTAGTGGAGTTAAAATTGGACGTTTTACTTTTCTTTGATATTTTAGGTGTGTTTAGTAGAGGATGGTAGCGGCCACCTCCAGCGATAGCTTGATCAAATGAAAATTATTTTGTTGCGACAATATGCCTCGTTTTTTTTTTCTCCAATGATACGAACACAACAAACACCCACTCACATTTTCGCAGACACACGGGCTTACTGAAATATGTAGCCACAAGCACGCACGAGTGCGCGCGAACAGTAAAGATATCCGCGCGTAACGATGCCTTCGCTATGAAGTTATGCTAACGACGTCGTAGCAAATGAATTTTCGCCCATTTAAAAGCATGCAAGAACATGCTTTTATTAATTAAATTGTTCGCATTTGCCGCGCGTAACCAAACCATGTTCAGCGGAATCTTTACCTCGTCGGCTTCTCAGATAACTAAAGAATAACGGGGAAGTTATCTTGCGCTAATCACTTGCGCCACATGTAATGACGTGCTTGAAATTCGAAAGAAAAAAGTTGAAATATATTGACTATACGAAGATTTTTTCATTTAGCCTGTAAAGTTAAAAAAAATAGAAATGAACTTCTTTAAATGTATTTAATACTGATGTGAACGCACCAGCTGCGCACTGGCCACCGTACGTTTATGAACTCTTCCTCCAACACCCCCCCCCCCTCTCCGCAAAAAAAAAAAAAAAAAAAAAAAAAAAAAAAAAAAAAAAGAACAGCTTCACACTAGTCGTGTCAAGTCTGAATGAAGTGCGGAGCTGGGCGGCCTTCTTCGTATCTCTTTATTTTTCTCTTTCTTTCTTCCTCTTTTTTTTTCTTTTTCTCTCTTCTCTGAATTTCTTCTGTCTTTTTTGTGTGTGTTTATTTCTCTCTCTCTATTTCTTTCTCTTTCTTCCTCTTGCCATTTTTCTTCCTATTTCTTTCTAGCTTTACTCTCTCTATCTCTCTATTTATTTCTTTCTCTTCCGCACTTTTTTTTTCTCCTTCTACATTTCTTCCTGTCTATTCGTTTCTTGCTCATTCTGTCTATCTTATGCATTACTCTCTGCCGTCCTCCTTTGCCTTCTCCTCACCCTCACTTCCTTCTCTCACTCTCTTCTTTGTTTGTCACCCTCGCTCTCTTTCTTACTCTCTCTATCTTTCTTCTTCTATCATTCCTTCTCGCTTCCTTCCTCTTTATTTCTATCTTTCTATCTCTCTCTAGTTCTTTTTCTCTCTTTCTTTAATTCTTTATCTTTCTTTCTTTTTCTAACTTTCTTTCTCTCTATTTTTCCTCTTTCTCATTCTCTCTATGCTATGTTTACTCTCTTCTCTCCTCCTCACCTTCACTTCTCTTTCCCACCCTCTTACTATTTTATACTATACAGAGCTATGATATTCTCTGCTAGTGTGGCTGGATAGCCGAGTGGTTACGATGCTGGATTTCGAATCGTCGGAACGCGGGTTTGAATCCCGCCTCGCCTAGTAAATTTTTTCGCCAAGAAATTTTCTGTTTCTTTTTATTCTTACCTTTCTTTCTCTCTTTCTGTACTCGTTCTTTAGCGCATCAGGTTATTGTATCCCGCGCTGGAGAAATCGCGCTACTCTCGCACGTGTTGTGCGAGAGTAGCAGACGATGAAGACAATGATGACGATGAAGAAGAGGACAAAGAGAGCGCGGGACGGTTCATGATGATGATAATTTCTGTTTCCGACAGACAAATTACGACGATCTTGAACAGCTCCGCTGTTAAAAAGCAATTTGTTTCCTAGTAGGCGCGCTGCCTAGCCTCTCGGGACCCCAAATAAAGTTGCTTGTCTGTCTGTCTGTCTGTCTGTCTGTCTGTCTGTCTGTCTGTCTGTCTGTCTGTCTGTCTGTTTCACTGTCTCCCGATATTACATTATAACGTTCATGTTCCGTTAATAATTAGTCTGTTTTACTTCATTCCGCAAGTTGCATTTTTGTTTTGCTATTCGTGGTTCTTCCAATCGTGCTAGGCGGTTTTGAAATTGACTTCTTTATTTTTCATATTGTTTGAATGATAATTTTTTGACGTCTCGTTTGGTGGAGCTCGGTCACTGCACCGGCCCTCGGATGCCGCGATTGTTCTGAATCTAATCTCTCCTCATTATTGCACTCGACTCTCCCTTCATCCTCATCTTCGTTGTAAATGAACAAAAAGAAAATGCTCGGCTGGGTGCCGAAGTATATGGTTGCTGCCTTTGATGCGCCGTACCGTGTAACGAGACCCTTAATACGTGCTGGCTTCCGCCTTGTCCTTGTTTGGTCTTTTTTTCTTTGTCGGCGGTGACCCGGCGTTCTTCCCTTCATCATCCGCCGAGTCTGAGCGGCGGTGCTGCAGGCAACAGCGCTGCATCACGCAGTGTCACGTCCGCACGGCTTCCGTCTCACGCACGGGCGGTTCGCTTGCACCGCTTTGTCGATAAACCGTGCTACGCGCTCGGTTCGTTTTCTACCACTCGCAGGTTGGCTGGCGGTAAGTTTGTCTTCGCTGGTACCAGAGAAAAAAAAAAAAAAGGAAGCGCGCGTAAGACCATTCATTATGGCAAGATTCGCGCGCCCAGTGCGCCTTTATTCCATTTCTTCCTTCCCTTATTTTATTTATTTATTTATTGGGAGGGGGGCGGGGGGGTGGAGGCTGCCGATGCCCGTTCATTTCAATTCTTTTGCTTCCTTTCTTTTCTGGGATCCGTGTTCCGCATCCAAATGAGGCCGGATCGGCGTTTCGTTCGGCGCTGCTGTTGAACAGCAGCTACCAGGTCGTTGAAGCCGGCCACACACAGCGTGCGCGAGCGATGGCTACGTGCCGCGCCTGTGATCGCGAAACTAGCGCGCTAACAAGTCAACACCGGCGGTCTTACAGGACGCGACAGTGGGGGGGCGTGTCTGTCGCACTAGCTTTCGGCGCGGTTCTCTTGTTCAGCGCTGCGCTGGGACATCACGAAAGCGCTGCCTTTAACGATGACATTTCTGTCTCCTTTTACTGTTTACGCATGGAGCTGCCGTGTGGTTTTCATTTAGCTGCCTCAGGCTGGACACCTGAAATGTAGCTCTGTCGTAAAAGGGAAGCAATTTATCGACCAACTAGCAACGAGGGTGTTTCAAAGACAAATGTTTTCGTAGCTATAGTTGGAAGCTGTCAGTCACTCGGGGCCTACTGTACCTTCTACACTCTGCAGTAGCCGACAAACTTTACAGGCGAAGCTAATGAGTATGCACCTCCTGCGTTGTAGTTACTCCACGTACTGCTAAACGGTGTTCTTTTTAGTGCCTGCAGTTCTATTAGGAAGCATGCTCAGGGGTCGAAGTGCAGAATTCGTGTCACGGTTTGTATTCTGTGTGCTCCTTATGCGCCAATATGTCGCGTGTGAATGTTCTCTATTCTTTGGTGTGATGTTTGGATAGTCAGCAAGATTCTGCCGGTCCGTCTAATGGCTCAACTAGAACTGCGCCGCTCGCCGGCCGATGCTTGCCTCGTGTAGGGTGCTATTTATTCCTCTGCTTGTTTTAGCTCATCAATTGTTACCAAGGCTGCATGCTGAACAGAAGGCTTCGTACCATACCGAGTGTCTGCGCCGTGAATGGGATTTTCGAACACTCCTATATCGGCTGGTTCACCGTAACAACATCAACGAAAGCAAGGGAAAAAAAAAAAAGAAAACAGAGTCTTCTCACTACTGTGAAAATAGAAGCCGGTGAAGCTTTGTCTATGATGGGTCCACTCTAGTGAATATTGGTCTAGTGAGTTGCAACTTCGCCGTCGCCCCGGGATAACGTTCCGATGGTGTGCACTCGCGGCGGCGTGCGTCGCGCTTGCGTTGCGTTTCAATTGGTCCGATCCTCGTCGGTGATATTAGCCCGCCGGCGCCGGTCGCACCGATGCTTTTGCTGACGTGGACGCTCCAGGCTGGCGAGCAGCTCATCTTAACAATGCATGATCAATGCATGAACTTTGCTGTCACAGTGATGGAATACGGAAAGCCCCCTCGCTAATTGCGAAAAGGTCCGATCACTTAGATGTTTGCGAAAACCATTCGGCTGTTGCGACCGATCACTTAGATGTTTGCGAAAACCATTCGGCTGTTGTGACGTCGCTATACACTGCTGTGAGAGTAAAATGTAACGAATAGATTCTAGGCGCTGCCATAAAAGGTTGCGTGGATCGAATGTGAAACAGTACTTGACGCGACGCGTGCCAACAGCGTGCGTCATCGCCTGCTCCGAAAGTGTTGCAGCCGGAGCCGGTGAAACGTATCTTGGTATCGACTCGAGAGCTTCCTTAGCTCGCGAACCGTGTCGTAAGCAGTAACGTGAGCGCGTTTATCGACAAGACATCGTAGTGGCTGCATCTAGTGATAGTTACATAACGTGTTCACAATGTTTAACCGCATTTTATATGCTACCAATAGTGAATGGGGTTAATTCGTTGACGGGGTTTAACGTTCCTAATAATAATAATATCTGGGGTTTAACGTCCCAAAACCACGATATGATTATGAGAGACGCCGTAGTGGAGGGCTCCGGAAATTTCGACCATCTGGTGTTCTTTAACGCGCACTGACATCGCACAGTACACGGGCCTCTTCCATTTCGCCTCCACCGAAATGCGACCGCCGCGGCCGGGATCGAACCCGCGACCTTCGGGTCAGCAGCCGAGCACCGTAGCCACTGATCCACCGCGGTGGACTTAACGTTCCTAGGTAACACATTTGGCTATGTGACGCGCCGTTAAAGTGAAGGAGTTACATATCATTTTTTTGCCACCTAGGGCTCTTGAACGTGTTCTCAAGGGACTGTATAGGAGCGTTTTTGCATATCGCATCTCCTTGAGAAGTAGCCGCCGCTCCCAGGAATGTAATTAGAGATGCCATCCACAGTGGCAAGTCGCCGCAGCCACTGCGACATGGGGCGGTGACTATAACAAACTGTAGTAGACTACTGTACTTTAGTAGAGTATAATATAATGTACTATATTATAGTGAAGCATAGTGAATGGTATAGTAAATTGAGTAGCCAATCCTTTGGCGTTCAAGAGAGTTAAATTAAGCAAATGCAGTTCAAGAACGTTAGTTACTGGACGGACCTGCTGAAAAAGATATGCTTCTCAAACGTTGGAATCTTTGCACTGACTGACGCTATCAAGACCGATAATGTGTCGAAGCTTACCTTCTATAAACATCGTTTTATTAAATGTTGTCTGACTTTACAACTTTTGTTTGTTTGTTTTTCTACTGAAGACGCCGTCTATCTGGAAATATCGTCTGAAAAGGCTCTCAATGTGCATGGCAGCTACGACTGCGTAATTCGGCACAGTCCAAAAACGTGGTTTCCTTCGAGCTCTATGCATAACATTTTTTTCCGCGCGCAGTTTTACGAAAGCGTTTGTACGTTACAAGATTGGAGTCGCCGTAGTATAAGCATCAAAAACAAAACTCCCTGCCAGCGCTTCCGCATACATTACGAAAGCTGGCGAACTGAAACATGCAAATTAGGAAGAACGATGTTTTTCAAAGCTCGCGCTTTCGATACACGGCGTAGGAAGTGCCCGAAGTACACGTCAGCGAAATTATAGTAGCTGCCGAGAACGCTTCGCGTCTTTACAGTGTGCGAATATTGCGTTCGAAGCCTGATGTATGGTGACGTCAAAAGTGGAGGCATGTTGAAACTTGCGAAGTGCAACCATTTGACGGCACTGAAGGGAGAAAGCAGCTTACATATACATGCATGAAGAACTGGTGAATGGAGCGGGCTCAGAGCGGGGTTCAATGCTTGCCGTATATGCGCATAAAAAGTTTGCTTTCCCAAAGAACATTCGGCTTATCGGATAGGGTTAAAGCGCCTGCCGGTTGCGCGATGCGTTGAGAATAGGCCGAGAACACGTAATAAATGAAAGCGCTGTCTGTGTAAGTGACGAAGTATCGTCTTCTTGGTGCGCGACCTATCGCGCTTGTGTCGAGCGTAATCCTCGTTTGCTTGCGCATGTCGGTATTCCTACGCAAGGTGTGTTGTCGAACTTCTTTTCCAAGGTTTCTGGAATGTTACGGCAGCTTGAGCGACTTGGTACACCTTCGTACTGCGTAAAGTGTAGCGCGCACGCGAACGAGGACGAAAGAGAGGAGGGCAGTGCTATATATAGTCCTGTTTGCTTCTTCTCTTTCGTCCGTCGTTTCCCGCGCGCGCTGCACTTTACGCATGATTTCTGGAATGTATTGTAGCGTTCCCGGCATCACTGCAGCCGATCGAGCAGTACGACAAGCCCGCTGCAGAGACGATATGTATTCTCCTCCCAATATCCGAAAATCGATTTCGCTGCATTATAAAGGCAACATATTTCAAAATGAGTAGAAATACGTGTTTTGGTAAAGATACTAAGGTTTCTGATAATATTATGTCGACCCGCCTATTGTTATCTTTAGATAGAAATATAGACACCCTTATATGTTGGTTTCAACTGTAGGCACTGGCTTACACAGGATATTCTTTACAAAGAACTACTTATTCGAGCTGTAACTCCCGAATGCAAGGGCCTATATATCGTCGAAGATATACATCACCTTTTTCTATTTGCGCACATCACGTTACTCCTAGGCGCCGACATATATAAACTTCAAAGAAATTGCACCGCATACCATTTAGTTTAAAGAAAGTTACTGGGGCCGTGGCCAGCAAGAGACTTTCAAAAATGCGCTTTAAAAGCATTACACCATTTCTTGGAACACAGTGACATACTTGTGCGCTGTTAACGCTTTTAATGTTGCTTTCATTTTAATGTCATTGTATTTGTAGGTGATTGTTGCTTATTTCAGGTTAATTGTTGTGGAATGTGTGTATGTGACAAGAGAACTTCATGTTACATGTGTCATCCGCTTATTTAATAGCTCGTTTATGTGGTATTGTTTTTTGAGTTTTCGAGATTTTATTCTGCAATATCCTGGAATTTTTAACTTGCTTGCGATATCAAATCTGTCCGTCGTACGTACGGAACACCTTTTAACGCCCTTGGTGTTACATTGAGCATGGTAGTTGATACATTATTTTGAACGCTGTGTGATGTGTGTGCCACCTACCGGAGAGCTAAGTAGTAGCCGGCGCTTTATTTGTGCGCCAATATCTCCTTATATCAAATCAATAAAAAAGCATTTTATGGGTTCTGTAGAAACTACGTATTTACCGTTATATAACTTCGCCTTGCGGGTTGAAATTGCGATGGCACACTGTACGAAAATGTGACGGTCGTCTGAAATGCGCGGGCCAATTATTATTGTATTTTGTACGTAAACATATTCGTTCATATGGGTTTTGCAATTCTGGTCACCTTGAACTGGGAGGCTGGAAGAGTAGCATGCGCTTCCATCAACTGCGAGAGTGAGAGAAGTTGATATATTCGATTTAAGAATTCCTTGTGGCGAACGCTCACACTGAGGTATCTGGGATGAAGCTTGCCACTCGAGACAGTTCAGCGTCGTATGAGGTTTCCGTACAAGTGCGGAATGGAAGCCTGAGCTCGACGACTTGTACCTGTGCGACTTGCTCTTTTAAGTCTTACTGAAAACGAATCCGAGCTGATCAATGTGGTCGCCATCAGTTTACACCAATCGCCGCCTACGATGCACTTGGCTTGGCAAGGGAACGCAATGGCGTGCCTCGCGTGTTTTTTTTTTTTTTTTTTTTTTTTTTTTTTTTTTTTTTTTTTTTTTTTCAGCGTGGTTTCGCTATACGAATGTTGCTGCACACCTTGTCACTACATGCATAGCATTTTGCATTTTCATATCTTCAGGCCTGAAAGAACACGTGTTTACACCGCCGCTGCCAGAGGCCATGAGATTTAAAGATAATAGAAGGAAGGAGAACGCATCTGGTGGTGGAGAATAATAATACTAACAATAAGAAATAATAAGTGACGCAAAAATGTGTTCTGAGACGTGGGGCAAACATAGAACGCAAAAATAAAGTTCCTTTTTAAGCTTTGTAAAGTCTCTAAGATGCGGCTGTTTCCTAGCGCGACCATAGATCGTGAAAGTCGAGAATGAACGGTAGCGGAAGGTAAATATAAGGATCTCGGTAACAGCACGTGCCTTCCCGCTTCGAAGGGAAAGCTCACTGTCTACGATGCACAAATCCGTACCCATGCGGATTTAGCTGTGTGAGCTTCGCACTAAGCTCCGTCTGACGCCACCTTGCTTTTATCTTTTGTTCAGTGCGCATGCGCAGCAGTCGTAGTAATAAAAATATAACTGTATAAAGCAACAGTTCGGATAAAACTATTACGGCATTATAGGAAAACTTTTCTCGTACATCCTTTGCTGTAGATTAGATGAGACATTCTAGTTCGCCGCACACCGCGAGCGCCTCAACGTTGGGGCATCGTATAAACGACGAATTTTACCAACGCAAGGAGCGAGTGAGATCAGTTATCATGATGTCTTCGTATTGGTCGGAATGACAGAACTGAAACGACTCTAACGGACTAATCACCGGCGGTATGGGAGGCGGTGTGATTTTTATCGTCGTGCGAAATGAACGAAATGAGGCATAGATGGTGCACGCTTGAGGAAGGAGTTAGAAAAAAAAAAAAGATTTTTGCGCGATCGGTCCCAGGTGCCGCCTGTAACGAGCCGCGGCCCGAACCGCCGCGACGCCTCATTTCCACGCAATTAGGTTTCGTGCTTCGGTTGTCAATTCGGAACAAAAAGAAGTCAGAAATAGGCAAAACGAAGATAATAGCCACGGTGATATTATTGCTTGTTCTTCTTGCTCCCCTGTCTTTATAAAAATCAGCCGAGCTGTTTTCTCCTACAGTTCATGCACATATTCATAAAGCAGCGCGCAGCTGCAAACGGGCGTGTCGGAGCGGAAAAAAAATTTTTTTTTCCCCGTGAACTGAGCGCTCGAGCGTGAACGATGCGTTAAGCAAAGTTTTGTTCAAATAAATGCCGCGATGGCTTACGGCAGTGTTGCTTCGCTATCTCGCAGTGCGCGTGAAATATCGCTTAGCTCTCTCTCTCTGTCTCTTTTCGGGTTTGAATGATCTTGAGATGCCGTAGTAACAACCGTGGAAATGCACCATGAAGGTGAAAGGGAGAGGGCGTCACATCATTATCTCCGATCGTTCTGTCGTTCTCGGTTGATGCTCGACTCTGTTATTAGGCTTCTCGTCTGTTGATAACTTGTTGGAGGAGCCTCCGCGTCAATGAGAAAGTAAAACGGAATAATTTATCCGTCTTTTGCCCGTGCCGCGTGATTGCAGCTCGAGCTTTTTTCTGGGAAAAAAAAAAGAAAAATCTTTCGCCTGCTCGAAGCATGTATCGCGCGTGGACGTGGCGCACCTTATTCCAAAAGCAACACCATCTGATATTTTAAATAAATAAATAAATTCAAATCGCGATTTCGAGTGAAAAGACCTATAAGAGAACTGCGCCGCGCAGTTGAGGGAAAATAGCAGAGGTGAATGTTTAAAGGAGGACGGGAGGGAGGGGGAAGGGGATAGGCTACTTGCTGCTTAGAGCTGCAGCGTGCTTCCGCTGAGAAGCGTGCGCTCGAGCTGAGCAGCCGCAGCCACCTTCGCCGCGCGAGAAATTCGCCGGCTGCCATCTTTCACCTGTCGGCCTTTACGAGCGCGGCACCCAAAGAGCCACGGGGTCTAAGTTTGCGCTTCCTTTTCTTTTTTTTCGTCTGGCTGCTTGCGAATACTGGCGCGTATGAGCCATCTTTTCTGCTTGTGTTTTGCGATGAGCGATCGCTGTGCGCACGCTCCTTCTTTTTTCTCGCCTTTTGACGCGCCTGATCGAGCTCGATTCCCATGGAAAGCCCGGCCGACGCATCTTCGTGCAGCACTTCCTTATTGGCGGAGCACTCCGCCTCCCCACATTGCACCTGCAGAGGAACGAAGCATTTTAAGGCGAAAGCCTTGTATGTTTTATCAGTCGAAGACGCCGGCGCCGGTGTCAACACGAACGTTAAAAATATATATTCAGTAATAAATGTTACTAAAAAGTCACGTGGTTCTCAAGTGAATGAATGAATGAATGAATGAATTAGTGTGTCCGTCGACGGCGACGCGCGGCTTCGTGAACAGTAAATGTATCAAAAGTCACATGACTTCAAGGTTACATGACGTCATCATAACGTCACATATCGACGCAATCTGTGACGCCATGTGATGACATCACCGCTTGACCAAGCGTGTGCCGAAGCAGGATGTAGTGCAACACCTGGCGAAGTGCAGAAAGCGTCGAAGGGGAGGGGGGGGATTCAATGGGCGGAGAACGTTAAATTACTTTAATGAGCGTCTCGTGAAAGCATAGTCTTTTCCTGGAGGTGTTCTCCTTAGTTCTGCATAAAGAAAGAGTTTTTCTGCCTTTGGTATTAATATACTTCCTTCACTGAGGAATATTGCTAACACGTTGAAAGTAGCTACCAGCAGCAGAGAACGGTATGGTCGGCACTTTTCTTCGGGTGCACAATTGTGCGGCTGCAGGCGATTTAGCCGTCATGCGCTGGAGATGACATCATAGCACCGCACTTTGGTGCACCTGGAGCCGCACTCACGAAGTTTTTCGTTCGCAAGTGATTTTTGTGCCATTGGCCGGCTGCCTTCGTTAGTGATATGTCCAGCGTTTGGATCGGCTGAAATCTTATCTGACGACCTATCTGAAGGCGAGAGCTCTTTGTGATTAAGGGCCCTGGTCCTCCTTTGTCAGTGGCGCATTGTTTTGAATTCTCCTCGATTGGCTATTCGTTTTGACTGTGCCTTTCCGGGCGCTGCCCCCTGACGTTGTGCTCCAAAACGGGCTCTAAAGGTTCCGGTACTCCTCAGGGAAATAGCAGCAACGCCAATGCTCATTGCAAGCGTTGGTCACGAATATGACACGAGGCCTGGAGGGTGACACGAAGTTATGAATAACGCGCGCGGGCGTACGATTCATGTGTATGCTAAATGAACAACAACAACAACAACAACAACAACAACAACAACAACAACAACAACAACAACAACAACAACAACAACAACAACAACAACAACAACGACGACGACGACGACGACGACGACGACGACGACGACGACGATGACGACGACAACATCAACAACAACAACTACTAGAAATACCAGAAATATCCACGGAAGACGAGAGAGAGAGAGTTGCAAGACTTGAACCAGTTGACTACACTGCACTGGTGTAAGAGAAAGAAACCATGAAGAGAGGGAGATACCGTTTAATATTGACGGGTGCTGACTTTGTGAAAATTGTCGGTTATGTATTACAGGCTGTTGCTCAGTCTGGTAGCCTCCACGGATTTCACCATCACTTTGTCCGGCCCACGGGAGTGGCTTTCTTCAGCTGTCATGTACGAGACCACGCTGTCATGTCTAAGGGATCGGACCTTGGTCTTCAAGTCTGGCGTCGCAAAGAGGGTGCCAATCGGTTCTGTGGAATCCCGCAAGATAGCGGAAGGGTTGAGGAAGGGAAACTGACAACCACTCGATTTTGTAGCACGAAGACTCAAGGCCTCCCTATGGATTTCTCAGAAGTAAAGCTTCTTAGTGTCCGAAAAATTCGTCCTGCTCCAGGGGTCGAACCCGGGACGAACGCCGTTCCGGGGAGGTCGCTCTACCAATTCAGCTAACCAGGAAGCTAGCAAGTGGCAGCGCGAGAGCGAATTAATTGACAACTCAAAGTGCATGGACACAGAAAAAATGGCAAATTTGCTTGCAAGGACACAGAAACTGCACGCGTTTTTTGTGTATCACGAAACCACAAGAAAATCCATGGATTTCTTTGTGGCCCCGTCTTAAAAAAAACTTCCCCATCTCCCGCTAAAGGGAACCATGTGGGGATGCGAAGCAGCGGGGAGATGGTTATCTTGGGCGGGAGAAACGTCGCCGCTCTCGTTTCGCGGCAGCGGCCCGGGCGCTCATCGCGGCGCTGCACAGGAGAGAGAATGAAGCAGGCGCGCTCCGTCATTTTCATACCGCGGAACTACCGTGGCACCCCCCAGCGGTAATATGGAGCTGTCGCACTACCTGTCGTGCGCGCCGCTCCGTAGAGCATTCCTAGAGGAGAGAACGGGGGGAACCGTAGGAGAGCAGAGAGAGGGGGGAGGGGACACGCATGCGCTGTGGGACGCGGGAGCCGCTCCGTAGAGTAGAGGATTCCAAGAGGAGAGAGGACGCGCATGCGCTGTGGGACGCGGGCGCCGCTCCCTAGAGCGGAGGATTCCTAGAGTAGAGAAAGCGGGTGAGCGTAGGAGAGGAGAGATAGGGGGGAGAGGACGCGCATGCGCTGTGGGGGGGTGTGGGACGCGGCGGCCGCTCCGTAGAGTAGAGTATTTTTAGAGGAGAAAAAGGGGTTGAGCGTAGGAGAGGGGGGGGGGAGGGGACGCGCATGCGCTGTGGAGGTGTAGGACGCGGGCGCCGCTCCGTGGTGTAGAGAATTCCTAGAGGAGAGAAAGGGGATGAGCGTAGGAGAGGAGAGAGAGAGAGGAGGAGGGGACGCGCATGCGCTGTGGTGGTGTGGGACGCGGGAAGGAGGGACGGACTGTGCTCTCAGCCATGACTCTGGTGACTGGGATAGTGGTTGACGGCCTCATATTGTACTACAGTGTTCTGGTTCGCATAGTGGGTGCTTCCCTACTTCATGAAAGTGGCCGGACGCGGCACGCGGGAGGGACGCGGGAGGGAGGGACGGACATAGCCCCGAGCATAAGATGCCTTCGCATCTAAAAAGGGTTGCTTGTCAATTTCTCTTTCTCAAGCCTTTCGCCGCCTTGCGGGATTCCGCAGAACCGATTTGCAGTATGCTGTGTCCATGCGCTTCGAGCTGTCGGTGAATTCGCCCTCGCGCTGCCAATTGCTAGCTTCCTGCAGCTCAACTGGTAGAGCGACCTTCCCGGAACGGCGTTAGTTCCGGGTTCGACCCCCGGAGCCGGACGAATCTTTCGGAAACTAGGAAGCTTTATTTCTGAGAAATACGTATGGCTCGTAGCTTCGGGCTACGGAAACGGGTGGTTGTCAATTTCCCTTTCTTTCGCAAAGAAGGGCGTCTAGCACGCACCTTCGGCACGTCTCTAGAACTGGCAGCTGAAATAGACGCTACGCGCGCTTCTGCAACGTCGTGAAGAACACAGTAAACTGAAGTTCAATAAGGTTGAAAGCCGGGCTAGTTGGTGACTGTTCATTATACCGTACGGCGAAGTAGCGCACTTTGGACGGGGACAAAGGGGACAAGAAGGACACGACACTCGCAACTAAATTTATTTCAGAAAGAACACTTCATATATATGCATCCAAGCGCCCCCCGAGCGACACAGAAATGAATCAACAGTCAATACAAACTGATCAAAGAACAAATTTTGACTGTTAGTTCATTTCTACACATGCCTCAATCGTCCTATCGCTTGAGTGTGCACAAAATATGTTCTTTGATAAGTTTTCATTGACTGTTGATTCATTTCTGTGTCGCGGAGATGCGCGGATGCATATATATGAAGTGTTCTTACTGAAATAAATTTCGTTGCGAGCGTAGCAAGTGTCGTGTCCTTCTTGTCCCCTTTGTACCCGTCCAAAGTGCGCTACATCGCCGTATACGGTATAATGAACGCAGTAAACGCTAGACTCTAGTAAATAGGGTAGGATACTGTGGCAAAGAAAGCGCCTCAAAGAAATAAATTAGTAAATAACCAATCAACCAGCCATCCAAACAAACATATAATAAATGACATTAAGAAATTTCAAATACAGGTACGAACGGAAGGAGATGCGAGCATAAACGGGTACTGCAGATAGAAGTCGGAAAGCGCAATGGTGTCTGTTTCAGTTCTACGATGATTCAGGTGTGGAAGAAATGAGAGAAGCTGACTTCAGTTAGAAGCACAGCTGTTTGTATGTCTATCGGCTTAGCGTGCTATTCCAGGTATTGGGAGAAAGTGCGATATTTATGTTTAAATAATGCACACGCACTGACGGCACAACACACCCACACACTGATAGCGGCAAACTGGAAAGTTCGAGACTGCGTATGTTGCTGGCTGTCGCAAATAAGAATATGTTTCTGACATACTTTCCCTTGCGCATAGTTTCGGCGTGAGGCCAAGTGACCATAGATATTCGCTGTCGTCTTTAGGCCTCTGCGGAATGCAACGTTTACCGACAGTTGTTCGCTGTGTGTGTGAGTGCTAGCTGTCTCGGGGCCAAAAGGCAGGCGAGTGTGAGCATAGCAGGTCAAGGGCTTTGAAGGCGTTAAAGGGCTCTAGCTGAAATCTGGCTACTAAAGGGAGGAGACGCTGGCACCAACCCGTCCGTTCGCGTCGTAGCTTGGCTTTGGCGTAAGCAATAGCCGCAAAAAGGCAGAAACACATTGAAAGGTTGGGTTGATGCTCGTTACTCGATATATACCGTGCCACTTTGCTCCTTCGCCCAGAAGGCTCACCATCTCGTCTCTTCCCCCCCTTCGTAATTGTCCTGCTGCCCCGCTGGGTGTCGTTTCCTTTTATGGATCCGGTCCATCCTGGTCATATGGTAGTGCCGGCAATTTCGCCTCACGAAATGCGACCAGTTTACTGCCATGCGACTGCTAAATTGGAAGTTTTCATTTTCTTTTTTTGTTCCTTTTTTGACCTGTGCCCTTCCTGATGTTGTGAGTGGCGGCACCCCTTCTGCAGTCGTGGCTGCCATGTTCGACCTCCTCAGCCTCGCCTTCACCGTACGTGTATCACGAAGCGTACGCCACTGGTGATGTCACTACTGCAACTGGTGCCAGGCATCGGGGCAATATGCAACTATGCGTTAACTGTGCCAATGCGCAATGTGCGTTAACCAATGCGTTATTTTCCTTGTCTCTGTGCATGACGGTTGGTACAGCGCTTGTTGCGTGCGCAGTCCATTCTCTGAGATTTACGGCTTGCGCGTGCGTATTTTGGAATCGAACGTTGAAGAAACGATGTGGTCGAACAGCGTAGCTGATGCCCTGTATAACTATTCTAGTGGCCACACAGACGCATATTCGCCACCGGAGCGCACCGTCGCAGTTAGCCCAGGCGCAATACGGTTTCACAATCATCAACAATTAATTTCAAGGACTTTTTCTAGAGCTCTATAATAGCAACACACAAATTCACACGTACACGAACAAACACGCGCTCACTTTTGCACTATCTACACTCTACGCACAAGCTGCTCGTTGGTAAAGGGCTCATTTTGATTGACCACTAATGTTGACTAATTATATGATGGACTTCACGATTGGCTGAATGTTTCTGTGCCCAGAAATTTTCGCGTGAGATGGCCGTGTGCTTTCGTTCCCTTGTTTTTTTTGCGTGGAGAAAAAGCGCGCTGCAGCACCTTCGACAAGATTGAAAACCGTGCCATTAGGGAAAACAGGGGTCGAATTCACGAATGTTTTGCATTCGCAAGTGCTCTATTGCCATTGGCCAGCCGGACTCGCTCATAAAATGTCCAGCATCACGATTGGCTGAAATATTTCTCCTACGAACAATTCTACCGTATTAAGCTTTTGTAAATACGGGCCCAGCTGTCGAATAGACGTTTTCGTACATATTCGGTGTGTGCTGTTGGCCGGCAATGGCGTCGCCATAATTTTTTTTTTTCGGCGGAGGGTCCGACCTGCCTTTATGCATGTTCGTGCGAATGTTTGTATGTGTGGCCGTATACAGGTAATACGCATGCAAAATGTAAAAATGTCGGAGGGTTGGGGGGGCGGGTTTGAACTTCCCTTTCCCCCAAACCACCACCCTGGTTACGACAATGTTGGCAGGCGGCCTTCGCTAAATGTGTGTTCAATATTAGGATTGACTGAATTTTATTCTTTGACGAACAATTATAGCGTAAGAATGTTTTGTAAATACGCAGTTATTAGACTTCTGTTCCATACGACGTCAGTGCGAGGTGCTTGATGAACACTCGTTTTTTTTTCTTTTTTTTAAGCATTGGAGCTGCATGAAAGACTGCAGCCATGGTTACTTGTCTGCCTCGTGAATGTGTTGACACATAATCGGAGTCCGTATTCGCAAAATGTTCTTACGCTAATAAAGTTCGTAAGGACAAAAAAAAAAAAAAGGCTACAGGTGCGCCCAAAAGGCGATGGACTGACAAGTATGGCAATCTATGTAACAACTATAATATATCCGTAGTTTTATTGGCCTTATGTGTCGCAGCAAACATTCGCGTGCTAATTAAATCAACGAGGATGGTGCGTGGGCGCACAGAGATACACGAACGAGTCTCGACTCGATGACAGCGAACACTCGCTTTCACAACGCCGGCTTGATGAACGACGCAAACAGAAGCGAGGAAACGCGCTGAGTTGCTTTTCGCCTTTTTCGAAGGAACGTGAGCGGCAGCATTAAACGCGCGGAGGTCCGAGGGTGCCAGTCACACGAAGCGACCAATGCGCTCAGCCTTTCGAACCGCCGCAGATTTCTTGCCAGATAGGGTGCTCGCGGCGCTTTTTACCAACGCTTAGCTGCTTCCTGATCGCTCAAGGCCGCGCTGACTCGTGCAGAAGATGCACGCTTCACCTTCAGCCATCTTCCACCTTCCCGCCTGGCGTTCTCACGTGCCCCCCGTTTCATTTTCCCGGACGCGCCCACCGTCTTCCCGCTGCCCTGTCGCGCGCGAAGACGGCGCGCCCGCATGCTTTCTCGATTCCAGTGCGTATCGCCCTCGGGGCACTTGGACTTTGTGCGGACCACCGCCAACGGCGTCGTCGTCGACAAGTTCTCGCTTGGAATGTCCCTCTAATTGCGATGACAATAGAATCGTGAAATAGTGAAAGCGAACCTAACATTAGCGAAGCCGTCGACCAGTTAGTTCTTACGATGCAACAAGCTTGGTGAATTCGGCCCCTCGGGTTGTATTCACAAAGCTCTTCGTTCACAAGGGCGCTTCGCGATGGCGAGGCAGCTTCACTAACTCGGTGTTTAGCACAAGGATTGGTATAAACACTCAGGAAAAATTGTGTTCGGTTCTGTTATTACTTGCTTGCCGCGGAGAGATTGAAGTATATAGTACCTCGCCTACTCCATTTCTCTAGCGTGTGACGTTTTTGTGAATGCGGGCCGCAATGTGCCTTTTTCTTAAATCTTTTCTGCAATTTTTTTGTTCCTCATTCTAATGTAGCCAACCGAACAGTGTTGTGGAACTTGAGAATTTACAACAACGACGACGACGACGACGACGACGACAACAACAACAACAACAACAACAACAACAACAACAACAACAACAACAACAACAACAACAACAACAACAACAACAACAACAACGACAACAACAACAACAACATTTGTATACTGCACCATATGCAGTAGTGGAGGGCAGCGAAATGTCCACGTTGAGGTAGTTTCGACGACCTCGTGCGCCAAAAGAGTACGAGAGTGCACCACAAAATCAAATTTTTGCATGTTTATCCCCCTCAGGCGTCCCCCCCCCCCACACACACACACAAAAAAAAAATGATTTTGCTAAGATCGGCTTATTGGAATTAATTATCTTGCTTCTTTGGAAACCTTGCCGAACGCCCTCCTAACCGACAGTGTGCTTACCAAACTATCAATTGTAAAACCTGGCTGTTTATAACTAATTATGCATTATTTATTCAGGATCGGAAAAAAATCAAACCGATGACGACGCACTTCTGTTCACGTCATTTTGTTCGTTCTTTCTTCGCACAGACTTCGCTCTCCAGCGTTATTACTTAATCTGAGTGAACGTTTACTTGGTTAGTACTGCATATTGAGTAAGTGTCCTGCGCCGCATACGAGCCATTAATCAGCATAATTGCTGAAACACCCACCTACCGTTGTCATTTTATTGATTTAATTTGTCCTGTAACCGTCCTCGATTGTGTGTCGTCTAAGTGTCGTCATCGTGCTCGACAGCGTGATGAATACTGGCTGAGGTAGCTATTATTCTAAGTGCCTTCATTACCAAGTCCTAAGGTGATTTAAGAGGCTTTTTTTTTTGCGTTTGTATGAAGTTCATCACCGCGAGTATTGTTGTACTTTTAATTCCATTTCACTCTCCCCTGTTCCTGGCTTTTATTCGGATGTCTTTCCGTCTCTTCTGAGAAGACAGTGAGTGTTCGCAGTTAAATTGCGTTTGTAAGCTTCTCTGCGTTTTTCGATGATTTCGAAAGATGGGAAACTGGTGTAAACTTTTCTTTTCGTGTGCATGGGTGGAGTTGGTTGCGCAAACATTGCTGGGAAAGCGATGGGAAGGTAAGCAAATATATGTGCGTGTTCCAGCTTGTCTTTAATTGAACATTCCGCCCCACTTGAGGAACCTTTTTTCAGGACATCGGGTATCTAAGTACAAAACGTCGGGCCGCCTTTCGACATGCCTTCTTCTATCGCCGCGGCTAATTAAGCGCTGTGAACGGAATCTCAAATAAGAACACATCTTTCACCGAGCTGTGTATGTAGTGGAGAAACACGCGGTAAACGTGTCTCATAAATAATGAACAGTCAGGACGACAAATTAGAAAAGAAGACTGGCCGCATAATTCAGAATGCGGCTGTCGAAAGGAGAGTAAGTTTTTAGTTTAAGGGGGCGTAAATTTTATAACTTTCGCTCGCAGCCGCCGGTGGTCTTGCTATCACATTGCTTTCGTGATGGCACTTAATACTGCCAGGTTTTGGTTTTAGTGCTCCTTTCGCTTTTCAAACGAGCGAACGAGCTCATGAATATACGAGTCGGCAAGGACGTACGACAAATAGAGCTAAAAGTAAGAAGAAAAAAAAGACAAATGTAGTATAGTGGACGACGCGTGCATGTTTGTAGGGAAACCTAATGTCGTTATGTTTTCGTGTTTTTGGCGTGTTCTCTTTTATGAGAAGTGATGTGATTATTTGAGGATTGTTTCGTGTGGAACTCGGGGTAGGCATTAAAGCGCGAGAGTTAATGCCTGCGAACTCTGCGCCGACCTGTGAGTCTGAGTGAGTCCGGCTCAGCCGAACTGTTACGACTCTCGGGTCCGAGTGAGCTTGACAGAGTACAACTTTGGTGTACCTGAGTTCGAATGAGCACTAAGCAAAAATATATATTTCGCGAGTGAGTCTTAAGTCATAGGTTAACTTTGATTGTTCTAGTACGCAAGAGGAGAGCGACGAATGTAGGAAGCTCACCCACGCTGCCTTTATTTTGTTTGGGCTTAGGTACTAAGGGACGGGGGGGATACCATGCAAGGCTTTGCTTCGCGACTATGAACACTCATCGAAGCAGGTCAACGACTATAGAATCTGCAACATTGCTCATTCGGCTTTCTCTGTAAGCGAAGACAATACCTGCGTCCGTGATCCAATACTTTGCATCAAGGAATGTTGGCGAGTCCTCGTGGTCTGAAGTCTAATCATGAATCGAAGGCGCTGGCTGCCATCCGAGTATTCAAGCAATGTTCCCGCATTGGCTGCCATGCCAATGCGGGAACATTGCTAGATGAACGGCTGGTATTTATGCAATTGCCGCGCAGAGGTTCGTCTACTAATATATTGAGTATAAGTATACTAAGTATCTGTGGAATGAGCAAGTTCTTCTCGAACCTGTACCGACTACGACCTTTTCGAGGAGGCATAGTGATTTCAATATGAATACCTTTTATCCCCACGGTTAAAGTCTCTGAGTCCCGCAGAGCTATGAGTTACCCCCATGCTGGGCGCTGACAAGACAAACACTTTGTATTTCATTTTAGTACGACACCAATTATACGGATACTCCAAACAGAAAGTTCGCCGTCGTCGTCGTCGTTGGTGTGATTGTCTGAACAAAGTCCAAGGGCAAGAAGGTCTTTTCGCGCGATACCTTGCGAAATCATGAAATGCATGCGAGCACGCACACAGTCATAGGGAATGTTGGAGAGTCGGGTCGGGTAGGGTGGGATGGGAGATGGGAGGGCACCACTCCTACTCTGCCGCCGCGCCACCGCTGTACCGCGAAGTCCGGTGGTCGTGCAGTGCTGAATGTTTCGTCAACGCATTGGTGGATTGCTGTGTTGTTCACTTTTGCTGGACATACCTTTAGGGGCGAAGCACCTTATGGTCTAGGCTTGTGCGTTGTCCGTTGTCCGGCACAGCATATGCAAGGTACCCATTATACGCCATGACGATGACGATGAAGAATAAGCGCGTTAGCACATGCAAGGTACCCGATGACGATGACGCTGCCATCACGGCACATCACATGCAAGGTACCCACTATACGCCATGACGATGACGATGGCGCTGATGACGATGAAGAATAAGCGCGTTCCAGACCACACATTCTCTTTCTGCCATGGATGAAAACGATCGTGAAAGCGCTCTCGCCCGCGAAAGGCAAAGCGGCAACACCGACAACAAGCTGCTACTCCGGAGGCGAGCGCGCGGCATGCGGCGGTTCAACGTCTATGCAGACAGCAAGCTACCCCGAAGCAGCGGCAAAACGGCAACGCCGACAACAAGCTGCTACCCCGGGGTTGAAGGCGTGGGAAGCGGCGGCTCAGCGGCAAAAACACAATGTATATACTGTACACACGCGTTGTCACTCATTTACATGCGCGAGTAGGCAATGTCACGGGTGATTTACGGTAAGAACGATCCCCAGTGCTTCGCCCACTCGTCATGATTCGTAGATTTTTTGCGTAGATTTTTTTGTTGTGACTCCACGGCGCAGCGACACGCCTAACGGTTATAATAGGTTATTCTAAGTGCTGAGAAATTGCGCCGATCACGCGGCTTGCAGCAGCAATATTTTGCGATTGAGCGTTTAAGTCTCATTACATGGTCCGTTTCATAGTGACTGTTAAGAACAAGGTAGTGTCAACTCTACGACTCGCTAAACTGGATATTGGGCAGTGTTGTCAATGACCAGCTTTTTCTCTCTCACCCACGTATATTTTTCAAAGTCCGAAATAAACTGTCTGTCTCGTCAAAAATGTGTAAAGTAAGTGACATTCGAAACAAATTGCTTGAATGATCCTGAGTATGTACTACATTCCTCAGCCCTCGAAATCAGTAATGCAGGCCGCGGCGGTCGCATTTCGATGGAGGCGAAATGGTAGAGGCCCGTGTACTGTGCGATGTCAGTGCACGTTAAAGAACACCAGATGGTCGAAATTTCCTCCACTACGGCGTCTCTCATAATCATATCGTGGTTTTGGGACGTTAAACCCCAGATATTATTATTATTATTATTATTATTATTATGAAATCAGTAATGCAGGTCGGATGCGGCTGCAGTTCAATACGACTCATTACTTATTTGAATGGAACAGTACGTTCCAGAATGCACATCCCTATACACGTCCACGCACGAAATCTGATTACATAGAATAAGTCTCATTAGCAATATTTTCGCGGCTAGAGTAGGCGATAACGTTCAGAATACACATGCCTCTCATCCACTATGTAATAGCTGGCTACCTGTTGATGAAAATTGCACCGGAAAGAAAAATATTAAAATGTTAACGTGGGAATATTCACCCTACAGATCTAGCGGAACAGCATTATACACTCCGACCACGTGCACTATCAAAGTTCGAAACCTTATCCGGTGTCCATTACGCCAGATCTACCTTGATCTGCGTAAAATTCTCGTTAGCGTTCGTTATTTATAAAACACGAATTACAGATAGTTTGCACTATTCATCACTGCAGCGTTGTGAAAGCCAGCGTTCGTGCTTATCGTGTGGGATACGTTCGTGTTTGTTTATGCGTGGACATAATGGTTATCAAATTAATTAGCATTTGAATTGTGGCTGTGATATGTGTTGGCAGTAAGACGAGGAACATTTGTATAGCTGTTTAATGCATTATTAATAATAATATCTGGGGTTTAACGTCCCAAAATCACGATATAATTAGGAGAGACGCCGTAGTGGAGGGCTCCGGAAATTTCGGCCATCTGGTGTTCTTTAACGTGCACTGACTCACACAGTACACGGGCCTCTACCATTTCGCCTTCATCGAAATGCGACCGCCGTGGCCGGGATCGAACCCCGTGACCTTCGGGTCAGCAGTCGAGCACCCTAACCGCTACACCACCGCGGCGGACTTAATGCATTATCGTTATCAGCGCTTCACTTTTAGGTCGAAACTGTTACTTTTTTGCGGGACCTTCTCTGACGAAGAGAACCAGAGGTGTGAGGGAGTACTAGGAATTTAAAACAGCGTAAGAGACGGAAGACCATCATAACAACTCAGACAGCAGGCGCTATGGAGTCACCAGAACATCCGCATATACGCACATACAAGTCTTGGCATGATAACTGACAGCTGCGCTCTTCACCGATGAAATAATTAAATAAGAATGTTTTAAGCAAAGCTACTCCTTTGAGTCGACACGAAAGCATTGCCAGTATTTTCGGAGGTATGTCGCTGTCGGAGTGGTCGGGGAAAATGGTATTAAGAAAATGGGGAAGGACAAAGAGAAAATTAAGTAGCGCCTGCTACGGACGCCCACGATGTCCAGGGGTTCGCAAGAAGAACAAGAAAACTGTGACAGTCTCCCGGTGCAGTATCGAGCCAGAACGATGTTGTAGTGTTCACATTGGTTAAAGTTTGAGTCCTCAATGCACCATGGCGTTAAAGAGGCGCCTATCATATCGTTTCTTTTTTTCTGTGCATTTCTCTGACGAAATTTGTTAAAAAACTAATGCTTTTTAATTTTTTATTCATTCATTTATTTTTGATATTTCTGTTAAACCCGCAGCTCTTTCAGAGAGAGGAAGAGCTGCGGGTTTACGCGAAAAAAGAGAGAAAGAGAATAAAAAAGAGGGAAAGGCAGGGAGGTCAACCAGACGCAGCTCTTTCAAATCTGTAATGCGGACTACTAGGTTCCTGGAACTCTCATTTTAGCAGCGTGCGCGTCATAAAAGTGCGTGTGCACTTGTTCATGTTCTTGTGCGTCTATAAGTGAAACAGTTGATGTCTAACGCTTGTGCGGTCTTCGCTTCCTCTCTTGTGTGTGTGTGTTTCTAATTAGCGCTGTTAAAATGATTGCGAGTTCCGCAGCTCCTAAAGTATACACTGTTCAAGACTTGCCGCACTGGGCCACAGATTGAAAGAAGCACACGCGAACCTCTTCTCATCGTCGTCGACGTTGTGGCTTTCTTTGCTTAGCGGAGTGGGTAATTACGCGAAGGATTTGTCATCGGAAAGCGGAGGATTGCTTTCGACCAGCCGTCCGCTCGTCTTCCCTCTACAGTGCAAGCAATGCGGGCACCCTGCCTCGTTTCGTGTCCCGCCGCCGCGTCGACCGGAAATTGAGTTCGTCCCGGAGTGGTCAGTAATACGCCGAGGCACAGCAGAGCGAGTTAGCTCGGCTAGCGAATGCGTAGCGAGCTGTCGGCCGAAGCTGGACGCAGCGGCGTCTGCTACGCTGAATGAAAATACGCCAGAACTTGTGGCGCACCACTGTGGACCACGTGGCTCATGCGGGAGGCCCGTATTCACAAACGCTCCTCGACTCGAAACTCGACCTCAAGGGATCCTTGAGAACTGTTTCGCGTTGCGATTTCTGCAACGCGAAAAGTCTCAAGGATCCCTTGAGGTCGAGTTTCGAGTCGAGGAGCGTTTGTGAATACGGGCCTTAGAGAGAAAGAGAGTGAGAGCGAGATAAACGTAATGCAGAAAGGCAGGGAGGCTAACCGGAATATAAATATCGGGTTTGCTATCCTGTACTTTGGAAGGGGAAGGGGAGACAGAAAAGCGTGGAAGAGAAGGAGAGAGGGGAGGTAAGGAGAAACACACCCCGCATATATATATATATATATATATATATATATATATATATATATATATATATATATATATATATATATATATATATCCCTTTGTTGCATGGCAAAAGCCTACGCATCTAAACAGCGCTTACTTTTGGTTTTCTGTTATTTTGCATTCAGAAAAAGAAAAAGCAGAGAAAAAAAATCTTGTTGAAGTCAAACCTTTATTTAATAAGATACAGAATGTCCACTACAGTGGACAACATGCACAAGAGGTTCAATTAGTGAAAGTTGCAAAAGTTTTTTTCAGCCGTCGAGCAGTCTTGCTCGAACAAATGAACACAAAAAATTAGCCGCAGTACCACCAGAAGAGTAACAAGAATTTTTTATTCAAGTGGAGGGGGGGCTAAGGGGGGTTGGGGGGGGGGGGGGGGGGAGGCTGAGGGGGGTTCAATTATTTTGAAAAATTCTCTTGACTTCGCTAAGCTGCAATATTTACAGCTCGTGACTACGAGTGCGTCTTCTATCACGTGCATTCAATACAACATACCAAATCACGATTTCATCTGTTTTATAAGAAACAAAAAAAAGTGAACAACTTGAAATACCCGCCAAAGTAGGAGTCTGCCAACTTGAACAAAAGTGCAGGAAAAAGGGTGGGACAGTGGCGCGATCTAGCACGACGAATGAAGACCCTTTTTGTCCACTTTAGTTACCAATATGCATATGCGCGTCTCGGACGCACCACAGCTGCGTTCCCGCCATGCATGGTGTCCACTACAGTGGACAAATTTCAAAACTTGTTCTAAAAAATGATCTTCACTTCGCTAAGCCGCAATATTTACAGCTCTTGTCTACGAATGCTCCTTCTATGGCATGCATTCAATAAGACATACCTAATCGCGATTTAATCTGTGTCATAAAAAAAAAAAAAAAAAAAAAAAAAAAAAAAAAAAAAAAAAAAAAAAACGTGAGGAAGAACTTGATTTATCCGCCAAAGTAGGAGTCTGCCATCTTGAACAGGAGTTCAGGAAAAAGCGCGGGACCCTGGCGCCATCTAATGTGGCGAATGAAAACTCTTTTGGTCCACTTTAGTTACCAATATGCGCATGCGCGTCGAAGAGGCACCACAGCTGCTCCAAAAATTCCAAAAAATTGTCCACTGTAGTGGACAGCATGCAACAAAGGGATATACATGTATATAAAGCCATAAAGAAAAACATGGCTGATCCCTCCGTCATAGAATCGGTATAACACGAAAGTGAAACGTGTTTTCACAGAGGTAGTTGAGCGTTTATTGGGCATTGATATATGAGAGCTTGTACAATGTCTGTTGGTGTTTGGCAGCTACAGCACCGTTTCACGTGCATGCACTCACGTTGACGCCTATTGCGGTACCTCTCCATCCCGACGACTAACGCCCATGATCATGATTGAACCGATGTGGTAGCTGAAGTTAACAAATACCGGGACACAGCATATCGTAAACCTCGCGCAAAGAGGGCATCAACAAGCAGATAAAAAAGTCACAGTTACACCGCAAGGGCGAAGCAATGAATGCGATAGCTATAAATTGGAATGTCACGCGAAGAACGCAAGCAGCTCAAAACTTGCGCCGCGGTGCTCAAGCACAAAGGACACACTAAAAGAACACACACAGGACGAGCGCGAACTATCAACTGTCACAGCTCTACACTTAAGGCGCGCTGCTCAAACACAAAGAAAGACGCATGAAACGAACGCACAAGTACACACAGGACGAGCGCGAACTAACAACGGTCACAGTTGTCGCTGCTTTCTGTTTGAGCAACGCGCTCCTTTCGCAAACGCGGCCGCTACAGTGAGCGAAGTTACCTTCGTGCTCTCTGTAGCTTCCACTTTGCGGTGAAAGCACAAGACGTACGAACCGCCCAGATCACGAGATAAGCGCTCGCGCACGGGCGATCAGGCCCTGTTGGGCAAAGTGCAGGTGGCAGAAGGTGCGCGCGCATCGTAACGAGCGGGGCGACGACCTTTAAAGCGCGCCCTTCGAGCCCTTCGCGCCATTTCGCTAGTGGTGACGAGAACACGCTGAAGTGCCACGTAGCTTCGAGTACCGTCAATGGTGAATGATGCATATAAATATCTCGCCGTTAGCAACCTGAAACACATATGCTTTGTGGCCGAGTCGTTTAACGCCGCGCGCTGCTGAGCCAGGGGTCGTGGTTTCGATTCCCGGCGACGGATCTTTTTATTCGATAGTATTTTCTTTGTCATCTGTTAATGTACATTTTACAACGTCATATCCGTGACGGAAATACGTCAGTGAAGTCTTGGCGGATCCCGGCATAAAACACTCGGGTTAAAATAAATCAGAAGAAATATTTTCCGAAGTGCGTACTCACGGTTTCGAACTTACACCCCTCGCTCCGCAGCGCGCTGCGTTAGAGAACTTCGCCACGCAGCATACGTCCTCCAGCGTGCTAACGGCGATCTATTTATGTCATTTACCGCTAGCTGTATGTAGAGCTTGGAGGTGCTTCAGCGCGTTTACTATCAGCTGCGAGATGGCGCGAAGGACCATGTCGGTCTTTAAAGGTCGTCGCGCCGGAGTTGAGAGATGCGCCTCCGCCGAGTTGTACTTGAGAGGTGTGCCTCCGCGCGCTTATCTCTTGAGGGGGGGGGGGGGGGGGGGGCTACAGTTCAAACTTGACTACAGTTCAGACTATATAGTCTGAACTGTAGCCAATTTTTGTTCTGACCATTTGCATATGCCCATGCCACTTTAGATACGATGTATGAGTTATGTACTCGAAGTCTTGGACTCACCAATGCGAGTCAGAATGTTGTTATAACTCGAAAGTTGACGATGGCTTCAATGACGGGATTGCTGCGCATGACAAAATAACAATTATCCCATTACTGAGCCGTCGCTGACTATAGTATACTGGGGGGTACGTTCAGGGGAGATCGTATTACGCGGTTAAAAGCAGCAAATTGTGTAAATCATTGATTGGGTAGTCTCGATACCTAGCATCAGTAATAAATGATCTTAGCTTAAAGGGGCCCATGACACGGTCAGCTAACAATTTGCGGTTTTCAGCG
Source organism: Rhipicephalus appendiculatus (assembly GCA_030522465.1). Taxonomy (NCBI): domain Eukaryota; kingdom Metazoa; phylum Arthropoda; class Arachnida; order Ixodida; family Ixodidae; genus Rhipicephalus; species Rhipicephalus appendiculatus. The sequence goes on along the minus strand of JALIZH010032945.1, from coordinate 912,961 downwards.
AAAACTTGGGGTAGATGGTCTATTATGCCAATACAAATATAAAAAGTGGGTCGTAAAAGAATATTTCAGTGCAAAACAAGCCCTAGAAGTCGCCGCTGTAAAACCCGCCCACCTCTAGCCACCGCCATTTTGCCTATGGCGCGTGTGACGTCACGGGCAGCAAGGCGTCGTCTCCTACCAAAGTTTCAGCCATATGGACTGCAAATCGTTCAGTTTCAGCGCCAAGCTGAAGACAGCTAAAATATCTCGATTTCACGCGCAGCTGACCACGGAACAGGATCGTTCGCCGGAATGTAGACGCTCGCACAGCTAGCTGCTTGTTACGTCACGGCTCGCGAGTGCGCCGGTATTGCCTGACTCTCAGGCCGCTCGCGTGTTTATAAAAATATTCAATTTTATAGCTCAGTGCTCGACCAAATGCGCTAAAATTTGTCCAGGTTATTTGTGAAGGCACAAGGATTAACCCGCATAACACAAATTGTGATCAGAAATTGGGTGTCATTGCCCCTTTAAGAAGTGGATGTGTGTGAAACGCCTTAAAATGCCAATTAACAATTTGACCTCGCATTCAACTGAAACAGAGTCAGGGATGAGTTTTATCAGTTCTGACGTAGCGGAAAATCTAGCGCCAAAGCTACGCTGCGCATGGGACCATTATGTTCGGCTAAATATTTTGTAATATGTGTATGTGTTGATAGTATACCTCATTGGTGCTTATAGCTAATATATCAAATCTGTCTGTAATCTTAGAATATACGGGTTTTTCCGTCTTTGTGAATACTATCATTTTAGCATTTTTATAAAGTTAGGGAGCAGTAGCTCATTCCGGTGAGTTTTTTTTTCTTTTTGAATGCACTGTGTGAAACTAAATAACCATTTGGAACATTCTCCTGAGCATTTATTAAGTACTCAGTATGATTCTTCGTTTTAGTACCGTCACCCCGCAGTACCCTTTCTCCTGTGCCTCATCATCGCTGTTTTTGACACTAATCAAGGAGTCGCGTTATTAAGCAGAGCACGCAACTTGCCGTGCGAGCTATTCCAGTTTTCAATAAAGACCCGTTGCCCCGCTCGATTGTGTGCTTGACGCAGCGCTACAAAGTGCGGGAACGCTAGATTAACTTCTCGCATACATTACCCCGCGTTACGTACGTACAATGACTTGTTTTTTTCTCGTAATAATAGTCCTCGCGACTGTCTTGCGCAGTCTCCCAACGCGCAATGGTGAAATGGTAGATTAAACGTGGTCAGAAAGCAAGCGCGAAACTTCGTTTGCAATACGACGCCAGCACTGAACGGCTGCACTGCTTAATGCCGGGCAGCGCGGTCTCGCCCACTTAGCTTAGTGTCGCGAACAAGAGTATTGTGCAACGGCCGGTGGCGGTCGCTGCTGTGCTGAACTCTCCGCCTGCTGCCGCCGCGCTTAATGGCCCGTCCAATGGGCACCCTCGCATTTCACTCGTGCTCGCATTTTGCCTGGACGGCCTCTGGAAAAAGAAGTGGTCGCCGTTATTCCTGCATAATTTCTTCGTACGCTGCCTATTTTTTGCAATTTTCTTTTTCCGATGGGGGGCGGCAGGCAGCTACACTGCGGACGCGGACGCAGCCCCTCTGTCGGCATTAATCATCTCCGCGTACCGCCCTTATCGCTTTCTTTGGGCTCTGTCCTTCTCCTCCCACTGTTTCAACACCCTTTCTTCTTTTTGATTCTTCGCTTTTCGGGTGTTGCGTCTTCACAAAGCTCTACCAGAGAGATACGCGGCACGCTAGGAGCCCCTTACCAAGATCGAATTCGGCGGCTCCGAAAAAGGAAAAAGTATATTTTGCAGGCTAGGGACGTCATTTTAATGAGAAAATGGATTCTATTCTTTCGGTTAGCGTCGATACTGCCATGTGCGCGCGCGGCTTTATGCTCGCGGCTGGTGTTGTTGCAAAATTTGCTTCCTCAATGGACCTATTCCGAAAGAGGGTTGCGCGAGTCTGGTTTTCTCCGCTTCAGGTTCCCTTTCTTTTGGCGCCTGCGCACTGCGCGCACCGAGAAAGTTATTTTCATTGAAGAGTACCCGTCGCAGCTCTCTGCGCCAGCGCAAGAGGCTACAACCTGTAGCCATTGAAGTCGTTAGTGGACGCCAGGGCGTCTATTCTCAAGATTGTCGTATACTAAAAACGACCGTAAGAGAAAACTTGAGCCAAACCAGACGCTGTGCATATAATCATCAAATATTGTTGGCCAATGAAAAAGTGCACTAAAGAACTTGCAGAGCGCTTAGGCTTCGCCTTCGAGAATGGAACGCGATAGCGATAGCATAATCGAGCCCCGTTCGCATCGCCACCTCATTCGGTAGCCTGGCTTCGCTTCTCGGTGAGACCTCAACCGTGCCGCTAGGAAAAGAACGCCTGTGCGAGTGACATTGGCAGTTTGAAACTATCTTAGAGTGTCAACTGCAAGTACAGTTGCAAAGTTGGGGCCCACTAAGACATAATAATTTCTTTTGCGAATTGGCGAGGTACCCACTACGCGCCCGTATATCAGGCGCACCTGCACAGCTGCGCACTTTGTTTATGCTGTTGCTGATAACGACGATTAATTATGTCTGAACGCTTTGTAGTTGGTTGGCCTTTAACCCTTTCAGTCCCGAATTAAATATTTTCAATGTAAGCAACTAGCTCTTACATTTTGAGATGAGCATGATCGTGGTAGTCCTAAAAAACTGAAAAACTATTCGCTCACACTTTTCAGAGAAGAGTAAATAACGTGTCAATTAATTTAACAAATAATTATTATTTAATATACATTCCATAATTTTTGCTTCATTTACTACATAAAATATTATTTACATAGGATAGCATATTATCCAATAGCCAAAATTCAAATTTCCAACACAGAACTAAAATTAATGCCCTATCTCTGCACGGTGAAAGAAGACGCTGCCTCAGCGAAATGCGCGAGCAGCACGACCGCTTCTGTAATTTCTTCGCTCAGACGTGACCTGCCTTTATTATATGTACCATGTTGACACCACATGTAGGGCAGATGCTAAATACGGGCTCTTGAGGAAGAACAAAGCTTTATCTTTACCAGATGCTTGCTGACTGACCTACATAATTTATGATTCCAATTGGAATCACAGGGACTGAAAGGGTTAAACCACCCACTCGTTGCGCAATTCACTTGTTTTGACGCCTAGTGCGAATCTAGGCTTCTGCCGCGCAGGTATCACTTCATGACATTCCTATAGATCGTTCCTTCTTCTTCTTCTTCTTTTTTTTTTTTAACAGTTTCAAGAAATGGCGGGGCTCTGTGGTAAAACATCTGCTTTTAAAGCAGAATTTTCGCTCATGGACGACGCCGACTGTTCGCTCGCAACCAGCGACGCCGACTCCGACACCGACACCGGAATTCCTGCGAAACGAGCTTTTTGACACTATCGCTTTAAAACAAGAAAAAAAAACTGTCTCAATCTAAAATGTTTTGTGAGAAAGTTTCAGCTAATCGAATCGCGATGCTCTAAAAACGTCAGTATGCTGCCATAGAACGTGTTTTGTCGCGCTGCCGTTCGATGCCCTGCTTCACGCCTACTGCACGGTGACAGAAGTGCCAGATTATTTTTGTCAAGCCGTCGTGCGTTTCACACGAGCGCCCGGCGTAGTTACACCGAACAGTTCCTGGCGGCTCTACAAGAGGCCTTTATTGGAGAGGACTATAATGAGGAGCGCTTCGTGTGGAATAGATAGTTCGGGAAAGACGCCCAGCTGCAGGAAACTCAAGGGCTCCCGCAAAAAAAAAAAAAAAAAAAAAAAAAAAAAAAAAAAAAAAAAAAAAAGAAAAAAAAGAAAAAAAAAGAGAGAGAGAGAGAGAGAGACAGAGAGAAAAGAAAAAACAAAACGAAAACGGGGGTGCTATTCAGTGTTACTGAAAGCATGTTCGCGTCTGCTCGCGCAGAAGTCTGAGAAAATGAGTGAATGGGGACGGCGTAGCCGAGAATTTGCTACAACATTATTATTGTTTAATTTTTTTTTATTAGGAATGTCACCGGGACAAACTGGACAAACAGCGATGCTTGATATTGGGCGAAGAGGAAGACAAACTAGATGTCGGCTTTGATGTTGCGCAAAACGACCCACGGACACGAAAAGGCCCGTATGGACACCACACAGCGCTGTGCGGTGCCCATGTGTGCGGTGTGGTGTCCATATGTGCCTTCTCGTGTCCGTGTGTTGTTATGCGCTACACCAAAGCTGTTCAAATGATTCACCAACAAGGCCACATTGCAGCCCTAGATGTCGGAGTTAACAGATGAGGAAAGTTACTCAAGGTTATATTTATTTATTTTTTTTCCCAGCGATTTTAAAAACAGAATCAAAAGGAGCCATCATATGGTGGTTTTGGGACGTAAAACCCCACATATTATTATAATGAATAGGAGCCAAGAACGACCATAAAAGAATACATACGTGTGTTCTGTTGCGGTCGTTTTTTGGCGCCAAGTCAACTATTGATATTTAAAATGCTCCAGCTAGCCAATAAGCAAGTACTAATAAAAACAGAAACCTAGAATTGAAACTCCTACACCCTCGCAGTTTGTTTTGTATGAGTAGAGGGCGAAAAAGGGCTTGATTGATTTCTATTTCTAGAGAGAGACTTAGCCTACATAATCAGGAAATGGTAGTGGCACCGTTAGTATCATACCGTACCGCGCCATCCTGGAAGAAGGAAAAAAAAAAACCAAGAAGCTCACACGGTCTCTCATGCATTCGCCTAAGACGACTCGAGGGCGAAAGCCATGTTCTCTTTTTTTTCTGCTTCTTTTTTCATCTCAGTCGAATGTATTGTATTTCAGTTCAAACAAACCAACACTTGGCGCAAAACTCGTCATTTGAGCAAATACGCACAACGACGCAAAACGCTCAATTATTCTTGCGTAATTGCTGAGCGCCACATAAAACCGGGGGGCTTGCTTAAGTTCTTAATTCACTGCCGACGTAGTATGTGTGGAACTTGGGAAATTGAACTCTTTCGAGCGAAGCGAACTAAGGGGAAGAAAGAAAGAAAAAAAAGTGGAGTGGTTCCTTCGGGCGTTTATTTAACCCTGAATAGCGCATTTTATTCTTTGCGCAGTTGGAGCCATCAGGAGATAACATGCTCGAAAAATTTGCCGCAGAAATAGTGAGGAAATGCTCCATACACGGAATTTATCGCCATAAACGCCATACAAGGGGACCAGGCATAGCCAGCAGCGAGTTTTAATGAAGCCTTTCACTAACAGAAGTGATGTAGTAAACACGAAGATGTACACGGATGCATTCGCAAACGTGTTTTTTTTACGCTGCATATGCTATGGGCCATTGCGGTGTTGCATAGGTTATAAGCGAACGCCGCTGGCCTCGTGATAAACTACGCTTATACAAACAAAAATGTTTACGAATTCGGTGCGCAGTTCTCTCAGCGATGCAGCATTCG